>JANJGN010000010.1:105949409-106632760 GCA_026770705.1 Isurus oxyrinchus
TAATTGCATTCTAAGCTGTGTGTGTAGCCGCACTCTAAGATGTGTGTGTGCATAATCGCACTCTAAACTGTGTGTGTTCGTAATCGCACTCTAAGCTGTGTGTGTGTGTAATCGCACTCTCAGCTGTGTGTGCGTAATCGCACTCTAAGCAGTGAGTGTGCGTAATTGCACTCCAAGCTGTGTGTGTGCGTAATCGCACTCTAAGCTGTGTGTGCGCATAATCGCACTCTAAGCTGTGCGTGTGTGCGTATTCGCACTCTAAGCTGTGCTTGTGTGTGTAATCGCACTCTAAGCTGTGTGTGTGCGTAATCGCACTCTAAGCTGTGTGTGCGTAATCGCACTCTAAGCTGTGAGTGTGTGCGTAATCGCACTCTAAGCTATGCGTGTGTGTGTAATCGCACTCGAAGCTGTGCGTGTGTGTAATCGCACTCTAAGCTGTGCGTGCGTGTGTAATCGCACTCTAAGCTGTGTGTGTAATCGCACTCGAAGCTGTACGTGCGTGTGTAATCGCACTCTAAGCTCTGCGTACATGTGTAATTGCACTCTAAGCTGGGCGTGCGTGTTAAATCGCACTCTAAGCTGTGCGGTGTGTGTAATCGCACTCTAAGCTGTGCGTGCATGTGTAATTGCACGCTAAGAGGTGTGTGCGAGGGTAATCACACTCTAGGCTGTGTGTGCCGTGTAATCGCACTCTAGGCTGTGTGTGCCGTGTAATCGCACTCTAGGCTGTGTGTGCCGTGTAATCGCACTCTAGGCTGTGTGTGTAATCGCACTCTAAGCTTTGTGTGCAATCGCACTCTAAGCTGTGTGTGCAATCGCACTCTAAGCTTTGTGTGCAATCGCACTCTAAGCTTTGTGTGTGCATAATCGCACTCTAAACTGTGTGTGTTCGTAATCGCACTCTTAAGCTGTTTGTGTGTGTAATCGCACTCTCAGCTGTGTGTGCGTAATCGCACTCTAAGCAGTGTGTGTGCGTAAATGCACTCCAAGGTGTGTGTGTGCGTAATCGCACTCTAAGCTGTGTGTGCGCCTAATCGCACTCTAAGCTGTGCATGTGTGCTTAATCGCACTCTAAGCTGTGCTTGTGTGTATAATCGCACTCTAAGCTGTGTGTGTGCGTTTTCGCACTCTAAGCTGTGTGTGTGTAATCGCATTCTAAGCTGTGCGTGTGTGCGTAATCGCATTCTAAGCTATGCGTGTGTGTGTAATCGCACTCTAAGCTGTGCGTGTGTGTAATCGCACTCTAAGCTGTGCGTGTGTGTGTAATCGCACTCTAAGCTGTGTGTGTAATTGCACTCTAAGCTGTGCGTGCGTGTGTAATCGCACTCTAAGCTCTGCATGCATGTGTAATCGCACTCTAAGCTGTGCTTGAGTGTGTAATCGCACTCTAAGCTGTGCGTGCGTGTGTAATCGCACTCTAAGAGGTGTGTGCGAGGGTAATCGCACTCTAGGCTGTATGTGCCGTGTAATCGCACTCTAGGCTGTGTGCAGTGTAATCGCACTCAAGGCTGTCTGTGCCGTGTAATCGCACTCTAGGCTGTGTGTGCATTTACACTCTAAGCTGTGTGCGCAATCGCACTCTAAGCTGTGTGTGCAATCGCACTCTAAGCTGCGTGTGTAATCGCACTCTAAGCTGTGTGTAATCGCCCTCTAAGCTGTGTGTGTAATTGCTTTCTAAGCTGTCTGTGTAGCCGCACTCTAAGCTGTGTGTGTAGCCGCACTCTAAGCTGTGTGTGTGCGTAATCGCACTCTAAGCTGTGTGTGTGCGTAATCGCACTCTAAGCTGTGTTTGTGTGTAATCGCACTCTAAGCTCTGTGTGTGTGTAATCGCACTGCAAGCTGTATGTGCAATCGCACTCTAGGCTGTGTGTGCAATCGCACTCTAAGCTGTGTGTGCCATGTAATTGCACTCCAGGCTGTGTGTGCCGTGTAATCGCACTCGAGGCTGTGTGTGCAATCGCACTCTAAGCTGTGCGCAATCACACTCTAAGCTGTGTGTGCAATCGCACTCTAAGCTGTGTGTGCAATCACACTCTAAGCTGTGTGTGCAATCGCACTCTAAGCTGTGTGTGCAATCGCACTCTAAGCTGTATATGTAATCACACTCTAAATTGTGTGTGTGTGTAATCGCACTCTCAGCTGTGTGTAATCGCCCTTGAAGCTGTGTGTGTAATTGCATTCTAAGCTGTGTGTGCAATCGCACTCTAAACTGTGTGTGTGTGTGTAATCGCTCTCTAAGCTGTGCGCGTGTGCAATCGCACTCTAAACCGTGTGTGTGCCGTGTAATTGCACTCTAGGCTGTGTGTGCCATGTAATCGCACTCTAGGCTGTGTGTGCAATCGCACTCTAAGCTGTGTGTGCAATCGCACTCTAAGCTGTGTGTGCAATCGCACTCTAAGCTGTGTGTGTAATCGCACTCTAAGCTGTGTGTAATCGCCCTCTAAGCTGTGTGTGTAATTGCATTCTAAGCTGTGTGTGTAGCCGCACTCTAAGCTGTGTGTGTAGCCGCACTCTAAGCTGTGTGTGTGCGTCATCGCACTCTAAGTTGTGTGGGTGCGTAATCGCACTCCAAGCTGTGTGTGTGTGTAATTGCACTCTAAGCTGTGTGTGCGTAATCGCACTCTCAGCTGTGTGTGCGTAATCGCACTCTAAGCTGTGTGTGTGCGTAATTGCACTCCAAGCTGTGTGTGTGTGTGTAATCGCACTCTAAGCTGTGCGTGAGTGTAATCGCACTCTAAGCTGTGTGTGTGCGTAATCGCACTCTAAGCTGTGTGTGCGTAATCGCATTCTATGGTGTGCGTGTGTGCGTAATCGCACTCTAAGCTATGCGTGTGTGTGTAATCGCACTCGAAGCTGTGCGTGAGTGTAATCGCACTCTAAGCTGTGTGTGTAATCGCACTCTAAGCTGTGCATGCGTGTGTAATCACACTCTAAGCTCTGCGTGCATGTGTAATTGCACTATAAGCTGTGCGTGCGTGTTATTTCGCACTCTAAGCTGTGCGGCGTGTGTAATCGCACTCTAAGCTGTGCTTGCATGTGTAATTGCACGCTAAGAGGTGTGTGTGAGGTTAATCGCACTCTAGGCTGTGTGTGCCATGTAATCGCACTCTAGGATGTGTGTGCCATGTAATCGCACTCTAGGCTGTGTGTGCCGTGTAATCGCACTCTAGGCTGTGTGTGCAATCGCACTCTAAGCTTTGTGTGCAATCGCACTCTAAGCTGTGTGTGCAATTGCACTCTAAGCTGTGTGTGCAATCGCACTCTAAGCTGTGTGTAATAGCCCTCTAAGCTGTGTGTGTAATTGCATTCTAAGCAGTGTGTGCAGACGCACTCTAAGCTGTGTGTGCAGCCGCACACTAAGCTGTGTGTGTGCGTAATCGCACTCAAAGCTGTGTGTGTGCGTAATCGCACTCTAAGCTGTGTGTGTGTAATCGTACATTAAGCTGTGTGCGTGTATTCGCACTCTAAGCTGTGTGTGTAGCCGCACTCTAAGCTGTGTGTGTAGCCGCACTCTAAGCTGTGTGAGTGCGTAATCGTACTCTAAGCTGTGTGTGTGCGTAATCGCACTCTAAGCTGTGTGTGTGCATAATCGCACTCTAAACTCTGTGTGCGTAATCGCACTCTAAGCTGTGTGTGTGTGTAATCGCACTCTAAGCTGTGTGTGTGCATAATCGCACTCTAAACTCTGTGTGCGTAATCGCACTCTAAGCTGTGTGTGTGTGTAATCGCACTCTAAGCTGTGTGTGTGTAATCGCACTCTCAGCTGTGCGTGCGTAATCGCACTCTAAGCTGTGCTTTTGCGTAATCGCACTCTAAGCTGTGCGTGTGCGTAATCGCACTCTAAGCTGTGTGTGTGCGTAATCGCACTCTAAGCAGTGGGTGTGCGTAATCGCACTCTAAGCTGTGTGTGCGTAATTGCACTCTAAGCTGTGCGCGTGTGCGTAATCGCACTCTATGCTGTGAGTGTGTGCGTAATCGCACTCTAAGCTATGCGTGTGTGCGTAATCGCACTCTAAGCTGTGCGTGTGTGTAATCGCACTCTAAGCTGTGCGTGTGTGCGTAATCGCACTCTAAGCTGTGCGCGTGTGTGTAATCGCACTCTAAGCTGTGAGTGTGTGCGTAATCGCACTATAAGCTATGCGTGTGTGCGTAATCGCAGTCTAAGCTGTGCGTGTGTGTAATCGCACTCTAAGCTGTGCGTGCGTGTGTCATCGCACTCTAAGCTCTGCGTGCGTGTGTAATCGCACTCTAAGCTGTGCTTGCATGTGTAATCGCACTCTAAGCTGTGTGTAAACGCCCTCTAAGCTGTGTGTGTAATTGCATTCTAAGCTGTGTGTGTAGCCGCACTCTAAGATGTGTGTGTGCATAATCGCACTCTAAACTGTGTGTGTTCGTAATCGCACTCTAAGCTGTGTGTGTGTGTAATCGCACTCTCAGCTGTGTGTGCGTAATCGCACTCTAAGCAGTGAGTGTGCGTAATTGCACTCCAAGCTGTGTGTGTGCGTAATCGCACTCTAAGCTGTGTGTGCGCATAATCGCACTCTAAGCTGTGCGTGTGTGCGTATTCGCACTCTAAGCTGTGCTTGTGTGTGTAATCGCACTCTAAGCTGTGTGTGTGCGTAATCGCACTCTAAGCTGTGTGTGCGTAATCGCACTCTAAGCTGTGAGTGTGTGCGTAATCGCACTCTAAGCTATGCGTGTGTGTGTAATCGCACTCGAAGCTGTGCGTGTGTGTAATCGCACTCTAAGCTGTGCGTGCGTGTGTAATCGCACTCTAAGCTGTGTGTGTAATCGCACTCGAAGCTGTACGTGCGTGTGTAATCGCACTCTAAGCTCTGCGTACATGTGTAATTGCACTCTAAGCTGGGCGTGCGTGTTAAATCGCACTCTAAGCTGTGCGGTGTGTGTAATCGCACTCTAAGCTGTGCGTGCATGTGTAATTGCACGCTAAGAGGTGTGTGCGAGGGTAATCACACTCTAGGCTGTGTGTGCCGTGTAATCGCACTCTAGGCTGTGTGTGCCGTGTAATCGCACTCTAGGCTGTGTGTGCCGTGTAATCGCACTCTAGGCTGTGTGTGTAATCGCACTCTAAGCTTTGTGTGCAATCGCACTCTAAGCTGTGTGTGCAATCGCACTCTAAGCTTTGTGTGCAATCGCACTCTAAGCTTTGTGTGTGCATAATCGCACTCTAAACTGTGTGTGTTCGTAATCGCACTCTAAGCTGTTTGTGTGTGTAATCGCACTCTCAGCTGTGTGTGCGTAATCGCACTCTAAGCAGTGTGTGTGCGTAAATGCACTCCAAGGTGTGTGTGTGCGTAATCGCACTCTAAGCTGTGTGTGCGCCTAATCGCACTCTAAGCTGTGCATGTGTGCTTAATCGCACTCTAAGCTGTGCTTGTGTGTATAATCGCACTCTAAGCTGTGTGTGTGCGTTTTCGCACTCTAAGCTGTGTGTGCGTAATCGCATTCTAAGCTGTGCGTGTGTGCGTAATCGCATTCTAAGCTATGCGTGTGTGTGTAATCGCACTCTAAGCTGTGCGTGTGTGTAATCGCACTCTAAGCTGTGCGTGTGTGCGTAATCGCACTCTAAGCTGTGTGTGTAATTGCACTCTAAGCTGTGCGTGCGTGTGTAATCGCACTCTAAGCTCTGCATGCATGTGTAATCGCACTCTAAGCTGTGCTTGAGTGTGTAATCGCACTCTAAGCTGTGCGTGCGTGTGTAATCGCACTCTAAGAGGTGTGTGCGAGGGTAATCGCACTCTAGGCTGTATGTGCCGTGTAATCGCACTCTAGGCTGTGTGCAGTGTAATCGCACTCAAGGCTGTCTGTGCCGTGTAATCGCACTCTAGGCTGTGTGTGCATTTACACTCTAAGCTGTGTGCGCAATCGCACTCTAAGCTGTGTGTGCAATCGCACTCTAAGCTGCTTGTGTAATCGCACTCTAAGCTGTGTGTAATCGCCCTCTAAGCTGTGTGTGTAATTGCTTTCTAAGCTGTCTGTGTAGCCGCACTCTAAGCTGTGTGTGTAGCCGCACTCTAAGCTGTGTGTGTGCGTAATCGCACTCTAAGCTGTGTGTGTGCGTAATCGCACTCTAAGCTGTGTTTGTGTGTAATCGCACTCTAAGCTCTGTGTGTGTGTAATCGCACTGCAAGCTGTATGTGCAATCGCACTCTAGGCTGTGTGTGCAATCGCACTCTAAGCTGTGTGTGCCATGTAATTGCACTCCAGGCTGTGTGTGCCGTGTAATCGCACTCGAGGCTGTGTGTGCAATCGCACTCTAAGCTGTGCGCAATCACACTCTAAGCTGTGTGTGCAATCGCACTCTAAGCTGTGTGTGCAATCACACTCTAAGCTGTGTGTGCAATCGCACTCTAAGCTGTGTGTGCAATCGCACTCTAAGCTGTATATGTAATCACACTCTAAATTGTGTGTGTGTGTAATCGCACTCTCAGCTGTGTGTAATCGCCCTCGAAGCTGTGTGTGTAATTGCATTCTAAGCTGTGTGTGCAATCGCACTCTAAACTGTGTGTGTGTGTGTAATCGCTCTCTAAGCTGTGCGCGTGTGCAATCGCACTCTAAACCGTGTGTGCCGTGTAATTGCACTCTAGGCTGTGTGTGCCATGTAATCGCACTCTAGGCTGTGTGTGCAATCGCACTCTAAGCTGTGTGTGCAATCGCACTCTAAGCTGTGTGTGCAATCGCACTCTAAGCTGTGTGTGTAATCGCACTCTAAGCTGTGTGTAATCGCCCTCTAAGCTGTGTGTGTAATTGCATTCTAAGCTGTGTGTGTAGCCGCACTCTAAGCTGTGTGTGTAGCCGCACTCTAAGCTGTGTGTGTGCGTCATCGCACTCTAAGTTGTGTGGGTGCGTAATCGCACTCCAAGCTGTGTGTGTGTGTAATTGCACTCTAAGCTGTGTGTGCGTAATCGCACTCTCAGCTGTGTGTGCGTAATCGCACTCTAAGCTGTGTGTGTGCGTAATTGCACTCCAAGCTGTGTGTGTGTGTGTAATCGCACTCTAAGCTGTGCGTGAGTGTAATCGCACTCTAAGCTGTGTGTGTGCGTAATCGCACTCTAAGCTGTGTGTGCGTAATCGCATTCTATGGTGTGCGTGTGTGCGTAATCGCACTCTAAGCTATGCGTGTGTGTGTAATCGCACTCGAAGCTGTGCGTGAGTGTAATCGCACTCTAAGCTGTGTGTGTAATCGCACTCTAAGCTGTGCATGCGTGTGTAATCACACTCTAAGCTCTGCGTGCATGTGTAATTGCACTATAAGCTGTGCGTGCGTGTTATTTCGCACTCTAAGCTGTGCGGCGTGTGTAATCGCACTCTAAGCTGTGCTTGCATGTGTAATTGCACGCTAAGAGGTGTGTGTGAGGTTAATCGCACTCTAGGCTGTGTGTGCCGTGTAATCGCACTCTAGGATGTGTGTGCCATGTAATCGCACTCTAGGCTGTGTGTGCCGTGTAATCGCACTCTAGGCTGTGTGTGCAATCGCACTCTAAGCTTTGTGTGCAATCGCACTCTAAGCTGTGTGTGCAATCGCACTCTAAGCTGTGTGTGCAATCGCACTCTAAGCTGTGTGTAATAGCCCTCTAAGCTGTGTGTGTAATTGCATTCTAAGTAGTGTGTGCAGACGCACTCTAAGCTGTGCGTGCAGCCGCACACTAAGCTGTGTGTGTGCGTAATCGCACTCAAAGCTGTGTGTGTGCGTAATCGCACTCTAAGCTGTGTGTGTGTAATCGTACATTAAGCTGTGTGCGTGTATTCGCACTCTAAGCTGTGTGTGTAGCCGCACTCTAAGCTGTGTGTGTAGCCGCACTCTAGGCTGTGTGAGTGCGTAATCGTACTCTAAGCTGTCTGTGTGCGTAATCGCACTCTAAGCTGTGTGTGTGCATAATCGCACTCTAAACTCTGTGTGCGTAATCGCACTCTAAGCTGTGTGTGTGTGTAATCGCACTCTAAGCTGTGTGTGTGCATAATCGCACTCTAAACTCTGTGTGCGTAATCGCACTCTAAGCTGTGTGTGTGTGTAATCGCACTCTAAGCTGTGTGTGCGTAATCGCACTCTCAGCTGTGCGTGCGTAATCGCACTCTAAGCTGTGCTTTTGCGTAATCGCACTCTAAGCTGTGCGTGTGCGTAATCGCACTCTAAGCTGTGTGTGTGCGTAATCGCACTCTAAGCAGTGGGTGTGCGTAATCGCACTCTAAGCTGTGTGTGCGTAATTGCACTCTAAGCTGTGCGCGTGTGCGTAATCGCACTCTATGCTGTGAGTGTGTGCGTAATCGCACTCTAAGCTATGCGTGTGTGCGTAATCGCACTCTAAGCTGTGCGTGTGTGTAATCGCACTCTAAGCTGTGCGTGTGTGCGTAATCGCACTCTAAGCTGTGCGCGTGTGTGTAATCGCACTCTAAGCTGTGAGTGTGTGCGTAATCGCACTATAAGCTATGCGTGTGTGCGTAATCGCAGTCTAAGCTGTGCGTGTGTGTAATCGCACTCTAAGCTGTGCGTGCGTGTGTCATCGCACTCTAAGCTCTGCGTGCGTGTGTAATCGCACTCTAAGCTGTGCTTGCATGTGTAATCGCACTCTAAGCTGTGTGTAAACGCCCTCTAAGCTGTGTGTGTAATTGCATTCTAAGCTGTGTGTGTAGCCGCACTCTAAGATGTGTGTGTGCATAATCGCACTCTAAACTGTGTGTGTTCGTAATCGCACTCTAAGCTGTGTGTGTGTGTAATCGCACTCTCAGCTGTGTGTGCGTAATCGCACTCTAAGCAGTGAGTGTGCGTAATTGCACTCCAAGCTGTGTGTGTGCGTAATCGCACTCTAAGCTGTGTGTGCGCATAATCGCACTCTAAGCTGTGCGTGTGTGCGTATTCGCACTCTAAGCTGTGCTTGTGTGTGTAATCGCACTCTAAGCTGTGTGTGTGCGTAATCGCACTCTAAGCTGTGTGTGCGTAATCGCACTCTAAGCTGTGAGTGTGTGCGTAATCGCACTCTAAGCTATGCGTGTGTGTGTAATCGCACTCGAAGCTGTGCGTGTGTGTAATCGCACTCTAAGCTGTGCGTGCGTGTGTAATCGCACTCTAAGCTGTGTGTGTAATCGCACTCGAAGCTGTACGTGCGTGTGTAATCGCACTCTAAGCTCTGCGTACCTGTGTAATTGCACTCTAAGCTGGGCGTGCGTGTTAAATCGCACTCTAAGCTGTGCGGTGTGTGTAATCGCACTCTAAGCTGTGCGTGCATGTGTAATTGCACGCTAAGAGGTGTGTGCGAGGGTAATCACACTCTAGGCTGTGTGTGCCGTGTAATCGCACTCTAGGCTGTGTGTGCCGTGTAATCGCACTCTAGGCTGTGTGTGCCGTGTAATCGCACTCTAGGCTGTGTGTGTAATCGCACTCTAAGCTTTGTGTGCAATCGCACTCTAAGCTGTGTGTGCAATCGCACTCTAAGCTTTGTGTGCAATCGCACTCTAAGCTTTGTGTGTGCATAATCGCACTCTAAACTGTGTGTGTTCGTAATCGCACTCTAAGCTGTTTGTGTGTGTAATCGCACTCTCAGCTGTGTGTGCGTAATCGCACTCTAAGCAGTGTGTGTGCGTAAATGCACTCCAAGGTGTGTGTGTGCGTAATCGCACTCTAAGCTGTGTGTGCGCCTAATCGCACTCTAAGCTGTGCATGTGTGCTTAATCGCACTCTAAGCTGTGCTTGTGTGTATAATCGCACTCTAAGCTGTGTGTGTGCGTTTTCGCACTCTAAGCTGTGTGTGCGTAATCGCATTCTAAGCTGTGCGTGTGTGCGTAATCGCATTCTAAGCTATGCGTGTGTGTGTAATCGCACTCTAAGCTGTGCGTGTGTGTAATCGCACTCTAAGCTGTGCGTGTGTGCGTAATCGCACTCTAAGCTGTGTGTGTAATTGCACTCTAAGCTGTGCGTGCGTGTGTAATCGCACTCTAAGCTCTGCATGCATGTGTAATCGCACTCTAAGCTGTGCTTGAGTGTGTAATCGCACTCTAAGCTGTGCGTGCGTGTGTAATCGCACTCTAAGAGGTGTGTGCGAGGGTAATCGCACTCTAGGCTGTATGTGCCGTGTAATCGCACTCTAGGCTGTGTGCAGTGTAATCGCACTCAAGGCTGTCTGTGCCGTGTAATCGCACTCTAGGCTGTGTGTGCATTTACACTCTAAGCTGTGTGCGCAATCGCACTCTAAGCTGTGTGTGCAATCGCACTCTAAGCTGCTTGTGTAATCGCACTCTAAGCTGTGTGTAATCGCCCTCTAAGCTGTGTGTGTAATTGCTTTCTAAGCTGTCTGTGTAGCCGCACTCTAAGCTGTGTGTGTAGCCGCACTCTAAGCTGTGTGTGTGCGTAATCGCACTCTAAGCTGTGTGTGTGCGTAATCGCACTCTAAGCTGTGTTTGTGTGTAATCGCACTCTAAGCTCTGTGTGTGTGTAATCGCACTGCAAGCTGTATGTGCAATCGCACTCTAGGCTGTGTGTGCAATCGCACTCTAAGCTGTGTGTGCCATGTAATTGCACTCCAGGCTGTGTGTGCCGTGTAATCGCACTCGAGGCTGTGTGTGCAATCGCACTCTAAGCTGTGCGCAATCACACTCTAAGCTGTGTGTGCAATCGCACTCTAAGCTGTGTGTGCAATCACACTCTAAGCTGTGTGTGCAATCGCACTCTAAGCTGTGTGTGCAATCGCACTCTAAGCTGTATATGTAATCACACTCTAAATTGTGTGTGTGTGTAATCGCACTCTCAGCTGTGTGTAATCGCCCTCGAAGCTGTGTGTGTAATTGCATTCTAAGCTGTGTGTGCAATCGCACTCTAAACTGTGTGTGTGTGTGTAATCGCTCTCTAAGCTGTGCGCGTGTGCAATCGCACTCTAAACCGTGTGTGCCGTGTAATTGCACTCTAGGCTGTGTGTGCCATGTAATCGCACTCTAGGCTGTGTGTGCAATCGCACTCTAAGCTGTGTGTGCAATCGCACTCTAAGCTGTGTGTGCAATCGCACTCTAAGCTGTGTGTGTAATCGCACTCTAAGCTGTGTGTAATCGCCCTCTAAGCTGTGTGTGTAATTGCATTCTAAGCTGTGTGTGTAGCCGCACTCTAAGCTGTGTGTGTAGCCGCACTCTAAGCTGTGTGTGTGCGTCATCGCACTCTAAGTTGTGTGGGTGCGTAATCGCACTCCAAGCTGTGTGTGTGTGTAATTGCACTCTAAGCTGTGTGTGCGTAATCGCACTCTCAGCTGTGTGTGCGTAATCGCACTCTAAGCTGTGTGTGTGCGTAATTGCACTCCAAGCTGTGTGTGTGTGTGTAATCGCACTCTAAGCTGTGCGTGAGTGTAATCGCACTCTAAGCTGTGTGTGTGCGTAATCGCACTCTAAGCTGTGTGTGCGTAATCGCATTCTATGGTGTGCGTGTGTGCGTAATCGCACTCTAAGCTATGCGTGTGTGTGTAATCGCACTCGAAGCTGTGCGTGAGTGTAATCGCACTCTAAGCTGTGTGTGTAATCGCACTCTAAGCTGTGCATGCGTGTGTAATCACACTCTAAGCTCTGCGTGCATGTGTAATTGCACTATAAGCTGTGCGTGCGTGTTATTTCGCACTCTAAGCTGTGCGGCGTGTGTAATCGCACTCTAAGCTGTGCTTGCATGTGTAATTGCACGCTAAGAGGTGTGTGTGAGGTTAATCGCACTCTAGGCTGTGTGTGCCGTGTAATCGCACTCTAGGATGTGTGTGCCATGTAATCGCACTCTAGGCTGTGTGTGCCGTGTAATCGCACTCTAGGCTGTGTGTGCAATCGCACTCTAAGCTTTGTGTGCAATCACACTCTAAGCTGTGTGTGCAATCGCACTCTAAGCTGTGTGTGCAATCGCACTCTAAGCTGTGTGTAATAGCCCTCTAAGCTGTGTGTGTAATTGCATTCTAAGTAGTGTGTGCAGACGCACTCTAAGCTGTGCGTGCAGCCGCACACTAAGCTGTGTGTGTGCGTAATCGCACTCAAAGCTGTGTGTGTGCGTAATCGCACTCTAAGCTGTGTGTGTGTAATCGTACATTAAGCTGTGTGCGTGTATTCGCACTCTAAGCTGTGTGTGTAGCCGCACTCTAAGCTGTGTGTGTAGCCGCACTCTAGGCTGTGTGAGTGCGTAATCGTACTCTAAGCTGTCTGTGTGCGTAATCGCACTCTAAGCTGTGTGTGTGCATAATCGCACTCTAAACTCTGTGTGCGTAATCGCACTCTAAGCTGTGTGTGTGTGTAATCGCACTCTAAGCTGTGTGTGTGCATAATCGCACTCTAAACTCTGTGTGCGTAATCGCACTCTAAGCTGTGTGTGTGTGTAATCGCACTCTAAGCTGTGTGTGCGTAATCGCACTCTCAGCTGTGCGTGCGTAATCGCACTCTAAGCTGTGCTTTTGCGTAATCGCACTCTAAGCTGTGCGTGTGCGTAATCGCACTCTAAGCTGTGTGTGTGCGTAATCGCACTCTAAGCAGTGGGTGTGCGTAATCGCACTCTAAGCTGTGTGTGCGTAATTGCACTCTAAGCTGTGCGCGTGTGCGTAATCGCACTCTATGCTGTGAGTGTGTGCGTAATCGCACTCTAAGCTATGCGTGTGTGCGTAATCGCACTCTAAGCTGTGCGTGTGTGTAATCGCACTCTAAGCTGTGCGTGTGTGCGTAATCGCACTCTAAGCTGTGCGCGTGTGTGTAATCGCACTCTAAGCTGTGAGTGTGTGCGTAATCGCACTATAAGCTATGCGTGTGTGCGTAATCGCAGTCTAAGCTGTGCGTGTGTGTAATCGCACTCTAAGCTGTGCGTGCGTGTGTCATCGCACTCTAAGCTCTGCGTGCGTGTGTAATCGCACTCTAAGCTGTGCTTGCATGTGTAATCGCACTCTAAGCTGTGTGTAAACGCCCTCTAAGCTGTGTGTGTAATTGCATTCTAAGCTGTGTGTGTAGCCGCACTCTAAGATGTGTGTGTGCATAATCGCACTCTAAACTGTGTGTGTTCGTAATCGCACTCTAAGCTGTGTGTGTGTGTAATCGCACTCTCAGCTGTGTGTGCGTAATCGCACTCTAAGCAGTGAGTGTGCGTAATTGCACTCCAAGCTGTGTGTGTGCGTAATCGCACTCTAAGCTGTGTGTGCGCATAATCGCACTCTAAGCTGTGCGTGTGTGCGTATTCGCACTCTAAGCTGTGCTTGTGTGTGTAATCGCACTCTAAGCTGTGTGTGTGCGTAATCGCACTCTAAGCTGTGTGTGCGTAATCGCACTCTAAGCTGTGAGTGTGTGCGTAATCGCACTCTAAGCTATGCGTGTGTGTGTAATCGCACTCGAAGCTGTGCGTGTGTGTAATCGCACTCTAAGCTGTGCGTGCGTGTGTAATCGCACTCTAAGCTGTGTGTGTAATCGCACTCGAAGCTGTACGTGCGTGTGTAATCGCACTCTAAGCTCTGCGTACCTGTGTAATTGCACTCTAAGCTGGGCGTGCGTGTTAAATCGCACTCTAAGCTGTGCGGTGTGTGTAATCGCACTCTAAGCTGTGCGTGCATGTGTAATTGCACGCTAAGAGGTGTGTGCGAGGGTAATCACACTCTAGGCTGTGTGTGCCGTGTAATCGCACTCTAGGCTGTGTGTGCCGTGTAATCGCACTCTAGGCTGTGTGTGCCATGTAATCGCACTCTAGGCTGTGTGTGTAATCGCACTCTAAGCTTTGTGTGCAATCGCACTCTAAGCTGTGTGTGCAATCGCACTCTAAGCTTTGTGTGCAATCGCACTCTAAGCTTTGTGTGTGCATAATCGCACTCTAAACTGTGTGTGTTCGTAATCGCACTCTAAGCTGTTTGTGTGTGTAATCGCACTCTCAGCTGTGTGTGCGTAATCGCACTCTAAGCAGTGTGTGTGCGTAAATGCACTCCAAGGTGTGTGTGTGCGTAATCGCACTCTAAGCTGTGTGTGCGCCTAATCGCACTCTAAGCTGTGCATGTGTGCTTAATCGCACTCTAAGCTGTGCTTGTGTGTATAATCGCACTCTAAGCTGTGTGTGTGCGTTTTCGCACTCTAAGCTGTGTGTGCGTAATCGCATTCTAAGCTGTGCGTGTGTGCGTAATCGCATTCTAAGCTATGCGTGTGTGTGTAATCGCACTCTAAGCTGTGCGTGTGTGTAATCGCACTCTAAGCTGTGCGTGTGTGCGTAATCGCACTCTAAGCTGTGTGTGTAATTGCACTCTAAGCTGTGCGTGCGTGTGTAATCGCACTCTAAGCTCTGCATGCATGTGTAATCGCACTCTAAGCTGTGCTTGAGTGTGTAATCGCACTCTAAGCTGTGCGTGCGTGTGTAATCGCACTCTAAGAGGTGTGTGCGAGGGTAATCGCACTCTAGGCTGTATGTGCCGTGTAATCGCACTCTAGGCTGTGTGCAGTGTAATCGCACTCAAGGCTGTCTGTGCCGTGTAATCGCACTCTAGGCTGTGTGTGCATTTACACTCTAAGCTGTGTGCGCAATCGCACTCTAAGCTGTGTGTGCAATCGCACTCTAAGCTGCTTGTGTAATCACACTCTAAGCTGTGTGTAATCGCCCTCTAAGCTGTGTGTGTAATTGCTTTCTAAGCTGTCTGTGTAGCCGCACTCTAAGCTGTGTGTGTAGCCGCACTCTAAGCTGTGTGTGTGCGTAATCGCACTCTAAGCTGTGTGTGTGCGTAATCGCACTCTAAGCTGTGTTTGTGTGTAATCGCACTCTAAGCTCTGTGTGTGTGTAATCGCACTGCAAGCTGTATGTGCAATCGCACTCTAGGCTGTGTGTGCAATCGCACTCTAAGCTGTGTGTGCCATGTAATTGCACTCCAGGCTGTGTGTGCCGTGCAATCGCACTCGAGGCTGTGTGTGCAATCGCACTCTAAGCTGTGCGCAATCACACTCTAAGCTGTGTGTGCAATCGCACTCTAAGCTGTGTGTGCAATCACACTCTAAGCTGTGTGTGCAATCGCACTCTAAGCTGTGTGTGCAATCGCACTCTAAGCTGTATATGTAATCACACTCTAAATTGTGTGTGTGTGTAATCGCACTCTCAGCTGTGTGTAATCGCCCTCGAAGCTGTGTGTGTAATTGCATTCTAAGCTGTGTGTGCAATCGCACTCTAAACTGTGTGTGTGTGTGTAATCGCTCTCTAAGCTGTGCGCGTGTGCAATCGCACTCTAAACCGTGTGTGCCGTGTAATTGCACTCTAGGCTGTGTGTGCCATGTAATCGCACTCTAGGCTGTGTGTGCAATCGCACTCTAAGCTGTGTGTGCAATCGCACTCTAAGCTGTGTGTGCAATCGCACTCTAAGCTGTGTGTGTAATCGCACTCTAAGCTGTGTGTAATCGCCCTCTAAGCTGTGTGTGTAATTGCATTCTAAGCTGTGTGTGTAGCCGCACTCTAAGCTGTGTGTGTAGCCGCACTCTAAGCTGTGTGTGTGCGTCATCGCACTCTAAGTTGTGTGGGTGCGTAATCGCACTCCAAGCTGTGTGTGTGTGTAATTGCACTCTAAGCTGTGTGTGCGTAATCGCACTCTCAGCTGTGTGTGCGTAATCGCACTCTAAGCTGTGTGTGTGCGTAATTGCACTCCAAGCTGTGTGTGTGTGTGTAATCGCACTCTAAGCTGTGCGTGAGTGTAATCACACTCTAAGCTGTGTGTGTGCGTAATCGCACTCTAAGCTGTGTGTGCGTAATCGCATTCTATGGTGTGCGTGTGTGCGTAATCGCACTCTAAGCTATGCGTGTGTGTGTAATCGCACTCGAAGCTGTGCGTGAGTGTAATCGCACTCTAAGCTGTGTGTGTAATCGCACTCTAAGCTGTGCATGCGTGTGTAATCACACTCTAAGCTCTGCGTGCATGTGTAATTGCACTATAAGCTGTGCGTGCGTGTTATTTCGCACTCTAAGCTGTGCGGCGTGTGTAATCGCACTCTAAGCTGTGCTTGCATGTGTAATTGCACGCTAAGAGGTGTGTGTGAGGTTAATCGCACTCTAGGCTGTGTGTGCCGTGTAATCGCACTCTAGGATGTGTGTGCCATGTAATCGCACTCTAGGCTGTGTGTGCCGTGTAATCGCACTCTAGGCTGTGTGTGCAATCGCACTCTAAGCTTTGTGTGCAATCGCACTCTAAGCTGTGTGTGCAATCGCACTCTAAGCTGTGTGTGCAATCGCACTCTAAGCTGTGTGTAATAGCCCTCTAAGCTGTGTGTGTAATTGCATTCTAAGCAGTGTGTGCAGACGCACTCTAAGCTGTGCGTGCAGCCGCACACTAAGCTGTGTGTGTGCGTAATCGCACTCAAAGCTGTGTGTGTGCGTAATTGCACTCTAAGCTGTGTGTGTGTAATCGTACATTAAGCTGTGTGCGTGTATTCGCACTCTAAGCTGTGTGTGTAGCCGCACTCTAAGCTGTGTGTGTAGCCGCACTCTAAGCTGTGTGAGTGCGTAATCGTACTCTAAGCTGTCTGTGTGCGTAATCGCACTCTAAGCTGTGTGTGTGCATAATCGCACTCTAAACTCTGTGTGCGTAATCGCACTCTAAGCTGTGTGTGTGTGTAATCGCACTCTAAGCTGTGTGTGCGTAATCGCACTCTCAGCTGTGCGTGCGTAATCGCACTCTAAGCTGTGCTTTTGCGTAATCGCACTCTAAGCTGTGCGTGTGCGTAATCGCACTCTAAGCTGTGTGTGTGCGTAATCGCACTCTAAGCAGTGGGTGTGCGTAATCGCACTCTAAGCTGTGTGTGCGTAATTGCACTCTAAGCTGTGCGCGTGTGCGTAATCGCACTCTATGCTGTGAGTGTGTGCGTAATCGCACTCTAAGCTATGCGTGTGTGCGTAATCGCACTCTAAGCTGTGCGTGTGTGTAATCGCACTCTAAGCTGTGCGTGTGTGCGTAATCGCACTCTAAGCTGTGCGCGTGTGTGTAATCGCACTCTAAGCTGTGAGTGTGTGCGTAATCGCACTATAAGCTATGCGTGTGTGCGTAATCGCAGTCTAAGCTGTGCGTGTGTGTAATCGCACTCTAAGCTGTGCGTGCGTGTGTCATCGCACTCTAAGCTCTGCGTGCGTGTGTAATCGCACTCTAAGCTGTGCTTGCATGTGTAATCGCACTCTAAGCTGTGTGTAAACGCCCTCTAAGCTGTGTGTGTAATTGCATTCTAAGCTGTGTGTGTAGCCGCACTCTAAGATGTGTGTGTGCATAATCGCACTCTAAACTGTGTGTGTTCGTAATCGCACTCTAAGCTGTGTGTGTGTGTAATCGCACTCTCAGCTGTGTGTGCGTAATCGCACTCTAAGCAGTGAGTGTGCGTAATTGCACTCCAAGCTGTGTGTGTGCGTAATCGCACTCTAAGCTGTGTGTGCGCATAATCGCACTCTAAGCTGTGCGTGTGTGCGTATTCGCACTCTAAGCTGTGCTTGTGTGTGTAATCGCACTCTAAGCTGTGTGTGTGCGTAATCGCACTCTAAGCTGTGTGTGCGTAATCGCACTCTAAGCTGTGAGTGTGTGCGTAATCGCACTCTAAGCTATGCGTGTGTGTGTAATCGCACTCGAAGCTGTGCGTGTGTGTAATCGCACTCTAAGCTGTGCGTGCGTGTGTAATCGCACTCTAAGCTGTGCGTGTGTGTGTAATCGCACTCTAACTGTGCGTGTGTAATCGCACTCTAAGCTCTGCGTGCGTGTGTAATCGCACTCTAAGCTGTGCTTGCATGTGTACTCGCACTCTAAGCTGTGCGTGCATGTGTAATCGCACTCTAAGCTGTGCGGCGTGTGTAATCGCACTCCAAGAGGTTTGTGCGAGGGTATTCGCACTCTAGGCTGTGTGTGCCGTGTAATCGCACTCTAGGCTGTGTGTGCCGTGTAATCGCCCTCTAGGCTGTCTGTGCCGTGTAATCGCACTCTAGGCTGTGTGTGCAATCGCACTCTAAGCTGTGTGTAATCGCCCTCTAAGCTGTGTGAATAATTGCATTCTAAGCTGTGTGTGTAGCCGCACTCTAAGCTGTGTGTGTAGCCGCACTCTAAGCTGTGAGTGTGTGCGTAATCGCACTCTAAGCTATGCGTGTGTGCGTAATCGCACTCTAAGCTGTGCGTGTGAGTAATCGCACTCTAAGCTGTGCGTGTGTGTGTAATCGCACTCTAAGCTGTGCGTGCGTGTGTAATCGCACTCTAAGCTCTGCGTGCGTGTGTAATCGCACTCTAAGCTGTCCTTGCATGTGTAATCGCACTCTAAGCTGTGCGTGCATGTGTAATCGCACTCTAAGCTGTGCGGCGTGTGTAATCGCACTCTAAGAGGTTTGTGCGAGGGTATTCGCACTCTAGGCTGTTTGTGCCGTGTAATCGCACTCTAGGCTGTCTGTGCCGTGTAATCGCACTCTAGGCTGTCTGTGCCGTGTAATCGCACTCTAGGCTGTGTGTGCAATCGCACTCTAAGCTGTGTGTAATCGCCCTCTAAGCTGTGTGTGCAATCGCACTCTAAGCTTTGTGTGCAATCGCACTCTCAGCTTTGTGTGTGCATAATCGCACTCTAAACTGTGTGTGTTCGTAATCGCACTCTAAGCTGTGTGTGTGTGTAATCGCACTCTCAGCTGTGTATGCGTAATCGCACTCTAAGCCGTGTGTGAGCGTAAATGCACTCCAAGCTGTGTGTGTGCGTAATCGCACTCCAAGCTGTGTGTGCGCCTAATCGCACTCTAAGCTGTGCATGTGTGCGTAATCGCACTCTAAGCTGTGCTTGTGTGTATAATCGCACTCTAAGCTGTGTGTGTGCGTCATCGCACTCTAAGCTGTGTGTGCGTAATCGCATTCTAAGCTGTGCGTGTGTGCGTAATCGCATTCTAAGCTATGCGTGTGTGTGTAATCGCACTCTAAGCCGTGCGTGTGTGTAATCGCACTCTAAGCTGTGCGTGTGTGTGTAATTGCACTCTAAGCTGTGTGTGTAATTGCACTCTAAGCTGTGCGTGCGTGTGTAATCGCACTCTAAGCTGTCCTTGCATGTGTAATCGCACTCTAAGCTGTGCGTGCATGTGTAATCGCACTCTAAGCTGTGCGGCGTGTGTAATCGCACTCTAAGAGGTTTGTGCGAGGGTATTCGCACTCTAGGCTGTTTGTGCCGTGTAATCGCACTCTAGGCTGTCTGTGCCGTGTAATCGCACTCTAGGCTGTCTGTGCCGTGTAATCGCACTCTAGGCTGTGTGTGCAATCGCACTCTAAGCTGTGTGTAATCGCCCACTAAGCTGTGTGTGCAATCGCACTCTAAGCTTTGTGTGTAATCGCCCTCTAAGCTGTGTGTGCAATCGCACTCTAAGCTTTGTGTGCAATCGCACTCTCAGCTTTGTGTGTGCATAATCGCACTGTAAACTGTGTGTGTTCGTAATCGCACTCTAAGCTGTGTGTGTGTGTAATCGCACTCTCAGCTGTGTATGCGTAATCGCACTCTAAGCAGTGTGTGAGTGTAAATGCACTCCAAGCTGTGTGTGTGCGTAATCGCACTCCAAGCTGTGTGTGCGCCTAATCGCACTCTAAGCTGTGCATGTGTGCGTAATCGCACTCTAAGCTGTGTGTGTGCGTAATCGCACTCTAAGCTGTGTGTGCGTAATCGCATTCTAAGCTGTGCGTGTGTGCGTAATCGCACTCTAAGCTATGCGTGTGTGTGTAATCGCACTGTAAGCTGTGCGTGTGTGTAATCGCACTTTAAGCTGTGCGTGTGTGCGTAATCGCACTCTAAGCTGTGCTTGTGTGTGTAATCGCACTCTAAGCTGTGTGTGTGCGTAATCGCACTCTAAGCTGTGTGTGCGTAATCGCATTCTAAGCTGTGCGTGTGTGCGTAATCGCACTCTAAGCTATGCGTGTGTGTGTAATCGCACTCTAAGCTGTGCGTGTGTGTAATCGCACTCTAAGCTGTGCGTGTGTGTGTAATCGCACTCTAAGCTGTGTGTGTAATCGCACTCTAAGCTCTGCATGCATGTGTAATCGCACTCTAAGCTGTGCTTGCGTGTGTAATCGCACTCTAAGCTCTGTGTGTGTGTAATCGCACTGCAAGCTGTATGTGCAATCGCACTCTAAGCTGTGTGTGCAATCGCACTCTAGGCTGTGTGTGCAATCGCACTCTAAGCTGTGTGTGCCATGTAATTGCACTCCAGGCTGTGTGTGCCGTGTAATCGCACTCGAGGCTGTGTGTGCAATCGCACTCTAAGCTGTGCGCAATCACACTCTAAGCTGTGTGTGCAATCGCACTCTAAGCTGTGTGTGCAATCACACTCTAAGCTGTGTGTGCAATCGCACTCTAAGCTGTGTGTGCAATCGCACTCTAAGCTGTATATGTAATCACACTCTAAATTGTGTGTGTGTGTAATCGCACTCTCAGCTGTGTGTAATCGCCCTCGAAGCTGTGTGTGTAATTGCATTCTAAGCTGTGTGTGCAATCGCACTCTAAACTGTGTGTGTGTGTGTAATCGCTCTCTAAGCTGTATGCGTGTGCAATCGCACTCTAAACCGTGTGTGCCGTGTAATTGCACTCTAGGCTGTGTGTGCCATGTAATCGCACTCTAGGCTTTGTGTGCAATCGCACTCTAAGCTGTGTGTGCAATCGCACTCTAAGCTGTGTGTGCAATCGCACTCTAAGCTGTGTGTGTAATCGCACTCTAAGCTGTGTGTAATCGCCCTCTAAGCTGTGTGTGTAATTGCATTCTAAGCTGTGTGTGTAGCCGCACTCTAAGCTGTGTGTGTAGCCGCACTCTAAGCTGTGTGTGTGCGTCATCGCACTCTAAGCTGTGTGGGTGCGTAATCGCACTCCAAGCTGTGTGTGTGTGTAATTGCACTCTAAGCTGTGTGTGCATAATCGCACTCTCAGCTGTGCATGTGCGGAATCGCACTCTAAGCTGTGTGTGTGCGTAATCGCACTCTAAGCGGTGGGTGTGCGTAATCGCACTGTAAGCTGTGTGTGCGTAATCGCACTCTAAGCTGTGCACGTGTGCGTAATTGCACTCTAAGCTGTGAGTGTGTGCGTAATCGCACTCTAAGCTATGCGTGTGTGCATAATCGCACTCTAAGCTGTGCGTGTGTGTAATCGCACTCTAAGCTGTGCGTGTGTGCGTAATCGCACTCTAAGCTGTGCGCGTGTGCGTAATCGCACTCTAAGCTGTGAGTGTGTGCGTAATCGCACTATAAGCTATGCGTGTGTGCGTAATTGCACTCTAAGCTGTGAGTGTGTGTAATCGCACTCTAAGCTGTGCGTGCGTGTGTCATCGCACTCTAAGCTCTGCGTGCGTGTGTAATCGCACTCTAAGCTGTGCTTGCATGTGTAATCTCACTCTAAGCTGTGTGTAATCGCCCTCTAAGCCGTGTGTGTAATTGCATTCTAAGCTGTGTGTGTAGCCGCACTCTAAGCTGTGTGTGTGCATAATCGCACTCTAAACTGTGTGTGTTCGTAATCACACTCTAAGCTGTGTGTGTGTGTAATCGCACTCTCAGCTGTGTATGCGTAATCGCACTCTAAGCAGTGAGTGTGCGTAATTGCACTCCAAGCTGTGTGTGTGCGTAATCGCTCTCTAAGCTGTGTGTGCGCATAATCGCACTCTAAGCTGTGCGTGTGTGCGTAATCGCACTCTAAGCTGTGCTTGTGTGTGTAATCGCACTCTAAGCTGTGTGTGTGCGTAATCGCATTCTAAGCTGTGCGTGTGTGCGTAATCGCACTCTAAGCTATGCGCGTGTGTGTAATCGCACTCTAAGCTGTGCGTGTGTGTAATCGCACTCTAAGCTGTGCGTGTGTGCATAATCGCACTCTAAGCAGTGATTGTGCGTAATTGCACTCCAAGCTGTGTGTGTGCGTAATCGCACTCTAAGCTTTGTGTGCGCATAATCGCACTCTAAGCTGTGCGTGTGTGCGTAATCGCACTCTAAGCTGTGCTTGTGTGTGTAATCGCACTCTAAGCTGTGTGTGTGCGTAATCGCACTCTAAGCTGTGTGTGCGTAATCGCATTCTAAGCTGTGCGTGTGTGCGTAATCGCACTCTAAGCTATGCGTGTGTGTGTAATCGCACTCTAAGATGTGCGTGTGTGTAATCGCACTCTAAGCTGTGCGTGTGTGCGTAATCGCACTCTAAGCTGTGCTTGTGTGTGTAATCGCACTCTAAGCTGTGTGTGTGCGTAATCGCACTCTAAGCTGTGTGTGCGTAATCGCATTCTAAGCTGTGCGTGTGTGCGTAATCGCACTCTAAACTATGCGTGTGTGTGTAATCGCACTCTAAGCTGTGCGTGTGTGTAATCGCACTCTAAGCTGAGCGTGTGTGTGTAAACGCACTCTAAGCTGTGTGTGTAATCGCACTCTAAGCTATGCATGCATGTGTAATCGCACTCTAAGCTCTGTGTGTGTGTAATCGCACTGCAAGCTGTATGTGCAATCGCACTCTAAGCTGTGTGTGCAATCGCACTCTAGGCTGTGTGTGCAATCGCACTCTAAGCTGTGTGTGCCATGTAATTGCACTCCAGGCTGTGTGTGCCGTGTAATCGCACTCGAGGCTGTGTGTGCAATCGCACTCTAAGCTGTGCGCAATCACACTCTAAGCTGTGTGTGCAATCGCACTCTAAGCTGTGTGTGCAATCACACTCTAAGCTGTGTGTGCAATCGCACTCTAAGCTGTGTGTGCAATCGCACTCTAAGCTGTATATGTAATCACACTCTAAATTGTGTGTGTGTGTAATCGCACTCTCAGCTGTGTGTAATCGCCCTCGAAGCTGTGTGTGTAATTGCATTCTAAGCTGTGTGTGCAATCGCACTCTAAACTGTGTGTGTGTGTGTAATCGCTCTCTAAGCTGTGTGCGTGTGCAATCGCACTCTAAACCGTGTGTGCCGTGTAATTGCACTCTAGGCTGTGTGTGCCATGTAATCGCACTCTAGGCTTTGTGTGCAATCGCACTCTAAGCTGTGTGTGCAATCGCACTCTAAGCTGTGTGTGCAATCGCACTCTAAGCTGTGTGTGTAATCGCACTCTAAGCTGTGTGTAATCGCCCTCTAAGCTGTGTGTGTAATTGCATTCTAAGCTGTGTGTGTAGCCGCACTCTAAGCTGTGTGTGTAGCCGCACTCTAAGCTGTGTGTGTGCGTCATCGCACTCTAAGCTGTGTGGGTGCGTAATCGCACTCCAAGCTGTGTGTGTGTGTAATTGCACTCTAAGCTGTGTGTGCGTAATCGCACTCTCAGCTGTGCATGTGCGGAATCGCACTCTAAGCTGTGTGTGTGCGTAATCGCACTCTAAGCAGTGGGTGTGCGTAATCGCACTGTAAGCTGTGTGTGCGTAATCGCACTCTAAGCTGTGCACGTGTGCGTAATCACACTCTAAGCTGTGAGTGTGTGCGTAATCGCACTCTAAGCTATGCGTGTGTGCATAATCGCACTCTAAGCTGTGCGTGTGTGTAATCGCACTCTAAGCTGTGCGTGTGTGCGTAATCGCACTCTAAGCTGTGCGCGTGTGCGTAATCGCACTCTAAGCTGTGAGTGTGTGCGTAATCGCACTATAAGCTATGCGTGTGTGCGTAATTGCACTCTAAGCTGTGAGTGTGTGTAATCGCACTCTAAGCTGTGCGTGCGTGTGTCATCGCACTCTAAGCTCTGCGTGCGTGTGTAATCGCACTCTAAGCTGTGCTTGCATGTGTAATCGCACTCTAAGCTGTGTGTAATCGCCCTCTAAGCCGTGTGTGTAATTGCATTCTAAGCTGTGTGTGTAGCCGCACTCTAAGCTGTGTGTGTGCATAATCGCACTCTAAACTGTGTGTGTTCGTAATCACACTCTAAGCTGTGTGTGTGTGTAATCGCACTCTCAGCTGTGTGTGCGTAATCGCACTCTAAGCAGCGAGTGTGCGTAATTGCACTCCAAGTTGTGTGTGTGCGTAATCGCACTCTAAGCTGTGTGTGCGCATAATCGCACTCTAAGCTGTGCGTGTGTGCGTAATCGCACTCTAAGCTGTGCTTGTGTGTGTAATCGCACTCTAAGCTGTGTGTGTGCGTAATCGCATTCTAAGCTGTGCGTGTGTGCGTAATCGCACTCTAAGCTATGCGTGTGTGTGTAATCGCATTCTAAGCTGTGCGTGTGTGTAATCGCACTCTAAGCTGTGCGTGTGTGCGTAATCGCACTCTAAGCTGTGTGTGTGCGTAATCGCACTCTAAGCTGTGTGTGCGTAATCGCATTCTAAGCTGTGCGTGTGTGCGTAATCGCACTCTAAGCTATGCGTGTGTGTGTAATCGCACTCTAAGCTGTGCGTGTGTGTAATCGCACTCTAAGCTGTGCGTGTGTGTGTAATCGCACTCTAAGCTGTGTGTGTAATCGCACTCTAAGCTCTGCATGCATGTGTAATCACACTCTAAGCTGTGCTTGCGTGTGTAATCGCACTCTAAGCACTGTGTGTGTGTAATCGCACTGCAAGCTGTATGTGCAATCGCACTCTAAGCTGTGTGTGCAATCGCACTCTAGGCTGTGTGTGCAATCGCACTCCAAGCTGTGTGTGCCATGTAATTGCACTCCAGGCTGTGTGTGCCGTGTAATCGCACTCGAGGCTGTGTGTGCAATCGCACTCTAAGCTGTGCGCAATCACACTCTAAGCTGTGTGTGCAATCGCACTCTAAGCTGTGTGTGCAGTCACACTCTAAGCTGTGTGTGCAATCGCACTCTAAGCCGTGTGTGCAATCGCACTCTAAGCTGTATATGTAATCACACTCTAAATTGTGTGTGTGTGTAATCGCACTCTCAGCTGTGTGTAATCGCCCTCGAAGCTGTGTGTGTAATTGCATTCTAAGCTGTGTGTGCAATCGCACTCTAAACTGTGTGTGTGTGTGTAATCGCTCTCTAAGCTGTGTGCGTGTGCAATCGCACTCTAAACCGTGTGTGCCGTGTAATTGCACTCTAGGCTGTGTGTGCCATGTAATCGCACTCTAGGCTTTGTGTGCAATCGCACTCTAAGCTGTGTGTGCAATCGCACTCTAAGCTGTGTGTGCAATCGCACTCTAAGCTGTGTGTGTAATCGCACTCTAAGCTGTGTGTAATCGCCCTCTAAGCTGTGTGTGTAATTGCATTCTAAGCTGTGTGTGTAGCCGCACTCTAAGCTGTGTGTGTAGCCGCACTCTAAGCTGTGTGTGTGCGTCATCGCACTCTAAGCTGTGTGGGTGCGTAATCGCACTCCAAGCTGTGTGTGTGTGTAATTGCACTCTAAGCTGTGTGTGCGTAATCGCACTCTCAGCTGTGTGTGCGTAATCGCACTCTAAGCTGTGTGTGTGCGTAATTGCAGTCCAAGCTGTGTGTGTGTGTGTAATCGCACTCTAAGCTGTGCGTAAGTGTAATCGCACTCCAAGCTGTGTGTGTGCGTAATCGCACTCTAAGCTGTGTGTGCGTAATCGCATTCTAAGCTGTGCGTGTGTGCGTAATCGCACTCTAAGCTATGCGTGTGTGTGTAATCGCACTCGAAGCTGTGCGTGCATGTAATCGCACTCTAAGCTGTGCGTGTGTGTGTAATCGCACTCTAAGCTGTGTGTGTAATCGCACTCTAAGCTGTGTGTGCGTGTGTAATCGCACTCTAAGCTCTGCGTGCATGTGTAATTGCACTATAAGCTGTGCGTGCGTGTTAAATCGCACTCTAAGCTGTGCGGCGTGTGTAATCGCACTCTAAGCTGTGCGTGCATGTGTAATTGCACGCTAAGAGGTGTGTGCGAGGGTAATTGCACTCTAGGCTGTGTGTGCCATGTAATCGCACTCTAGGCTGTGTGTGCCGTGTAATCGCACTCTAGGCTGTGTGTGCCGTGTAATCGCACTCTAGGCTGTGTGTGCAATCGCACTCTAAGCTTTGTGTGCAATCGCACTCTAAGCTGTGTGTGCAATCGCACTCTAAGCTTTGTGTGCAATCGCACTCTAAGCTGTGTGTGCAATCGCACTCTAAGCTGTGTGTAATAGCCCTCTAAGCTGTGTGTGTAATTGCATTCTAAGCAGTGTGTGCAGACGCACTCTAAGCTGTGCGTGCAGCCGCACTCTAAGCTGTGTTTGTGCGTAATCGCACTCAAAGCTGTGTGTGTGCGTAATCGCACTCTAGGCTGTGTGTGTGTAATCGTACATTAAGCTGTGTGCGTGTATTCGCACTCTAAGCTGTGTGTGTAGCCGCACTCTAAGCTGTGTGTGTAGCCGCACTCTAAGCTGTGTGAGTGCGTAATCGTACTCTAAGCTGTCTGTGTGCGTAATCGCACTCTAAGCTGTGTGTGTGCATAATCGCACTCTAAACTCTGTGTGCGTAATCGCACTCTAAGCTGTGTGTGTGTGTAATCGCACTCTAAGCTGTGTGTGCGTAATCGCACTCTCAGCTGTGCGTGCGTAATCGCACTCTAAGCTGTGCTTTTGCGTAATCGCACTCTAAGATGTGCGTGTGCGGAATCGCAGTCTAAGCTGTGTGTGTGCGTAATCGCACTCTAAGCAGTGGGTGTGCGTAATCGCACTCTAAGCTGTGTGTGCGTAATCGCACTCTAAGCTGTGCACGTGTGCGTAATCGCACTCTAAGCTGTGAGTGTGTGCGTAATCACACTCTAAGCTATGCGTGTGTGCATAATCGCACTCTAAGCTGTGCGCGTGTGTAATCGCACTCTAAGCTGTGCGTGTGTGCGTAATCGCACTCTAAGCTGTGCGCGTGTGCGTAATCGCGCTCTAAGCTGTGAGTGTGTGCGTAATCGCACTATAAGCTATGCGTGTGTGCGTAATCGCACTCTAAGCTGTGAGTGTGTGTAATCGCACTCTAAGCTGTGCGCGCGTATGTCATCGCACTCTAAGCTCTGCGTGCGTGTGTAATCGCACTCTAAGCTGTGCTTGCATGTGTAATCGCACTCTAAGCTGTGTGTAATCGCCCTCTAAGCCGTGTGTGTAATTGCATTCTAAGCTGTGTGTGTCGCCGCACTCTAAGCTGTGTGTGTGCATAATCGCACTCTAAACTGTGTGTGTTCGTAATCGCACTCTAAGCTGTGTGTGTGTGTAATCGCACTCTCAGCTGTGTGTGCGTAATCGCACTCTAAGCAGTGAGTGTGCGTAATTGCACTCCAAGCTGTGTGTGTGCGTAATCGCACTCTAAGCTGTGTGTGCGCATAATCGCACTCTAAGCTGTGCGTGTGTGCGTAATCGCACTCTAAGCTGTGCTTGTGTGTGTAATCGCACTCTAAGCTGTGTGTGTGCGTAATCGCACTCTAAGCTGTGTGTGCATAATCGCATTCTAAGCTATGCGTGTGTGCGTAATCGCACTCTAAGCTATGCGTGTGTGTGTAATCGCACTCTAAACTGTGCGTGTGTGTAATCGCACTCTAAGCTGTGCGTGTGTGTGTAATCGCACTCTAAGTTGTGTGTGTAATCGCACTCTAAGCTCTGCATGCATGTGTAATCGCACTCTAAGCTGTGCTTGCGTGTGTAATCGCACTCTAAGCTGTGCGTGCGTGTTTAATCGCACTCTAAGCTCTGCGTGCGTGTGCAATCGCACTCTAAGCTGTGTGTGCCATGTAATTGCGCTCCAGGCTATGTGTGCCGTGTAATCGCACTCCAGGCTGTGTGTGCAATCGCACTCTAAGCTGTGCGCAATCGCACTCTAAGCTGTGTGTGCAATCGCACTCTAAGCTGTGTGTGCAATCGCACTCTAAGCTGTGTGTGCAATCGCACTCGAAGCTGTATATGTAATCACAGTCTAAGTTGTGTGTGTGTGTAATCGCTCTCTAAGCTGTGTGCGTGTGCAATCGCACTCTAAACCGTGTGTGCCGTGTCATTGCACTCTAGGCTGTGTGCCGTGTAATCGCACGCTAGGCTGTGTGTGCAATCGCACTCTCAGCTGTGTGTGCAATCGCACTCTAAGCTGTGTGTGCAATCACATTCTAAGCTGTGTGTGTAATCGCACTCTAAGCTGTGTGTAATCGCCCTCTAAGCTGTGTGTGTAATTGCATTCTAAGCTGTGTGTGTAGCCGCACTCTAAGCTGTGTGTGTAGCCACACTCTAAGCTGTGTGTGTGCGTAATCGCACTCTAAGTTGTGTGGGGGCGTAATCGCTCTCTAAGCTGTGTGTGTGTGTAATTGCACTCTAAGCTGTGTGTGCGTAATCGCACTCTCAGCTGTGTTTGCTTAATCGCACTCTTAGCTATGTGTGTGCGTAATTGCACTCCAAGCTGTGTGTGTGTGTGTAATCGCACTCTAAGCTGTGCGTGTGTGTAATCGCACTGTAAGCTGTGTGTGTGCGTAATCGCACTCTAAGCTGTGTGTGCGTAATCGCATTCTAAGCTGTGTGTGTGTGCGTCATCGCACTCAAAGCTATGCGTGTGTGTGTAATCGCACTCGAAGCTCTGCGTGTGTGTAATCGCACTCTAAGCTGTGCGTGTGTGTGTAATCGCACTCTAAGCTGTGTGTGTAATCGCACTCGAAGCTGTGCGTGCGTGTGTAATCGCACTCTAAGCTCTGCGTACATGTGTAATTGCACTCTAAGCTGTGCATGCATGTTAAATCGCACTCTAAGCTGTGCGGCGTGTGTAATCGCACTCTAAGCTGTGCGTGCATGTGTAATTGCACGCTAAGAGGTGTGTGCGAGGGTAATCACACTCTAGGCTGTGTGTGCCGTGTAATCGCACTCTAGGCTGTGTGTGCCATGTAATCGCACTCTAGGCTGTGTGTGCCGTGTAATTGCACTCTAGGCTGTGTGTGCAATCGCACTCTAAGCTTTGTGTGCAATCGCACTCTAAGCTGTGTGTGCAATCGCACTCTAAGCTTTGTGTGCAATCGCACTCTAAGCTTTGTGTGTGCATAATCGCACTCTAGACTATGTGTGTTCGTAATCGCACTCTAAGCTGTGTGTGTGTGTAATCGCACTCTCAGCTGTGTGTGCGTAATCGCACTCTAAGCAGTGTGTGTGCGTAAATGCACTCCAAGCTGTGTGTGTGCGTAATCGCACTCTAAGCTGTGTGTGCGCCTAATCGCACTCTAAGCTGTGCATGTGTGCGTCATCGCACTCTAAGCTGTGCTTGTGTGTATAATCGCACTCCAAGCTGTGTGTGTGCGTAATCGCACTCTAAGCTGTGTGTGTGTAATCGCATTCTAAGCTGTGCATGTGTGCGTAATCGCATTCTAAGCTATGCGTGTGTGTGTAATCGCACTCTAAGCTGTGCGTGTGTGTAATCGCACTCTAAGCTGTGCGTGTGTGTGTAATCGCACTCTAAGCTGTGTGTGTAATTGCACTCTAAGCTGTGCGTGCGTGTGTAATCGCACTCTAAGCTCTGCATGCATGTGTAATCGCACTCTAAGCTGTGCTTGCATGTGTAATCGCACTCTAAGCTGTGCGTGCGTGTGTAATCACACTCTAAGAGGTGTGTGCGAGGGTAATCGCACTCTAGGCTGTGTGTGCCGTGTAATCGCACTCTAGGCTGTGTGCAGTGTAATCGCACTCTAGGCTGTCTGTGCCGTGTAATCGCACTCTAGGCTGTGTGTGTATTTACACTCTAACTGTGTGCGCAATCGCACTCTAAGCTATGTGTGCAATCGCACTCTAAGCTGTGTGTGTAATCGCACTCTAAGCTGTGTGTAATCGCCCTCTAAGCTGTGTGTGTAATTGCTTTCTAAGCTGTCTGTGTAGCCGCACTCTAAGCTGTGTGTGTAGCCGCACTCTATGCTGTGTGTGTGCGTAATCGCACTCTAAGCTGAGTGTGTGCGTAATCGCACTCTAAGCTGTGTTTGTGTGTAATCGCACTCTAAGCTCTGTGTGTGTGTAATCGCACTGCAAGCTGTATGTGCAATCGCACTCTAAGCTGTGTGTGCAATCGCACTCTAGGCTGTGTGTGCAATCGCACTCTAAGCTGTGTGTGCCATGTAATTGCACTCCAGGCTGTGTGTGCCGTGTAATCGCACTCGAGGCTGTGTGTGCAATCGCACACTAAGCTGTGCGCAATCACACTCTAAGCTGTGTGTGCAATCGCACTCTAAGCTGTGTGTGCAATCACACTCTAAGCTGTGTGTGCAATCGCACTCTAAGCTGTGTGTGCAATCGCACTCTAAGCTGTATATGTAATCACACACTAAATTGTGTGTGTGTGTAATCGCACTCTCAGCTGTGTGTAATCGCCCTCGAATCTGTGTGTGTAATTGCATTCTAAGCTGTGTGTGCAATCGCACTCTTAACTGTGTGTGTGTGTGTAATCGCTCTCTAAGCTGTGTGCGTGTGCAATCACACTCTAAACCGTGTGTGCCGTGTAATTGCACTCTAGGCTGTGTGTGCCATGTAATCGCACTCTAGGCTGTGTGTGCAATCGCACTCTAAGCTGTGTGTGCAATCGCACTCTAAGCTGTGTGTGCAATCGCACTCTAAGCTGTGTGTGTAATCGCACTCTAAGCTGTGTGTAATCGCCCTCTAAGCTGTGTGTGTAATTGCATTCTAAGCTGTGTGTGTAGCCGCACTCTAAGCTGTGTGTGTAGCCGCACTCTAAGCTGTGTGTGTGCGTCATCGCACTCTAAGTTGTGTGGGTGCGTAATCGCACTCCAAGCTGTGTGTGTGTGTAATTGCACTCTAAGCTGTGTGTGCGTAATAGCACTCTAAGCTGTGTGTGTGCGTAATTGCACTCCAAGCTGTGCGTGTGTGTGTAATCGCACTCTAAGCTGTGCGTGAGTGTAATCGCACTCTAAGCTGTTTGTGTGCGTAATCGCACTCTAAGCTGTGTGTGCGTAATCGCATTCTATGGTGTGCGTGTGTGCGTAATCGCACTCTAAGCTATGCGTGTGTGTGTAATCGCACTCGAAGCTGTGCGTGAGTGTAATCGCACTCTAAGCTGTGTGTGTAATCGCACTCTAAGCTGTGCATGCGTGTGTAATCGCACTCTAAGCTCTGCGTGCATGTGTAATTGCACTATAAGCTGTGCGTGCGTGTTAAATCGCACTCTAAGCGGTGCGGCGTGTGTAATCGCACTCTAAGCTGTGCGTGCATGTGTAATTGAACGCTAAGAGGTGTGTGTGAGGGTAATCGCACTCTAGGCTGTGTGTGCCGTGTAATCGCACTCTAGGCCGTGTGTGACGTGTAATCGCACTGTAGGCTGTGTGTGCCGTGTAATCGCACTCTAGGCTGTGTGTGCAATCGCACTCTAAGCTTTGTGTGCAATCGCACTCTAAGCTGTGTGTGCAATCGCACTCTAAGCTTTGTGTGCAATCGCACTCTAAGCTGTGTTTGCAATCGCACTCTAAGCTGTGTGCAATAGCCCTCTAAGCTGTGTGTGTAATTGCATTCTAAGCAGTGTGTGCAGATGCACTCTAAGCTGTGCGTGCAGCCGCACTCTAAGCTGTGTGTGTGCGTAATCGCACTCAAAGCTGTGTGTGTGCATAATCGCACTCTAAGCTGTGTGTGTGTAATCGTACATTAAGCCTTGTGCGTGTATTCGCACTCTAAGCTGTGTGTGTAGCCGCACTCTAAGCTGTGTGTGTAGCCGCACTCTAAGCTGTGTGAGAAGGTAATCGTACTCTAAGCTGTCTGTGTGCGTAATCGCACTCTAAGCTGTGTGTGTGCATAATCGCACTCTAAACTCTGTGTGCGTAATCGCACTCTAAGCTGTGTGTGTGTGTAATCGCACTCTAAGCTGTGTGTGCGTAATCGCACTCTCAGCTGTGCGTGCGTAATCGCACTCTAAGCTGTGCTTTTGCGTAATCGCACTCTAAGCTGTGCGTGTGCGTAATCGCACTCTAAGCTGTGTGTGTGCGTAATCGCACTCTAAGCAGTGGGTGTGCGTAATCGCACTCTAAGCTGTGTGTGCGTAATCGCACTCTAAGCTGTGCGCGTGTGCGTAATCGCACTCTAAGCTGTGAGTGTGTGCGTAATCGCACTCTAAGCTATGCGTGTGTGCGTAATCGCACTCTAAGCTGTGCGTGTGTGTAATCGCACTCTAAGCTGTGCGTGTGTGCGTAATCGCACTCTAAGCTGTGCGCGTGTGTGTAATCGCACTCTAAGCTGTGAGTGTGTGCGTAATCGCACTATAAGCTATGCGTGTGTGCGTAATCGCACTCTAAGCTGTGCGTGTGCGTAATCGCACTCTAAGCTGTGCGTGCGTGTGTCATCGTACTCTAAGCTCTGCGTGCGTGTGTAATCGCACTCTAAGCTGTGCTTGCATGTGTAATCGCACTCTAAGCTGTGCGTAAACGCCTTCTAAGCTGTGTGTGTAATTGCATTCTAAGCTGTGTGTGCAGCCGCACTCTAAGCTGTGTGTGTGCATAATCGCACTCTAAACTGTGTGTGTTCGTAATCGCACTCTAAGCTGTGTGTGTGTGTAATCGCACTCTCAGCTGTGTGAGCGTAATCGCACTCTAAGCAGTGAGTGTGCGTAATTGCACTCCAATCTGTGTGCGTGCGTTATCGCACTCTAAGCTGTGTTTGCGCATAATCGCACTCTAAGCTGTGCGTGTGTGCGTAATCGCACTCTAAGCTGTGCTTGTGTGTGTAATCGCACTCTAAGCTGCGTGTGTGCGTAATCGCACTCTAAGCTGTGTGTGCGTAATCGCACTCTAAGTTGTGAGTGTGCGCGTAATCGCACTCTAAGCTATGCGTGTGTGCGTAATCGCACTCTAAGCTGTGCGTGTGTGTAATCGCAGTCTAAGCTGTGCGTGTGTGTGTAATCGCACTCTAAGCTGTGTGTGTGCGTAATCGCACTCTAAGCTGTGTGTGCGTAATCGCATTCTAAGCTGTGGGTGTGTGCGTAATCGCACTCTAAGCTATGCGTGTGTGTGTAATCGCACTCTAAGCTGTGCGTGTGTGTAATCGCACTCTAAGCTGTACGTGTGTGTGTAATCGCACTCTAAGCTGTGCTTTTGCGTAATCGCACTCTAAGCTGTGCGTGTGCCTAATCGCACTCTAAGCTGTGCTTGCATGTGTAATCGCACTCTAAGCTGTGAGTGCATGCGTAATCGCACTCTAAGCTGTGCAGCGTGTGTAGTCGCACTCTAAGAGGTTTGTGCGAGGGTATTCGCACTCTCGGCTTTTTGTGCCGTGTAATCGCACTCTAGGCTGTGTGTGCCGTGTAATCGCACTCTAGGCTGTCTGTGCCGTGTAATCGCACTCTAGGCTGTGTGTGTAATTGCATTCTAAGCTGTGTGTGTAGCCGCACTCTAAGCTGTGTGTGTGCATAATCGCACTCTAAACTGTGTGTGTTCGTAATCGCACTCTAAGCTGTGTGTGTGTGTAATCGCACTCTCAGCTGTGTGTGCGTAATCGCACTCTAAGCAGTGAGTGTGCGTAATTGCACTCCAAGCTGTGTGTGTGCGTAATCGCACTCTAAGCTGTGTGTGCGCATAATCGCACTCTAAGCTGTGCGTGTGTGCGTAATCGCACTCTAAGCTGTGCTTGTGTGTGTAATCACACTCTAAGCTGTGTGTGTGCGTAATCGCACTCTAAGCTGTGTGTAATCGCCCTCTAAGCCGTGTGTGTGCATAATCGCACACTAAACTGTGTGTGTTCGTAATCGCACTCTAAGCTGTGTGTGTGTGTAATCGCACTCTCAGCTGTGTGTGCGTAATCGCACTCTAAGCAGTGAGTGTGCGTAATTGCACTCCAAGCTGTGTGTGTGCGTAATCGCACTCTAAGCTGTGTGTGCGCATAATCGCACTCTAAGCTGTGCGTGTGTGCGTAATCGCACTCTAAGCTGTGCTTGTGTGTATAATCACACTCTAAGCTGTGTGTGTGCGTAATCGCACTCTAATCTGTGTGTGCGTAATCGCATTCTAAGCTGTGCGTGTGTGTGTAATCGCACTCTAAGCTGTGCGTGTGTGTAATCGCACTCTAAGCTGTGCATGTGTGTGTAATCGCACTCTAAGCTGTGTGTGTAATCGCACTCAAAGCTGTGTGTGCGTGTGTAATCGCACTCTAAGCTCTGCATGCATGTGAAATCGCACTCTAAGCTGTGCTTGCGTGTATAATCGCACTCTAAGCTGTGTGTAATCGCCCTCTAAGCTGTGTGTGTAATTGCATTCTAAACTGTCTGTGTAGTCGCACTCTAAGCTGTGTGTGTAGCCGCACTCTAAGCTGTGTGTGTACGTAATCGCACTCTAAGCTGTGTGTGTGCATAATCACACTCTAAGCTGTGTTTGTGTGTAATCGCACTCTTAGCTCTGTGTGTGTGTAATCGCACTGCAAGCTGTATGTGCAATCGCACTCTAAGCTGTGTGTGCAATCGCACTCTAGGCTGTGTGTGCAATCGCACTCTAAGCTGTGTGTGCCATGTAATTGCACTCCAGGCTGTGTGTGCCGTGTAATCGCACTCGAGGCTGTGTGTGCAATCGCACTCTAAGCTGTGCGCAATCGCACTCTAAGCTGTGTGTGCAATCGCACTCTAAGCTGTGTGTGCAATCACACTCTAAGCTGTGTGTGCAATCGCACTCTAAGCTGTGTGTGCAATCGCACTCTAAGCTGTATATGTAATCACACTCTAAATTGTGTGTGTGTGTAATCGCACTCTCAGCTGTGTGTAATCGCCCTCGAAGCTGTGTGTGTAATTGCATTCTAAGCTGTGTGTGCAATCGCACTCTAAACTGTGTGTGTGTGTGTAATCGCTCTCGAAGCTGTGTGCGTGTGCAATCGCACTCTAAACCGTGTGTGCCATGTAATTGCACTCTAGGCTGTGTGTGCCATGTAATCGCACTCTAGGCTGTGTGTGCAATCGCACTCTAAGCTGTGTGTGCAATTGCACTCTAAGCTGTGTGTGTAATCGCACTCTAAGCTGTGTGTGCAATCGCACTCTAAGCTGTGTGTAATCGCCCTCTAAGCTGTGTGTGTAATTGCATTCTAAGCTGTGTGTGTAGCCGCACTCTAAGCTGTGTGTGTAGCCGCACTCTGAGCTGTGTGTGTGCGTAATCGCACTCTAAGCTGTGTGGGTGCGTAATCGCACTCTAAGCTGTATGTGTGCATAATCGCACTCTAAGCTGTGTGTGTTCGTCATCGCACTCTAAGCTGTGTGTGTGTGTAATCGCACTCTAAGCTGTGTGTGCGTTATCGCACTCTAAGCTGTGCGCGTGTGCATAATCGCACTCTAAGCTGTGAGTGTGTGCGTAATCGCACTCTAAGCTATGCGTGTGTGCGTAATCGCACTCTAAGCTGTGCGTGTGTGTAATCGCACTCTAAGCTGCGTGTGTGTGTAATCGCACTCTAAGCTGTGCGTGTGTAATCGCACTCTAAGCTGTGCGTGCGTGTGTAATCGCACTCTAAGCTCTGCGTGCGTGTGTAATCGCACTCTAAGCTGTGATTGCATGTGTAATCGCACTCTAAGCTGTGCGTGCATGTGTAATCGCACTCTAAGCTGTGCGGCGTGTGTAATCGCACTCTAAGAGTTTTGTGCGAGGGTATTCGCACTCTAGGCTGTTTGTGCCGTGTAATCGCACTCTAGGCTGTGTGTGCCGTGTAATCGCACTCTAGGCTGTCTGTGCCGTGTAATCACACTCTAGGCTGTGTGTGCAATCGCATTCTAAGCTGTGTGTAATCGCCCTCTAAGCTGTGTGTGTAATTGCATTCTAAGCTGTGTGTGTAGCCGCACACTAAGCTGTGTGTGTGCATAATCGCACTCTAAACTGTGTGTGTTCGTAATCGCACTCTAAGCTGTGTGTGTGGGTAATCGCACTCTCAGCTGTGTGTGCGTAATCGCACTCTAAGCTGTGTGTGTGCGTAATCGCACTCTAAGCTGTGTGTGCGCATAATCGCACTCTAAGCTGTGCGTGTGTGCGTAATCGCACTCTAAGCTGTGTGTGCGTAATCGCATTCTAAGCTGTGCGTGTGTGCGTAATCGCACTCTAAGCTGTGTGTGTGCGTAATCGCACTCTAAGCTGTGTGTGCGTAATCACATTCTAAGCAGTGCGTGTGTGCGTAATCGCACTCTAAGCTATGCGTGTGTGTGTAATCGCACTCTAAGCTGTGCGTGTGTGTAATCGCAATCTAAGCTGTGCGTGTGTGTGTAATCGCACTCTAAGCTGTGTGTGTAATTGCACTCTAAGCTGTGCGTGCGTGTGTAATCGCACTCTAAGCTCTGCATGCATGTGTAATCGCACTCTAAGCAGTGCTTGCGTGTGTAATCGCACTCTAAGCTGTGCGTGCGTGTGTAATCACACTCTAAGCTGTGCGGCGTGTGTAATCGCACTCTAAGAGGTGTGTGCGAGGGTAATCGCACTCTAGGCTGTGTGTGCCATGTAATCGCACTCTAGGCTGTGTGCCGTGTAATCGCACTCCAGGCTGTCTGTGCCGTGTAATCGCATTCTAGGCTGTGTGTGCAATCGCATTCTAAGCTGTGTGCGCAATCGCACTCTAAGCTGTGTGTGCAATCGCACTCTAAGCTGTGTGGGTAATCGCACTCTAAGCTGTGTGTAATCGCCCTCTAAGCTGTGTGTGTAATTGCATTCCAAGCTGACTGTGTAGCCGCACTCTAAGCTGTGTGTGTAGCCGCACTCTAAGCTGTGTGTGTGCGTAATCGCACTCTAAGCTGTGTGGGTGCGTAATCGCACTCTAAACTGTGTGTGTTCGTAATCGCACTCTAAACTGTGTGTATGTGTAATCGCACTCTAAGCTGTGTGTGCGTAATTGCACTCTCAGCTGTGCGTGCGTAATCGCACTCTAAGCTGTGTGTGCGCATAATCGCACTCTAAGCTGTGCGTGTGTGCGTAATCGCACTCTGAGCTGTGCATGTGTGTGTAATCGCACTCTAAGCTGTGCGTGTGTGTAATCGCACTCTAAGCTGTGCGTGCGTGTGTAATCGCACTCTAAGCTCTGCATGCGTGTGTAATCGCACTCTAAGCTGTGCTTGCGTGTGTAATCGCACTCTAAGCTGTGCGTGCGTGTGTAATCGCACTCTAAGCTCTGCGTGTGTGTGTAATCGCACTCTAAGCTATGCGTGCATGTGTAATCGCACTCTAAGCTGTGCGGCATGTGTAATCGCACTCCAAGAGGTTTGTGCGAGGGTATTCGCACTCTAGGCTGTGTGCGCCGTGTAATCGCACTCTAGGCTGTCTGTGCCGTGTAACCACACTCTAGGCTGTGTGTGCAATCACACTCTAGGCTGTGTGTAATCGCCCTCTAAGATGTGTGTGTAATTTCATTCTAAGCTGTGTGTGTAGCCGCACTCTAAGCTGTGTGTGTAGCCGCACTCTAAGCTGTGTGTGTGCGAAATCGCACTCTAAGCTGTGTCGGTGCGTAATCGCACACTTAGCTGTGTGTGTGCATAATCGCACTCTAAACTGTGTGTGTTCGTAATCGCACTCTAAGCTGTGTGTGTGTGTAATCGCACTCTCAGCTGTGTGTGCGTAATCGCACTCTAAGCTGTGTGTGCGTAATCGCATTCTAAGCTGTGCGTGTGTGCGTAATCGCACTCTAAGCTATGCGTGTGTGTGTAATCGCACTCTAAGCTGTGCGTGTGTGTAATCGCACTCTAAGCTGTGCGTGTGTGTGTAATCGCACTCTAAGCTGTGTGTGTAATTGCACTCTAAGCTGTGCGTGCGTGTGTAATCGCACTCTAAGCTGTGTCGGTGCGTAATCGCACACTTAGCTGTGTGTGTGCATAATCGCACTCTAAACTGTGTGTGTTCGTAATCGCACTCTAAGCTGTGTGTGTGTGTAATCGCACTCTCAGCTGTGTGTGCGTAATCGCACTCTAAGCAGTGAGTGTGCGTAATTGCACTCCAAGCTGTGTGTGTGCGTAATCGCACTCTAAGCTGTGTGTGCGCATAATCGCACTCTAAGCTGTGCGTGTGTGCGTAATCGCACTCTAAGCTGTGCGTGTGTGTGTAATCGCACTCTAAGCTGTGTGTGTAATTGCACTCTAAGCTGTGCGTGCGTGTGTAATCGCACTCTAAGCTCTGCATGCATGTGTAATCGCACTCTAAGCTGTGCTTGCGTGTGTAATCGCACTCTAAGCTGTGCGGCGTGTGTAATCGCACTCTAAGCTGTGCGTGCGTGTGTAATTGCACTCTAAGAGGTGTGTGCGAGGGTAATCGCACTCTAGGCTGTGCGTGCCATGTAATCGCACTCTAGGCTGTGTGCCGTGTAATCGCACTCTAGGCTGTCTGTGCCGTGCAATCGCACTCTAAGCTGTGTGTGCAATTGCACTCTAAGCTGTGTGTGTAATCGCACTCTAAGCTGTGTGTAATCGCCCTCTAAGCTGTGTGTGTAATTGCATTCTAAGCTGTCTGTGTAGCCGCACTCTAAGCTGTGTGTGTAGCCGCACTCTAAGCTGTGTGTGTGCATAATCGCACTCTAAACTGTGTGTGTTCGTATTCGCACTCTAAGCTGTGTGTATGTGTAATCGCACTCTAAGCTGTGTGTGCATAATCGCACTCTCAGCTGTGTGTGCGTAATCGCACTCTAAGCTGTGTGTGTGCGTAATTGCACTCCAAGCTGTGTGTGTGCGTAATCGCACTCTAATCTGTGTGTGCGCATAATCGCACTCTGAGCTGTGCGTGTGTGCGTAATCGCACTCTAAGCTATGCATGTGTGTGTAATCGCACTCTAAGCTGTGCGTGTGTGTAATCGCACTCTAAGCTGTGCGTGCATGTGTAATCGTACTCTAAGCTCTGCATGCGTGTGTAATCGCACTCTAAGCTGTGCGTGCGTGTGTAATCGCACTCTATGCTCTGCGTGCGTGTGTAATCGCACTCTAAGCTGTGCGTGCATGTGTAATCGCACTCTAAGAGGTGTGTGCGAGGGTAATCACGCTCTAGGCTGTGTGTGCCGTGTAATCATACTCTAGGCTGTGTCTGCCGTGTAATCGCACTCTAGGCTGTGTGTGCCGTGTAATCGCACTCGAGGCTGTGTGTGCAATCGCACTCTAATCTTTGTGTGCAATCGCAGTCTAAGCTGTGTGTGCAATCGCACTCTAAGCTGTGTGTGCAATCGCACTCTAAGCTGTGTGTGTAATCGCACTCTAAGCTGTGTGTAATCGCCCTCTAAGCTGTGTGTGTAATTGCATTCTGAGTTGTGTGTGTAATCACACTCTAAGCTGTGTGTGTGTTTGTGTAATTGCACTCTAAGTTCTGTGTGTGTGTGTAATCACACTCTAAGCTGTATGTGCAATCGCACTCCAAACCGTGTGTGTGTGTAAACGCACATTAAGCTGTGTGTGTGTAATCGCACATTAAGCTGTGTGTGAGTAATCGCACTCTAAGCTGTGTGTGTGTAGCTGCACTCTAAGCTGTGTGTGTAATTGCATTCTAAGCTGTGTGTGTAGCCGCACTCTAAGCTGCGTGTGTAGCCGCACTCTAAGCTGTGTGTGTGCGTAATCGCACTCTAAGCTGTGTGGGTGCGTAATCGCACTCTAAGCTGTGTGTGTGCATAATCGCACTCTAAACTGTGTGTGTTCGTAATCGCACTCCAAGCTGTGTGTGTGTGTAATTGCACTCCAAGCTGTGTGTGCGTATTCGCACTCTCAGCTGTGTGTGCGTAATCGCACGCTAAGCTGTGTGTGTGCGTAATTGCACTCCAAGCTGTGTGTGTGCGTAATCGCACTCTAAGCTGTGTGTGCGCATAATCGCACTCTAAGATGTGCATGTGTGCCTAATCGCACTCTAAGCTGTGCGTGTGTGCAATCGCACTCTAAGCTGTGTGTGCAATCGCACTCTAAGCTGTGTGTGTAATCGCACTCTAAGCTGTGTGTGTAATCGCCCTCTAAGCTGTGTGAGTAATTGCATTCTAAGTTGTGTGTGCAATCACACTCTAAGCTGTGTGTGTGTGTGTATTTGAACTCTAAGTTCTGTGTGTGTGTGTAATCGCACTCTAAGCTGTATGTGCAATCGCACTCTAAACAGTGTGTGTGTGTAATCGCACATTAAGCTGTGTGTGTGTAATCGCACTCTAAGCTGTGTGTGTAGCCGCTCTCTAAGCTGTGTGTGTAGCCGCACTCTAAGCTGTGTGTGTGCGTAATCGCACTCTAAGCTGTGTGTGTGTGCAATCGCACTCTAAGCTGTGTGTCTGCGTAATCGCACTCGAGGCTGTGTGTGCAATCGCTCTCTAAGCTGTGCGCAATCGCACTCTAAGCTGTGTGTGCAATCGCACTCTAAGCTGTGTGTGCAATCACACTCTAAGCTGTGTGTGCAATCGCACTCTAAGCTGTGTGTGCAATCGCACTCTAAGCTGTATATGTAATCACACTCTAAGTTGTGTGTGTGTGTAATTGCACTCTCAGCTGTGTGTAATCGCCCTCGAAGCTGTGTGTGTAATTGCATTCTAAGCTGTGTGTGCAATCGCACTCTAAACTGTGTGTGTGTGTGTAATCGCTCTCTAAGCTGTGTGCGTGTGCAATCGCACTCTAAACCGTGTGTGCCATGTAATCATACTCCAGGCTGTGTGTGCCGTGTAATCGCACTCTAGGCTGTGTGTGCCGTGTAATCGCACTCTAGGCTGTGTGTGCAATCGCACTCTAAGCTATGTGTGCAATCGCACTCTAAGCTGTGAGTGCAATCGCACTCTAAGCTGTGTGTGCAATCGCACTCTAAGCTGTGTGTGCAATCGCACTCTAAGCTGTGTGTATAATCGCACTCTAAGCTGTGTGTAATCGCCCTCTAAGCTAGGTGTGTAATTGCATTCTAAGTTGTGTGTGTAATCACACTCTAAGCTGTGTGTGTGTGTGTAATAGCACTCTAAGTTCTATGTGTGTGTGTAATCACACTCTAAGCTGTATGTGCAATCAAACTCCAAACCGTGTGTGTGTGTAATCGCACAATAAGCTGTGTGTGTGTAATCGCACATTAAGCTGTGTGTGAGTAATCACACTCGAAGCTGTGTGTGTGTAGCCGCACTCTAAGCTGTGTGTGTAGCCGCACTCTAAGCTGTGTGTGTAGCCGCACTCTAAGCTGTGTGTGTGCGTAATAGCACTCTAAGCTGTGTGTGTGCGTAATTGCACTCCAAGCTTTGTGTGTGCGTAATCGCACTCGAAGCTGTGTGTGCGCATAATCGCACTCTAAGCTGTGCGTGTGTGCGTAATCGCACTCTGAGCTGTGCATGTGTGTGTAATCGCACTCTAAGCTGTGCGTGTGTGTAATCGCACTCTAAGCTGTGCGTGCGTGTGTAATCGCACTCTAAGCTCTGCATGCGTGTGTAATCGCACTCTAAGCTGTGCTTGCGTGTGTAATCGCACTCTAAGCTGTGCGTGCGTGTGTAATCGCACTCTAAGCTCTGCGTGCGTGTGTAATCGCACTCTAAGCTGTGCATGCATGTGTAATCACACTCTAAGCTGTGTGTGTGCGTAATCGCACTCTAATCTGTGTGTGCGTAATCGCATTCTAAGCTGTGCGTGTGTGCGTAATCGCACTCTTAGCTATGCGTGTGTGTGTAATGGCACTCTAAGCTGTGCGTGTGTGTAATCGCACTCTAAGCTGTGCGTGTGTGTGTAATCGCACTCTAAGCTGTGTGTGTAATTGCACTCTAAGCTGTGTGTGCGTGTGTAATCGCACTCTAAGCTCTGCATGCATGTGAAATCGCACTCTAAGCTGTGCTTGCGTGTATAATCGCACTCTAAGCTGTGTGTAATCGCCCTCTAAGCTGTGTGTGTAATTGCATTCTAAACTGTCTGTGTAGTCGCACTCTAAGCTGTGTGTGTAGCCGCACTCTAAGCTGTGTGTGTACGTAATCGCACTCTAAGCTGTGTGTGTGCGTAATCACAATCTAAGCTGTGTTTGTGTGTAATCGCACTCTTAGCTCTGTGTGTGTGTAATCGCACTGCAAGCTGTATGTGCAATCGCACTCTAAGCTGTGTGTGCAATCGCACTCTAGGCTGTGTGTGCAATCGCACTCTAAGCTGTGTGTGCCATGTAATTGCACTCCAGGCTGTGTGTGCCGTGTAATCGCACTCGAGGCTGTGTGTGCAATCGCACTCTAAGCTGTGCGCAATCGCACTCTAAGCTGTGTGTGCAATCGCACTCTAAGCTGTGTGTGCAATCACACTCTAAGCTGTGTGTGCAATCGCACTCTAAGCTGTGTGTGCAATCGCACTCTAAGCTGTATATGTAATCACACTCTAAATTGTGTGTGTGTGTAATCGCACTCTCAGCTGTGTGTAATCGCCCTCGAAGCTGTGTGTGTAATTGCATTCTAAGCTGTGTGTGCAATCGCACTCTAAACTGTGTGTGTGTGTGTAATCGCTCTCTAAGCTGTGTGCGTGTGCAATCGCACTCTAAACCGTGTGTGCCGTGTAATTGCACTCTAGGCTGTGTGTGCAATCGCACTCTAAGCTTTGTGTGCAATCGCACTCTAAGCTGTGTGTGCAATCGCACTCTAAGCTGTGTGTAATAGTCCTCTAAGCTGTGTGTGTAATTGCATTCTAAGCAGTGTGTGCAGACGCACTCTAAGCTGTGCGTGCAGCCGCACTCTAAGCTGTGTGTGTGCGTAATCGCACTCAAAGCTGTGTGTGTGCGTAATCGCACTCTAAGCTGTGTGTGTGTAATCGTACATTAAGCCTTGTGCGTGTATTCGCACTCTAAGCTGTGTGTGTAGCCGCACTCTAAGCTGTGTGTGTAGCCGCACTCTAAGCTGTGTGAGAAGGTAATCGTACTCTAAGCTGTCTGTGTGCGTAATCGCACTCTAAGCTGTGTGTGTGCATAATCGCACTCTAAACTCTGTGTGCGTAATCGCACTCTAAGCTGTGTGTGTGTGTAATCGCACTCTAAGCTGTGTGTGCGTAATCGCACTCTCAGCTGTGCGTGCGTAATCGCACTCTAAGCTGTGCTTTTGCGTAATCGCACTCTAAGCTGTGCATGTGCATAATCGCACTCTAAGCTGTGTGTGTGCGTAATCGCACTCTAAGCAGTGGGTGTGCGTAATCGCACTCTAAGCTGTGTGTGCGTAATCGCACTCTAAGCTGTGCGCGTGTGCGTAATCGTACTCGAAGCTGTGAGTGCGTGCGTAATCGCACTCTAAGCTATGCGTGTGTGCGTAATCGCACTCTAAGCTGTGCGTGTGTGTAATCGCACTCTAAGCTGTGCGTGTGTGCGTAATCGCACTCTAAGCTGTGCGCGTGTGTGAAATCGCACTCTAAGCTGTGAGTGTGTGCGTAATCGCACTATAAGCTATGCGTGTGTGCGTAATCGCACTCTAAGCTGTGCGTGTGTGTAATCGCACTCTAAGCTGTGCGTGCGTGTGTCATCGCACTCTAAGCTCTGCGTGCGTGTGTAATCGCACTCTAAGCTGTGCTTGCATGTGTAATCGCACTCTAGGCTGTTTGTGCAATCGCACTCTAAGCTGTGTGTAATCGCCCTATAAGCTGTGTGTGTAATTGCATTCTAAGCTGTGTGTGTAGCCGCACTCTAAGCTGTGTGTGTGCATAATCGCACTCTAAACTGTGAGTGTTCGTAATCGCACTCTAAGCTGTGTGTGTGTGTAATCGCACTCTCAGCTGTGTGTGCGTAATCGCACTCTAAGCAGTGAGTGTGCGTAATTGCACTCCAAGCTGTGTGTGTGCGTAATCGCACTCTAAGCTGTGTGTGCGCATAATCGCACTCTAAGCTGTGCGTGTGTGCGTAATCGCACTCTAAGCTGTGCTTGTGTGTGTAATCACACTCTAAGCTGTGTGTGTGCGTAATCGCACTCTAAGCTGTGTGTGCGTAATCGCATTCTAAGGTGTGGGTGTGTGCGTAATCGCACTCTAAGCTATGCGTGTGTGTGTAATCGCACTCTAAGCTGTGCGTGTGTGTAATCGCACTCTAAGCTGTGCATGTGTGTGTAATCGCACTCTAAGCTGTGCTTTTGCGTAATCGCACTCTAAGCTGTGCGTGTGCCTAATCGCACTCTAAGCTGTGCTTGCATGTGTAATCGCACTCTAAGCTGTGCGTGCATGCGTAATCGCACTCTAAGCTGTGCGGCGTGTGTAGTCGCACTCTAAGAGGTTTGTGCGAGGGTATTCGCACTCTCGGCTTTTTGTGTCGTGTAATCGCACTCTAGGCTGTGTGTGCCGTGTAATCGCACTATAGGCTGTCTGTGCCGTGTAATCGCACTCTAGGCTGTGTGTGTAATTGCATTCTAAGCTGTGTGTGTAGCCGCACTCTAAGCTGTGTGTGTGCATAATCGCACTCTAAACTGTGTGTGTTCGTAATCGCACTCTAAGCTGTGTGTGTGTGTAATCGCACTCTCAGCTGTGTGTGCGTAATCGCACTCTAAGCAGTGAGTGTGCGTAATTGCACTCCAAGCTGTGTGTGTGCGTAATCGCACTCTAAGCTGTGTGTGCGCATAATCGCACTCTAAGCTGTGCGTGTGTGCGTAATCGCACTCTAAGCTGTGCTTGTGTGTGTAATCACACTCTAAGCTGTGTGTGTGCGTAATCGCACTCTAATCTGTGTGTGCGTAATCGCATTCTAAGCTGTGCGTGTGTGTGTAATCGCACTCTAAGCTGTGCGTGTGTGTAATCGCACTCTAAGCTGTGCGTGTGTGTGTAATCGCACTCTAAGCTGTGTGTGTAATTGCACTCTAAGCTGTGTGTGCGTGTGTAATCGCACTCTAAGCTCTGCATGCATGTGAAATCGCACTCTAAGCTGTGCTTGCGTGTATAATCGCACTCTAAGCTGTGTGTGTAATTGCATTCTAAACTGTCTGTGTAGTCGCACTCTAAGCTGTGTGTGTAGCCGCACTCTAAGCTGTGTGTGTACGTAATCGCACTCTAAGCTGTGTGTGTGCGTAATCACACTCTAAGCTGTGTTTGTGTGTAATCACACTCTTAGCTCTGTGTGTGTGTAATCGCACTGCAAGCTGTATGTGCAATCGCACTCTAAGCTGTGTGTGCAATCGCACTCTAGGCTGTGTGTGCAATCGCACTCTAAGCTGTGTGTGCCATGTAATTGCACTCCAGGCTGTGTGTGCCGTGTAATCGCACTCGAGGCTGTGTGTGCAATCGCACTCTAAGCTGTGCGCAATCGCACTCTAAGCTGTGTGTGCAATCGCACTCTAAGCTGTGTGTGCAATCACACTCTAAGCTGTGTGTGCAATCGCACTCTAAGCTGTGTGTGCAATCGCACTCTAAGCTGTATATGTAATCACACTCTAAATTGTGTGTGTGTGTAATCGCACTCTCAGCTGTGTGTAATCGCCCTCGAAGCTGTGTGTGTAATTGCATTCTAAGCTGTGTGTGCAATCGCACTCTAAACTGTGTGTGTGTGTGTAATCGCTCTCTAAGCTGTGTGCGTGTGCAATCGCACTCTAAACCGTGTGTGCTGTGTAATTGCACTCTAGGCTGTGTGTGCCATGTAATCGCACTCTAGGCTGTGTGTGCAATCGCACTCTAAGCTGTGTGTGCAATCGCACTCTAAGCTGTGTGTGCAATTGCACTCTAAGCTGTGTGTGTAATCGCACTCTAAGCTGTGTGTGCAATCGCACTCTAAGCTGTGTGTAATCGCCCTCTAAGCTGTGTGTGTAATTGCATTCTAAGCTGTGTGTGTAGCCGCACTCTAAGCTGTGTGTGCAATTGCACTCTAAGCTGTGTGTGTAATCGCACTCTAAGCTGTGTGTGCAATCGCACTCTAAGCTGTGTGTAATCGCCCTCTAAGCTGTGTGTGTAATTGCATTCTAAGCTGTGTGTGTAATCGCACTCTAAGCTGTGTGTGTAGCCGCACTCTGAGCTGTGTGTGTGCGTAATCGCACTCTAAGCTGTGTGGGTGCGTAATCGCACTCTAAGCTGTATGTGTGCATAATCGCACTCTAAGCTGTGTGTGTTCGTCATCGCACTCTAAGCTGTGTGTGTGTGTAATCGCACTCTAAGCTGTGTGTGCGTAATCGCACTCTAAGCTGTGCGCGTGTGCATAATCGCACTCTAAGCTGTGAGTGTGTGCGTAATCGCACTCTAAGCTATGCGTGTGTGCGTAATCGCACTCTAAGCTGTGCGTGTGTGTAATCGCACTCTAAGCTGCGTGTGTGTGTCATCGCACTCTAAGCTGTGCGTGTGTAATCGCACTCTAAGCTGTGCGTGCGTGTGTAATCGCACTCTAAGCTCTGCGTGCGTGTGTAATCGCACTCTAAGCTGTGATTGCATGTGTAATCGCACTCTAAGCTGTGCGTGCATGTGTAATCGCACTCTAAGCTGTGCGGCGTGTGTAATCGCACTCTAAGAGTTTTGTGCGAGGGTATTCGCACTCTAGGCTGTTTGTGCCGTGTAATCGCACTCTAGGCTGTGTGTGCCGTGTAATCGCACTCTAGGCTGTCTGTGCCGTGTAATCACACTCTAGGCTGTGTGTGCAATCGCATTCTAAGCTGTGTGTAATCGCCCTCTAAGCTGTGTGTGTAATTGCATTCTAAGCTGTGTGTGTAGCCGCACACTAAGCTGTGTGTGTGCATAAACGCACTCTAAACTGTGTGTGTTCGTAATCGCACTCTAAGCTGTGTGTGTGGGTAATCGCACTCTCAGCTGTGTGTGCGTAATCGCACTCTAAGCTGTGCGTGTGTGCGTAATCGCACTCTAAGCTGTGCTTGTGTGTGTAATCACACTCTAAGCTGTGTGTGTGCGTAATCGCACTCTAAGCTGTGTGTGCGTAATCGCATTCTAAGCTGTGCATGTGTGCGTAATCGCACTCTAAGCTGTGTGTGTGCGTAATCGCACTCTAAGCTGTGTGTGCGTAATCACATTCTAAGCAGTGCGTGTGTGCGTAATCGCACTCTAAGCTATGCGTGTGTGTGTAATCGCACTCTAAGCTGTGCGTGTGTGTAATCGCAATCTAAGCTGTGCGTGTGTGTGTAATCGCACTCTAAGCTGTGTGTGTAATTGCACTCTAAGCTGTGCGTGCGTGTGTAATCGCACTCTAAGCTCTGCATGCATGTGTAATCGCACTCTAAGCTGTGCTTGCGTGTGTCATCGCACTCTAAGCTCTGCGTGCGTGTGTAATCGCACTCTAAGCTGTGCTTGCATGTGTAATCGCACTCTCGGCTGTTTGTGCAATCGCACTCTAAGCTGTGTGTAATCGCCCTATAAGCTGTGTGTGTAATTGCATTCTAAGCTGTGTGTGTAGCCGCACTCTAAGCTGTGTGTGTGCATAATCGCACTCTAAACTGTGAGTGTTCGTAATCGCACTCTAAGCTGTGTGTGTGTGTAATCGCACTCTCAGCTGTGTGTGCGTAATCGCACTCTAAGCAGTGAGTGTGCGTAATTGCACTCCAAGCTGTGTGTGTGCGTAATCGCACTCTAAGCTGTGTGTGCGCATAATCGCACTCTAAGCTGTGCGTGTGTGCGTAATCGCACTCTAAGCTGTGCTTGTGTGTGTAATCACACTCTAAGCTGTGTGTGTGCGTAATCGCACTCTAAGCTGTGTGTGCGTAATCGCATTCTAAGGTGTGGGTGTGTGCGTAATCGCACTCTAAGCTATGCGTGTGTGTGTAATCGCACTCTAAGCTGTGCGTGTGTGTAATCGCACTCTAAGCTGTGCATGTGTGTGTAATCGCACTCTAAGCTGTGCTTTTGCGTAATCGCACTCTAAGCTGTGCGTGTGCCTAATCGCACTCTAAGCTGTGCTTGCATGTGTAATCGCACTCTAAGCTGTGCGTGCATGCGTAATCGCACTCTAAGCTGTGCGGCGTGTGTAGTCGCACTCTAAGAGGTTTGTGCGAGGGTATTCACACTCTCGGCTTTTTGTGCCGTGTAATCGCACTCTAGGCTGTGTGTGCCGTGTAATCGCACTCTAGGCTGTCTGTGCCGTGTAATCGCACTCTAGGCTGTGTGTGTAATTGCATTCTAAGCTGTGTGTGTAGCCGCACTCTAAGCTGTGTGTGTGCATAATCGCACTCTAAACTGTGTGTGTTCGTAATCGCACTCTAAGCTGTGTGTGTGTGTAATCGCACTCTCAGCTGTGTGTGCGTAATCGCACTCTAAGCAGTGAGTGTGCGTAATTGCACTCCAAGCTGTGTGTGTGCGTAATCGCACTCTAAGCTGTGTGTGCGCATAATCGCACTCTAAGCTGTGCGTGTGTGCGTAATCGCACTCTAAGCTGTGCTTGTGTGTGTAATCACACTCTAAGCTGTGTGTGTGCGTAATCGCACTCTAATCTGTGTGTGCGTAATCGCATTCTAAGCTGTGCGTGTGTGTGTAATCGCACTCTAAGCTGTGCGTGTGTGTAATCGCACTCTAAGCTGTGCGTGTGTGTGTAATCGCACTCTAAGCTGTGTGTGTAATTGCACTCTAAGCTGTGTGTGCGTGTGTAATCGCACTCTAAGCTCTGCATGCATGTGAAATCGCACTCTAAGCTGTGCTTGCGTGTATAATCGCACTCTAAGCTGTGTGTGTAATTGCATTCTAAACTGTCTGTGTAGTCGCACTCTAAGCTGTGTGTGTAGCCGCACTCTAAGCTGTGTGTGTACGTAATCGCACTCTAAGCTGTGTGTGTGCGTAATCACACTCTAAGCTGTGTTTGTGTGTAATCGCACTCTTAGCTCTGTGTGTGTGTAATCGCACTGCAAGCTGTGTGTGCAATCGAACTCTAGGCTGTGTGTGTAGCCGCACTCTAAGCTGTGTGTGTACGTAATCGCACTCTAAGCTTTGTGTGTGCGTAATCACAATCTAAGCTGTGTTTGTGTGTAATCGCACTCTTAGCTCTGTGTGTGTGTAATCGCACTGCAAGCTGTATGTGCAATCGCACTCTAAGCTGTGTGTGCAATCGCACTCTAGGCTGTGTGTGCAATCGCACTCTAAGCTGTGTGTGCCATGTAATTGCACTCCAGGCTGTGTGTGCCGTGTAATCGCACTCGAGGCTGTGTGTGCAATCGCACTCTAAGCTGTGCGCAATCGCACTCTAAGCTGTGTGTGCAATCGCACTCTAAGCTGTGTGTGCAATCACACTCTAAGCTGTGTGTGCAATCGCACTCTAAGCTGTGTGTGCAATCGCACTCTAAGCTGTATATGTAATCACACTCTAAATTGTGTGTGTGTGTAATCGCACTCTCAGCTGTGTGTAATCGCCCTCGAAGCTGTGTGTGTAATTGCATTCTAAGCTGTGTGTGCAATCGCACTCTAAACTGTGTGTGTGTGTGTAATCGCTCTCTAAGCTGTGTGCGTGTGCAATCGCACTCTAAACCGTGTGTGCCGTGTAATTGCACTCTAGGCTGTGTGTGCAATCGCACTCTAAGCTTTGTGTGCAATCGCACTCTAAGCTGTGTGTGCAATCGCACTCTAAGCTGTGTGTAATAGTCCTCTAAGCTGTGTGTGTAATTGCATTCTAAGCAGTGTGTGCAGACGCACTCTAAGCTGTGCGTGCAGCCGCACTCTAAGCTGTGTGTGTGCGTAATCGCACTCAAAGCTGTGTGTGTGCGTAATCGCACTCTAAGCTGTGTGTGTGTAATCGTACATTAAGCCTTGTGCGTGTATTCGCACTCTAAGCTGTGTGTGTAGCCGCACTCTAAGCTGTGTGTGTAGCCGCACTCTAAGCTGTGTGAGAAGGTAATCGTACTCTAAGCTGTCTGTGTGCGTAATCGCACTCTAAGCTGTGTGTGTGCATAATCGCACTCTAAACTCTGTGTGCGTAATCGCACTCTAAGCTGTGTGTGTGTGTAATCGCACTCTAAGCTGTGTGTGCGTAATCGCACTCTCAGCTGTGCGTGCGTAATCGCACTCTAAGCTGTGCTTTTGCGTAATCGCACTCTAAGCTGTGCATGTGCATAATCGCACTCTAAGCTGTGTGTGTGCGTAATCGCACTCTAAGCAGTGGGTGTGCGTAATCGCACTCTAAGCTGTGTGTGCGTAATCGCACTCTAAGCTGTGCGCGTGTGCGTAATCGTACTCGAAGCTGTGAGTGCGTGCGTAATCGCACTCTAAGCTATGCGTGTGTGCGTAATCGCACTCTAAGCTGTGCGTGTGTGTAATCGCACTCTAAGCTGTGCGTGTGTGCGTAATCGCACTCTAAGCTGTGCGCGTGTGTGTAATCGCACTCTAAGCTGTGAGTGTGTGCGTAATCGCACTATAAGCTATGCGTGTGTGCGTAATCGCACTCTAAGCTGTGCGTGTGTGTAATCGCACTCTAAGCTGTGCGTGCGTGTGTCATCGCACTCTAAGCTCTGCGTGCGTGTGTAATCGCACTCTAAGCTGTGCTTGCATGTGTAATCGCACTCTAGGCTGTTTGTGCAATCGCACTCTAAGCTGTGTGTAATCGCCCTATAAGCTGTGTGTGTAATTGCATTCTAAGCTGTGTGTGTAGCCGCACTCTAAGCTGTGTGTGTGCATAATCGCACTCTAAACTGTGAGTGTTCGTAATCGCACTCTAAGCTGTGTGTGTGTGTAATCGCACTCTCAGCTGTGTGTGCGTAATCGCACTCTAAGCAGTGAGTGTGCGTAATTGCACTCCAAGCTGTGTGTGTGCGTAATCGCACTCTAAGCTGTGTGTGCGCATAATCGCACTCTAAGCTGTGCGTGTGTGCGTAATCGCACTCTAAGCTGTGCTTGTGTGTGTAATCACACTCTAAGCTGTGTGTGTGCGTAATCGCACTCTAAGCTGTGTGTGCATAATCGCATTCTAAGCTGTGGGTGTGTGCGTAATCGCACTCTAAGCTATGCGTGTGTGTGTAATCGCACTCTAAGCTGTGCGTGTGTGTAATCGCACTCTAAGCTGTGCATGTGTGTGTAATCGCACTCTAAGCTGTGCTTTTGCGTAATCGCACTCTAAGCTGTGCGTGTGCCTAATCGCACTCTAAGCTGTGCTTGCATGTGTAATCGCACTCTAAGCTGTGCGTGCATGCGTAATCGCACTCTAAGCTGTGCGGCGTGTGTAGTCGCACTCTAAGAGGTTTGTGCGAGGGTATTCGCACTCTCGGCTTTTTGTGCCGTGTAATCGCACTCTAGGCTGTGTGTGCCGTGTAATCGCACTCTAGGCTGTCTGTGCCGTGTAATCGCACTCTAGGCTGTGTGTGTAATTGCATTCTAAGCTGTGTGTGTAGCCGCACTCTAAGCTGTGTGTGTGCATAATCGCACTCTAAACTGTGTGTGTTCGTAATCGCACTCTAAGCTGTGTGTGTGTGTAATCGCACTCTCAGCTGTGTGTGCGTAATCGCACTCTAAGCAGTGAGTGTGCGTAATTGCACTCCAAGCTGTGTGTGTGCGTAATCGCACTCTAAGCTGTGTGTGCGCATAATCGCACTCTAAGCTGTGCGTGTGTGCGTAATCGCACTCTAAGCTGTGCTTGTGTGTGTAATCACACTCTAAGCTGTGTGTGTGCGTAATCGCACTCTAATCTGTGTGTGCGTAATCGCATTCTAAGCTGTGCGTGTGTGTGTAATCGCACTCTAAGCTGTGCGTGTGTGTAATCGCACTCTAAGCTGTGCGTGTGTGTGTAATCGCACTCTAAGCTGTGTGTGTAATTGCACTCTAAGCTGTGTGTGCGTGTGTAATCGCACTCTAAGCTCTGCATGCATGTGAAATCGCACTCTAAGCTGTGCTTGCGTGTATAATCGCACTCTAAGCTGTGTGTGTAATTGCATTCTAAACTGTCTGTGTAGTCGCACTCTAAGCTGTGTGTGTAGCCGCACTCTAAGCTGTGTGTGTACGTAATCGCACTCTAAGCTGTGTGTGTGCGTAATCACACTCTAAGCTGTGTTTGTGTGTAATCGCACTCTTAGCTCTGTGTGTGTGTAATCGCACTGCAAGCTGTATGTGCAATCGCACTCTAAGCTGTGTGTGCAATCGCACTCTAGGCTGTGTGTGCAATCGCACTCTAAGCTGTGTGTGCCATGTAATTGCACTCCAGGCTGTGTGTGCCGTGTAATCGCACTCGAGGCTGTGTGTGCAATCGCACTCTAAGCTGTGCGCAATCGCACTCTAAGCTGTGTGTGCAATCGCACTCTAAGCTGTGTGTGCAATCACACTCTAAGCTGTGTGTGCAATCGCACTCTAAGCTGTGTGTGCAATCGCACTCTAAGCTGTATATGTAATCACACTCTAAATTGTGTGTGTGTGTAATCGCACTCTCAGCTGTGTGTAATCGCCCTCGAAGCTGTGTGTGTAATTGCATTCTAAGCTGTGTGTGCAATCGCACTCTAAACTGTGTGTGTGTGTGTAATCGCTCTCTAAGCTGTGTGCGTGTGCAATCGCACTCTAAACCGTGTGTGCCGTGTAATTGCACTCTAGGCTGTGTGTGCCATGTAATCGCACTCTAGGCTGTGTGTGCAATCGCACTCTAAGCTGTGTGTGCAATCGCACTCTAAGCTGTGTGTGCAATTGCACTCTAAGCTGTGTGTGTAATCGCACTCTAAGCTGTGTGTGCAATCGCACTCTAAGCTGTGTGTAATCGCCCTCTAAGCTGTGTGTGTAATTGCATTCTAAGCTGTGTGTGTAGCCGCACTCTAAGCTGTGTGTGCAATTGCACTCTAAGCTGTGTGTGTAATCGCACTCTAAGCTGTGTGTGCAATCGCACTCTAAGCTGTGTGTAATCGCCCTCTAAGCTGTGTGTGTAATTGCATTCTAAGCTGTGTGTGTAATCGCACTCTAAGCTGTGTGTGTAGCCGCACTCTGAGCTGTGTGTGTGCGTAATCGCACTCTAAGCTGTGTGGGTGCGTAATCGCACTCTAAGCTGTATGTGTGCATAATCGCACTCTAAGCTGTGTGTGTTCGTCATCGCACTCTAAGCTGTGTGTGTGTGTAATCGCACTCTAAGCTGTGTGTGCGTAATCGCACTCTAAGCTGTGCGCGTGTGCATAATCGCACTCTAAGCTGTGAGTGTGTGCGTAATCGCACTCTAAGCTATGCGTGTGTGCGTAATCGCACTCTAAGCTGTGCGTGTGTGTAATCGCACTCTAAGCTGCGTGTGTGTGTCATCGCACTCTAAGCTGTGCGTGTGTAATCGCACTCTAAGCTGTGCGTGCGTGTGTAATCGCACTCTAAGCTCTGCGTGCGTGTGTAATCGCACTCTAAGCTGTGATTGCATGTGTAATCGCACTCTAAGCTGTGCGTGCATGTGTAATCGCACTCTAAGCTGTGCGGCGTGTGTAATCGCACTCTAAGAGTTTTGTGCGAGGGTATTCGCACTCTAGGCTGTTTGTGCCGTGTAATCGCACTCTAGGCTGTGTGTGCCGTGTAATCGCACTCTAGGCTGTCTGTGCCGTGTAATCACACTCTAGGCTGTGTGTGCAATCGCATTCTAAGCTGTGTGTAATCGCCCTCTAAGCTGTGTGTGTAATTGCATTCTAAGCTGTGTGTGTAGCCGCACACTAAGCTGTGTGTGTGCATAAACGCACTCTAAACTGTGTGTGTTCGTAATCGCACTCTAAGCTGTGTGTGTGGGTAATCGCACTCTCAGCTGTGTGTGCGTAATCGCACTCTAAGCTGTGCGTGTGTGCGTAATCGCACTCTAAGCTGTGCTTGTGTGTGTAATCACACTCTAAGCTGTGTGTGTGCGTAATCGCACTCTAAGCTGTGTGTGCGTAATCGCATTCTAAGCTGTGCGTGTGTGCGTAATCGCACTCTAAGCTGTGTGTGTGCGTAATCGCACTCTAAGCTGTGTGTGCGTAATCACATTCTAAGCAGTGCGTGTGTGCGTAATCGCACTCTAAGCTATGCGTGTGTGTGTAATCGCACTCTAAGCTGTGCGTGTGTGTAATCGCAATCTAAGCTGTGCGTGTGTGTGTAATCGCACTCTAAGCTGTGTGTGTAATTGCACTCTAAGCTGTGCGTGCGTGTGTAATCGCACTCTAAGCTCTGCATGCATGTGTAATCGCACTCTAAGCTGTGCTTGCGTGTGTAATCGCACTCTAAGCTGTGCGTGCGTGTGTAATCACACTCTAAGCTGTGCGGCGTGTGTAATCGCACTCTAAGAGGTGTGTGCGAGGGTAATCGCACTCTAGGCTGTGTGTGCCATGTAATCGCACTCTAGGCTGTGTGCCGTGTAATCGCACTCTAGGCTGTCTGTGCCGTGTAATCGCCCTCTAGGCTGTGTGTGCAATCGCATTCTAAGCTGTGTGCGCAATCGCACTCTAAGCTGTGTGTGCAATTGCAAACTAAGCTGTGTGTGTAATCGCACTCTAAGCTGTGTGTAATCGCCCTCTGAGCTGTGTGTGTAATTGCATTCCAAGCTGACTGTGTAGCCGCACTCTAAGCTGTGTGTGTAGCCGCACTCTAAGCTGTGTGTGTGCGTAATCGCACTCTAAGCTGTGTGGGTGCGTAATCGCACTCTAAGCTGTGTGTGTGCATAATCGCACTCTAAACTGTGTGTGTTCGTAATCGCACTCTAAACTGTGTGTATGTGTAATCGCACTCTAAGCTGTGTGTGCGTAATTGCACTCTCAGCTGTGCGTGCGTAATCGCACTCTAAGCTGTGTGTGTGCGTAATTGCACTCCAAGCTTTGTGTGTGCGTAATCGCACTCTAAGCTGTGTGTGCGCATAATCGCACTCTAAGCTGTGCGTGTGTGCGTAATCGCATTCTGAGCTGTGCATGTGTGTGTAATCGCACTCTAAGCTGTGCGTGTGTGTAATCGCACTCTAAGCTGTGCGTGCGTGTGTAATCGCACTCTAAGCTCTGCATGCGTGTGTAATCGCACTCTAAGCTGTGCTTGCGTGTGTAATCGCACTCTAAGCTGTGCGTGCGTGTGTAATCGCACTCTAAGCTCTGCGTGCGTGTGTAATCGCACTCTAAGCTATGCGTGCATGTGTAATCGCACTCTAAGCTGTGCGGCATGTGTAATCGCACTCTAAGAGGTTTGTCCGAGGGTATTCGCACTCTAGGCTGTGTGTGCCGTGTAATCGCACTCTAGGCTGTCTGTGCCGTGTAATCACACTCTAGGCTGTGTGTGCAATCACACTCTAGGCTGTGTGTAATCGCCCTCTAAGATGTGTGTGTAATTGCATTCTAAGCTGTGTGTGTAGCCGCACTCTAAGCTGTGTGTGTAGCCGCCCTCTAAGCTGTGTGTGTGCGTAATCGCACTCTAAGCTGTGTCGGTGCGTAATCGCCCACTTAGCTGTGTGTGTGCATAATCGCACTCTAAACTGTGTGTGTTCGTAATCGCACTCTAAGCTGTGTGTGTGTGTAATCGCACTCTCAGCTGTGTGTGCGTAATCGCACTCTAAGCAGTGAGTGTGCGTAATTGCACTCCAAGCTGTGTGTGTGCGTAATCGCACTCTCAGCTGTGTGTGCGTAATCGCACTCTAAGCAGTAAGTGTGCGTAATTGCACCCCAAGCTGTGTGTGTGCGTAATCGCACTCTAAGCTGTGTGTGCGCATAATCGCACTCTAAGCTGTGCGTGTGTGCGTAATCGCACTCTAAGCTCTGCTTGTGCGTGCAATCGCTCTCTAAGCTGTGTGTGTGCGTAATCGCACTCTAAGCTGTGTGTGCGTAATCGCATTCTAAGCTGTGCGTGTGTGCGTAATCGCACTCTAAGCTATGCGTGTGTGTGTAATCGCACTCTAAGCTGTGTGTGTAATTGCACTCTAAGCTGTGCGTGCGTGTGTAATCGCACTCTAAGCTGTGTCGGTGCGTAATCGCACACTTAGCTGTGTGTGTGCATAATCGCACTCTAAACTGTGTGTGTTCGTAATCGCACTCTAAGCTGTGTGTGTGTGTAATCGCACTCTCAGCTGTGTGTGCGTAATCGCACTCTAAGCAGTGAGTGTGCGTAATTGCACTCCAAGATGTGTGTGTGCGTAATCGCACTCTAAGCTGTGTGTGCGCATAATCGCACTCTAAGCTGTGCGTGTGTGCGTAATCGAACTCTAAGCTCTGCTTGTGCGTGCAATCGCTCTCTAAGCTGTGTGTGTGCGTAATCGCACTCTAAGCTGTGTGTGCGTAATCGCATTCTAAGCTGTGCGTGTGTGCGTAATCGCACTCTAAGCTATGCGTGTCTGTGTAATCGCACTCTAAGCTGTGCGTGTGTGTAATCGCACTCTAAGCTGTGCGTGTGTGTGTAATCGCACTCTAAGCTGTGTGTGTAATTGCACTCTAAGCTGTGCGTGCGTGTGTAATCGCACTCTAAGCTCTGCATGCATGTGTAATCGCACTCTAAGCTGTGCTTGCGTGTGTAATCGCACTCTAAGCTGTGCGGCGTGTGTAATCGCACTCTAAGCTGTGCGTGCGTGTGTAATTGCACTCTAAGAGGTGTGTGCGAGGGTAATCGCACTCTAGGCTGTGCGTGCCGTGTAATCGCACTCTAGGCTGTGTGCCGTGTAATCGCACTCTAGGCTGTCTGTGCCGTGCAATCGCACTCTAAGCTGTGTGTGCAATCGCACTCTAAGCTGTGTGTGTAATCGCACTCTAAGCTGTGTGTAATCGCCCTCTAAGCTGTCTGTGTAGCCGCACTCTAAGCTGTGTGTTTAGCCGCACTCTAAGCTGTGTGTGTGCATAATCGCACTCTAAACTGTGTGTGTTCGTATTCGCACTCTAAGCTGTGTGTATGTGTAATCGCACTCTAAACCGTGTGTGCCGTGTAATTGCACTCTAGGCTGTGTGTGCCATGTAATCGCACTCTAGGCTGTGTGTGCAATCGCACTCTAAGCTGTGTGTGCAATCGCACTCTAAGCTGTGTGTGCAATTGCACTCTAAGCTGTGTGTGTAATCGCACTCTAAGCTGTGTGTGCAATCGCACTCTAAGCTGTGTGTAATCGCCCTCTAAGCTGTGTGTGTAATTGCATTCTAAGCTGTGTGTGTAGCCGCACTCTAAGCTGTGTGTGCAATTGCACTCTAAGCTGTGTGTGTAATCGCACTCTAAGCTGTGTGTGCAATCGCACTCTAAGCTGTGTGTAATCGCCCTCTAAGCTGTGTGTGTAATTGCATTCTAAGCTGTGTGTGTAATCGCACTCTAAGCTGTGTGTGTAGCCGCACTCTGAGCTGTGTGTGTGCGTAATCGCACTCTAAGCTGTGTGGGTGCGTAATCGCACTCTAAGCTGTACGTGTGCATAATCGCACTCTAAGCTGTGTGTGTTCGTCATCGCACTCTAAGCTGTGTGTGTGTGTAATCGCACTCTAAGCTGTGTGTGCGTAATCGCACTCTAAGCTGTGCGCGTGTGCATAATCGCACTCTAAGCTGTGAGTGTGTGCGTAATCGCACTCTAAGCTATGCGTGTGTGCGTAATCGCACTCTAAGCTGTGCGTGTGTGTAATCGCACTCTAAGCTGCGTGTGTGTGTCATCGCACTCTAAGCTGTGCGTGTGTAATCGCACTCTAAGCTGTGCGTGCGTGTGTAATCGCACTCTAAGCTCTGCATGCGTGTGTAATCGCACTCTAAGCTGTGATTGCATGTGTAATCGCACTCTAAGCTGTGCGTGCATGTGTAATCGCACTCTAAGCTGTGCGGCGTGTGTAATCGCACTCTAAGAGTTTTGTGCGAGGGTATTCGCACTCTAGGCTGTTTGTGCCGTGTAATCGCACTCTAGGCTGTGTGTGCCATGTAATCGCACTCTAGGCTGTCTGTGCCGTGTAATCACACTCTAGGCTGTGTGTGCAATCGCATTCTAAGCTGTGTGTAATCGCCCTCTAAGCTGTGTGTGTAATTGCATTCTAAGCTGTGTGTGTAGCCGCACACTAAGCTGTGTGTGTGCATAAACGCACTCTAAACTGTGTGTGTTCGTAATCGCACTCTAAGCTGTGTGTGTGGGTAATCGCACTCTCAGCTGTGTGTGCGTAATCGCACTCTAAGCTGTGCGTGTGTGCGTAATCGCACTCTAAGCTGTGCTTGTGTGTGTAATCACACTCTAAGCTGTGTGTGTGCGTAATCGCACTCTAAGCTGTGTGTGCGTAATCGCATTCTAAGCTGTGCGTGTGTGCGTAATCGCACTCTAAGCTGTGTGTGTGCGTAATCGCACTCTAAACTGTGTGTGCGTAATCACATTCTAAGCAGTGCGTGTGTGCGTAATCGCACTCTAAGCTATGCGTGTGTGTGTAATCGCACTCTAAGCTGTGCGTGTGTGTAATCGCAATCTAAGCTGTGCGTGTGTGTGTAATCGCACTCTAAGCTGTGTGTGTAATTGCACTCTAAGCTGTGCGTGCGTGTGTAATCGCACTCTAAGCTCTGCATGCATGTGTAATCGCACTCTAAGCTGTGCTTGCGTGTGTAATCACACTCTAAGCTGTGCGTGCGTGTGTAATCACACTCTAAGCTGTGCGGCGTGTGTAATCGCACTCTAAGAGGTGTGTGCGAGGGTAATCGCACTTTAGGCTGTGTGTGCCATGTAATCGCACTCTAGGCTGTGTGCCGTGTAATCGCACTCTAGGCTGTCTGTGCCGTGTAATCGCCCTCTAGGCTGTGTGTGCAATCGCATTCTAAGCTGTGTGCGCAATCGCACTCTAAGCTGTGTGTGCAATTGCAAACTAAGCTGTGTGTGTAATCGCACTCTAAGCTGTGTGTAATCGCCCTCTGAGCTGTGTGTGTAATTGCATTCCAAGCTGACTGTGTAGCCGCACTCTAAGCTGTGTGTGTAGCCGCATTCTAAGCTGTGTGTGTGCGTAATCGCACTCTAAGCTGTGTGGGTGCGTAATCGCACTCTAAGCTGTGTGTGTGCATAATCGCACTCTAAACTGTGTGTGTTCGTAATCGCACTCTAAACTGTGTGTATGTGTAATCGCACTCTAAGCTGTGTGTGCGTAATTGCACTCTCAGCTGTGCGTGCGTAATCGCACTCTAAGCTGTGTGTGTGCGTAATTGCACTCCAAGCTTTGTGTGTGCGTAATCGCACTCTAAGCTGTGTGTGCGCATAATCGCACTCTAAGCTGTGCGTGTGTGCGTAATCGCATTCTGAGCTGTGCATGTGTGTGTAATCGCACTCTAAGCTGTGCGTGTGTGTAATCGCACTCTAAGCTGTGCGTGCGTGTGTAATCGCACTCTAAGCTCTGCATGCGTGTGTAATCGCACTCTAAGCTGTGCTTGCGTGTGTAATCGCACTCTAAGCTGTGCGTGCGTGTGTAATCGCACTCTAAGCTCTGCGTGCGTGTGTAATCACACTCTAAGCTATGCGTGCATGTGTAATCGCACTCTAAGCTGTGCGGCATGTGTAATCGCACTCTAAGAGGTTTGTCCGAGGGTATTCGCACTCTAGGCTGTGTGTGCCGTGTAATCGCACTCTAGGCTGTCTGTGCCGTGTAATCACACTCTAGGCTGTGTGTGCAATCACACTCTAGGCTGTGTGTAATCGCCCTCTAAGATGTGTGTGTAATTGCATTCTAAGCTGTGTGTGTAGCCGCACTCTAAGCTGTGTGTGTAGCCGCCCTCTAAGCTGTGTGTGTGCGTAATCGCACTCTAAGCTGTGTCGGTGCGTAATCGCCCACTTAGCTGTGTGTGTGCATAATCGCACTCTAAACTGTGTGTGTTCGTAATCGCACTCTAAGCTGTGTGTGTGTGTAATCGCACTCTCAGCTGTGTGTGCGTAATCGCACTCTAAGCAGTGAGTGTGCGTAATTGCACTCCAAGCTGTGTGTGTGCGTAATCGCACTCTCAGCTGTGTGTGCGTAATCGCACTCTAAGCAGTAAGTGTGCGTAATTGCACCCCAAGCTGTGTGTGTGCGTAATCGCACTCTAAGCTGTGTGTGCGCATAATCGCACTCTAAGCTGTGCGTGTGTGCGTAATCGCACTCTAAGCTCTGCTTGTGCGTGCAATCGCTCTCTAAGCTGTGTGTGTGCGTAATCGCACTCTAAGCTGTGTGTGCGTAATCGCATTCTAAGCTGTGCGTGTGTGCGTAATCGCACTCTAAGCTATGCGTGTGTGTGTAATCGCACTCTAAGCTGTGTGTGTAATTGCACTCTAAGCTGTGCGTGCGTGTGTAATCGCACTCTAAGCTGTGTCGGTGCGTAATCGCACACTTAGCTGTGTGTGTGCATAATCGCACTCTAAACTGTGTGTGTTCGTAATCGCACTCTAAGCTGTGTGTGTGTGTAATCGCACTCTCAGCTGTGTGTGCGTAATCGCACTCTAAGCAGTGAGTGTGCGTAATTGCACTCCAAGATGTGTGTGTGCGTAATCGCACTCTAAGCTGTGTGTGCGCATAATCGCACTCTAAGCTGTGCGTGTGTGCGTAATCGAACTCTAAGCTCTGCTTGTGCGTGCAATCGCTCTCTAAGCTGTGTGTGTGCGTAATCGCACTCTAAGCTGTGTGTGCGTAATCGCATTCTAAGCTGTGCGTGTGTGCGTAATCGCACTCTAAGCTATGCGTGTCTGTGTAATCGCACTCTAAGCTGTGCGTGTGTGTAATCGCACTCTAAGCTGTGCGTGTGTGTGTAATCGCACTCTAAGCTGTGTGTGTAATTGCACTCTAAGCTGTGCGTGCGTGTGTAATCGCACTCTAAGCTCTGCATGCATGTGTAATCGCACTCTAAGCTGTGCTTGCGTGTGTAATCGCACTCTAAGCTGTGCGGCGTGTGTAATCGCACTCTAAGCTGTGCGTGCGTGTGTAATTGCACTCTAAGAGGTGTGTGCGAGGGTAATCGCACTCTAGGCAGTGCGTGCCGTGTAATCGCACTCTAGGCTGTGTGCCGTGTAATCGCACTCTAGGCTGTCTGTGCCGTGCAATCGCACTCTAAGCTGTGTGTGCAATCGCACTCTAAGCTGTGTGTGTAATCGCAATCTAAGCTGTGTGTAATCGCCCTCTAAGCTGTCTGTGTAGCCGCACTCTAAGCTGTGTGTTTAGCCACACTCTAAGCTGTGTGTGTGCATAATCGCACTCTAAACTGTGTGTGTTCGTATTCGCACTCTAAGCTGTGTGTATGTGTAATCGCACTCTAAGCTGTGTGTGCGTAATCGCACTCTCAGCTGTGTGTGCGTAATCGCACTCTAAGCTGTGTGTGTGCGTAATTGCACTCCAAGCTGTGTGTGTGCGTAATCGCACTCTAATCTGTGTGTGCGCATAATCGCATTCTAAGCTGTGCGTGTGTGCGTAATCGCACTCTAAGCTATGCATGTGTGTGTAATCGCACTCTAAGCTGTGCGTGTGTGTAATCGCACTCTAAGCTGTGCGTGCATGAGTAATCGTACTCTAAGCTCTGCATGCGTGTGTAATCGCACTCTAAGGTGTGCGTGCGTGTGTAATCGCACTCTAAGCTCTGCGTGCGTGTGTAATCGCACTCTAATCTCTGCGTGCATGTGTATTCGCACTCTAAGAGGTGTGTGCGAGGGTAATCGCGCTCTAGGCTGTGTGTGCCGTGTAATCATACTCTAGGCTGTGTCTGCCGTGTAATCGCACTCTAGGATGTGTGTGCCGTGTAATCGCACTCGAGGCTGTGTGTGCAATCGCACTCTAATCTTTGTGTGCAATCGCAGTCTGAGCTGTGTGTGCAATCGCACTCTAAGCTGTGTGTGCAATCGCACTCTAAGCTGTGTGTGTAATCGCACTCTAAGCTGTGTGTAATCGCCCTCTAAGCTGTGTGTGTAATTGCATTCTAAGTTGTGTGTGTAATCACACTGTAAGCTGTGTGTGTGTTTGTGTAATTGCACTCTAAGTTCTGTGTGTGTGTGTAATCACACTCTAAGCTGTATGTGCAATCGCACTCCAAACAGTGTGTGTGTGTAAACGCACATTAAGCTGTGTGTGTATAATCGCACATTAAGCTGTGTGTGAGTAATCGCACTCTAAGCTGTGTGTGTGTAGCTGCACTCTAAGCTGTGTGTGTAATTGCATTCTAAGCTGTGTGTGTAGCTGCACTCTAAGCTGCGTGTGTAGCCGCACTCTAAGCTGTGTGTGTGCGTAATCGCACTCTAAGCTGTGTGGGTGCGTAATCGCACTCTAAGCTGTGTGTGTGCATAATAGCACTCTAAACTGTGTGTGTTCGTAATCGCACTCCAAGCTGTGTGTGTGTGTAATTGCACTCCAAGCTGTGTGTGCGTATTCGCACTCTCAGCTGTGTGTGCGTAATCGCACGCTAAGCTGTGTGTGTGCGTAATTGCACTCCAAGCTGTGTGTGTGCGTAATCGCACTCTAAGCTGTGTGTGCGCATAATCGCACTCTAAGATGTGCATGTGTGCCTAATCGCACTCTAAGCTGTGCGTGTGTGCAATCGCACTCTAAGCTGTGTGTGCAATCGCACTCTAAGCTGTGTGTGTAATCGCACTCTAAGCTGTGTGTGTAATCGCCCTCTAAGCTGTGTGAGTAATTGCATTCTAAGTTGTGTGTGCAATCACACTCTAAGCTGTGTGTGTGTGTGTAATCGCACTCTAAGCTGTATGTGCAATCGCACTCTAAACAGTGTGTGTGTGTAATCGCACATTAAGCTGTGTGTGTGTAATCGCACTCTAAGCTGTGTGTGTAGCCGCACTCTAAGCTGTGTGTGTAGCCGCACTCTAAGCTGTGTGTGTGCGTAATCGCACTCTAAGCTGTGTGTGTGTGTAATCGCACTCTAAGCTGTGTGTCTGTGTAATCGCACTCGAGACTGTGTGTGCAATCGCTCTCTAAGCTGTGCGCAATCGCACTCTAAGCTGTGTGTGCAATCGCACTCTAAGCTGTGTGTGCAATCACACTCTAAGCTGTGTGTGCAATCGCACTCTAAGCTGTGTGTGCAATCGCACTCTAAGCTGTATATGTAATCACACTCTAAGTTGTGTGTGTGTGTAATTGCACTCTCAGCTGTGTGTAATCGCCCTCGAAGCTGTGTGTGTAATTGCATTCTAAGCTGTGTGTGCAATCGCACTCTAAACTGTGTGTGTGTGTGTAATCGCTCTCTAAGCTGTGTGCGTGTGCAATCACACTCTAAACGGTGTGTGCCATGTAATCATACTCCAGGCTGTGTGTGCCGTGTAATCGCACTCTAGGCTGTGTGTGCAATCGCACTCTAAGCTATGTGTGCATTCGCACTCTAAGCTGTGAGTGCAATCGCACTCTAAGCTGTGTGTGCAATCGCACTCTAAGCTGTGTGTGCAATCGCACTCTAAGCTGTGTGTATAATCGCACTCTAAGCTGTGTGTAATCGCACTCTAAGCTATGTGTGTAATTGCATTCTAAGTTGTGTGTGTAATCACACTCTAAGCTGTGTGTGTGTGTGTAATTGCACTCTAAGTTCTGTGTGTGTGTGTAATCACACTCTAAGCTGTATGTGCAATCACACTCCAAACCGTGTGTGTGTGTAATCGCACATTAAGCTGTGTGTGTGTAATCGCACATTAAGCTGTGTGTGAGTAATCACACTCGAAGCTGTGTGTGTGTAGCCGCACTCTAAGCTGTGTGTGTAGCCGCACTCTAAGCTGTGTGTGTAGCCGCACTCTAAGCTGTGTGTGTGCGTAATAGCACTCTAAGCTGTGTGTGTGCGTAATTGCACTCCAAGCTTTGTGTGTGCGTAATCGCACTCGAAGCTGTGTGTGCGCATAATCACACTCTAAGCTGTGCGTGTGTGCGTAATCGCACTCTGAGCTGTGCATGTGTGAGTAATCGCACTCTAAGCTGTGCGTGTGTGTAATCGCACTCTAAGCTGTGCGTGCGTGTGTAATCGCACTCTAAGCTCTGCATGCGTGTGTAATCGCACTCTAAGCTGTGCTTGCGTGTGTAATCGCACTCTAAGCTGTGCGTGCGTGTGTAATCGCACTCTAAGCTGTGCGTGCATGTGTAATCGCGCTCTAAGCTGTGCGGCATGTGTAATCGCACTCTAAGAGGTTTGTGCGAGGGTATTCGCACTCTAGGCTGTGTGTAATCGCCCTCTAAGATGTGTGTGTAATTGCATTCTAAGCTGTGTGTGTAATCGCACTCTAAGCTGTGTGCGTGTGCAATCGCACTCTAAACCGTGTGTGCCATGTAATCATACTCCAGGCTGTGTGTGCCGTGTAATCGCACTCTAGGCTGTGTGTGCCGTGTAATCGCACTCTAGGCTGTGTGTGCAATCGCACTCTAAGCTATGTGTGCATTCGCACTCTACGCTGTGAGTGCAATCGCACTCTAAGCTGTGTGTGCAATCGCACTCTAAGCTGTGTGTGCAATCGCACTCTAAGCTGTGTGTATAATTGCACTCTAAGCTGTGTGTAATCGCACTCTAAGCTATGTGTGTAATTGCATTCTAAGTTGTGTGTGTAATCACACTCTAAGCTGTGTGTGTGTGTGTAATTGCACTCTAAGTTCTGTGTGTGTGTGTAATCACACTCTAAGCTGTATGTGCAATCACACTCCAAACCGTGTGTGTGTGTAATCGCACATTAAGCTGTGTGTGTGTAATCGCACATTAAGCTGTGTGTGAGTAATCACACTCGAAGCTGTGTGTGTGTAGCCGCACTCTAAGCTGTGTGTGTAGCCGCACTCTAAGCTGTGTGTGTAGCCGCACTCTAAGCTGTGTGTGTGCGTAATAGCACTCTAAGCTGTGTGTGTGCGTAATTGCACTCCAAGCTTTGTGTGTGCGTAATCGCACTCGAAGCTGTGTGTGCGCATAATCACACTCTAAGCTGTGCGTGTGTGCGTAATCGCACTCTGAGCTGTGCATGTGTGAGTAATCGCACTCTAAGCTGTGCGTGTGTGTAATCGCACTCTAAGCTGTGCGTGCGTGTGTAATCGCACTCTAAGCTCTGCATGCGTGTGTAATCGCACTCTAAGCTGTGCTTGCGTGTGTAATCGCACTCTAAGCTGTGCGTGCGTGTGTAATCGCACTCTAAGCTGTGCGTGCATGTGTAATCGCGCTCTAAGCTGTGCGGCATGTGTAATCGCACTCTAAGAGGTTTGTGCGAGGGTATTCGCACTCTAGGCTGTGTGTAATCGCCCTCTAAGATGTGTGTGTAATTGCATTCTAAGCTGTGTGTGTAATCGCACTCTAAGCTGTGTGTGTAATTGCACTCTAAGCTGTGCGTGCGTGTGTAATCGCACTCTAAGCTGTGTCGGTGCGTAATCGCACACTTAGCTGTGTGTGTGCATAATCGCACTCTAAACTGTGTGTGTTCGTAATCGCACTCTAAGCTGTGTGTGTGTGTAATCGCACTCTCAGCTGTGTGTGCGTAATCGCACTCTAAGCAGTGAGTGTGCGTAATTGCACTCCAAGCTGTGTGTGTGCGTAATCGCACTCTAAGCTGTGTGTGCGCATAATCGCACTCTAAGCTGTGCGTGTGTGCGTAATCGAACTCTAAGCTCTGCTTGTGCGTGCAATCGCTCTCTAAGCTGTGTGTGTGCGTAATCGCACTCTAAGCTGTGTGTGCGTAATCGCATTCTAAGCTGTGCGTGTGTGCGTAATCGCACTCTAAGCTATGCGTGTGTGTGTAATCGCACTCTAAGCTGTGCGTGTGTGTAATCGCACTCTAAGCTGTGCGTGTGTGTGTAATCGCACTCTAAGCTGTGTGTGTAATTGCACTCTAAGCTGTGCGTGCGTGTGTAATCGCACTCTAAGCTCTGCATGCATGTGTAATCGCACTCTAAGCTGTGCTTGCGTGTGTAATCGCACTCTAAGCTGTGCGGCGTGTGTAATCGCACTCTAAGCTGTGCGTGCGTGTGTAATTGCACTCTAAGAGGTGTGTGCGAGGGTAATCGCACTCTAGGCTGTGCGTGCCGTGTAATCGCACTCTAGGCTGTGTGCCGTGTAATCGCACTCTAGGCTGTCTGTGCCGTGCAATCGCACTCTAAGCTGTGTGTGCAATCGCACTCTAAGCTGTGTGTGTAATCGCACTCTAAGCTGTGTGTAATCGCCCTCTAAGCTGTGTGTGTAATTGCATTCTAAGCTGTCTGTGTAGCCGCACTCTAAGCTGTGTGTGTAGCCGCACTCTAAGCTGTGTGTGTGCATAATCGCACTCTAAACTGTGTGTGTTCGTATTCGCACTCTAAGCTGTGTGTATGTGTAATCGCACTCTAAGCTGTGTGTGCGTAATCGCACTCTCAGCTGTGTGTGCGTAATCGCACTCTAAGCTGTGTGTGTGCGTAATTGCACTCCAAGCTGTGTGTGTGCGTAATCGCACTCTAATCTGTGTGTGCGCATAATCGCACTCTAAGCTGTGCGTGTGCGCGTAATCGCACTCTAAGCTATGCATGTGTGTGTAATCGCACTCTAAGCTGTGCGTGTGTGTAATCGCACTCTAAGCTCTGCGTGCGTGTGTAATCGCACTCTAAGCTGTGCGTGCATGTGTAATCGCACTCTAAGAGGTGTGTGCGAGGGTAATCGCGCTCTAGGCTGTGTGTGCCGTGTAATCATACTCTAGGCTGTGTCTGCCGTGTAATCGCACTCTAGGCTGTGTGTGCCGTGTAATCGCACTCGAGGCTGTGTGTGCAATCGCACTCTAATCTTTGTGTGCAATCGCAGTCTAAGCTGTGTGTGCAATCGCACTCTAAGCTGTGTGTGCAATCGCACTCTAAGCTGTGTGTGTAATCGCACTCTAAGCTGTGTGTAAACGCCCTCTAAGCTGTGTGTGTAATTGCATTCTGAGTTGTGTGTGTAATCACACTCTAAGCTGTGTGTGTGTTTGTGTAATTGCACTCTAAGTTCTGTGTGTGTGTGTAATCACACTCTAAGCTGTATGTGCAATCGCACTCCAAACCGTGTGTGTGTGTAAACGCACATTAAGCTGTGTGTGTGTAATCGCACATTAAGCTGTGTGTGAGTAATCGCACTCTAAGCTGTGTGTGTGTAGCTGCACTCTAAGCTGTGTGTGTAATTGCATTCTAAGCTGTGTGTGTAGCCGCACTCTAAGCTGCGTGTGTAGCCGCACTCTAAGCTGTGTGTGTGCGTAATCGCACTCTAAGCTGTGTGGGTGCGTAATCGCACTCTAAGCTGTGTGTGTGCATAATCGCACTCTAAACTGTGTGTGTTCGTAATCGCACTCCAAGCTGTGTGTGTGTGTAATTGCACTCTAAGCTGTGTGTGCGTATTCGCACTCTCAGCTGTGTGTGCGTAATCGCACGCTAAGCTGTGTGTGTGCGTAATTGCACTCCAAGCTGTGCGTGTGTGCGTAATCGCACTCTAAGCTGTGTGTGCGCATAATCGCACTCTAAGATGTGCATGTGTGCCTAATCGCACTCTAAGCTGTGCGTGTGTGCAATCGCACTCTAAGCTGTGTGTGCAATCGCACTCTAAGCTGTGTGTGTAATCGCACTCTAAGCTGTGTGTGTAATCGCCCTCTAAGCTGTGTGAGTAATTGCATTCTAAGTTGTGTGTGCAATCACACTCTAAGCTGTGTGTGTGTGTGTAATTGAACTCTAAGTTCTGTGTGTGTGTGTAATCGCACTCTAAGCTGTATGTGCAATCGCACTCTAAACAGTGTGTGTGTGTAATCGCACATAAGGCTGTGTGTGTGTAATCGCACTCTAAGCTGTGTGTGTAGCCGCACTCTAAGCTGTGTGTGTAGCCGCACTCTAAGCTGTGTGTGTGCGTAATCGCACTCTAAGCTGTGTGTGTGTGTAATCGCACTCTAAGCTGTGTGTCTGCGTAATCGCACTCGAGCTGTGTGTGCAATCGCTCTCTAAGCTGTGCGCAATCGCACTCTAAGCTGTGTGTGCAATCGCACTCTAAGCTGTGTGTGCAATCACACTCTAAGCTGTGTGTGCAATCGCACTCTAAGCTGTGTGTGCAATCGCACTCTAAGCTAAATATGTAATCACACTCTAAGTTGTGTGTGTGTGTAATTGCACTCTCAGCTGTGTGTAATCGCCCTCGAAGCTGTGTGTGTAATTGCATTCTAAGCTGTGTGTGCAATCGCACTCTAAACTGTGTGTGTGTGTGTAATCGCTCTCTAAGCTGTGTGCGTGTGCAATCGCACTCTAAACCGTGTGTGCCATGTAATCATACTCCAGGCTGTGTGTGCCGTGTAATCGCACTCTAGGCTGTGTGTGCCGTGTAATCGCACTCTAGGCTGTGTGTGCAATCGCACTCTAAGCTATGTGTGCAATCGCACTCTAAGCTGTGAGTGCAATCGCACTCTAAGCTGTGTGTGCAATCGCACTCTAAGCTGTGTGTGCAATCGCACTCTAAGCTGTGTGTATAATCGCACTCTAAGCTGTGTGTAATCGCCCTCTAAGCTATGTGTGTAATTGCATTCTAAGTTGTGTGTGTAATCACACTCTAAGCTGTGTGTGTGTGTGTAATTGCACTCTAAGTTCTGTGTGTGTGTGTAATCACACTCTAAGCTGTATGTGCAATCACACTCCAAACCGTGTGTGTGTGTAATCGCACATTAAGCTGTGTGTGTGTAATCGCACATTAAGCTGTGTGTGAGTAATCACACTCGAAGCTGTGTGTGTGTAGCCGCACTCTAAGCTGTGTGTGTAGCCGCACTCTAAGCTGTGTGTGTAGCCGCACTCTAAGCTGTGTATGTGCGTAATAGCACTCTAAGCTGTGTGTGTGCGTAATCGCACTCTAAGCTGTGTGTGTGCGTAATCGCACTCTAAGCTGTGTGTGTGCGTAATCGCAGCCGAAGCTGTGTGTGTGCGTAATCGCACTCTAAGCTGTGTGTGTGCGTAATCGCACTCTAAGCTGTGTGTGCGCGAAATCGCACTCTAAGCTGTGTGTGTGGGTGTAATTGCACTCTAAGTTCTGTGTGTGTGTGTAATCACACTCTAAGCTGTGTGTATGTGTAATTGCACTCTAAGTTCTGTGTGTGTGTGTAATCGCACTCTAAGCTGTATGTGCAATCACACTCTAAATCGTGTGTGTGTGTAATCGTACATTAAGCTGTGTGTGTGTAATCGCACAGTAAGCTGTGTGTGTGTAATCGCACTCTAAGCTGTGTGTGTAGCCGCACTCTAAGCTGTGTGTGTAGCCGCACTCTAAGCTGTGTGCGTGCGTAATCGCACTCTAAGCCGTGTGTGTGCGTAATCGCACTCTAAGCTGTGTGTGTGCATAATCGCACTCTAAACTGTGTGTGCGTAATCGCAATCTAAGCTGTGTGTGTGTGTAATCGCCCTCTAAGCTGTGTGTGTGCGTAATCGCACTCTCAGCTGTGTGTGCGTAATCGCACTCTAAGCTGTGTGTGTGCATAATCGCACTCTAAGCTGTGTGTGTGCGTAATCGCACTCCAAGTTGTGTTTGTGTGTAATCGCACTCTAAGCTCTGTGTGTGTGTAATCGCACTGCAAGCTGTATGTGCACTCGCACTCTAAGCTGTGTGTGCAATCGCACTCTAGGCTGTGTGTGCAATCGTACTCTAAGCTGTGTGAGCCATGCAATTGCACTCCAGGCTGTGTGTGCCGTGTAATCGCATTCGAGGCTGTGTGTGCAATCGCATTCTAAGCTGTGCGCAATCGCACTCTAAGCTGTGAGTGCAATCGCACTCTAAGCTGTGTGTGCAATCGCACTCTAAGCTGTGTGTGCAATCGCACTCTAAGCTGTGTGTATAATCGCACTCTAAGCTGTGTGTAATCGCACTCTAAGCTATGTGTGTAATTGCATTCTAAGTTGTGTGTGTAATCACACTCTAAGCTGTGTGTGTGTGTGTAATTGCACTCTAAGTTCGGTGTGTGTGTGTAATCACACTCTAAGCTGTATGTGCAATCACACTCCAAACCGTGTGTGTGTGTAATCGCACATTAAGCTGTGTGTGTGTAATCGCACAGTAAGCTGTGTGTGAGTAATCACACTCGAAGCTGTGTGTGTGTAGCCGCACTCTAAGCTGTGTGTGTAGCCGCACTCTAAGCTGTGTGTGTAGCCGCACTCTAAGCTGTGTATGTGCGTAATAGCACTCTAAGCTGTGTGTGTGCGTAATCGCACTCTAAGCTGTGTGTGTGCGTAATCGCACTCTAAGCTGTGTGTGTGCGTAATCGCAACCTAAGCTGTGTGTGTGCGTAATCGCACTCTAAGCTGTGTGTGTGCGTAATCGCACTCTAAGCTGTGTGTGCGCGAAATCGCACTCTAAGCTGTGTGTGTGGGTGTAATTGCACTCTAAGTTCTGTGTGTGTGTGTAATCACACTCTAAGCTGTGTGTATGTGTAATTGCACTCTAAGTTCTGTGTGTGTGTGTAATCGCACTCTAAGCTGTATGTGCAATCACACTCTAAATCGTGTGTGTGTGTAATCGTACATTAAGCTGTGTGTGTGTAATCGCACAGTAAGCTGTGTGTGTGTAATCGCACTCTAAGCTGTGTGTGTAGCCGCACTCTAAGCTGTGTGTGTAGCCGCACTCTAAGCTGTGTGCGTGCGTAATCGCACTCTAAGCCGTGTGTGTGCGTAATCGCACTCTAAGCTGTGTGTGTGCATAATCGCACTCTAAACTGTGTGTGCGTAATCGCAATCTAAGCTGTGTGTGTGTGTAATCGCCCTCTAAGCTGTGTGTTTGCATAATCGCACTCTCAGCTGTGTGTGCGTAATCGCACTCTAAGCTGTGTGTGTGCATAATCGCACTCTAAGCTGTGTGTGTGCGTAATCGCACTCCAAGTTGTGTTTGTGTGTAATCGCACTCTAAGCTCTGTGTGTGTGTAATCGCACTGCAAGCTGTATGTGCACTCGCACTCTAAGCTGTGTGTGCAATCGCACTCTAGGCTGTGTGTGCAATCGTACTCTAAGCTGTGTGAGCCATGCAATTGCACTCCAGGCTGTGTGTGCCGTGTAATCGCATTCGAGGCTGTGTGTGCAATCGCATTCTAAGCTGTGCGCAATCGCACTCTAAGCTGTGTGTGCAATCGCACTCTAAGTTGTGTGTGCAATCACACTCTAAGCTGTGTGTGCAATCGCACTCTAGGCTGTGTGTGTAATCGCACTCTAAGCGGTGTGTATTCACCCTCTAAGCTGTGTGTGCAATTGCATTCTAAGCTGTCTGTGTAGCTGCACTCTAAGCTGTGTGTGCAGCCGCACTCTAAGCTGTGTGTGTGCATAATCGCACTCTAAACTGTGTGTGTTCGTAATCGCACTCTAAGCTGTGTGTATGTGTAATCGCACTCTAAGCTGTGTGTGCGTAATCGCACTCTCAGCTGTGTGTGCGTAATCGCACTCAAAGCTGTGTGTGTGATTAATTGCACTCCAAGCTGTGTGTGTGCGTAATCGCACTCTAAGCTGTGTGTGCGCATAATCGCACTCTAAAATGTGCGTGTGTGCGTAATCGCACTCTAAGCTATGCATGTGTGTGTAATCGCACTCTTAGCTGTGCGTGTGTCTAATCGCACTCTAAGCTGTGCGTGCATGTGTAATCGCACTCTAAGCTCTGCATGCGTGTGTAATCGCACTCTAAGCTGTGCTTGCGTGTGTAATCGCACTCTAAGCTGTGCTTGCGTGTGTAATCACACACTAAGCTCTGCGTGCATGTGTAATCGCACTCTAAGCTGTGCGTGCGTGTTTAATCGCAACCTAAGAGGTGTGTGCGAGGGTAATCGCGCTCTAGGCTGTGTGTGCCGTGTAATCATACTCTAGGCTGTGTGTGCCGTGTAATCGCACTCTAGGCTGTGTGTGCCGTGTAATCGCACTCGAGGCTGTGTGTGCAATCGCACTCTAATCTTTGTGTGCAATCGCAGTCTAAGCTGTGTGTGCAATCGCACTCTAAGCTGAGTGTGCAATCGCTCTCTAAGCTGTGTGTGCAATCGCACTTTAAGCTGTGTGTGTAATCGCACTCTAAGCTGTGTGTAATCGAACTCGAAGCTGTGTGTGTAATTGCATTCTAAGTTGTGTGTGTAATCACACTCTAAGCTGTGTGTGTGTGTGAGCAATTGCACTCTAAGTTCTGTGTGTGTGTGTAATCACACTCTAAGCTGTATGTGCAATCGCAATCCAAACCGTGTGTGTGTGTAAACGCACATTAAGCTGTGTGTGTGTAATCGCACATTAAGCTGTGTGTGAGTAATCGCACTCTAAGCTGTGTGTGTGTAGCCACACTCTAAGCTGTGCGTGTAATTGCATTCTAAGCTGTGTGTGTAGCCGCACTCTAAGCTGTGTGTGTAGCCGCACTCTAAGCTGTGTGTGTGCGTAATTGCACTCTAAGCTGTGTGGGTGCGTAATCGCACTCTAAGCTGTGTGTGTGCATAATCGCACTCTAAACTGTGTGTGTTCGTAATCGCACTCCAAGCTGTGTGTGTGTGTAATTGCACTCTAAGGTGTGTGTGCGTAATCGCACTCTCAGCTGTGTGTGCGTAATCGCACTCTAAGCTGTGTGTGTGCGTAATTGCACTCCAAGCTCTGTGTGTGCGTAATCGCACTCTAAGCTGTGTGTGTGCGCATAATCGCACTCTAAGCTGTGCATGTGTGCATAATCGCACTCTAAGCTGTGTGTGTGCAATCGCACTCTAAGCTGTGTGTGCAATCGCACTCTAAGCTGGGTGTGTAATCGCACTCTAAGCTGTGTGTGTAATCGCTTTCTAAGCTGTGTGTGTAAATGCATTCTAAGTTGTGTGTGCAATCACATTCTAAGCTGTGTGTGTGTGTGTGTGTAATTGCACTCTAAGTTCTGTGTGTGTGTGTAATCGCACTCTAAGCTGTATGTGCAATCGCACTCTAAACAGTGTGTGTGTGCAATCGCACATTAAGCTGTGTGTGTGTAATCGCACTCTAAGCTGTGTGTGTAGCCGCACTCTAAGCTGTGTGTGTAGCCGCACTCTAAGCTGTGTGTGTGCGTAATTGCACTCTAAGCTGTGTGTCTGCGTAATCGCAATCTAAGCTGTGTGTGTGCATAATCGCACTCTAAACTGTGTGTGCGTAATCGCACTCTAAGCTGTGTGTGTGTGTAATCGCACTCTAAGCTGTGTGTGTGCGTAATCGCACTCGAGGCTGTGTGTGCAATCGCACTCTAAGCTGTGCGCAATCGCACTCTAAGCTGTGTGTGCAATCGCACTCTAAGCTGTGTGTGCAATCACACTCTAAGCTGTGTGTGCAATCGCACTCTAAGCTGTGTGTGCAATCGCACTCTAAGCTGTATATGTAATCACACTCTAAGTTGTGTGTGTGTGTAATCGCACTCTCAGCTGTGTGTAATCGCCCTCGAAGCTGTGTGTGTAATTGCATTCTAAGCTGTGTGTGCAATCGCACTCTAAACTGTGTGTGTGTGTGTAATCGCTCTCTAAGCTGTGTGCGTGTGCAATCGCACTCTAAACCGTGTGTGCCGTGTCATCATACTCTAGGCTGTGTGAGCCGTGTAATCGCACTCTAGGCTGTGTGTGCCATGTAATCGCACTCTAGGCTGTGTGTGCAATCGCACTCTAAGCTATGTGTGCAATCGTACTCTAAGCTGTGAGTGCAATCGCACTCTAAGCTGTGTGTGCAATCGCACTCTAAGCTGTGTGTGCAATCGCACTCTAAGCTGTGTGTGTAATCGCACTCTAAGCTGTGTGTAATCGCCCTCTAAGCTGTGTGTGTAATTGCATTCTAAGTTGTGTGTGTAATCACACTCTAAGTTCTGTGTGTGTGTGTATTCACACTCTCAGCTGTATGTGCAATCACACTCCAAACCGTGTGTGTGTGTAATCGCACATTAAGCTGTGTGTGTGTAATCGCACATTAGGCTGCGTGTGAGTAATCGCACACTAAGCTGTGTGTGTGTAGCCACACTCTAAGCTGTGTGTGTAGCCGCACTCTAAGCTGTGTGTGTAGCCGCTCTCTAAGCTGTGTGTGTGCGTAATAGCACTCTAAGCTGTGTGTGTGCGTAATCGCACTCTAAGCTGTGTGTGTGCGTAATCGCACTCTAAGCTGTGTGTGTGCGTAATCGCAACCTAAGCTGCGTGTGTGCGTAATCGCACTCTAAGCTGTGTGTGTGCGTAATCGCACTCTAAGCTGTGTGTGCGCGAAATCACACTCTAAGCTGTGCGTGCGTAATCGCACTCTAAGCTGTGCGTGTGTGCATAATCGTACTCTCAGCTATGCGTGTGTGTGTAATCGCACTCTAAGCTGTGCGTGTGTGCAATCGCACTCTAAGCTGTGTGTGCAATCGCACTCTAAGCTGTGTGTGTAATCGCACTCTAAGCTGTGTGTGTAATCGCCCTCTAAGCTGTGTGTGTAATTGCATTCTAAGTTGTGTGTGCAATCACACTCTAAGCTGTGTGTGTGTGTAATTGCACTCTAAGTTCTGTGTGTGTGTGTAATCACACTCTAAGCTGTATGTGCAATCGCAATCCAAACCGTGTGTGTGTGTAAACGCACATTAAGCTGTGTGTGTGTAATCGCACATTAAGCTGTGTGTGAGTAATCGCACTCTAAGCTGTGTGTGTGTAGCCGCACTCTAAGCTGTGCGTGTAATTGCATTCTAAGCTGTGTGTGTAGCCGCACTCTAAGCTGTGTGTGTAGCCGCACTCTAAGCTGTGTGTGGGCGTAATCGCACTCTAAGCGTTATGGGTGCGTAATCGCACTCTAAGCTGTGTGTGTGCATAATCGCACTCTAAACTGTGTGTCTTCGTAATCGCACTCCAAGCTGTGTGTGTGTGTAATTGCACTCTAAGGTGTGTGTGCGTAATCGCACTCTCAGCTGTGTGTGCGTAATCGCACTCTAAGCTGTGTGTGTGCGTAATTGCACTCCAAGCTGTGTGTGTGCGTAATCGCACTCTAAGCTGTGTGTGCGCATAATCGCACTCTAAGCTGTGCATGTGTGCGTAATCGCACTCTAAGCTGCGCGTGTGTGCAATCGCACTCTAAGCTGTGTGTGCAATCGCACTCTAAGCTGGGTGTGTAATCGCACTCTAAGCTGTGTGTGTAATCGCTCTCTAAGCTGTGTGTGTAAATGCATTCTAAGTTGTGTGTGCAATCACACTCTAAGCTGTGTGTGTGTGTGTGTAATCGCACTCTAAGCTGTATGTGCAATCGCACTCTAAACAGTGTGTGTGTGCAATCGCACATTAAGCTGTGTGTGTGTAATCGCACTCTAAGCAGTGTGTGTAGCCGCACTCTAAGCTGTGTGTGTAGCCGCACACTAAGCTGTGTGTGTGCGTAATCGCACACTAAGCTGTGTGTGTGCGTAATCGCAATCTAAGCTGTGTGTGTGCATAATCGTACTCTAAACTGTGTGTGCGTAATCGCACTCTAAGCTGTGTGTGTGTGTAATCGCACTCTAAGCTGTGTGTGTGCGTAATCGCACTCGAGGCTGTGTGTGCAATCGCACTCTAAGCTGTGTGCAATCACACTCTAAGCTGTGTGTGCAATCGCACTCTAAGCTGTGTGTGCAATCACACTCTAAGCTGTGTGTGCAATCGCACTCTAAGCTGTGTGTGCAATCGCACTCTATGCTGTATATGTAATCACACTCTAAGTTGTGTGTGTGTGTAATCGCACTCTCAGCTGTGTGTAATCGCCCTCGAAGCTGTGTGTGTAATTGCATTCTAAGCTGTGTGTGCAATCGCACTCTATACTGTGTGTGTGTGTGTAATCGCTCTCTAAGCTGTGTGCGCGTAGCCGCACTCTAAGCTGTGTGTGTAGCCGCACTCTAAGCTGTGTGTGTAGCCGCTCTCTAAGCTGTGTGTGCGTAATAGCACTCTAAGCTGTGTGTTTGCGTAATCGCACTCTAAGCTGTGTGTGTGCGTAATCGCACTCTAAGCTGTGTGTGTGCGTAATCGCAACCTAAGCTGTGTGTGTGCGTATTCACACTCTAAGCTGTGTGTGTGCGTAATCGCACTCTAAGCTGTGTGTGTGCGTAATCGCACTCTAAGCTGTGTGTGCGCGAAATCACACTCTAAGCTGTGTGTGCGTAATCGCACTCTAAGCTGTGCGTCTGTGCATAATCGTACTCTAAGCTATGCGTGTGTGTGTAATCGCACTCTAAGCTGTGCGTGTGTGCAATCGCACTCTAAGCTGTGTGTGCAATCGCACTCTAAGCTGTGTGTGTAATCGCACTCTAAGCTGTGTGTGTAATGGCCCTCTAAGCTGTTGTGTAATTGCATTCTAAGTTGTGTGTGCAATCACACTCTAAGCTGTGTGTGTGTGTAATTGCACTCTAAGTTCTGTGTGTGTGTGTAATCGCACTCTAAGCTGTGTGTATGTGTAATTGCACTCTAAGTTCTGTGTGTGTGTGTAATCGCACTCTAAGCTGTATGTGCAATCGCACTCTAAACCGTGTGGGTGTGTAATCGCACATTAAGCTGTGTGTGTGTAATCGCACATTAAGCTGTGTGTGTGTAACCGCACTCTAAGCTGTGTGTGTAGCCGCACTGTAAGCTGTGTGTGTGCGTAATCGCACTATAAGCTTTGTGTGTGCGTAATCGCACTCTAAGCTGTGTGTGTGCATAATCGCACTCTAAACTGTGTGAGCGTAATCGCACTCTAAGCTGTGTGTGTGTGTGTAATCGCACTCTAAGCTGTGTGTGTGCGTAATCGCACTCTCAGCTGTGTGTGCGTAATCGCACTCTAAGCTGTGTGTGTGCGTAATCGCACTCTAAGCTGTGTGTGTGCGTAATCGCACTCTAAGCTGTGTTTGTGTGTAATCGCACTCTAAGCTCTGTGTGTGTGTAATCGCACTGCAAGCTGTATGTGCAATCGCACTCTAAGCTGTGTGTGCAATCGCACTCTAGGCTGTGTGAGCAATCGCACTCTAAGCTGTGTGTGCCATGCAATTGCACTCCAGGCTGCGTGTGCCGCGTAATCTCACTCGAGGCTGAGTGTGCAATCGCACTCTAAGCTGTGTGTGCAATCACACTCTAAGCTGTGTGTGCACTCGCACTGCAAGCTGTATGTGCAATCACACTCTAAGCTGTGTGTGCAATCGCACTGTAGGCTGTGTGTGCAATCGCTCTCTAAGCTGTCTGTGCCATGCAATTGCACTCCAGGCTGCGTGTGCCGCGTAATCGCACTCGAGGCTGAGTGTGCAATCGCATTCTAAGCTGTGCGCAATCGCATTCTAAGCTGTGTGTGCAATCGCACTCTAAGCTGTGTGTGCAATCACACTCTAAGCTGTGTGTGCAATCGCACTCTAAGCTGTGTGTGCAATCGCACTCTAAGCTGTATATGTAATCACACTCTAAATTGTGTGTGTGTAATCGCACTCTCAGCTGTGTGTAATCGCCCTCGAAGCTGTGTGTGTAATTGCATTCTAAGCTGTGTGTGTAGCCGCACTCTAAGCTGTGTGTGTAGCCGCACTCTAAGCTGTGTGTGTGCGTAATAGCACTCTAAGCTGTGTGTGTGCGTAATTGCACTCCAAGCTTTGTGTGTGCGTAATCGCACTCGAAGCTGTGTGTGCGCATAATCACACTCTAAGCTGTGCGTGTGTGCGTAATCGCACTCTGAGCTGTGCATGTGTGAGTAATCGCACTCTAAGCTGTGCGTGTGTGTAATCGCACTCTAAGCTGTGCGTGCGTGTGTAATCGCACTCTAAGCTCTGCATGCGTGTGTAATCGCACTCTAAGCTGTGCTTGCGTGTGTAATCGCACTCTAAGCTGTGCGTGCGTGTGTAATCGCACTCTAAGCTGTGCGTGCATGTGTAATCGCGCTCTAAGCTGTGCGGCATGTGTAATCGCACTCTAAGAGGTTTGTGCGAGGGTATCCGCACTCTAGGCTGTGTGTAATCGCCCTCTAAGATGTGTGTGTAATTGCATTCTAAGCTGTGTGTGTAATCGCACTCTAAGCTGTGTGTGTAATTGCACTCTAAGCTGTGCGTGCGTGTGTAATCGCACTCTAAGCTGTGTCGGTGCGTAATCGCACACTTAGCTGTGTGTGTGCATAATCGCACTCTAAACTGTGTGTGTTCGTAATCGCACTCTAAGCTGTGTGTGTGTGTAATCGCACTCTCAGCTGTGTGTGCGTAATCGCACTCTAAGCAGTGAGTGTGCGTAATTGCACTCCAAGCTGTGTGTGTGCGTAATCGCACTCTAAGCTGTGTGTGCGCATAATCGCACTCTAAGCTGTGCGTGTGTGCGTAATCGAACTCTAAGCTCTGCTTGTGCGTGCAATCGCTCTCTAAGCTGTGTGTGTGCGTAATCGCACCCTAAGCTGTGTGTGCGTAATCGCATTCTAAGCTGTGCGTGTGTGCGTAATCGCACTCTAAGCTATGCGTGTGTGTGTAATCGCACTCTAAGCTGTGCGTGTGTGTAATCGCACTCTAAGCTGTGCGTGTGTGTGTAATCGCACTCTAAGCTGTGTGTGTAATTGCACTCTAAGCTGTGCGTGCGTGTGTAATCGCACTCTAAGCTCTGCATGCATGTGTAATCGCACTCTAAGCTGTGCTTGCGTGTGTAATCGCACTCTAAGCTGTGCGGCGTGTGTAATCGCACTCTAAGCTGTGCGTGCGTGTGTAATTGCACTCTAAGAGGTGTGTGCGAGGGTAATCGCACTCTAGGCTGTGCGTGCCGTGTAATCGCACTCTAGGCTGTGTGCCGTGTAATCGCACTCTAGGCTGTCTGTGCCGTGCAATCGCACTCTAAGCTGTGTGTGCAATCACACTCTAAGCTGTGTGTGTAATCGCACTCTAAGCTGTGTGTAATCGCCCTCTAAGCTGTGTGTGTAATTGCATTCTAAGCTGTCTGTGTAGCCGCACTCTAAGCTGTGTGTGTAGCCGCACTCTAAGCTGTGTGTGTGCATAATCGCACTCTAAACTGTGTGTGTTCGTATTCGCACTCTAAGCTGTGTGTATGTGTAATCGCACTCTAAGCTGTGTGTGCGTAATCGCACTCTCAGCTGTGTGTGCGTAATCGCACTCTAAGCTGTGTGTGTGCGTAATTGCACTCCAAGCTGTGTGTGTGCGTAATCGCACTCTAATCTGTGTGTGCGCATAATCGCACTCTAAGCTGTGCGTGTGCGCGTAATCGCACTCTAAGCTATGCATGTGTGTGTAATCGCACTCTAAGCTGTGCGTGTGTGTAATCGCACTCTAAGCTCTGCGTGCGTGTGTAATCACACTCTAAGCTGTGCGTGCATGTGTAATCGCACTCTAAGAGGTGTGTGCGAGGGTAATCGCGCTCTAGGCTGTGTGTGCCGTGTAATCATACTCTAGGCTGTGTCTGCCGTGTAATCGCACTCTAGGCTGTGTGTGCCGTGTAATCGCACTCGAGGCTGTGTGTGCAATCGCACTCTAATCTTTGTGTGCAATCGCAGTCTAAGCTGTGTGTGCAATCGCACTCTAAGCTGTGTGTGCAATCGCACTCTAAGCTGTGTGTGTAATCGCACTCTAAGCTGTGTGTAAACGCCCTCTAAGCTGTGTGTGTAATTGCATTCTGAGTTGTGTGTGTAATCACACTCTAAGCTGTGTGTGTGTTTGTGTAATTGCACTCTAAGTTCTGTGTGTGTGTGTAATCACACTCTAAGCTGTATGTGCAATCGCACTCCAAACCGTGTGTGTGTGTAAACGCACATTAAGCTGTGTGTGTGTAATCGCACATTAAGCTGTGTGTGAGTAATCGCACTCTAAGCTGTGTGTGTGTAGCTGCACTCTAAGCTGTGTGTGTAATTGCATTCTAAGCTGTGTGTGTAGCCGCACTCTAAGCTGCGTGTGTAGCCGCACTCTAAGCTGTGTGTGTGCGTAATCGCACTCTAAGCTGTGTGGGTGCGTAATCGCACTCTAAGCTGTGTGTGTGCATAATCGCACTCTAAACTGTGTGTGTTCGTAATCGCACTCCAAGCTGTGTGTGTGTGTAATTGCACTCTAAGCTGTGTGTGCGTATTCGCACTCTCAGCTGTGTGTGCGTAATCGCACGCTAAGCTGTGTGTGTGCGTAATTGCACTCCAAGCTGTGCGTGTGTGCGTAATCGCACTCTAAGCTGTGTGTGCGCATAATCGCACTCTAAGATGTGCATGTGTGCCTAATCGCACTCTAAGCTGTGCGTGTGTGCAATCGCACTCTAAGCTGTGTGTGCAATCGCACTCTAAGCTGTGTGTGTAATCGCACTCTAAGCTGTGTGTGTAATCGCCCTCTAAGCTGTGTGAGTAATTGCATTCTAAGTTGTGTGTGCAATCACACTCTAAGCTGTGTGTGTGTGTGTAATTGAACTCTAAGTTCTGTGTGTGTGTGTAATCGCACTCTAAGCTGTATGTGCAATCGCACTCTAAACAGTGTGTGTGTGTAATCGCACATAAGGCTGTGTGTGTGTAATCGCACTCTAAGCTGTGTGTGTAGCCGCACTCTAAGCTGTGTGTGTAGCCGCACTCTAAGCTGTGTGTGTGCGTAATCGCACTCTAAGCTGTGTGTGTGTGTAATCGCACTCTAAGCTGTGTGTCTGCGTAATCGCACTCGAGCTGTGTGTGCAATCGCTCTCTAAGCTGTGCGCAATCGCACTCTAAGCTGTGTGTGCAATCGCACTCTAAGCTGTGTGTGCAATCACACTCTAAGCTGTGTGTGCAATCGCACTCTAAGCTGTGTGTGCAATCGCACTCTAAGCTAAATATGTAATCACACTCTAAGTTGTGTGTGTGTGTAATTGCACTCTCAGCTGTGTGTAATCGCCCTCGAAGCTGTGTGTGTAATTGCATTCTAAGCTGTGTGTGCAATCGCACTCTAAACTGTGTGTGTGTGTGTAATCGCTCTCTAAGCTGTGTGCGTGTGCAATCGCACTCTAAACCGTGTGTGCCATGTAATCATACTCCAGGCTGTGTGTGCCGTGTAATCGCACTCTAGGCTGTGTGTGCCGTGTAATCGCACTCTAGGCTGTGTGTGCAATCGCACTCTAAGCTATGTGTGCAATCGCACTCTAAGCTGTGAGTGCAATCGCACTCTAAGCTGTGTGTGCAATCGCACTCTAAGCTGTGTGTGCAATCGCACTCTAAGCTGTGTGTATAATCGCACTCTAAGCTGTGTGTAATCGCCCTCTAAGCTATGTGTGTAATTGCATTCTAAGTTGTGTGTGTAATCACACTCTAAGCTGTGTGTGTGTGTGTAATTGCACTCTAAGTTCTGTGTGTGTGTGTAATCACACTCTAAGCTGTATGTGCAATCACACTCCAAACCGTGTGTGTGTGTAATCGCACATTAAGCTGTGTGTGTGTAATCGCACATTAAGCTGTGTGTGAGTAATCACACTCGAAGCTGTGTGTGTGTAGCCGCACTCTAAGCTGTGTGTGTAGCCGCACTCTAAGCTGTGTGTGTAGCCGCACTCTAAGCTGTGTATGTGCGTAATAGCACTCTAAGCTGTGTGTGTGCGTAATCGCACTCTAAGCTGTGTGTGTGCGTAATCGCACTCTAAGCTGTGTGTGTGCGTAATCGCAACCTAAGCTGTGTGTGTGCGTAATCGCACTCTAAGCTGTGTGTGTGCGTAATCGCACTCTAAGCTGTGTGTGCGCGAAATCGCACTCTAAGCTGTGTGTGTGGGTGTAATTGCACTCTAAGTTCTGTGTGTGTGTGTAATCACACTCTAAGCTGTGTGTATGTGTAATTGCACTCTAAGTTCTGTGTGTGTGTGTAATCGCACTCTAAGCTGTATGTGCAATCACACTCTAAATCGTGTGTGTGTGTAATCGTACATTAAGCTGTGTGTGTGTAATCGCACAGTAAGCTGTGTGTGTGTAATCGCACTCTAAGCTGTGTGTGTAGCCGCACTCTAAGCTGTGTGTGTAGCCGCACTCTAAGCTGTGTGCGTGCGTAATCGCACTCTAAGCCGTGTGTGTGCGTAATCGCACTCTAAGCTGTGTGTGTGCATAATCGCACTCTAAACTGTGTGTGCGTAATCGCAATCTAAGCTGTGTGTGTGTGTAATCGCCCTCTAAGCTGTGTGTGTGCGTAATCGCACTCTCAGCTGTGTGTGCGTAATCGCACTCTAAGCTGTGTGTGTGCATAATCGCACTCTAAGCTGTGTGTGTGCGTAATCGCACTCCAAGTTGTGTTTGTGTGTAATCGCACTCTAAGCTCTGTGTGTGTGTAATCGCACTGCAAGCTGTATGTGCACTCGCACTCTAAGCTGTGTGTGCAATCGCACTCTAGGCTGTGTGTGCAATCGTACTCTAAGCTGTGTGAGCCATGCAATTGCACTCCAGGCTGTGTGTGCCGTGTAATCGCATTCGAGGCTGTGTGTGCAATCGCATTCTAAGCTGTGCGCAATCGCACTCTAAGCTGTGAGTGCAATCGCACTCTAAGCTGTGTGTGCAATCGCACTCTAAGCTGTGTGTGCAATCGCACTCTAAGCTGTGTGTATAATCGCACTCTAAGCTGTGTGTAATCGCACTCTAAGCTATGTGTGTAATTGCATTCTAAGTTGTGTGTGTAATCACACTCTAAGCTGTGTGTGTGTGTGTAATTGCACTCTAAGTTCGGTGTGTGTGTGTAATCACACTCTAAGCTGTATGTGCAATCACACTCCAAACCGTGTGTGTGTGTAATCGCACATTAAGCTGTGTGTGTGTAATCGCACAGTAAGCTGTGTGTGAGTAATCACACTCGAAGCTGTGTGTGTGTAGCCGCACTCTAAGCTGTGTGTGTAGCCGCACTCTAAGCTGTGTGTGTAGCCGCACTCTAAGCTGTGTATGTGCGTAATAGCACTCTAAGCTGTGTGTGTGCGTAATCGCACTCTAAGCTGTGTGTGTGCGTAATCGCACTCTAAGCTGTGTGTGTGCGTAATCGCAACCTAAGCTGTGTGTGTGCGTAATCGCACTCTAAGCTGTGTGTGTGCGTAATCGCACTCTAAGCTGTGTGTGCGCGAAATCGCACTCTAAGCTGTGTGTGTGGGTGTAATTGCACTCTAAGTTCTGTGTGTGTGTGTAATCACACTCTAAGCTGTGTGTATGTGTAATTGCACTCTAAGTTCTGTGTGTGTGTGTAATCGCACTCTAAGCTGTATGTGCAATCACACTCTAAATCGTGTGTGTGTGTAATCGTACATTAAGCTGTGTGTGTGTAATCGCACAGTAAGCTGTGTGTGTGTAATCGCACTCTAAGCTGTGTGTGTAGCCGCACTCTAAGCTGTGTGTGTAGCCGCACTCTAAGCTGTGTGCGTGCGTAATCGCACTCTAAGCCGTGTGTGTGCGTAATCGCACTCTAAGCTGTGTGTGTGCATAATCGCACTCTAAACTGTGTGTGCGTAATCGCAATCTAAGCTGTGTGTGTGTGTAATCGCCCTCTAAGCTGTGTGTTTGCGTAATCGCACTCTCAGCTGTGTGTGCGTAATCGCACTCTAAGCTGTGTGTGTGCATAATCGCACTCTAAGCTGTGTGTGTGCGTAATCGCACTCCAAGTTGTGTTTGTGTGTAATCGCACTCTAAGCTCTGTGTGTGTGTAATCGCACTGCAAGCTGTATGTGCACTCGCACTCTAAGCTGTGTGTGCAATCGCACTCTAGGCTGTGTGTGCAATCGTACTCTAAGCTGTGTGAGCCATGCAATTGCACTCCAGGCTGTGTGTGCCGTGTAATCGCATTCGAGGCTGTGTGTGCAATCGCATTCTAAGCTGTGCGCAATCGCACTCTAAGCTGTGTGTGCAATCGCACTCTAAGTTGTGTGTGCAATCACACTCTAAGCTGTGTGTGCAATCGCACTCTAGGCTGTGTGTGTAATCGCACTCTAAGCGGTGTGTATTCACCCTCTAAGCTGTGTGTGCAATTGCATTCTAAGCTGTCTGTGTAGCTGCACTCTAAGCTGTGTGTGCAGCCGCACTCTAAGCTGTGTGTGTGCATAATCGCACTCTAAACTGTGTGTGTTCGTAATCGCACTCTAAGCTGTGTGTATGTGTAATCGCACTCTAAGCTGTGTGTGCGTAATCGCACTCTCAGCTGTGTGTGCGTAATCGCACTCAAAGCTGTGTGTGTGATTAATTGCACTCCAAGCTGTGTGTGTGCGTAATCGCACTCTAAGCTGTGTGTGCGCATAATCGCACTCTAAAATGTGCGTGTGTGCGTAATCGCACTCTAAGCTATGCATGTGTGTGTAATCGCACTCTTAGCTGTGCGTGTGTCTAATCGCACTCTAAGCTGTGCGTGCATGTGTAATCGCACTCTAAGCTCTGCATGCGTGTGTAATCGCACTCTAAGCTGTGCTTGCGTGTGTAATCGCACTCTAAGCTGTGCGTGCGTGTTTAATCGCAACCTAAGAGGTGTGTGCGAGGGTAATCGCGCTCTAGGCTGTGTGTGCCGTGTAATCATACTCTAGGCTGTGTGTGCCGTGTAATCGCACTCTAGGCTGTGTGTGCCGTGTAATCGCACTCGAGGCTGTGTGTGCAATCGCACTCTAATCTTTGTGTGCAATCGCAGTCTAAGCTGTGTGTGCAATCGCACTCTAAGCTGAGTGTGCAATCGCTCTCTAAGCTGTGTGTGCAATCGCACTTTAAGCTGTGTGTGTAATCGCACTCTAAGCTGTGTGTAATCGAACTCGAAGCTGTGTGTGTAATTGCATTCTAAGTTGTGTGTGTAATCACACTCTAAGCTGTGTGTGTGTGTGAGCAATTGCACTCTAAGTTCTGTGTGTGTGTGTAATCACACTCTAAGCTGTATGTGCAATCGCAATCCAAACCGTGTGTGTGTGTAAACGCACATTAAGCTGTGTGTGTGTAATCGCACATTAAGCTGTGTGTGAGTAATCGCACTCTAAGCTGTGTGTGTGTAGCCACACTCTAAGCTGTGCGTGTAATTGCATTCTAAGCTGTGTGTGTAGCCGCACTCTAAGCTGTGTGTGTAGCCGCACTCTAAGCTGTGTGTGTGCGTAATTGCACTCTAAGCTGTGTGGGTGCGTAATCGCACTCTAAGCTGTGTGTGTGCATAATCGCACTCTAAACTGTGTGTGTTCGTAATCGCACTCCAAGCTGTGTGTGTGTGTAATTGCACTCTAAGGTGTGTGTGCGTAATCGCACTCTCAGCTGTGTGTGCGTAATCGCACTCTAAGCTGTGTGTGTGCGTAATTGCACTCCAAGCTCTGTGTGTGCGTAATCGCACTCTAAGCTGTGTGTGTGCGCATAATCGCACTCTAAGCTGTGCATGTGTGCATAATCGCACTCTAAGCTGTGTGTGTGCAATCGCACTCTAAGCTGTGTGTGCAATCGCACTCTAAGCTGGGTGTGTAATCGCACTCTAAGCTGTGTGTGTAATCGCTTTCTAAGCTGTGTGTGTAAATGCATTCTAAGTTGTGTGTGCAATCACATTCTAAGCTGTGTGTGTGTGTGTGTGTAATTGCACTCTAAGTTCTGTGTGTGTGTGTAATCGCACTCTAAGCTGTATGTGCAATCGCACTCTAAACAGTGTGTGTGTGCAATCGCACATTAAGCTGTGTGTGTGTAATCGCACTCTAAGCTGTGTGTGTAGCCGCACTCTAAGCTGTGTGTGTAGCCGCACTCTAAGCTGTGTGTGTGCGTAATTGCACTCTAAGCTGTGTGTCTGCGTAATCGCAATCTAAGCTGTGTGTGTGCATAATCGCACTCTAAACTGTGTGTGCGTAATCGCACTCTAAGCTGTGTGTGTGTGTAATCGCACTCTAAGCTGTGTGTGTGCGTAATCGCACTCGAGGCTGTGTGTGCAATCGCACTCTAAGCTGTGCGCAATCGCACTCTAAGCTGTGTGTGCAATCGCACTCTAAGCTGTGTGTGCAATCACACTCTAAGCTGTGTGTGCAATCGCACTCTAAGCTGTGTGTGCAATCGCACTCTAAGCTGTATATGTAATCACACTCTAAGTTGTGTGTGTGTGTAATCGCACTCTCAGCTGTGTGTAATCGCCCTCGAAGCTGTGTGTGTAATTGCATTCTAAGCTGTGTGTGCAATCGCACTCTAAACTGTGTGTGTGTGTGTAATCGCTCTCTAAGCTGTGTGCGTGTGCAATCGCACTCTAAACCGTGTGTGCCGTGTCATCATACTCTAGGCTGTGTGAGCCGTGTAATCGCACTCTAGGCTGTGTGTGCCATGTAATCGCACTCTAGGCTGTGTGTGCAATCGCACTCTAAGCTATGTGTGCAATCGTACTCTAAGCTGTGAGTGCAATCGCACTCTAAGCTGTGTGTGCAATCGCACTCTAAGCTGTGTGTGCAATCGCACTCTAAGCTGTGTGTGTAATCGCACTCTAAGCTGTGTGTAATCGCCCTCTAAGCTGTGTGTGTAATTGCATTCTAAGTTGTGTGTGTAATCACACTCTAAGTTCTGTGTGTGTGTGTATTCACACTCTCAGCTGTATGTGCAATCACACTCCAAACCGTGTGTGTGTGTAATCGCACATTAAGCTGTGTGTGTGTAATCGCACATTAGGCTGCGTGTGAGTAATCGCACACTAAGCTGTGTGTGTGTAGCCACACTCTAAGCTGTGTGTGTAGCCGCACTCTAAGCTGTGTGTGTAGCCGCTCTCTAAGCTGTGTGTGTGCGTAATAGCACTCTAAGCTGTGTGTGTGCGTAATCGCACTCTAAGCTGTGTGTGTGCGTAATCGCACTCTAAGCTGTGTGTGTGCGTAATCGCAACCTAAGCTGCGTGTGTGCGTAATCGCACTCTAAGCTGTGTGTGTGCGTAATCGCACTCTAAGCTGTGTGTGCGCGAAATCACACTCTAAGCTGTGCGTGCGTAATCGCACTCTAAGCTGTGCGTGTGTGCATAATCGTACTCTCAGCTATGCGTGTGTGTGTAATCGCACTCTAAGCTGTGCGTGTGTGCAATCGCACTCTAAGCTGTGTGTGCAATCGCACTCTAAGCTGTGTGTGTAATCGCACTCTAAGCTGTGTGTGTAATCGCCCTCTAAGCTGTGTGTGTAATTGCATTCTAAGTTGTGTGTGCAATCACACTCTAAGCTGTGTGTGTGTGTAATTGCACTCTAAGTTCTGTGTGTGTGTGTAATCACACTCTAAGCTGTATGTGCAATCGCAATCCAAACCGTGTGTGTGTGTAAACGCACATTAAGCTGTGTGTGTGTAATCGCACTCTAAGCTGTGTGTGTAGCCGCACTCTAAGCTGTGTGTGTAGCCGCACTCTAAGCTGTGTGTGTGCATAATTGCACTCTAAGCTGTGTGTCTGCGTAATCGCAATCTAAGCTGTGTGTGTGCATAATCGCACTCTAAACTGTGTGTGCGTAATCGCACTCTAAGCTGTGTGTGTGTGTAATCGCACTCTAAGCTGTGTGTGTGCGTAATCGCACTCGAGGCTGTGTGTGCAATCGCACTCTAAGCTGTGCGCAATCGCACTCTAAGCTGTGTGTGCAATCGCACTCTAAGCTGTGTGTGCAATCACACTCTAAGCTGTGTGTGCAATCGCACTCTAAGCTGTGTGTGCAATCGCACTCTAAGCTGTATATGTAATCACACTCTAAGTTGTGTGTGTGTGTAATCGCACTCTCAGCTGTGTGTAATCGCCCTCGAAGCTGTGTGTGTAATTGCATTCTAAGCTGTGTGTGCAATCGCACTCTAAACTGTGTGTGTGTGTGTAATCGCTCTCTAAGCTGTGTGCGTGTGCAATCGCACTCTAAACCGTGTGTGCCGTGTCATCATACTCTAGGCTGTGTGAGCCGTGTAATCGCACTCTAGGCTGTGTGTGCCATGTAATCGCACTCTAGGCTGTGTGTGCAATCGCACTCTAAGCTATGTGTGCAATCGTACTCTAAGCTGTGAGTGCAATCGCACTCTAAGCTGTGTGTGCAATCGCACTCTAAGCTGTGTGTGCAATCGCACTCTAAGCTGTGTGTGTAATCGCACTCTAAGCTGTGTGTAATCGCCCTCTAAGCTGTGTGTGTAATTGCATTCTAAGTTGTGTGTGTAATCACACTCTAAGTTCTGTGTGTGTGTGTATTCACACTCTCAGCTGTATGTGCAATCACACTCCAAACCGTGTGTGTGTGTAATCGCACATTAAGCTGTGTGTGTGTAATCGCACATTAGGCTGCGTGTGAGTAATCGCACACTAAGCTGTGTGTGTGTAGCCACACTCTAAGCTGTGTGTGTAGCCGCACTCTAAGCTGTGTGTGTAGCCGCTCTCTAAGCTGTGTGTGTGCGTAATAGCACTCTAAGCTGTGTGTGTGCGTAATCGCACTCTAAGCTGTGTGTGTGCGTAATCGCACTCTAAGCTGTGTGTGTGCGTAATCGCAACCTAAGCTGCGTGTGTGCGTAATCGCACTCTAAGCTGTGTGTGTGCGTAATCGCACTCTAAGCTGTGTGTGCGCGAAATCACACTCTAAGCTGTGCGTGCGTAATCGCACTCTAAGCTGTGCGTGTGTGCATAATCGTACTCTCAGCTATGCGTGTGTGTGTAATCGCACTCTAAGCTGTGCGTGTGTGCAATCGCACTCTAAGCTGTGTGTGCAATCGCACTCTAAGCTGTGTGTGTAATCGCACTCTAAGCTGTGTGTGTAATCGCCCTCTAAGCTGTGTGTGTAATTGCATTCTAAGTTGTGTGTGCAATCACACTCTAAGCTGTGTGTGTGTGTAATTGCACTCTAAGTTCTGTGTGTGTGTGTAATCACACTCTAAGCTGTATGTGCAATCGCAATCCAAACCGTGTGTGTGTGTAAACGCACATTAAGCTGTGTGTGTGTAATCGCACATTAAGCTGTGTGTGAGTAATCGCACTCTAAGCTGTGTGTGTGTAGCCGCACTCTAAGCTGTGCGTGTAATTGCATTCTAAGCTGTGTGTGTAGCCGCACTCTAAGCTGTGTGTGTAGCCGCACTCTAAGCTGTGTGTGGGCGTAATCGCACTCTAAGCGTTATGGGTGCGTAATCGCACTCTAAGCTGTGTGTGTGCATAATCGCACTCTAAACTGTGTGTCTTCGTAATCGCACTCCAAGCTGTGTGTGTGTGTAATTGCACTCTAAGGTGTGTGTGCGTAATCGCACTCTCAGCTGTGTGTGCGTAATCGCACTCTAAGCTGTGTGTGTGCGTAATTGCACTCCAAGCTGTGTGTGTGCGTAATCGCACTCTAAGCTGTGTGTGCGCATAATCGCACTCTAAGCTGTGCATGTGTGCGTAATCGCACTCTAAGCTGCGCGTGTGTGCAATCGCACTCTAAGCTGTGTGTGCAATCGCACTCTAAGCTGGGTGTGTAATCGCACTCTAAGCTGTGTGTGTAATCGCTCTCTAAGCTGTGTGTGTAAATGCATTCTAAGTTGTGTGTGCAATCACACTCTAAGCTGTGTGTGTGTGTGTGTAATTGCACTCTAAGTTCTGTGTGTGTGTGTAATCGCACTCTAAGCTGTATGTGCAATCGCACTCTAAACAGTGTGTGTGTGCAATCGCACATTAAGCTGTGTGTGTGTAATCGCACTCTAAGCAGTGTGTGTAGCCGCACTCTAAGCTGTGTGTGTAGCCGCACTCTAAGCTGTGTGTGTGCGTAATCGCACACTAAGCTGTGTGTGTGCGTAATCGCAATCTAAGCTGTGTGTGTGCATAATCGCACTCTAAACTGTGTGTGCGTAATCGCACTCTAAGCTGTGTGTGTGTGTAATCGCACTCTAAGCTGTGTGTGTGCGTAATCGCACTCGAGGCTGTGTGTGCAATCGCACTCTAAGCTGTGTGCAATCACACTCTAAGCTGTGTGTGCAATCGCACTCTAAGCTGTGTGTGCAATCACACTCTAAGCTGTGTGTGCAATCGCACTCTAAGCTGTGTGTGCAATCGCACTCTATGCTGTATATGTAATCACACTCTAAGTTGTGTGTGTGTGTAATCGCACTCTCAGCTGTGTGTAATCGCCCTCGAAGCTGTGTGTGTAATTGCATTCTAAGCTGTGTGTGCAATCGCACTCTATACTGTGTGTGTGTGTGTAATCGCTCTCTAAGCTGTGTGCGCGTAGCCGCACTCTAAGCTGTGTGTGTAGCCGCACTCTAAGCTGTGTGTGTAGCCGCTCTCTAAGCTGTGTGTGCGTAATAGCACTCTAAGCTGTGTGTTTGCGTAATCGCACTCTAAGCTGTGTGTGTGCGTAATCGCACTCTAAGCTGTGTGTGTGCGTAATCGCAACCTAAGCTGTGTGTGTGCGTATTCACACTCTAAGCTGTGTGTGTGCGTAATCGCACTCTAAGCTGTGTGTGTGCGTAATCGCACTCTAAGCTGTGTGTGCGCGAAATCACACTCTAAGCTGTGTGTGCGTAATCGCACTCTAAGCTGTGCGTCTGTGCATAATCGTACTCTAAGCTATGCGTGTGTGTGTAATCGCACTCTAAGCTGTGCGTGTGTGCAATCGCACTCTAAGCTGTGTGTGCAATCGCACTCTAAGCTGTGTGTGTAATCGCACTCTAAGCTGTGTGTGTAATGGCCCTCTAAGCTGTTGTGTAATTGCATTCTAAGTTGTGTGTGCAATCACACTCTAAGCTGTGTGTGTGTGTAATTGCACTCTAAGTTCTGTGTGTGTGTGTAATCGCACTCTAAGCTGTGTGTATGTGTAATTGCACTCTAAGTTCTGTGTGTGTGTGTAATCGCACTCTAAGCTGTATGTGCAATCGCACTCTAAACCGTGTGTGTGTGTAATCGCACATTAAGCTGTGTGTGTGTAATCGCACATTAAGCTGTGTGTGTGTAACCGCACTCTAAGCTGTGTGTGTAGCCGCACTGTAAGCTGTGTGTGTGCGTAATCGCACTATAAGCTTTGTGTGTGCGTAATCGCACTCTAAGCTGTGTGTGTGCATAATCGCACTCTAAACTGTGTGAGCGTAATCGCACTCTAAGCTGTGTGTGTGTGTGTAATTGCACTCTAAGCTGTGTGTGTGCGTAATCGCACTCTCAGCTGTGTGTGCGTAATCGCACTCTAAGCTGTGTGTGTGCGTAATCGCACTCTAAGCTGTGTGTGTGCGTAATCGCACTCTAAGCTGTGTTTGTGTGTAATCGCACTCTAAGCTCTGTGTGTGTGTAATCGCACTGCAAGCTGTATGTGCAATCGCACTCTAAGCTGTGTGTGCAATCGCACTCTAGGCTGTGTGAGCAATCGCACTCTAAGCTGTGTGTGCCATGCAATTGCACTCCAGGCTGCGTGTGCCGCGTAATCTCACTCGAGGCTGAGTGTGCAATCGCACTCTAAGCTGTGTGTGCAATCACACTCTAAGCTGTGTGTGCACTCGCACAGCAAGCTGTATGTGCAATCGCACTCTAAGCTGTGTGTGCAATCGCACTGTAGGCTGTGTGTGCAATCGCTCTCTAAGCTGTCTGTGCCATGCAATTGCACTCCAGGCTGCGTGTGCCGCGTAATCGCACTCGAGGCTGAGTGTGCAATCGCATTCTAAGCTGTGCGCAATCGCATTCTAAGCTGTGTGTGCAATCGCACTCTAAGCTGTGTGTGCAATCACACTCTAAGCTGTGTGTGCAATCGCACTCTAAGCTGTGTGTGCAATCGCACTCTAAGCTGTATATGTAATCACACTCTAAATTGTGTGTGTGTAATCGCACTCTCAGCTGTGTGTAATCGCCCTCGAAGCTGTGTGTGTAATTGCATTCTAAGCTGTGTGTGCAATCGCACTCTAAACTGTGTGTGTGTGTGTAATCGCTCTCTAAGCTGTGTGCGTGTGCAATCGCACTCTAAACCGTGTGTGCCGTGTATTTGCACTCTAGGCTGTGTGTGCCATGTAATCGCACTCTAGGCTGTGTGTGCAATCGCACTCTAAGCTGTGTGTGCAATCGCACTCTAAGCTGTGTGTGCAATCGCACTCTAAGCTGTGTGTGTAATCGCACTCTAAGCTGCGTGTAATCGCCCTCTAAGCTGTGTGTGTAATTGCATTCTAAGCTGTGTGTGTAGCCGCACTCTAAGCTGTGTGTGTAGCCGCACTCTAAGCTGTGTGTGTGCGTAATCGCACTCTAAGCTGTATCTGTGCATAATCGCACTCTAAACTGTGTGTGTTCGTAATCGCACTCCAAGCTGTGTGTGTGTGTAATTGCACTCTAAGCTGTGTGTGCGTAATCGCACTCTAAGCTGTGTGTGCGCATAATCGCACTCTAAGCTGTGCGTGTGTGCGTAATCGCTCTCTAAGCTGTGCATGTGTGTGTAATCGCTCTCTAAGCTGTGCGTCTGTGTAATCGCACTCTAAGCTGTGCGTGCGTGTGTAATCGCACCCTAAGCTCTGTGTGCATGTGTAATCGCACTCTAAGCTGTGCTTGCGTGTGTAATCGCACTCTAAGCTGTGCGTGCGTGTGTAATCGCACTCTAAGAGGTGTGTGCGAGGGTAATCGCGCTCTAGGCTGTGTGTGCCGTGTAATCATACTCTAGGCTGTGTGTGCCGTGTAATCGCACTCTAGGCTGTGTGTGCCGTGTAATTGCACTCTAGGCTGTGTGTGCCATGTAATCGCACTCTAGGCTGTGTGTGCAATCGCACTCTAAGCTGTGTGTGCAATCGCACTCTAAGCTGTGTGTGCAATCGCACTCTAAGCTGTGTGTGTAATCGCACTCTAAGCTGTGTGCGTAGCCGCACTCCAATCTGTGTGTGTGCATAATCGCACTCTAAGCTGTGTGTGCGCATAATCGCACTCTAAGCTGTGCGTGTGTGCGTAATCGCACTCTAAGCTGTGTGTGTGCGTAATCGCACTCTAAGCTGTGTGTGCGTAATCACATTCTAAGCTCTGCGTGTGTGCGTAATCGCACTCTAAGCTATGCGTGTGTGTGTAATCGCACTCTAAGCTGTGCGTGTGTGTAATTGCACTCTAAGCTGTGCGTGTGTGTGTAATCGCACTCTAAGCTGTGTGTGTAATTGCACTCTAAGCTGTGCGTGCGTGTGTAATCGCACTCTAAGCTCTGCATGCATGTGTAATCGCACTCTAAGCTGTGCTTGCGTGTGTAATCGCACTCTAAGCTGTGCGTGCGTGTGTATTCGCACTCTAAGCTGTGCGGCGTGTGTAATCGCACTCTAAGCTGTGCGTGCGTGTGTAATTGCACTCTAAGAGGTGTGTGCGAGGGTAATCGCACTCTAGGCTGTGTGTGCCGTGTAATCGCACTCTAGGCTGTGTGCCGTGCAATCGCACTCTTGGCTGTGTGTGCAATCGCACTCTAAGCTGTGTGCGCAATCGCACTCTAAGCTGTGTGTGCAATCGCACTCTAAGCTGTGTGTGCAATCGCACTCTAAGCTGTGTGTGTAATCGCACTCTAAGCTGTGTGTATGTGTAATTGCACTCTAAGTTCTGTGTGTGTGTGTAATCGCACTCTAAGCTGTATGTGCAATCGCAATCTAAACCGTGTGTGTGTGTAATCGCAATCTAAGCTGTGTGTGTGCGTAATTGCACTCTAAGCTGTGCGTGTGTGTGTAATCGCACTCTAAGCTGTGTGTGTGTAATCGCTCTCTAAGCTGTGCGTGCGTGTGTAATCGCACTCTAAGCTGTGCTTGCATGTGTAATCGCACTCTAAGCTGTGTGTGTAATTGCATTCTAAGCTGTGTGTGTAGCCGCACTCTAAGCTGTGTGTGTAGCCGCACTCTAAGCTGTGTGTGTGCGTAATCGCTCTCTAAGCTGTGTGGGTGCGTAATCGCACTCTAAGCTGTATGTGTGCATAATCGCACTCTAAACTGTGTGTGTTCGTAATCGCACTCCAAGCAGTGTGTGTGTGTGTAATTGCACTCTAAGCTGTGTGTGCGTAAGCGCACTCTCAGCTGTGTGTGCGTAATCACACTCTAAGCTGTGTGTGCGCATAATCGCACTCTAAGCTGTGTGTGTGTGCGTAATCGCTCTCTAAGCTGTGCATGTGTGTGTAATCGCACTCTAAGCTGTGCGTCTGTGTAATCGCACTCTAAGCTGTGCGTGCGTGTGTAATCGCACCCTAAGCTCTGCGTGCATGTGTAATCGCGCTCTAAGCTGTGCGTGTGTGTAATCGCACTCTAAGCTGTGTGTGTGTGTGTAATCGCACTCTAAGCTGTGTGCGTAATTGCACTCTAAGCTGTGCGTGCGTGTGTAATCGCACTCTAAGCTCTGCATGCATGAGTATTCGCACTCTAAGCTGTGCTTGCGTGTGTAATCGCACTCTCAGCTGTGCGTGCGTGTGTAATCGCACTCTACGCTGTGCGGCATGTGTAATTGCACTCTAAGAGGTTTGTGCGAGAGTAATCGCACTCTAGGCTGTGTGTGCCGTGTAATCGCACTCTAGGCTGTGTGAGGCGTGTAATCGCACTCTAGGCTGTGTGTGCCTTGTAATCGCACTCTAGGCTGTGTGTGCAATCGCACTCTAAGCTATGTGTGCAATCGCACTCTAAGCTGTGAGTGCAATCGCACTCTAAGCTGTGTGTGCAATCGCACCCTAAGCTGTGTGTGCAATCGCACTCTAAGCTGTGTGTGTAATCGCACTCTAAGATGTGTGTAATCGCCCTCTAAGCTGTGTGTGTAATTGCATTCTAAGTTGTGTGTGTAATCACACTCTAAGTTCTGTGTGTGTGTGTAATCACACTCTAAGCTGTATGTGCAATCACACTCCAAACTGTGTGTGTGTGTGATCGCACATTAAGCTGTGTATGTGTAATCGCACATTAAGCTGCATGTGAGTAATCGCACTCTAAGCTGTGTGTGTGTAGCCGCATTCTAAGCTGTGTGTGTAGCCGCACTCTAAGCTGTGTGTGTAGCCGCACTCTAAGCTGTGTGTGTGCGTAATCGCACTCTAAGCTGTGTGTGTGCGTAATCGCACTCTAAGCTGTGTGTGTGTGTAATTGCACTCTAAGCTGTGCGTGTGTGTGTAATCGCACTCTAAGCTGTGTGTGTAATTGCACTCTAAGCTGTGCGTGCGTGTGTAATCGCACTCTAAGCTCTGCATGCATGTGTAATCGCACTCTAAGCTGTGCTTGCGTGTGTAATCGCACTCTAAGCTGTGCGTGCGTGTGTATTCGCACTCTAAGCTGTGCGGCGTGTGTAATCGCACTCTAAGCTGTGCGTGCGTGTGTAATTGCACTCTAAGAGGTGTGTGCGAGGGTAATCGCACTCTAGGCTGTGTGTGCCGTGTAATCGCACTCTAGGCTGTGTGCCGTGCAATCGCACTCTTGGCTGTGTGTGCAATCGCACTCTAAGCTGTGTGCGCAATCGCACTCTAAGCTGTGTGTGCAATCGCACTCTAAGCTGTGTGTGCAATCGCACTCTAAGCTGTGTGTGTAATCGCACTCTAAGCTGTGTGTATGTGTAATTGCACTCTAAGTTCTGTGTGTGTGTGTAATCGCACTCTAAGCTGTATGTGCAATCGCAATCTAAACCGTGTGTGTGTGTAATCGCAATCTAAGCTGTGTGTGTGCGTAATTGCACTCTAAGCTGTGCGTGTGTGTGTAATCGCACTCTAAGCTGTGTGTGTGTAATCGCTCTCTAAGCTGTGCGTGCGTGTGTAATCGCACTCTAAGCTGTGCTTGCATGTGTAATCGCACTCTAAGCTGTGTGTGTAATTGCATTCTAAGCTGTGTGTGTAGCCGCACTCTAAGCTGTGTGTGTAGCCGCACTCTAAGCTGTGTGTGTGCGTAATCGCTCTCTAAGCTGTGTGGGTGCGTAATCGCACTCTAAGCTGTATGTGTGCATAATCGCACTCTAAACTGTGTGTGTTCGTAATCGCACTCCAAGCAGTGTGTGTGTGTGTAATTGCACTCTAAGCTGTGTGTGCGTAAGCGCACTCTCAGCTGTGTGTGCGTAATGACACTCTAAGCTGTGTGTGCGCATAATCGCACTCTAAGCTGTGTGTGTGTGCGTAATCGCTCTCTAAGCTGTGCATGTGTGTGTAATCGCACTCTAAGCTGTGCGTCTGTGTAATCGCACTCTAAGCTGTGCGTGCGTGTGTAATCGCACCCTAAGCTCTGCGTGCATGTGTAATCGCGCTCTAAGCTGTGCGTGTGTGTAATCGCACTCTAAGCTGTGTGTGTGTGTGTAATCGCACTCTAAGCTGTGTGCGTAATTGCACTCTAAGCTGTGCGTGCGTGTGTAATCGCACTCTAAGCTCTGCATGCATGAGTATTCGCACTCTAAGCTGTGCTTGCGTGTGTAATCGCACTCTCAGCTGTGCGTGCGTGTGTAATCGCACTCTACGCTGTGCGGCATGTGTAATTGCACTCTAAGAGGTTTGTGCGAGAGTAATCGCACTCTAGGCTGTGTGTGCCGTGTAATCGCACTCTAGGCTGTGTGAGGCGTGTAATCGCACTCTAGGCTGTGTGTGCCTTGTAATCGCACTCTAGGCTGTGTGTGCAATCGCACTCTAAGCTATGTGTGCAATCGCACTCTAAGCTGTGAGTGCAATCGCACTCTAAGCTGTGTGTGCAATCGCACCCTAAGCTGTGTGTGCAATCGCACTCTAAGCTGTGTGTGTAATCGCACTCTAAGATGTGTGTAATCGCCCTCTAAGCTGTGTGTGTAATTGCATTCTAAGTTGTGTGTGTAATCACACTCTAAGTTCTGTGTGTGTGTGTAATCACACTCTAAGCTGTATGTGCAATCACACTCCAAACTGTGTGTGTGTGTGATCGCACATTAAGCTGTGTATGTGTAATCGCACATTAAGCTGCATGTGAGTAATCGCACTCTAAGCTGTGTGTGTGTAGCCGCATTCTAAGCTGTGTGTGTAGCCGCACTCTAAGCTGTGTGTGTAGCCGCACTCTAAGCTGTGTGTGTGCGTAATCGCACTCTAAGCTGTGTGTGTGCGTAATCGCACTCTAAGCTGTGTGTGTGCGTAGTCGCACTCTAATCTGTGTGTGTGCGTAATCGAAACCTAAGCTGTGTGTGTGCGTAATCGCACTCTAAGCTGTGTGTGTGCGTAATCGCACTCTAAGCTGTGTGTGCGCGAAACCGCACTCTAAGCTGTGTGTGCGTAATCGCACTCTAAGCTGTGCGTGTGTGCATAATCGTACTCTAAGCTATGCGTGTGTGTGTAATCGCACTCTAAGCTGTGCGTGTGTGCAATCGCACTCTAAGCTGTGTGTGCAATCGCACTCTAAGCTGTGTGTGTAATCGCACTCTAAGCTGTGTGTGTAATCGCCCTCTAAGCTCTGTGTGTAATTGCATTCTAAGTTGTGTGTGCAATCACACTCTAAGCTGTGTGTGTGTGTAATTGCACTCTAAGTTCTGTGTGTGTGTGTTATCGCACACTACGCTGTATGTGCAATCGCACTCTAAACCGTGTGTGTGTGTAATCGCACATTAAGCTGTGTGTGTGTAATCGCACATTAAGCTGTGTGTGTGTAATCGCACTCTAAGCTGTGTGTGTAGCCGCACTCTAAGCTGTGTGTGTAGCCGCACTCTAAGCTGTGTGTGTGCGTAATCGCACTCTAAGCTTTGTGTGTGCGTAATCGCACTCTAAGCTGTGTGTGTGTGTGTAATCGCACTCTAGGCTGTGCGTGCAATCGCACTCTAAGCTGTGTGTGCCATGCAATTGCACTCCAGGCTGTGTGTGCCGCGTAATCGCACTCGAGGCTGAGTGTGCAATCGCATTCTAAGCTGTGCGCAATCACACTCTAAGCTGTGTGTGCAATCGCACTCTAAGCAGTGTGTGCAATCACACTCTAAGCTGTGTGTGCAATCGCACTCTAAGCTGTGTGTGCAATCGCATTCTAAGCTGTATATGTAATCACACTCTAAGTTGTGTGTGTGTGTAATCGCACTCTCAGCTGTGTGTAATCGCCCTCGATGCTGTGTGTGTAATTGCATTCTAAGCTGTGTGTGCAATCGCACTCTAAACTGTGTGTGTGTGTGTAATCGCTCCCTAAGCTGTGTGCGTGTGCAATCGCACTCTAAACCGTGTGTGCCGTGTAATTGCACTCTAGGCTGTGTGTGCCATGTAATCGCACTCTAGGCTGTGTGTGCAATCGCACTCTAAGCTGTGTGTGCAATCGCACTCTAAGCTATGTGTGCAATCGCACTCTAAGCTGTGTGTGTAATCGCACTCTAAGCTGTGTGTGTAATTGCATTCTAAGCTGTGTGTGTAGCCGCACTCTAAGCTGTGTGTGTGCGTAATCGCACTCTAAGCTGTGTGTGTGCGTAATCGCACTCTAAGCTGTATGTGTGCATAATCGCACTCTAAACTGTGTGTGTTCGTAATCGCACTCCAAGCTGTGTGTGTGTGTAATTGCAATCTAAGCTGTGTGTGCGTAATCGCACTCTCAGCTGTGTGTGCGTAATCGCACTCTAAGCTGTGTGTGCGCATAATTGCACTCTAAGCTGTGCGTGTGTGCGTAATCGCTCTCTAAGCTGTGCATGTGTGTGTAATCGCACTCTAAGCTGTGCGTCTGTGTAATCGCACTCTAAGCTGTGCGTGCGTGTGTAATCGCACCCTAAGCTCTGCGTGCATGTGTAATCGCACTCTAAGCTGTGCTTGCGTGTGTAATCGCACTCTAAGCTGTGCGTGCGTGTGTAATCGCACTCTAAGAGGTGTGTGCGAGGGTAATCGCGCTCTAGGCTGTGTGTGCCGTGTAATCATACTCTAGGCTGTGTGTGCCGTGTAATCGCACTCTAGGCTGTGTGTGCCGTGTAATTGCACTCTAGGCTGTGTGTGCCATGTAATCGCACTCTAGGCTGTGTGTGTAATCGCACTCTAAGCTGTGTGTAATCGCCCTCTAAGCTGTGTGTGTGCGTAATCGCACTCTAAGCTGTGTTTGTGTGTAATCGCACTCTAAGCTGTGTGTGTGCGTAATCGCAATCTAAGCTGTGTGTGCGTAATCGCATTCTAAGCTCTGCGTGTGTGCGTAATCGCACTCTAAGCTATGCGTGTGTGTGTAATCGCACTCTAAGCTGTGCGTGTGTGTAATCGCACTCTAAGCTGTGCGTGTGTGTGTAATCGCACTCTAAGCTGTGTGTGTAATTGCACTCTAAGCTGTGCGTGCGTGTGTAATCGCACTCTAAGCTCTACATGCATGTTTAATCGCACTCTAAGCTGTGCTTGCGTGTGTAATCGCACTCTAAGCTGTGCGTGCGTGTGTAATCGCACTCTAAGCTGTGCGGCGTGTGTAATCGCACTCTAAGCTGTGCGTGCGTGTGTAATTGCACTCTAAGATGTGTGTGCGAGAGTAATTGCACTCTAGGCTGTGTGTGCCATGTAATCGCACTCTAGGCTGTGTGCCGTGTAATCGCACTCTAGGCTGTTTGTGCCGTGTAATCGCACTCTAGGCTGTGTGTGCAATCGCACTCTAAGCTGTGTGCGCAATCGCACACTAAGCTGTGTGTGCAATCGCACTCTAAGCTGTGTGTGTGCGTAATTGCACTCTAAGCTGTGTGTGCGTAATCGCATTCTAAGGTGTGCGCGTGTGCGTAATCGCACTCTAAGCTATGCGTGTGTGTGTAATCGCACACGAAGCTTTGCGTGTGTGTAATCGCACTCTAAGCTGTGCGTGTGTGTAATCGCACTCTAAGCTGTGCATGTGTGTGTAATCGCACTCTAAGCTGTGTGTGTGTAATCGCACTCTAAGCTGTGCGTGCGTGTGTAATCGCACTCTAAGCTCTGCGTGCATGTGTAATCGCACTCTAAGATGTGCTTGCATGTGTAATCGCACTCTAAGCTGTGCGTGCATGTGTAATCGCACTCTAAGAGGTTTGTGCGAGGGTATTCGCACTCTAGGCTGTGTGTGCCGTGTAATCTCACTCTAGGCTGTGTGTGCCGTGTAATCGCACTCTAAGCTGTGCTTGCAAGTGTAATCGCACTCTAAGCTGTGCGTGCATGTGTAATCGCACTCTAAGAGGTTTGTGCGAGGGTATTCGCACTCTAGGCTGTGTGTGCCGTGTAATCGTACTCTAAGCTGTGTGTGTGCGTAATTGCACTCTAAGCTATGCGTGAGTGCGTAATCGCACTCTAAGCTGTGCATGTGTGTAATCGCACTCTAAGCTGTGCGTGTGTGTGTAATCGCACTCTAAGCTGTGTGTGTGTAATCGCACTCTAAGCTGTGCGTGCGTGTGTAATCGCACTCTAAGCTCTGTGTGCGTGTGTAATCGCACTCTAAGAGGTCTGTGCGAGGGTATTCGCACTCTAGGCTGTGTGTGCCGTGTAATCGCACTCTAGGCTGTGTGTGAAATCGCAATCTAAGCTGTGTGTAATCGCCCTCTAAGCTGTGTGTAATTGCATTCTAAGCTGTGTGTGTAGCCGCACTCTAAGCTGTGTGTGTGCGTAATCGCACTCTAAGCTGTGTGGGTGCGTAATCGCACTCTAAGCTGTGTGTGTGCATAATCGCACTCTAAACTGTGTGTGTTCGTAATCGCACTCAAAACTGTGTCTGTGTGTAATCGCACTCTCAGCTGTGTGTGCGTAATCGCACTCTAAGCAGTGAGTGTGCGTAATTGCACTCTAAGCTGTGTGTGTGCGTAATCACACTCTAAGCTGTGTGTGCGCATAATCGCACTCTAAGCTGTGCGTGTGTGCGTAATCAGACTCTAAGCTGTGCTTGTGTGTGTAATCGCACTGTAAGCTGTGTGTGTGCGTAATCGCATTTTAAGCTGTGTGTGCGTAATCGCATTCTAAGCTGTGCGTGTGTGCGTAATCGCACTCTAGGCTATGCGTGTGTGTGTAATCGCACTCTAAGCTGTGCGTGTGTGTAATCGCACTCTAAGCTGTGCGTGTGTGTGTAATCGCACTCTAAGCTGTGTGTGTAATTGCACTCTAAGCTGTGCGTGCGTGTGTAATCGCACTCTAAGCTCTGCATGCATGTGTAATCGCACTCTAAGCTGTGCTTGCGTGTGTAATCGCACTCTAAGCTGTGCGTGCGTGTGTAATCGCACTCTAAGCTGTGCGGCGTGTGTAATTGCACTCTAAGAGATTTGTGCGAGAGTAATCGCACTCTAGGCTGTGTGCCGTGTAATCACACTCTAGGCTGTCTGTGCCGTGTAATCGAACTCTAGGCTGTGTGTGCAATCGCACTCTAAGCTGTGTGTGTAATCGCACTCTAAGCTGTGTGTAATCGCCCTCTAAGCTGTGTGTGTAATTGCATTCTAAGCTGTCTGTGTAGCCGCACTCTAAGCTGTGTGTGTAGCCGCACTCTAAGCTGTGTGTGTGCGTAATCGCACTCTAAGCTGTGTGGGTGCGTAATCGCACTCTAAGCTGTGTGTGTTCATAATTGCACTCTAAACTGTGTGTGTTCGTAATCGCACTCTAAGCTGCGTGTATGTGTATTCGCACTCTAAGCTCTGTGTGCGTAATCGCACTCTAAGCTGTGTGTGTGCGTAATTGCACTCCAAGCTGTGTGTGTGCGTAATCGCAATCTAAGCTGTGTGTGCGCATAATCGCACTCTAAGCTGTGCGTGTGTGCGTAATCGCGCTCTAAGCAGTGCATGTGTGTGTAATCGCACTCTCAGCTGTGCGTGTGTGTAATCGCACTCTAAGCTGTGCGTGCATGTGTAATCGCACTCTAAGCTCTGCATGCGTTTGTAATCGCACTCTAAGCTGTGCTTGCGTGTGTAATCGCACTCTAAGCTGTGCGTGCATGTGTAATCGCACTCTAAGCCCTGCGTGCATGTGTAATCGCACTCTAAGCTGTGCGTGCATGTGTAATCGCACTCTAAGCTGTGCAGTGTGTGTAATCGCACTCTAAGCTGTGCGTGCATGTGTAATTGCACTCTAAGAGGTGTGTGCGAGCGTAATCGCACTCTAGGCTGTGTGTGCCGTTTAATCGCACTCTCGGCTGTGTGCCGTGTAATCGCACTCTAGGCTGTCTGTGCCGTGTAATCGCACTCTAGGCTGTGTGTGCAATCGCACTCTAAGCTATGTGCGCAATCGCACTCTAAGCTGTGTGTGCAATCGCACTCTAAGCTGTGTGTGTAATCGCACTCTAAGCTGTGTGTAATCGCCCTCTAAGCTGTGTGTGTAATTGCATTCTAAGCTGTCTGTGTTGCCGCACTCTAAGCTGTGTGTGTAGCCGCACTCTAAGCTGTGTGTGTGCGTAATCGCACTCTAAGCTTTGTGTGTGCGTAATCGCACTCTAAGCTGTGTGTGTGTGTGTAATCGCACTCTAAGCTGTGTGTGTGCGTAATCGCACTCTAAGCTGTGTGTGTGCGTAATCGCATTCTAAGCTGAGTGTGTGTGTAATCGCACTCTAAGCTGTGTGTGTGTGTAATCGCACTGCAAGCTGTATGTGCAATCGCACTCTAAGCTGTGTGTGCAATCGCACTCTAGGCTGTGTGTGCAATCGCACTCTAAGCTGTGTGTGCCATGCAATTGCACTCCAGGCTGTGTGTGCCGCGTAATCGCACTCGAGGCTGAGTGTGCAATCGCATTCTAAGCTGTGCGCAATCGCACTCTAAGCTGTGTGTGCAATCGCACTCTAAGCTGTGTGTGCAATCACACTCTAAGCTGTGTGTGCAATCGCACTCTAAGCTGTGTGTGTGCGTCATCGCACTCTAAGCTGTGCGGGTGCGTAATCGCCCTCGAAGCTGTGTGTGTGTAATTGCACTCTAAGCTGTGTGTGCGTAATCGCACTCTCAGCTGTGTGTGCGTAATCGCACTCTAAGCTGTGTGTGTGCGTAATTGCACTCAAAGCTGTGTGTGTGTGTTTAATCGCACTCTAAGCTGTGCGTGTGTGTAATCGCACTCTAAGCTGTGTGTGTGCGTAATTGCACTCTAAGCTGTGTGTGCGTAATCGCATTCTAAGGTGTGCGTGTGTGCGTAATCGCACTCTAAGCTATGCGTGTGTGTGTAATCGCACTGTAAGCTGTGTGTGTGCGTAATCGCATTTTAAGCTGTGTGTGCGTAATCGCATTCTAAGCTGTGCGTGTGTGCGTAATCGCACTCTAGGCTATGCGTGTGTGTGTAATCGCACTCTAAGCTGTGCGTGTGTGTAATCGCACTCTAAGCTGTGCGTGTGTGTGTAATCGCACTCTAAGCTGTGTGTGTAATTGCACTCTAAGCTGTGCGTGCGTGTGTAATCGCACTCTAAGCTCTGCATGCATGTGTAATCGCACTCTAAGCTGTGCTTGCGTGTGTAATCGCACTCTAAGCTGTGCGTGCGTGTGTAATCGCACTCTAAGCTGTGCGGCGTGTGTAATCGCACTCTAAGCAGTGCGTGCGTGTGTAATTGCACTCTAAGAGATTTGTGCGAGAGTAATCGCACTCTAGGCTGTGTGTGCCGTGTAATCGCACTCTAGGCTGTGTGCCGTGTAATCACACTCTAGGCTGTCTGTGCCGTGTAATCGAACTCTAGGCTGTGTGTGCAATCGAACTCTAGGCTGTGTGTGTAGCCGCACTCTAAGCTGTGTGTGTGCGTAATCGCACTCTAAGCTGTGTGGGTGCGTAATCGCACTCTAAGCTGTGTGTGTTCATAATTGCACTCTAAACTGTGTGTGTTCGTAATCGCACTCTAAGCTGTGTGTATGTGTATTCGCACTCTAAGCTCTGTGTGCGTAATCGCACTCTAAGCTGTGTGTGTGCGTAATTGCACTCCAAGCTGTGTGTGTGCGTAATCGCAATCTAAGCTGTGTGTGCGCATAATCGCACTCTAAGCTGTGCGTGTGTGCGTAATCGCGCTCTAAGCAGTGCATGTGTGTGTAATCGCACTCTCAGCTGTGCGTGTGTGTAATCGCACTCTAAGCTGTGCGTGCATGTGTAATCGCACTCTAAGCTCTGCATGCGTTTGTAATCGCACTCTAAGCTGTGCTTGCGTGTGTAATCGCACTCTAAGCTGTGCGTGCATGTGTAATCGCACTCTAAGCCCTGCGTGCATGTGTAATCGCACTCTAAGCTGTGCGTGCATGTGTAATCGCACTCTAAGCTGTGCAGTGTGTGTAATCGCACTCTAAGCTGTGCGTGCATGTGTAATTGCACTCTAAGAGGTGTGTGCGAGCGTAATCGCACTCTAGGCTGTGTGTGCCGTGTAATCGCACTCTCGGCTGTGTGCCGTGTAATCGCACTCTAGGCTGTCTGTGCCGTGTAATCGCACTCTAGGCTGTGTGTGCAATCGCACTCTAAGCTATGTGCGCAATCGCACTCTAAGCTGTGTGTGCAATCGCACTCTAAGCTGTGTGTGTAATCGCACTCTAAGCTGTGTGTAATCGCCCTCTAAGCTGTGTGTGTAATTGCATTCTAAGCTGTCTGTGTTGCCGCACTCTAAGCTGTGTGTGTAGCCGCACTCTAAGCTGTGTGTGTAGCCGCACTCTAAGCTTTGTGTGTGCGTAATCGCACTCTAAGCTGTGTGTGTGTGTGTAATCGCACTCTAAGCTGTGTGTGTGCGTAATCGCACTCTTAGCTGTGTGTGTGCGTAATCGCATTCTAAGCTGAGTGTGTGTGTAATCGCACTCTAAGCTGTGTGTGTGTGTAATCGCACTGCAAGCTGTATGTGCAATCGCACTCTAAGCTGTGGGTGCAATCGCACTCTAGGCTGTGTGTGCAATCGCACTCTAAGCTGTGTGTGCCATGCAATTGCACTCCAGGCTGTGTGTGCCGCGTAATCGCACTCGAGGCTGAGTGTGCAATCGCATTCTAAGCTGTGCGCAATCGCACTCTAAGCTGTGTGTGCAATCGCACTCTAAGCTTTGTGTGCAATCACACTCTAAGCTGTGTGTGCAATCGCACTCTAAGCTGTGTGTGTGCGTCATCGCACTCTAAGCTGTGCGGGTGCGTAATCGCACTCCAAGCTGTGTGAGTGTGTAATTGCACTCTAAGCTGTGTGTGCGTAATCGCACTCTCAGCTGTGTGTGCGTAATCGCACTCTAAGCTGTGTGTGTGCGTAATTGCACTCCAAGCTGTGTGTGTGTGTTTAATCGCACTCTAAGCTGTGCGTGTGTGTAATCGCACTCTAAGCTGTGTGTGTGCGTAATTGCACTCTAAGCTGTGTGTGCGTAATCGCATTCTAAGGTGTGCGTGTGTGCGTAATCGCACTCTAAGCTACGCGTGTGTGTGTAATCGCACACGAAGCTTTGCGTGTGTGTAATCGCACTCTAAGCTGTGCGTGTGTGTAATCGCACTCTAAGCTGTGCATGTGTGTGTAATCGCACTCTAAGCTGTGTGTGTGTAATCGCACTCTAAGCTGTGCGTGCGGGTGTAATCGCACTCTAAGCTCTGCGTGCATGTGTAATCGCACTCTAAGATGTGCTTGCATGTGTAATCGCACTCTAAGCTGTGCGTGCATGTGTAATCGCACTCTAAGAGGTTTGTGCGAGGGTATTCGCACTCTAGGCTGTGTGAGCCGTGTAATCTCACTCTAGGCTGTGTGTGCCGTGTAATCGCACTCTAAGCTGTGCTTGCATGTGTAATCGCACTCTAAGCTGTGCGTGCATGTGTAATCGCACTCTAAGAGGTTTGTGCGAGGGTATTCGCACTCTAGGCTGTGTGTGCCGTGTAATCGTACTCTAAGCTGTGTGTGTGCGTAATTGCACTCTAAGCTATGCGTGAGTGCGTAATCGCACTCTAAGCTGTGCATGTGTGTAATCGCACTCTAAGCTGTGCGTGTGTGTGTAATCGTACTCTAAGCTGTGTGTGTGTAATCGCACTCTAAGCTGTGCGTGCGTGTGTAATCGCACTCTAAGCTCTGTGTGCGTGTGTAATCGCACTCTAAGAGGTCTGTGCGAGGGTATTCGCACTCTAGGCTGTGTGTGCCGTGTAATCGCACTCTAGGCTGTGTGTGAAATCGCACTCTAAGCTGTGTGTAATCGCCCTCTAAGCTGTGTGTAATTGCATTCTAAGCTGTGTGTGTAGCCGCACTCTAAGCTGTGTGTGTGCGTAATCGCACTCTAAGCTGTGTGGGTGCGTAATCGCACTCTAAGCTGTGTGTGTGCATAATCGCACTCTAAACTGTGTGTGTGTGTAATCGCACTCTCAGCTGTGTGTGCGTAATCGCACTCTAAGCAGTGAGTGTGCGTAATTGCACTCCAAGCTGTGTGTGTGCGTAATCGCACTCTAAGCTGTGTGTGCGCATAATCGCACTCTAAGCTGTGCGTGTGTGCGTAATCACACTCTAAGCTGTGCTTGTGTGTGTAATCGCACTGTAAGCTGTGTGTGTGCGTAATCGCATTTTAAGCTGTGTGTGCGTAATCGCATTCTAAGCTGTGCGTGTGTGCGTAATCGCACTCTAGGCTATGCGTGTGTGTGTAATCGCACTCTAAGCTGTGCGTGTGTGTAATCGCACTCTAAGCTGTGCGTGTGTGTGTAATCGCACTCTAAGCTGTGTGTGTAATTGCACTCTAAGCTGTGCGTGCGTGTGTAATCGCACTCTAAGCTCTGCATGCATGTGTAATCGCACTCTAAGCTGTGCGGCGTGTGTAATCGCACTCTAAGCTGTGCGTGCGTGTGTAATCGCACTCTAAGCTGTGCGGCGTGTGTAATCGCACTCTAAGCAGTACGTGCGTGTGTAATTGCACTCTAAGAGATTTGTGCGAGAGTAATCGCACTCTAGGCTGTGTGTGCCGTGTAATCGCACTCTAGGCTGTGTGCCGTGTAATCACACTCTAGGCTGTCTGTGCCGTGTAATCGAACTCTAGGCTGTGTGTGCAATCGCACTCTAAGCTGTGTGTGTAATCGCACTCTAAGCTGTGTGTAATCGCCCTCTAAGCTGTGTGTGTAATTGCATTCTAAGCTGTCTGTGTAGCCGCACTCTAAGCTGTGTGTGTAGCCGCACTCTAAGCTGTGTGTGTGCGTAATCGCACTCTAAGCTGTGTGGGTGCGTAATCGCACTCTAAGCTGTGTGTGTTCATAACTGCACTCTAAACTGTGTGTGTTCGTAATCGCACTCTAAGCTGTGTGTATGTGTATTCGCACTCTAAGCTCTGTGTGCGTAATCGCACTCTAAGCTGTGTGTGTGCGTAATTGCACTCCAAGCTGTGTGTGTGCGTAATCGCAATCTAAGCTGTGTGTGCGCATAATCGCACTCTAAGCTGTGCGTGTGTGCGTAATCGCGCTCTAAGCAGTGCATGTGTGTGTAATCGCACTCTCAGCTGTGCGTGTGTGTAATCGCACTCTAAGCTGTGCGTGCATGTGTAATCGCACTCTAAGCTCTGCATGCGTTTGTAATCGCACTCTAAGCTGTGCTTGCGTGTGTAATCGCACTCTAAGCTGTGCGTGCATGTGTAATCGCACTCTAAGCCCTGCGTGCATGTGTAATCGCACTCTAAGCTGTGCGTGCATGTGTAATCGCACTCTAAGCTGTGCAGTGTGTGTAATCGCACTCTAAGCTGTGCGTGCATGTGTAATTGCACTCTAAGAGGTGTGTGCGAGCGTAATCGCACTCTAGGCTGTGTGTGCCGTGTAATCGCACTCTCGGCTGTGTGCCGTGTAATCGCACTCTAGGCTGTCTGTGCCGTGTAATCGCACTCTAGGCTGTGTGTGCAATCGCACTCTAAGCTATGTGCGCAATCGCACTCTAAGCTGTGTGTGCAATCGCACTCTAAGCTGTGTGTGTAATCGCACTCTAAGCTGTGTGTAATCGCCCTCTAAGCTGTGTGTGTAATTGCATTCTAAGCTGTCTGTGTTGCCGCACTCTAAGCTGTGTGTGTAGCCGCACTCTAAGCTGTGTGTGTGCGTAATCGCACTCTAAGCTTTGTGTGTGCGTAATCGCACTCTAAGCTGTGTGTGTGTGTGTAATCGCACTCTAAGCTGTGTGTGTGCGTAATCGCACTCTAAGCTGTGTGTGTGCGTAATCGCATTCTAAGCTGAGTGTGTGTGTAATCGCACTCTAAGCTGTGTGTGTGTGTAATCGCACTGCAAGCTGTATGTGCAATCGCACTCTAAGCTGTGTGTGCAATCGCACTCTAGGCTGTGTGTGCAATCGCACTCTAAGCTGTGTGTGCCATGCAATTGCACTCCAGGCTGTGTGTGCCGCGTAATCGCACTCGAGGCTGAGTGTGCAATCGCATTCTAAGCTGTGCGCAATCGCACTCTAAGCTGTGTGTGCAATCGCACTCTAAGCTGTGTGTGCAATCACACTCTAAGCTGTGTGTGCAATCGCACTCTAAGCTGTGTGTGTGTGTCATCGCACTCTAAGCTGTGCGGGTGCGTAATCGCACTCCAAGCTGTGTGTGTGTGTAATTGCACTCTAAGCTGTGTGTGCGTAATCGCACTCTCAGCTGTGTGTGCGTAATCGCACTCTAAGCTGTGTGTGTGCGTAATTGCACTCCAAGCTGTGTGTGTGTGTTTAATCGCACTCTAAGCTGTGCGTGTGTGTAATCGCACTCTAAGCTGTGTGTGTGCGTAATTGCACTCTAAGCTGTGTGTGCGTAATCGCATTCTAAGGTGTGCGTGTGTGCGTAATCGCACTCTAAGCTACGCGTGTGTGTGTAATCGCACACGAAGCTTTGCGTGTGTGTAATCGCACTCTAAGCTGTGCGTGTGTGTAATCGCACTCTAAGCTGTGCATGTGTGTGTAATCGCACTCTAAGCTGTGTGTGTGTAATCGCACTCTAAGCTGTGCGTGCGTGTGTAATCGCACTCTAAGCTCTGCGTGCATGTGTAATCGCACTCTAAGATGTGCTTGCATGTGTAATCGCACTCTAAGCTGTGCGTGCATGTGTAATCGCACTCTAAGAGGTTTGTGCGAGGGTATTCGCACTCTAGGCTGTGTGTGCCGTGTAATCTCACTCTAGGCTGTGTGTGCCGTGTAATCGCACTCTAAGCTGTGCTTGCATGTGTAATCGCACTCTAAGCTGTGCGTGCATGTGTAATCGCACTCTAAGAGGTTTGTGCGAGGGTATTCGCACTCTAGGCTGTGTGTGCCGTGTAATCGTACTCTAAGCTGTGTGTGTGCGTAATTGCACTCTAAGCTATGCGTGAGTGCGTAATCGCACTCTAAGCTGTGCATGTGTGTAATCGCACTCTAAGCTGTGCGTGTGTGTGTAATCGCACTCTAAGCTGTGTGTGTGTAATCGCACTCTAAGCTCTGTGTGCGTGTGTAATCGCACTCTAAGAGGTCTGTGCGAGGGTATTCGCACTCTAGGCTGTGTGTGCCGTGTAATCGCACTCTAGGCTGTGTGTGAAATCGCACTCTAAGCTGTGTGTAATCGCCCTCTAAGCTGTGTGTAATTGCATTCTAAGCTGTGTGTGTAGCCGCACTCTAAGCTGTGTGTGTGCGTAATCGCACTCTAAGCTGTGTGTGTGCGTAATCGCACTCTAAGCTGTGTGTGTGCGTAATCGCAACCTAAGCTGTGTGTGTGCGTAATCGCACTCTAAGCTGTGTGTGTGCGTAATCGCACTCTAAGCTGTGTGTGCGCGAAATCGCACTCTAAGCTGTGTGTGTGGGTGTAATTGCACTCTAAGTTCTGTGTGTGTGTGTAATCGCACTCTAAGCTGTATGTGCAATCACACTCTAAATCGTGTGTGTGTGTAATCGTACATTAAGCTGTGTGTGTGTAATCGCACAGTAAGCTGTGTGTGTGTAATCGCACTCTAAGCTGTGTGTGTAGCCGCACTCTAAGCTGTGTGTGTAGCCGCACTCTAAGCTGTGTGCGTGCGTAATCGCACTCTAAGCCGTGTGTGTGCGTAATCGCACTCTAAGCTGTGTGTGTGCATAATCGCACTCTAAACTGTGTGTGCGTAATCGCAATCTAAGCTGTGTATGTGTGTAATCGCCCTCTAAGCTGTGTGTGTGCGTAATCGCACTCTCAGCTGTGTGTGCGTAATCGCACTCTAAGCTGTGTGTGTGCATAATCGCACTCTAAGCTGTGTGTGTGCGTAATCGCACTCCAAGTTGTGTTTGTGTGTAATCGCACTCTAAGCTCTGTGTGTGTGTAATCGCACTGCAAGCTGTATGTGCACTCGCACTCTAAGCTGTGTGTGCAATCGCACTCTAGGCTGTGTGTGCAATCGTACTCTAAGCTGTGTGAGCCATGCAATTGCACTCCAGGCTGTGTGTGCCGTGTAATCGCATTCGAGGCTGTGTGTGCAATCGCATTCTAAGCTGTGCGCAATCGCACTCTAAGCTGTGTGTGCAATCGCACTCTAAGTTGTGTGTGCAATCACACTCTAAGCTGTGTGTGCAATCGCACTCTAGGCTGTGTGTGTAATCGCACTCTAAGCGGTGTGTATTCACCCTCTAAGCTGTGTGTGCAATTGCATTCTAAGCTGTCTGTGTAGCTGCACTCTAAGCTGTGTGTGTAGCCGCACTCTAAGCTGTGTGTGTGCATAATCGCACTCTAAACTGTGTGTGTTCGTAATCGCACTCTAAGCTGTGTGTATGTGTAATCGCACTCTAAGCTGTGTGTGCGTAATCGCACTCTCAGCTGTGTGTGCGTAATCGCACTCAAAGCTGTGTGTGTGCGTAATTGCACTCCAAGCTGTGTGTGTGCGTAATCGCACTCTAAGCTGTGTGTGCGCATAATCGCACTCTAAAATGTGCGTGTGTGCGTAATCGCACTCTAAGCTATGCATGTGTGTGTAATCGCACTCTTAGCTGTGCGTGTGTCTAATCGCACTCTAAGCTGTGCGTGCATGTGTAATCGCACTCTAAGCTCTGCATGCGTGTGTAATCGCACTCTAAGCTGTGCTTGCGTGTGTAATCGCACTCTAAGCTGTGCTTGCGTGTGTAATCACACACTAAGCTCTGCGTGCATGTGTAATCGCACTCTAAGCTGTGCGTGCGTGTTTAATCGCAACCTAAGAGGTGTGTGCGAGGGTAATCGCGCTCTAGGCTGTGTGTGCCGTGTAATCATACTCTAGGCTGTGTGTGCCGTGTAATCGCACTCTAGGCTGTGTGTGCCGTGTAATCGCACTCGAGGCTGTGTGTGCAATCGCACTCTAATCTTTGTGTGCAATCGCAGTCTAAGCTGTGTGTGCAATCGCACTCTAAGCTGAGTGTGCAATCGCTCTCTAAGCTGTGTGTGCAATCGCACTCTAAGCTGTGTGTGTAATCGCACTCTAAGCTGTGTGTAATCGAACTCGAAGCTGTGTGTGTAATTGCATTCTAAGTTGTGTGTGTAATCACACTCTAAGCTGTGTGTGTGTGTGAGCAATTGCACTCTAAGTTCTGTGTGTGTGTGTAATCACACTCTAAGCTGTATGTGCAATCGCAATCCAAACCGTGTGTGTGTGTAAACGCACATTAAGCTGTGTGTGTGTAATCGCACATTAAGCTGTGTGTGAGTAATCGCACTCTAAGCTGTGTGTGTGTAGCCACACTCTAAGCTGTGCGTGTAATTGCATTCTAAGCTGTGTGTGTAGCCGCACTCTAAGCTGTGTGTGTAGCCGCACTCTAAGCTGTGTGTGTGCGTAATTGCACTCTAAGCTGTGTGGGTGCGTAATCGCACTCTAAGCTGTGTGTGTGCATAATCACACTCTAAACTGTGTGTGTTCGTAATCGCACTCCAAGCTGTGTGTGTGTGTAATTGCACTCTAAGGTGTGTGTGCGTAATCGCACTCTCAGCTGTGTGTGCGTAATCGCACTCTAAGCTGTGTGTGTGCGTAATTGCACTCCAAGCTCTGTGTGTGCGTAATCGCACTCTAAGCTGTGTGTGTGCGCATAATCGCACTCTAAGCTGTGCATGTGTGCATAATCGCACTCTAAGCTGTGTGTGTGTGCAATCGCACTCTAAGCTGTGTGTGCAATCGCACTCTAAGCTGGGTGTGTAATCGCACTCTAAGCTGTGTGTGTAATCGCTTTCTAAGCTGTGTGTGTAAATGCATTCTAAGTTGTGTGTGCAATCACATTCTAAGCTGTGTGTGTGTGTGTGTAATTGCACTCTAAGTTCTGTGTGTGTGTGTAATCGCACTCTAAGCTGTATGTGCAATCGCACTCTAAACAGTGTGTGTGTGCAATCGCACATTAAGCTGTGTGTGTGTAATCGCACTCTAAGCTGTGTGTGTAGCCGCACTCTAAGCTGTGTGTGTAGCCGCACTCTAAGCTGTGTGTGTGCGTAATTGCACTCTAAGCTGTGTGTGTGCGTAATCGCAATCTAAGCTGTGTGTGTGCATAATCGCACTCTAAACTGTGTGTGTGTAATCGCACTCTAAGCTGTGTGTGTGTGTAATCGCACTCTAAGCTGTGTGTGTGCGTAATCGCACTCGAGGCTGTGTGTGCAATCGCACTCTAAGCTGTGCGCAATCGCACTCTAAGCTGTGTGTGCAATCGCACTCTAAGCTGTGTGTGCAATCACACTCTAAGCTGTGTGTGCAATCGCACTCTAAGCTGTGTGTGCAATCGCACTCTAAGCTGTATATGTAATCACACTCTAAGTTGTGTGTGTGTGTAATCGCACTCTCAGCTGTGTGTAATCGCCCTCGAAGCTGTGTGTGTAATTGCATTCTAAGCTGTGTGTGCAATCGCACTCTAAACTGTGTGTGTGTGTGTAATCGCTCTCTAAGCTGTGTGCGTGTGCAATCGCACTCTAAACCGTGTGTGCCGTGTCATCATACTCTAGGCTGTGTGAGCCGTGTAATCGCACTCTAGGCTGTGTGTGCCATGTAATCGCACTCTAGGCTGTGTGTGCAATCGCACTCTAAGCTATGTGTGCAATCGTACTCTAAGCTGTGAGTGCAATCGCACTCTAAGCTGTGTGTGCAATCGCACTCTAAGCTGTGTGTGCAATCGCACTCTAAGCTGTGTGTGTAATCGCACTCTAAGCTGTGTGTAATCGCCCTCTAAGCTGTGTGTGTAATTGCATTCTAAGTTGTGTGTGTAATCACACTCTAAGTTCTGTGTGTGTGTGTATTCACACTCTCAGCTGTATGTGCAATCACACTCCAAACCGTGTGTGTGTGTAATCGCACATTAAGCTGTGTGTGTGTAATCGCACATTAGGCTGCGTGTGAGTAATCGCACACTAAGCTGTGTGTGTGTAGCCACACTCTAAGCTGTGTGTGTAGCCGCACTCTAAGCTGTGTGTGTAGCCGCACTCTAAGCTGTGTGTGTGCGTAATAGCACTCTAAGCTGTGTGTGTGCGTAATCGCACTCTAAGCTGTGTGTGTGCGTAATCGCACTCTAAGCTGTGTGTGTGCGTAATCGCAACCTAAGCTGCGTGTGTGCGTAATCGCACTCTAAGCTGTGTGTGTGCGTAATCGCACTCTAAGCTGTGTGTGCGCGAAATCACACTCTAAGCTGTGCGTGCGTAATCGCACTCTAAGCTGTGCGTGTGTGCATAATCGTACTCTCAGCTATGCGTGTGTGTGTAATCGCACTCTAAGCTGTGCGTGTGTGCAATCGCACTCTAAGCTGTGTGTGCAATCGCACTCTAAGCTGTGTGTGTAATCGCACTCTAAGCTGTGTGTGTAATCGCCCTCTAAGCTGTGTGTGTAATTGCATTCTAAGTTGTGTGTGCAATCACACTCTAAGCTGTGTGTGTGTGTAATTGCACTCTAAGTTCTGTGTGTGTGTGTAATCACACTCTAAGCTGTATGTGCAATCGCAATCCAAACCGCGTGTGTGTGTAAACGCACATTAAGCTGTGTGTGTGTAATCGCACATTAAGCTGTGTGTGAGTAATCGCACTCTAAGCTGTGTGTGTGTAGCCGCACTCTAAGCTGTGCGTGTAATTGCATTCTAAGCTGTGTGTGTAGCCGCACTCTAAGCTGTGTGTGTAGCCGCACTCTAAGCTGTGTGTGGGCGTAATCGCACTCTAAGCGTTATGGGTGCGTAATCGCACTCTAAGCTGTGTGTGTGCATAATCGCACTCTAAACTGTGTGTCTTCGTAATCGCACTCCAAGCTGTGTGTGTGTGTAATTGCACTCTAAGGTGTGTGTGCGTAATCGCACTCTAAGCTGTGTGTGTGCGTAATTGCACTCCAAGCTGTGTGTGTGCGTAATCGCACTCTAAGCTGTGTGTGCGCATAATCGCACTCTAAGCTGTGCATGTGTGCGTAATCGCACTCTAAGCTGTGCGTGTGTGCAATCGCACTCTAAGCTGTGTGTGCAATCGCACTCTAAGCTGGGTGTGTAATCGCACTCTAAGCTGTGTGTGTAATCGCTCTCTAAGCTGTGTGTGTAAATGCATTCTAAGTTGTGTGTGCAATCACACTCTAAGCTGTGTGTGTGTGTGTGTAATTGCACTCTAAGTTCTGTGTGTGTGTGTAATCGCACTCTAAGCTGTATGTGCAATCGCACTCTAAACAGTGTGTGTGTGCAATCGCACATTAAGCTGTGTGTGTGTAATCGCACTCTAAGCAGTGTGTGTAGCCACACTCTAAGCTGTGTGTGTAGCCGCACTCTAAGCTGTGTGTGTGCGTAATCGCACACTAAGCTGTGTGTGTGCGTAATCGCAATCTAAGCTGTGTGTGTGCATAATCGCACTCTAAACTGTGTGTGCGTAATCGCACTCTAAGCTGTGTGTGTGTGTAATCGCACTCTAAGCTGTGTGTGTGCGTAATCGCACTCGAGGCTGTGTGTGCAATCGCACTCTAAGCTGTGTGCAATCACACTCTAAGCTGTGTGTGCAATCGCACTCTAAGCTGTGTGCGCAATCACACTCTAAGCTGTGTGTGCAATCGCACTCTAAGCTGTGTGTGCAATCGCACTCTATGCTGTATATGTAATCACACTCTAAGTTGTGTGTGTGTGTAATCGCACTCTCAGCTGTGTGTAATCGCCCTCGGAGCTGTGTGTGTAATTGCATTCTAAGCTGTGTGTGCAATCGCACTCTATACTGTGTGTGTGTGTGTAATCGCTCTCTAAGCTGTGTGCGTGTAGCCGCACTCTAAGCTGTGTGTGTAGCCGCACTCTAAGCTGTGTGTGTAGCCGCTCTCTAAGCTGTGTGTGCGTAATAGCACTCTAAGCTGTGTGTTTGCGTAATCGCACTCTAAGCTGTGTGTGTGCGTAATCGCACTCTAAGCTGTGTGTGTGCGTAATCGCACTCTAAGCTGTGTGTGCGCGAAATCACACTCTAAGCTGTGTGTGCGTAATCGCACTCTAAGCTGTGCGTCTGTGCATAATCGTACTCTAAGCTATGCGTGTGTGTGTAATCGCACTCTAAGCTGTGCGTGTGTGCAATCGCACTCTAAGATGTGTGTGCAATCGCACTCTAAGCTGTGTGTGTAATCGCACTCTAAGCTGTGTGTGTAATGGCCCTCTAAGCTGTTGTGTAATTGCATTCTAAGTTGTGTGTGCAATCACACTCTAAGCTGTGTGTGTGTGTAATTGCACTCTAAGTTCTGTGTGTGTGTGTAATCGCACTCTAAGCTGTGTGTATGTGTAATTGCACTCTAAGTTCTGTGTGTGTGTGTAATCGCACTCTAAGCTGTATGTGCAATCGCACTCTAAACCGTGTGTGTGTGTAATCGCACATTAAGCTGTGTGTGTGTAATCGCACATTAAGCTGTGTGTGTGTAACCGCACTCTAAGCTGTGTGTGTAGCCGCACTGTAAGCTGTGTGTGTGCGTAATCGCACTATAAGCTTTGTGTGTGCGTAATCGCACTCTAAGCTGTGTGTGTGCATAATCGCACTCTAAACTGTGTGAGCGTAATCGCACTCTAAGCTGTGTGTGTGTGTGTAATCGCACTCTAAGCTGTGTGTGTGCGTAATCGCACTCTCAGCTGTGTGTGCGTAATCGCACTCTAAGCTGTGTGTGTGCGTAATCGCACTCTAAGCTGTGTGTGTGCGTAATCGCACTCTAAGCTGTGTTTGTGTGTAATCGCACTCTAAGCTCTGTGTGTGTGTAATCGCACTGCAAGCTGTATGTGCAATCGCACTCTAAGCTGTGTGTGCAATCGCACTCTAGGCTGTGTGAGCAATCGCACTCTAAGCTGTGTGTGCCATGCAATTGCACTCCAGGCTGCGTGTGCCGCGTAATCTCACTCGAGGCTGAGTGTGCAATCGCACTCTAAGCTGTGTGTGCAATCACACTCTAAGCTGTGTGTGCACTCGCACTGCAAGCTGTATGTGCAATCGCACTCTAAGCTGTGTGTGCAATCGCACTGTAGGCTGTGTGTGCAATCGCTCTCTAAGCTGTCTGTGCCATGCAATTGCACTCCAGGCTGCGTGTGCCGTGTAATCGCACTCGAGGCTGAGTGTGCAATCGCATTCTAAGCTGTGCGCAATCGCATTCTAAGCTGTGTGTGCAATCGCACTCTAAGCTGTGTGTGCAATCACACTCTAAGCTGTGTGTGCAATCGCACTCTAAGCTGTGTGTGCAATCGCACTCTAAGCTGTATATGTAATCACACTCTAAATTGTGTGTGTGTAATCGCACTCTCAGCTGTGTGTAATCGCCCTCGAAGCTGTGTGTGTAATTGCATTCTAAGCTGTGTGTGCAATCGCACTCTAAACTGTGTGTGTGTGTGTAATCGCTCTCTAAGCTGTGTGCGTGTGCAATCGCACTCTAAACCGTGTGTGCCGTGTATTTGCACTCTAGGCTGTGTGTGCCATGTAATCGCACTCTAGGCTGTGTGTGCAATCGCACTCTAAGCTGTGTGTGCAATCGCACTCTAAGCTGTGTGTGCAATCGCACTCTAAGCTGTGTGTGTAATCGCACTCTAAGCTGCATGTAATCGCCCTCTAAGCTGTGTGTGTAATTGCATTCTAAGCTGTGTGTGTAGCCGCACTCTAAGCTGTGTGTGTAGCCGCACTCTAAGCTGTGTGTGTGCGTAATCGCACTCTAAGCTGTATCTGTGCATAATCGCACTCTAAACTGTGTGTGTTCGTAATCGCACTCCAAGCTGTGTGTGTGTGTAATTGCACTCTAAGCTGTGTGTGCGTAATCGCACTCTAAGCTGTGTGTGCGCATAATCGCACTCTAAGCTGTGCGTGTGTGCGTAATCGCTCTCTAAGCTGTGCATGTGTGTGTAATCGCACTCTAAGCTGTGCGTCTGTGTAATCGCACTCTAAGCTGTGCGTGCGTGTGTAATCGCACCCTAAGCTCTGTGTGCATGTGTAATCGCACTCTAAGCTGTGCTTGCGTGTGTAATCGCACTCTAAGCTGTGCGTGCGTGTGTAATCGCACTCTAAGAGGTGTGTGCGAGGGTAATCGCGCTCTAGGCTGTGTGTGCCGTGTAATCATACTCTAGGCTGTGTGTGCCGTGTAATCGCACTCTAGGCTGTGTGTGCCGTGTAATTGCACTCTAGGCTGTGTGTGCCATGTAATCGCACTCTAGGCTGTGTGTGCAATCGCACTCTAAGCTGTGTGTGCAATCGCACTCTAAGCTGTGTGTGCAATCGCACTCTAAGCTGTGTGTGTAATCGCACTCTAAGCTGTGTGCGTAGCCGCACTCCAATCTGTGTGTGTGCATAATCGCACTCTAAGCTGTGTGTGCGCATAATCGCACTCTAAGCTGTGCGTGTGTGCGTAATCGCACTCTAAGCTGTGTGTGTGCGTAATCGCACTCTAAGCTGTGTGTGCGTAATCACATTCTAAGCTCTGCGTGTGTGCGTAATCGCACTCTAAGCTATGCGTGTGTGTGTAATCGCACTCTAAGCTGTGCGTGTGTGTAATTGCACTCTAAGCTGTGCGTGTGTGTGTAATCGCACTCTAAGCTGTGTGTGTAATTGCACTCTAAGCTGTGCGTGCGTGTGTAATCGCACTCTAAGCTCTGCATGCATGTGTAATCGCACTCTAAGCTGTGCTTGCGTGTGTAATCGCACTCTAAGCTGTGCGTGCGTGTGTATTCGCACTCTAAGCTGTGCGGCGTGTGTAATCGCACTCTAAGCTGTGCGTGCGTGTGTAATTGCACTCTAAGAGGTGTGTGCGAGGGTAATCGCACTCTAGGCTGTGTGTGCCGTGTAATCGCACTCTAGGCTGTGTGCCGTGCAATCGCACTCTTGGCTGTGTGTGCAATCGCACTCTAAGCTGTGTGCGCAATCGCACTCTAAGCTGTGTGTGCAATCGCACTCTAAGCTGTGTGTGCAATCGCACTCTAAGCTGTGTGTGTAATCGCACTCTAAGCTGTGTGTATGTGTAATTGCACTCTAAGTTCTGTGTGTGTGTGTAATCGCACTCTAAGCTGTATGTGCAATCGCAATCTAAACCGTGTGTGTGTGTAATCGCAATCTAAGCTGTGTGTGTGCGTAATTGCACTCTAAGCTGTGCGTGTGTGTGTAATCGCACTCTAAGCTGTGTGTGTGTAATCGCTCTCTAAGCTGTGCGTGCGTGTGTAATCGCACTCTAAGCTGTGCTTGCATGTGTAATCGCACTCTAAGCTGTGTGTGTAATTGCATTCTAAGCTGTGTGTGTAGCCGCACTCTAAGCTGTGTGTGTAGCCGCACTCTAAGCTGTGTGTGTGCGTAATCGCTCTCTAAGCTGTGTGGGTGCGTAATCGCACTCTAAGCTGTATGTGTGCATAATCGCACTCTAAACTGTGTGTGTTCGTAATCGCACTCCAAGCAGTGTGTGTGTGTGTAATTGCACTCTAAGCTGTGTGTGCGTAAGCGCACTCTCAGCTGTGTGTGCGTAATCACACTCTAAGCTGTGTGTGCGCATAATCGCACTCTAAGCTGTGTGTGTGTGCGTAATCGCTCTCTAAGCTGTGCATGTGTGTGTAATCGCACTCTAAGCTGTGCGTCTGTGTAATCGCACTCTAAGCTGTGCGTGCGTGTGTAATCGCACCCTAAGCTCTGCGTGCATGTGTAATCGCGCTCTAAGCTGTGCGTGTGTGTAATCGCACTCTAAGCTGTGTGTGTGTGTGTAATCGCACTCTAAGTTGTGTGCGTAATTGCACTCTAAGCTGTGCGTGCGTGTGTAATCGCACTCTAAGCTCTGCATGCATGAGTATTCGCACTCTAAGCTGTGCTTGCGTGTGTAATCGCACTCTCAGCTGTGCGTGCGTGTGTAATCGCACTCTACGCTGTGCGGCATGTGTAATTGCACTCTAAGAGGTTTGTGCGAGAGTAATCGCACTCTAGGCTGTGTGTGCCGTGTAATCGCACTCTAGGCTGTGTGAGGCGTGTAATCGCACTCTAGGCTGTGTGTGCCTTGTAATCGCACTCTAGGCTGTGTGTGCAATCGCACTCTAAGCTATGTGTGCAATCGCACTCTAAGCTGTGAGTGCAATCGCACTCTAAGCTGTGTGTGCAATCGCACCCTAAGCTGTGTGTGCAATCGCACTCTAAGCTGTGTGTGTAATCGCACTCTAAGATGTGTGTAATCGCCCTCTAAGCTGTGTGTGTAATTGCATTCTAAGTTGTGTGTGTAATCACACTCTAAGTTCTGTGTGTGTGTGTAATCACACTCTAAGCTGTATGTGCAATCACACTCCAAACTGTGTGTGTGTGTGATCGCACATTAAGCTGTGTATGTGTAATCGCACATTAAGCTGCATGTGAGTAATCGCACTCTAAGCTGTGTGTGTGTAGCCGCACTCTAAGCTGTGTGTGTAGCCGCACTCTAAGCTGTGTGTGTAGCCGCACTCTAAGCTGTGTGTGTGCGTAATCGCACTCTAAGCTGTGTGTGTGCGTAATCGCACTCTAAGCTGTGTGTGTGCGTAGTCGCACTCTAATCTGTGTGTGTGCGTAATCGAAACCTAAGCTGTGTGTGTGCGTAATCGCACTCTAAGCTGTGTGTGTGCGTAATCGCACTCTAAGCTGTGTGTGCGCGAAACCGCACTCTAAGCTGTGTGTGCGTAATCGCACTCTAAGCTGTGCGTGTGTGCATAATCGTACTCTAAGCTATGCGTGTGTGTGTAATCGCACTCTAAGCTGTGCGTGTGTGCAATCGCACTCTAAGCTGTGTGTGCAATCGCACTCTAAGCTGTGTGTGTAATCGCACTCTAAGCTGTGTGTGTAATCGCCCTCTAAGCTCTGTGTGTAATTGCATTCTAAGTTGTGTGTGCAATCACACTCTAAGCTGTGTGTGTGTGTAATTGCACTCTAAGTTCTGTGTGTGTGTGTTATCGCACACTACGCTGTATGTGCAATCGCACTCTAAACCGTGTGTGTGTGTAATCGCACATTAAGCTGTGTGTGTGTAATCGCACATTAAGCTGTGTGTGTGTAATCGCACTCTAAGCTGTGTGTGTAGCCGCACTCTAAGCTGTGTGTGTAGCCGCACTCTAAGCTGTGTGTGTGCGTAATCGCACTCTAAGCTTTGTGTGTGCGTAATCGCACTCTAAGCTGTGTGTGTGTGTGTAATCGCACTCTAGGCTGTGCGTGCAATCGCACTCTAAGCTGTGTGTGCCATGCAATTGCACTCCAGGCTGTGTGTGCCGCGTAATCGCACTCGAGGCTGAGTGTGCAATCGCATTCTAAGCTGTGCGCAATCACACTCTAAGCTGTGTGTGCAATCGCACTCTAAGCAGTGTGTGCAATCACACTCTAAGCTGTGTGTGCAATCGCACTCTAAGCTGTGTGTGCAATCGCATTCTAAGCTGTATATGTAATCACACTCTAAGTTGTGTGTGTGTGTAATCGCACTCTCAGCTGTGTGTAATCGCCCTCGATGCTGTGTGTGTAATTGCATTCTAAGCTGTGTGTGCAATCGCACTCTAAACTGTGTGTGTGTGTGTAATCGCTCCCTAAGCTGTGTGCGTGTGCAATCGCACTCTAAACCGTGTGTGCCGTGTAATTGCACTCTAGGCTGTGTGTGCCATGTAATCGCACTCTAGGCTGTGTGTGCAATCGCACTCTAAGCTGTGTGTGCAATCGCACTCTAAGCTATGTGTGCAATCGCACTCTAAGCTGTGTGTGTAATCGCACTCTAAGCTGTGTGTGTAATTGCATTCTAAGCTGTGTGTGTAGCCGCACTCTAAGCTGTGTGTGCAGCCGCACTCTAAGCTGTGTGTGTGCGTAATCGCACTCTAAGCTGTGTGTGTGCGTAATCGCACTCTAAGCTGTATGTGTGCATAATCGCACTCTAAACTGTGTGTGTTCGTAATCGCACTCCAAGCTGTGTGTGTGTGTAATTGCAATCTAAGCTGTGTGTGCGTAATCGCACTCTCAGCTGTGTGTGCGTAATCGCACTCTAAGCTGTGTGTGCGCATAATTGCACTCTAAGCTGTGCGTGTGTGCGTAATCGCTCTCTAAGCTCTGCATGTGTGTGTAATCGCACTCTAAGCTGTGCGTCTGTGTAATCGCACTCTAAGCTGTGCGTGCGTGTGTAATCGCACCCTAAGCTCTGCGTGCATGTGTAATCGCACTCTAAGCTGTGCTTGCGTGTGTAATCGCACTCTAAGCTGTGCGTGCGTGTGTAATCGCACTCTAAGAGGTGTGTGCGAGGGTAATCGCGCTCTAGGCTGTGTGTGCCGTGTAATCATACTCTAGGCTGTGTGTGCCGTGTAATCGCACTCTAGGCTGTGTGTGCCGTGTAATTGCACTCTAGGCTGTGTGTGCCATGTAATCGCACTCTAGGCTGTGTGTGTAATCGCACTCTAAGCTGTGTGTAATCGCCCTCTAAGCTGTGTGTGTGCGTAATCGCACTCTAAGCTGTGTTTGTGTGTAATCGCACTCTAAGCTGTGTGTGTGCGTAATCGCAATCTAAGCTGTGTGTGCGTAATCGCATTCTAAGCTCTGCGTGTGTGCGTAATCGCACTCTAAGCTATGCGTGTGTGTGTAATCGCACTCTAAGCTGTGCGTGTGTGTAATCGCACTCTAAGCTGTGCGTGTGTGTGTAATCGCACTCTAAGCTGTGTGTGTAATTGCACTCTAAGCTGTGCGTGCGTGTGTAATCGCACTCTAAGCTCTACATGCATGTTTAATCGCACTCTAAGCTGTGCTTGCGTGTGTAATCGCACTCTAAGCTGTGCGTGCGTGTGTAATCGCACTCTAAGCTGTGCGGCGTGTGTAATCGCACTCTAAGCTGTGCGTGCGTGTGTAATTGCACTCTAAGATGTGTGTGCGAGAGTAATTGCACTCTAGGCTGTGTGTGCCATGTAATCGCACTCTAGGCTGTGTGCCGTGTAATCGCACTCTAGGCTGTTTGTGCCGTGTAATCGCACTCTAGGCTGTGTGTGCAATCGCACTCTAAGCTGTGTGCGCAATCGCACACTAAGCTGTGTGTGCAATCGCACTCTAAGCTGTGTGTGTGCGTAATTGCACTCTAAGCTGTGTGTGCGTAATCGCATTCTAAGGTGTGCGTGTGTGCGTAATCGCACTCTAAGCTATGCGTGTGTGTGTAATCGCACACGAAGCTTTGCGTGTGTGTAATCGCACTCTAAGCTGTGCGTGTGTGTAATCGCACTCTAAGCTGTGCATGTGTGTGTAATCGCACTCTAAGCTGTGTGTGTGTAATCGCACTCTAAGCTGTGCGTGCGGGTGTAATCGCACTCTAAGCTCTGCGTGCATGTGTAATCGCACTCTAAGATGTGCTTGCATGTGTAATCGCACTCTAAGCTGTGCGTGCATGTGTAATCGCACTCTAAGAGGTTTGTGCGAGGGTATTCGCACTCTAGGCTGTGTGTGCCGTGTAATCTCACTCTAGGCTGTGTGTGCCGTGTAATCGCACTCTAAGCTGTGCTTGCATGTGTAATCGCACTCTAAGCTGTGCGTGCATGTGTAATCGCACTCTAAGAGGTTTGTGCGAGGTTATTCGCACTCTAGGCTGTGTGTGCCGTGTAATCGTACTCTAAGCTGTGTGTGTGCGTAATTGCACTCTAAGCTATGCGTGAGTGCGTAATCGCACTCTAAGCTGTGCATGTGTGTAATCGCACTCTAAGCTGTGCGTGTGTGTGTAATCGCACTCTAAGCTGTGTGTGTGTAATCGCACTCTAAGCTGTGCGTGCGTGTGTAATCGCACTCTAAGCTCTGTGTGCGTGTGTAATCGCACTCTAAGAGGTCTGTGCGAGGGTATTCGCACTCTAGGCTGTGTGTGCCGTGTAATCGCACTCTAGGCTGTGTGTGAAATCGCAATCTAAGCTGTGTGTAATCGCCCTCTAAGCTGTGTGTAATTGCATTCTAAGCTGTGTGTGTAGCCGCACTCTAAGCTGTGTGTGTGCGTAATCGCACTCTAAGCTGTGTGGGTGCGTAATCGCACTCTAAGCTGTGTGTGTGCATAATCGCACTCTAAACTGTGTGTGTTCGTAATCGCACTCAAAACTGTGTCTGTGTGTAATCGCACTCTCAGCTGTGTGTGCGTAATCGCACTCTAAGCAGTGAGTGTGCGTAATTGCACTCTAAGCTGTGTGTGTGCGTAATCACACTCTAAGCTGTGTGTGCGCATAATCGCACTCTAAGCTGTGCGTGTGTGCGTAATCACACTCTAAGCTGTGCTTGTGTGTGTAATCGCACTGTAAGCTGTGTGTGTGCGTAATCGCATTTTAAGCTGTGTGTGCGTAATCGCATTCTAAGCTGTGCGTGTGTGCGTAATCGCACTCTAGGCTATGCGTGTGTGTGTAATCGCACTCTAAGCTGTGCGTGTGTGTAATCGCACTCTAAGCTGTGCGTGTGTGTGTAATCGCACTCTAAGCTGTGTGTGTAATTGCACTCTAAGCTGTGCGTGCGTGTGTAATCGCACTCTAAGCTCTGCATGCATGTGTAATCGCACTCTAAGCTGTGCTTGCGTGTGTAATCGCACTCTAAGCTGTGCGTGCGTGTGTAATCGCACTCTAAGCTGTGCGGCGTGTGTAATCGCACTCTAAGCAGTGCGTGCGTGTGTAATTGCACTCTAAGAGATTTGTGCGAGAGTAATCGCACTCTAGGCTGTGTGTGCCGTGTAATCGCACTCTAGGCTGTGTGCCGTGTAATCACACTCTAGGCTGTCTGTGCCGTGTAATCGAACTCTAGGCTGTGTGTGCAATCGCACTCTAAGCTGTGTGTGTAATCGCACTCTAAGCTGTGTGTAATCGCCCTCTAAGCTGTGTGTGTAATTGCATTCTAAGCTGTCTGTGTAGCCGCACTCTAAGCTGTGTGTGTAGCCGCACTCTAAGCTGTGTGTGTGCGTAATCGCACTCTAAGCTGTGTGGGTGCGTAATCGCACTCTAAGCTGTGTGTGTTCATAATTGCACTCTAAACTGTGTGTGTTCGTAATCGCACTCTAAGCTGTGTGTATGTGTATTCGCACTCTAAGCTCTGTGTGCGTAATCGCACTCTAAGCTGTGTGTGTGCGTAATTGCACTCCAAGCTGTGTGTGTGCGTAATCGCAATCTAAGCTGTGTGTGCGCATAATCGCACTCTAAGCTGTGCGTGTGTGCGTAATCGCGCTCTAAGCAGTGCATGTGTGTGTAATCGCACTCTCAGCTGTGCGTGTGTGTAATCGCACTCTAAGCTGTGCGTGCATGTGTAATCGCACTCTAAGCTCTGCATGCGTTTGTAATCGCACTCTAAGCTGTGCTTGCGTGTGTAATCGCACTCTAAGCTGTGCGTGCATGTGTAATCGCACTCTAAGCCCTGCGTGCATGTGTAATCGCACTCTAAGCTGTGCGTGCATGTGTAATCGCACTCTAAGCTGTGCAGTGTGTGTAATCGCACTCTAAGCTGTGCGTGCATGTGTAATTGCACTCTAAGAGGTGTGTGCGAGCGTAATCGCACTCTAGGCTGTGTGTGCCGTTTAATCGCACTCTCGGCTGTGTGCCGTGTAATCGCACTCTAGGCTGTCTGTGCCGTGTAATCGCACTCTAGGCTGTGTGTGCAATCGCACTCTAAGCTATGTGCGCAATCGCACTCTAAGCTGTGTGTGCAATCGCACTCTAAGCTGTGTGTGTAATCGCACTCTAAGCTGTGTGTAATCGCCCTCTAAGCTGTGTGTGTAATTGCATTCTAAGCTGTCTGTGTTGCCGCACTCTAAGCTGTGTGTGTAGCCGCACTCTAAGCTGTGTGTGTGCGTAATCGCACTCTAAGCTTTGTGTGTGCGTAATCGCACTCTAAGCTGTGTGTGTGTGTGTAATCGCACTCTAAGCTGTGTGTGTGCGTAATCGCACTCTAAGCTGTGTGTGTGCGTAATCGCATTCTAAGCTGAGTGTGTGTGTAATCGCACTCTAAGCTGTGTGTGTGTGTAATCGCACTGCAAGCTGTATGTGCAATCGCACTCTAAGCTGTGTGTGCAATCGCACTCTAGGCTGTGTGTGCAATCGCACTCTAAGCTGTGTGTGCCATGCAATTGCACTCCAGGCTGTGTGTGCCGCGTAATCGCACTCGAGGCTGAGTGTGCAATCGCATTCTAAGCTGTGCGCAATCGCACTCTAAGCTGTGTGTGCAATCGCACTCTAAGCTGTGTGTGCAATCACACTCTAAGCTGTGTGTGCAATCGCACTCTAAGCTGTGTGTGTGCGTCATCGCACTCTAAGCTGTGCGGGTGCGTAATCGCACTCCAAGCTGTGTGTGTGTGTAATTGCACTCTAAGCTGTGTGTGCGTAATCGCACTCTCAGCTGTGTGTGCGTAATCGCACTCTAAGCTGTGTGTGTGCGTAATTGCACTCCAAGCTGTGTGTGTGTGTTTAATCGCACTCTAAGCTGTGCGTGTGTGTAATCGCACTCTAAGCTGTGTGTGTGCGTAATTGCACTCTAAGCTGTGTGTGCGTAATCGCATTCTAAGGTGTGCGTGTGTGCGTAATCGCACTCTAAGCTATGCGTGTGTGTGTAATCGCACTGTAAGCTGTGTGTGTGCGTAATCGCATTTTAAGCTGTGTGTGCGTAATCGCATTCTAAGCTGTGCGTGTGTGCGTAATCGCACTCTAGGCTATGCGTGTGTGTGTAATCGCACTCTAAGCTGTGCGTGTGTGTAATCGCACTCTAAGCTGTGCGTGTGTGTAATCGCACTCTAAGCTGTGTGTGTAATTGCACTCTAAGCTGTGCGTGCGTGTGTAATCGCACTCTAAGCTCTGCATGCATGTGTAATCGCACTCTAAGCTGTGCTTGCGTGTGTAATCGCACTCTAAGCTGTGCGTGCGTGTGTAATCGCACTCTAAGCTGTGCGGCGTGTGTAATCGCACTCTAAGCAGTGCGTGCGTGTGTAATTGCACTCTAAGAGATTTGTGCGAGAGTAATCGCACTCTAGGCTGTGTGTGCCGTGTAATCGCACTCTAGGCTGTGTGCCGTGTAATCACACTCTAGGCTGTCTGTGCCGTGTAATCGAACTCTAGGCTGTGTGTGCAATCGCACTCTAAGCTGTGTGTGTAATCGCACTCTAAGCTGTGTGTAATCGCCCTCTAAGCTGTGTGTGTAATTGCATTCTAAGCTGTCTGTGTAGCCGCACTCTAAGCTGTGTGTGTAGCCGCACTCTAAGCTGTGTGTGTGCGTAATCGCACTCTAAGCTGTGTGGGTGCGTAATCGCACTCTAAGCTGTGTGTGTTCATAATTGCACTCTAAACTGTGTGTGTTCGTAATCGCACTCTAAGCTGTGTGTATGTGTATTCGCACTCTAAGCTCTGTGTGCGTAATCGCACTCTAAGCTGTGTGTGTGCGTAATTGCACTCCAAGCTGTGTGTGTGCGTAATCGCAATCTAAGCTGTGTGTGTGCATAATCGCACTCTAAGCTGTGCGTGTGTGCGTAATCGCGCTCTAAGCAGTGCATGTGTGTGTAATCGCACTCTCAGCTGTGCGTGTGTGTAATCGCACTCTAAGCTGTGCGTGCATGTGTAATCGCACTCTAAGCTCTGCATGCGTTTGTAATCGCACTCTAAGCTGTGCTTGCGTGTGTAATCGCACTCTAAGCTGTGCGTGCATGTGTAATCGCACTCTAAGCCCTGCGTGCATGTGTAATCGCACTCTAAGCTGTGCGTGCATGTGTAATCGCACTCTAAGCTGTGCAGTGTGTGTAATCGCACTCTAAGCTGTGCGTGCATGTGTAATTGCACTCTAAGAGGTGTGTGCGAGCGTAATCGCACTCTAGGCTGTGTGTGCCGTGTAATCGCACTCTCGGCTGTGTGCCGTGTAATCGCACTCTAGGCTGTCTGTGCCGTGTAATCGCACTCTAGGCTGTGTGTGCAATCGCACTCTAAGCTATGTGCGCAATCGCACTCTAAGCTGTGTGTGCAATCGCACTCTAAGCTGTGTGTGTAATCACACTCTAAGCTGTGTGTAATCGCCCTCTAAGCTGTGTGTGTAATTGCATTCTAAGCTGTCTGTGTTGCCGCACTCTAAGCTGTGTGTGTAGCCGCACTCTAAGCTGTGTGTGTGCGTAATCGCACTCTAAGCTTTGTGTGTGCGTAATCGCACTCTAAGCTGTGTGTGTGTGTGTAATCGCACTCTAAGCTGTGTGTGTGCGTAATCGCACTCTAAGCTGTGTGTGTGCGTAATCGCATTCTAAGCTGAGTGTGTGTGTAATCGCACTCTAAGCTGTGTGTGTGTGTAATCGCACTGCAAGCTGTATGTGCAATCGCACTCTAAGCTGTGTGTGCAATCGCACTCTAGGCTGTGTGTGCCATGCAATTGCACTCCAGGCTGTGTGTGCCGCGTAATCGCACTCGAGGCTGAGTGTGCAATCGCATTCTAAGCTGTGCGCAATCGCACTCTAAGCTGTGTGTGCAATCGCACTCTAAGCTTTGTGTGCAATCACACTCTAAGCTGTGTGTGCAATCGCACTCTAAGCTGTGTGTGTGCGTCATCGCACTCTAAGCTGTGCGGGTGCGTAATCGCACTCCAAGCTGTGTGTGTGTGTAATTGCACTCTAAGCTGTGTGTGCGTAATCGCACTCTCAGCTGTGTGTGCGTAATCGCACTCTAAGCTGTGTGTGTGCGTAATTGCACTCCAAGCTGTGTGTGTGTGTTTAATCGCACTCTAAGCTGTGCGTGTGTGTAATCGCACTCTAAGCTGTGTGTGTGCGTAATTGCACTCTAAGCTGTGTGTGCGTAATCGCATTCTAAGGTGTGCGTGTGTGCGTAATCGCACTCTAAGCTATGCGTGTGTGTGTAATCGCACACGAAGCTTTGCGTGTGTGTAATCGCACTCTAAGCTGTGCGTGTGTGTAATCGCACTCTAAGCTGTGCATGTGTGTGTAATCGCACTCTAAGCTGTGTGTGTGTAATCGCACTCTAAGCTGTGCGTGCGGGTGTAATCGCACTCTAAGCTCTGCGTGCATGTGTAATCGCACTCTAAGATGTGCTTGCATGTGTAATCGCACTCTAAGCTGTGCGTGCATGTGTAATCGCACTCTAAGAGGTTTGTGCGAGGGTATTCGCACTCTAGGCTGTGTGTGCCGTGTAATCTCACTCTAGGCTGTGTGTGCCGTGTAATCGCACTCTAAGCTGTGCTTGCATGTGTAATCGCACTCTAAGCTGTGCGTGCATGTGTAATCGCACTCTAAGAGGTTTGTGCGAGGGTATTCGCACTCTAGGCTGTGTGTGCCGTGTAATCGTACTCTAAGCTGTGTGTGTGCGTAATTGCACTCTAAGCTATGCGTGAGTGCGTAATCGCACTCTAAGCTGTGCATGTGTGTAATCGCACTCTAAGCTGTGCGTGTGTGTGTAATCGTACTCTAAGCTGTGTGTGTGTAATCGCACTCTAAGCTGTGCGTGCGTGTGTAATCGCACTCTAAGCTCTGTGTGCGTGTGTAATCGCACTCTAAGAGGTCTGTGCGAGGGTATTCGCACTCTAGGCTGTGTGTGCCGTGTAATCGCACTCTAGGCTGTGTGTGAAATCGCACTCTAAGCTGTGTGTAATCGCCCTCTAAGCTGTGTGTAATTGCATTCTAAGCTGTGTGTGTAGCCGCACTCTAAGCTGTGTGTGTGCGTAATCGCACTCTAAGCTGTGTGGGTGCGTAATCGCACTCTAAGCTGTGTGTGTGCATAATCGCACTCTAAACTGTGTCTGTGTGTAATCGCACTCTCAGCTGTGTGTGCGTAATCGCACTCTAAGCAGTGAGTGTGCGTAATTGCACTCCAAGCTGTGTGTGTGCGTAATCGCACTCTAAGCTGTGTGTGCGCATAATCGCACTCTAAGCTGTGCGTGTGTGCGTAATCACACTCTAAGCTGTGCTTGTGTGTGTAATCGCACTGTAAGCTGTGTGTGTGCGTAATCGCATTTTAAGCTGTGTGTGCGTAATCGCATTCTAAGCTGTGCGTGTGTGCGTAATCGCACTCTAGGCTATGCGTGTGTGTGTAATCGCACTCTAAGCTGTGCGTGTGTGTAATCGCACTCTAAGCTGTGCGTGTGTGTGTAATCGCACTCTAAGCTGTGTGTGTAATTGCACTCTAAGCTGTGCGTGCGTGTGTCATCGCACTCTAAGCTCTGCATGCATGTGTAATCGCACTCTAAGCTGTGCGGCGTGTGTAATCGCACTCTAAGCTGTGCGTGCGTGTGTAATCGCACTCTAAGCTGTGCGGCGTGTGTAATCGCACTCTAAGCAGTGCGTGCGTGTGTAATTGCACTCTAAGAGATTTGTGCGAGAGTAATCGCACTCTAGGCTGTGTGTGCCGTGTAATCGCACTCTAGGCTGTGTGCCGTGTAATCACACTCTAGGCTGTCTGTGCCGTGTAATCGAACTCTAGGCTGTGTGTGCAATCGCACTCTAAGCTGTGTGTGTAATCGCACTCTAAGCTGTGTGTAATCGACCTCTAAGCTGTGTGTGTAATTGCATTCTAAGCTGTCTGTGTAGCCGCACTCTAAGCTGTGTGTGTAGCCGCACTCTAAGCTGTGTGTGTGCGTAATCGCACTCTAAGCTGTGTGGGTGCGTAATCGCACTCTAAGCTGTGTGTGTTCATAACTGCACTCTAAACTGTGTGTGTTCGTAATCGCACTCTAAGCTGTGTGTATGTGTATTCGCACTCTAAGCTCTGTGTGCGTAATCGCACTCTAAGCTGTGTGTGTGCGTAATTGCACTCCAAGCTGTGTGTGTGCGTAATCGCAATCTAAGCTGTGTGTGCGCATAATCGCACTCTAAGCTGTGCGTGTGTGCGTAATCGCGCTCTAAGCAGTGCATGTGTGTGTAATCGCACTCTCAGCTGTGCGTGTGTGTAATTGTACTCTAAGCTGTGCGTGCATGTGTAATCGCACTCTAAGCTCTGCATGCGTTTGTAATCGCACTCTAAGCTGTGCTTGCGTGTGTAATCGCACTCTAAGCTGTGCGTGCATGTGTAATCGCACTCTAAGCCCTGCGTGCATGTGTAATCGCACTCTAAGCTGTGCGTGCATGTGTAATCGCACTCTAAGCTGTGCAGTGTGTGTAATCGCACTCTAAGCTGTGCGTGCATGTGTAATTGCACTCTAAGAGGTGTGTGCGAGCGTAATCGCACTCTAGGCTGTGTGTGCCGTGTAATCGCACTCTCGGCTGTGTGCCGTGTAATCGCACTCTAGGCTGTCTGTGCCGTGTAATCGCACTCTAGGCTGTGTGTGCAATCGCACTCTAAGCTATGTGCGCAATCGCACTCTAAGCTGTGTGTGCAATCGCACTCTAAGCTGTGTGTGTAATCGCACTCTAAGCTGTGTGTAATCGCCCTCTAAGCTGTGTGTGTAATTGCATTCTAAGCTGTCTGTGTTGCCGCACTCTAAGCTGTGTGTGTAGCCGCACTCTAAGCTGTGTGTGTGCGTAATCGCACTCTAAGCTTTGTGTGTGCGTAATCGCACTCTAAGCTGTGTGTGTGTGTGTAATCGCACTCTAAGCTGTGTGTGTGCGTAATCGCACTCTAAGCTGTGTGTGTGCGTAATCGCATTCTAAGCTGAGTGTGTGTGTAATCGCACTCTAAGCTGTGTGTGTGTGTAATCGCACTGCAAGCTGTATGTGCAATCGCACTCTAAGCTGTGTGTGCAATCGCACTCTAGGCTGTGTGTGCAATCGCACTCTAAGCTGTGTGTGCCATGCAATTGCACTCCAGGCTGTGTGTGCCGCGTAATCGCACTCGAGGCTGAGTGTGCAATCGCATTCTAAGCTGTGCGCAATCGCACTCTAAGCTGTGTGTGCAATCGCACTCTAAGCTGTGTGTGCAATCACACTCTAAGCTGTGTGTGCAATCGCACTCTAAGCTGTGTGTGTGCGTCATCGCACTCTAAGCTGTGCGGGTGCGTAATCGCACTCCAAGCTGTGTGTGTGTGTAATTGCACTCTAAGCTGTGTGTGCGTAATCGCACTCTCAGCTGTGTGTGCGTAATCGCACTCTAAGCTGTGTGTGTGCGTAATTGCACTCCAAGCTGTGTGTGTGTGTTTAATCGCACTCTAAGCTGTGCGTGTGTGTAATCGCACTCTAAGCTGTGTGTGTGCGTAATTGCACTCTAAGCTGTGTGTGCGTAATCGCACTCTAAGGTGTGCGTGTGTGCGTAATCGCACTCTAAGCTATGCGTGTGTGTGTAATCGCACACAAAGCTTTGCGTGTGTGTAATCGCACTCTAAGCTGTGCGTGTGTGTAATCGCACTCTAAGCTGTGCATGTGTGTGTAATCGCACTCTAAGCTGTGTGTGTGTAATCGCACTCTAAGCTGTGCGTGCGTGTGTAATCGCACTCTAAGCTCTGCGTGCATGTGTAATCGCACTCTAAGATGTGCTTGCATGTGTAATCGCACTCTAAGCTGTGCGTGCATGTGTAATCGCACTCTAAGAGGTTTGTGCGAGGGTATTCGCACTCTAGGCTGTGTGTGCCGTGTAATCTCACTCTAGGCTGTGTGTGCCGTGTAATCGCACTCTAAGCTGTGCTTGCATGTGTAATCGCACTCTAAGCTGTGCGTGCATGTGTAATCGCACTCTAAGAGGTTTGTGCGAGGGTATTCGCACTCTAGGCTGTGTGTGCCGTGTAATCGTACTCTAAGCTGTGTGTGTGCGTAATTGCACTCTAAGCTATGCGTGAGTGCGTAATCGCACTCTAAGCTGTGCATGTGTGTAATCGCACTCTAAGCTGTGCGTGTGTGTGTAATCGCACTCTAAGCTGTGTGTGTGTAATCGCACTCTAAGCTGTGCGTGCGTGTGTAATCGCACTCTAAGCTCTGTGTGCGTGTGTAATCGCACTCTAAGAGGTCTGTGCGAGGGTATTCGCACTCTAGGCTGTGTGTGCCGTGTAATCGCACTCTAGGCTGTGTGTGAAATCGCACTCTAAGCTGTGTGTAATCGCCCTCTAAGCTGTGTGTAATTGCATTCTAAGCTGTGTGTGTAGCCGCACTCTAAGCTGTGTGTGTGCGTAATCGCACTCTAAGCTGTGTGGGTGCGTAATCGCACTCTAAGCTGTGTGTGTGCATAATCGCACTCTAAACTGTGTGTGTTTGTAATCGCACTCAAAACTGTGTCTGTGTGTAATCGCACTCTCAGCTGTGTGTGCGTAATCGCACTCTAAGCAGTGAGTGTGCGTAATTGCACTCCAAGCTGTGTGTGTGCGTAATCGCACTCTAAGCTGTGTGTGCGCATAATCGCACTCTAAGCTGTGCGTGTGTGCGTAATCAGACTCTAAGCTGTGCTTGTGTGTGTAATCGCACTGTAAGCTGTGTGTGTGCGTAATCGCATTTTAAGCTGTGTGTGCGTAATCGCATTCTAAGCTGTGCGTGTGTGCGTAATCGCACTCTAGGCTATGCGTGTGTGTGTAATCGCACTCTAAGCTGTGCGTGTGTGTAATCGCACTCTAAGCTGTGCGTGTGTGTGTAATCGCACTCTAAGCTGTGTGTGTAATTGCACTCTAAGCTGTGCGTGCGTGTGTAATCGCACTCTAAGCTCTGCATGCATGTGTAATCGCACTCTAAGCTGTGCTTGCGTGTGTAATCGCACTCTAAGCTGTGCGTGCGTGTGTAATCGCACTCTAAGCTGTGCGGCGTGTGTAATCGCACTCTAAGCAGTGCGTGCGTGTGTAATTGCACTCTAAGAGATTTGTGCGAGAGTAATCGCACTCTAGGCTGTGTGTGCCGTGTAATCGCACTCTAGGCTGTGTGCCGTGTAATCACACTCTAGGCTGTCTGTGCCGTGTAATCGAACTCTAGGCTGTGTGTGCAATCGCACTCTAAGCTGTGTGTGTAATCGCACTCTAAGCTGTGTGTAATCGCCCTCTAAGCTGCGTGTGTAATTGCATTCTAAGCTGTCTGTGTAGCCGCACTCTAAGCTGTGTGTGTAGCCGCACTCTAAGCTGTGTGTGTGCGTAATCGCACTCTAAGCTGTGTGGGTGCGTAATCGCACTCTAAGCTGTGTGTGTTCGTAATCGCACTCTAAGCTGTGTGTATGTGTAATCGCACTCTAAGCTGTGTGTGCGTAAACGCACTCTCAGCTGTGTGTGCGTAATCGCACTCTAAGCTGTGTTTGTGCGTAATTGCACTCCAAGCTGTGTGTGTGCGTAATCGCACTCTAAGCTGTGTGTGCGCATAATCGCACTCTAAGCTGTGCGTGTGTGTGTAATCGCACTCTAAGCAGTGCATGTGTGTGTAATCGCACTCTAAGCTGTGCGTGTGTGTGTAATCGCACTCTAAGCTGTGCGTGCGTGTGTAATCACACTCTAAGTTCTGTGTGTGTGTGTAATCACACTCTAAGCTGTATGTGCAATCACACTCCAAACCGTGTGTGTGTGTGATCGCACATTAAGCTGTGTATGTGTAATCGCACATTAAGCTGCGTGTGAGTAATCGCATTCTAAACTGTGTTTGTGTAGCCGCACTCTAAGCTGTGTGTGTAGCCGCACTCTAAGCTGTGTGTGTAGCCACACTCTAAGCTGTGTGTGTGCGTAATCGCACTCTAAGCTGTGTGTGTGCGTAATCGCACTCTAAGCTGTGTGTGTGCGTAATCGCACTCTAAGCTGTGTGTGTGCGTAATCGCAACCTAAGCTGTGTGTGTGCGTAATCGCACTCTAATCTGTGTGTGTGCGTAATCGCACTCTAAGCTGTGTGTGCGCGAAATCGCACTCTAAGCTGTGTGTGCGTAATCGCACTCTAAGCTGTGCGTGTGTGCATAATCGTACTCTAAGCTATGCGTGTGTGTGTAATCGCACTCTAAGCTGTGCGTGTGTGCAATCGCACTCTAAGCTGTGTGTGCAATCGCACTCTAAGCTGTGTGTGTAATCGCACTCTAAGCTGTGTGTGTAATCGCCCTCTAAGCTCTGTGTGTAATTGCATTCTAAGTTGTGTGTGCAATCACACTCTAAGCTGTGTGTGTGTGTAATTGCACTCTAAGTTCTGTGTGTGTGTGTAATCGCACTCTAAGCTGTATGTGCAATCGCACTCTAAACCGTGTGTGTGTGTAATCGCACATTAAGCTGTGTGTGTGTAATCGCACATTAAGCTGTGTGTGTGTAATCGCACTCTAAGCTGTGTGTGTAGCCGCACTCTAAGCTGTGTGTGTAGCCGCACTCTAAGCTGTGTGTGAGCGTAATCGCACTCTAAGCTTTGTGTGTGCGTAATCGCACTCTAAGCTGTGTGTGTGTGTGTAATCGCACTCTAAGCTGTGTGTGTGCGTAATTGCACTCTAAGCTGTGTGTGTGCGTAATCGCACTCTAAGCTGTGTTTGTGTGTAATCACACTCTAAGCTCTGTGTGTGTGTAATCGCACTGCAAGCTGTATGTGCAATCGCACTCTAAGCTGTGTGTGCAATCGCACTCTAGGCTGTGTGTGCAATCGCACTCTAAGCTGTGTGTGCCATGCAATTGCACTCCAGGCTGTGTGTGCCGCGTAATCGCACTCGAGGCTGAGTGTGCAATCGCATTCTAAGCTGTGCGCAATCGCACTCTAAGCTGTGTGTGTAGCCGCACTCTAAGCTGTGTGTGTAGCCGCACTCTAAGCTGTGTGTGTGCGTAATCGCACTCTAAGCTTTGTGTGTGCGTAATCGCACTCTAAGCTGTGTGTGTGTGTGTAATCGCACTCTAAGCTGTGTGTGTGCGTAATCGCACTCTAAGCTGTGTGTGTGCGTAATCGCACTCTAAGCTGTGTTTGTGTGTAATCGCACTCTAAGCTGTGTGTGTGTGTAATCGCACTGCAAGCTGTATGTGCAATCGCACTCTAAGCTGTGTGTGCAATCGCACTCTAGGCTGTGTGTGCAATCGCACTCTAAGCTGTGTGTGCCATGCAATTGCACTCCAGGCTGTGTGTGCCGCGTAATCGCACTCGAGGCTGAGTGTGCAATCGCATTCTAAGCTGTGCGCAATCGCACTCTAAGCTGTGTGTGCAATCGCACTCTAAGCTGTGTGTGCAATCACACTCTAAGCTGTGTGTGCAATCGCACTCTAAGCTGTGTGTGCAATTGCACTCTAAGCTGTATATGTAATCACACTCTAAATTGTGTGTGTGTGTAATCGCACTCTCAGCTGTGTGTAATCGCCCTCGAAGCTGTGTGCGTAATTGCATTCTAAGCTGTGTGTGCAATCGCACTCTAAACTGTGTGTGTGTGTGTAATCGCTCTCTAAGCTGTGTGCGTGTGCAATCGCACTCTAAACCGTGTGTGCCATGTAATTGCACTCTAGGCTGTGTGTGCCATGTAATCGCACTCTAGGCTGTGTGTGCAATCGCACTCTAAGCTGTGTGTGCAATCGCACTCTAAGCTGTGTGTGCAATCGCACTCTAAGCTGTGTGTGTAATCGCAATCTAAGCTGCGTGTAATTGCCCTCTAAGCTGTGTGTGTAATTGCATTCTAAGCTGTGTGTGTAGCCGCACTCTAAGCTGTGTGTGTAGCCGCACTCTAAGCTGTGTGTGTGCGTAATCGCACTCTAAGCTGTGTGGGTGCGTAATCGCACTCTAAGCTGTATGTGTGCATAATCGCACTCTAAAATGTGTGTGTTCGTAATCGCACTCCAAGCTGTGTGTGTGTGTAATTGCACTCTAAGCTGTGTGTGCGTAATCGCACTCTCAGCTGTGTGTGCGCATAATCGCACTCTAAGCTGTGCGTGTGTGCGTAATCGCTCTCTAAGCTGTGCATGTGTGTGTAATCGCACTCTAAGCTGTGCGTCTGTGTAATCGCACTCTAAGCTGTGCGTGCGTGTGTAATCGCACCCTAAGCTCTGCGTGCATGTGTAATCGCACTCTAAGCTGTGCTTGCGTGTGTAATCGCACTCTAAGCTGTGCGTGCATGTGTAATCGCACTCTAAGAGATGTGTGCGAGGGTAATCACGCTCTAGGCTGTGTGTGCCGTGTAATCATACTCTAGGCTGTGTGTGCCGTGTAATCGCACTCTAGGCTGTGTGTGCCGTGTAATTGCACTCTAGGCTGTGTGTGCCATGTAATCGCACTCTAGGCTGTGTGTGCAATCGCATTCAAAGCTGTGTGTGCAATCGCACTCTAAGCTGTGTGTGCAATCGCACTCTAAGCTGTGTGTGTAATCGCACTCTAAGCTGTGTAATCGCCCTCTAAGCTGTGTGTGAGCGTAATCGCACTCTAAGCTGTGTTTGTGTGTAATCGCACTCTAAGCTGTGTGTGTGCGTTTTCGCAATCTAAGCTGTGTGTGCGTAATCGCATTCTAAGCTATGCGTGTGTGCGTAATCGCACTCTAAGCTATGCGTGTGTGTGTAATCGCACTCTAAGCTGTGCGTGTGTGTAATCGCACTCTAAGCTGTGCGTGTGTGTGTAATCGCACTCTAAGCTGTGTGTGTAATTGCACTCTAAGCTGTGCGTGCATGTGTAATCGCACTCTAAGCTCTGCATGCATGTGTAATCGCACTCTAAGCTGTGCTTGCGTGTGTAATCGCACTCTAAGCTGTGCGTGCGTGTGTAATCGCACTCTAAGCTGTGCGGCGTGTGTAATCGCACTCTAAGCTGTGCGTGCGTGTGTAATTGCACTCTAAGAGGTATGTGCGAGAGTAATTGCACTCTAGGCTGTGTGTGCCGTGTAATCGCACTCTAGGCTGTGTGCCGTGTACTCGCACTCTAGGCTGTCTGTGCCGTGTAATCGCACTCTAGGCTGTGTGTGCAATCGCACTCTAAGCTGTGTGCGCAATCGCACACTAAGCTGTGTGTGCAATCGCACTCTAAGCTGTGTGTGTAATCGCACTCTAAGCTGTGTGTAATCGCCCTCTAAGCTGTGTGTGTAATTGCATTCTAAGCCGTCTGTGTAGCCGCACTCTAAGCTGTGTGTGTAGCCACACTCTAAGCTGTGTGTGTGCGCAAACGCACTCTAAGCTGTGTGTGTGCGTAATCGCACTCTAAGCTGTGTGTGTGCGTAATCGCACTCTAAGCTGTGTGTGTGCGTAATCGCACTCTAAGCTGTGTGTGTGCGTAATCGCAACCTAAGCTGTGTGTGTGCGTAATCGCACTCTAAGCTGTGTGTGTGCGTAATCGCACTCTAAGCTGTGTGTGCGCGAAATCGCACTCTAAGCTGTGTGTGCGTAATCGCACTCTAAGCTGTGCGTGTGTGCATAATCGTACTCTAAGCTATGCGTGTGTGTGTAATCGCACTCTAAGCTGTGCGTGTGTGCAATCGCACTCTAAGCTGTGTGTGCAATCGCACTCTAAGCTGTGTGTGTAATCGCACTCTAAGCTGTGCAGTGTGTGTAATCGCACTCTAAGCTGTGCGTGCGTGTGTAATTGCACTCTAAGAGGTGTGTGCGAGGGTAATCGCACTCTAGGCTGTGTGTGCCGTGTAATCGCACTCTAGGTTGTGTGCCGTGTAATCGCACTCTAGGCTGTCTGTGCCGTGTAATCGCACTCTAGGCTGTGTGTGCAATCGCACTCTAAGCTATGTGCGCAATCGCACTCTAAGCTGTGTGTGCAATCGCACTCTAAGCTGTGTGTGTAATCGCACTCTAAGCTGTGTGTAATCGCCCTCTAAGCTGTGTGTGTAATTGCATTCTAAGCTGTCTGTGTTGCCGCACTCTAAGCTGTGTGTGTAGCCGCACTCTAAGCTGTGTGTGTGCGTAATCGCACTCTAAGCTGTGTGTGTGCGTAATTGCACTCTAAGCTGTGTGTGTGTAATCGCACATTAAGCTGTGTGTGTGTAATCGCACATTAAGCTGAGTGTGTGTAATCGCACTCTAAGCTGTGTGTGTAGCCGCACTCTAAGCTGTGTGTGTAGCCGCACTCTAAGCTGTGTGTGTGCGTAATCGCACTCTAAGCTTTGTGTGTGTGTAATCGCACTCTAAGCTGTGTGTGTGTGTGTGTAATCGCACTCTAAGCTGTGTGTGTGCGTAATCACACTCTAAGCTGTGTGTGTGCGTAATCGCACTCTAAGCTGTGTGTGTGTGTAATCGCACTGCAAGCTGTATGTGCAATCGCACTCTAAGCTGTGTGTGCAATCGCACTCTAGGCTGTGTGTGCAATCGCACTCTAAGCTGTGTGTGCCATGCAATTGCACTCCAGGCTGTGTGTGCCGCGTAATCGCACTCGAGGCTGAGTGTGCAATCGCATTCTAAGCTGTGCGCAATCGCACTCTAAGCTGTGTGTGCAATCGCACTCTACGCTGTGTGTGCAATCACACTCTAAGCTGTGTGTGCAATCGCACTCTAAGCTGTGTGTGTGCGTCATCGCACTCTAAGCTGTGCGGGTGCGTAATCGCACTCCAAGCTGTGTGTGTGTGTAATTGCACTCTAAGCTGTGTGTGCGTAATCGCACTCTCAGCTGTGTGTGCGTAATCGCACTCTAAGCTGTGTGTGTGCGTAATTGCACTCCAAGCTGTGTGTGTGTGCGTAATCGCACTCTAAGCTGTGCGTGCGTGTGTAATCGCACTCTAAGCTCTGCGTGCATGTGTAATCGCACTCTAAGATGTGCTTGCATGTGTAATCGCACTCTAAGCTGTGCGTGCATGTGTAATCGCACTCTAAGAGGTTTGTGCGAGGGTATTCGCACTCTAGGCTGTGTGTGCCGTGCAATCTCACTCTAGGCTGTGTGTGCCGTGTAATCGCACTCTAAGCTGTGCTTGCATGTGTAATCGCACTCTAAGCTGTGCGTGCATGTGTAATCGCACTCTAAGTGGTTTGTGCGAGGGTATTCGCACTCTAGGCTGTGTGTGCCGTGTAATCGTACTCTAAGCTGTGTGTGTGCGTAATTGCACTCTAAGCTATGCGAATGTGCGTAATCGCACTCTAAGCTGTGCATGTGTGTAATCGCACTCTAAGCTGTGCGTGTGTGTGTAATCGCACTCTAAGCTGTGTGTGTGTAATCGCACTCTAAGCTGTGCGTGCGTGTGTAATCGGACTCTAAGCTCTGTGTGCGTGTGTAATCGCACTCTAAGAGGTCTGTGCGAGGGTATTCGCACTCTAGGCTGTGTGTGCCGTGTAATCGCACTCTAGGCTGTGTGTGCAATCGCACTCTAAGCTGTGTGTAATCGCCCTCTAAGCTGTGTGTAATTGCATTCTAAGCTGTGTGTGTAGCCGCACTCTAAGCTGTGTGTGTGCGTAATCGCACTCTAAGCTGTGTGGGTGCGTAATCGCACTCTAAGCTGTGTGTGTGCATAATCGCACTCTAAACTGTGTGTGTTCGTAATCGCACTCTAAGCTGTGTGTGTGTGTAATCGCACTCTCAGCTGTGTGTGCGTAATCGCACTCTAAGCAGTGAGTGTGCGTAATTGCACTCCAAGCTGTGTGTGTGCGTAATCGCACTCTAAGCTGTGTGTGCGCATAATCGCACTCTAAGCTGTGCGTGTGTGCGTAATCACACTCTAAGCTGTGCTTGTGTGTGTAATCGCACTGTAAGCTGTGTGTGTGCGTAATCGCATTTTAAGCTGTGTGTGCGTAATCGCACTCTAAGCTGTGCGTGTGTGTAATCGCACTCTAAGCTGTGCGTGTGTGTGTAATCGCACTCTAAGCTGTGTGTGTAATTGCACTCTAAGCTGTGCGTGCGTGTGTAATCGCACTCTAAGCTCTGCATGCATGTGTAATCGCACTCTAAGCTGTGCTTGCGTGTGTAATCGCACTCTAAGCTGTGCGTGCGTGTGTAATCGCACTCTAAGCTGTGCGGCGTGTGTAATCGCACTCTAAGCTGTGCGTGCGTGTGTAATTGCACTCTAAGAGATTTGTGCGAGAGTAATCGCACTCTAGGCTGTGTGTGCCGTGTAATCGCACTCTAGGCTGTGTGCCGTGTAATCGCACTCTAGGCTGTCTGTGCCGTGTAATCGAACTCTAGGCTGTGTGTGCAATCACACTCTAAGCTGTGTGTGTAATCGCACTCTAAGCTGTGTGTAATCGCCCTCTAAGCTGTGTGTGTAATTGCATTCTAAGCTGTCTGTGTAGCCGCACTCTAAGCTGTGTGTGTAGCCGCACTCTAAGCTGTGTGTGTGCGTAATCGCACTCTAAGCTGTGTGGGTGCGTAATCGCACTCTAAGATGTGTGTGTTCGTAATCGCACTCTAAGCTGTGTGTATGTGTAATCGCACTCTAAGCTGTGTGTGCGTAAACACACTCTCAGCTGTGTGTGCGTAATCGCACTCTAAGCTGTGTGTGTGCGTAATTGCACTCCAAGCTGTGTGTGTGCGTAATCGCACTCTAAGCTGTGTGTGCGCATAATCGCACTCTAAGCTGTGCATGTGTGCGTAATCGCACTCTAAGCAGTGCATGTGTGTGTAATCGCACTCTAAGCTGTGCGTGTGTGTAATCGCACTCTAAGCTGTGCGTGCGTGTGTAATCGCACTCTAAGCTCTGCATGCGTGTGTAATCGCACTCTAAGCTGTGCTTGCGTGTGTAATCGCACTCTCAGCTGTGCGTGCGTGTGTAATCACACTCTAAGTTCTGTGTGTGCGTGTAATCACACTCTAAGCTGTATGTGCAATCACACTCCAAACCGTGTGTGTGTGTGATCGCACATTAAGCTGTGTATGTGTAATCGCACATTAAGCTGCGTGTGAGTAATCGCACTCTAAACTGTGTGTGTGTAGCCGCACTCTAAGCTGTGTGTGTAGCCGCACTCTAAGCTGTGTGTGTAGCCGCACTCTAAGCTGTGTGTGTGCGTAATCGCACTCTAAGCTGTGTGTGTGCGTAATCGCACTCTAAGCTGTGTGTGTGCGTAATCGCACTCTAAGCTGTGTGTGTGCGTAATCGCAACCTAAGCTGTGTGTGTGCGTAATCGCACTCTAAGCTGTGTGTGTGCGTAATCGCACTCTAAGCTGTGTGTGCGCGAAATCGCACTCTAAGCTGTGTGTGCGTAATCGCACTCTAAGCTGTGCGTGTGTGCAATCGCACTCTAAGCTGTGTGTGCAATCGCATTCTAAGCTGTGTGTGTAATCGCACTCTAAGCTGTGTGTGTAATCGCCCTCTAAGCTCTGTGTGTAATTGCATTCTAAGTTGTGTGTGCAATCACACTCTAAGCTGTGTGTGTGTGTAATTGCACTCTAAGTTCTGTGTGTGTGTGTAATCGCACTCTAAGCTGTATGTGCAATCGCACTCTAAACCGTGTGTGTGTGTAATCGCACATTAAGCTGTGTGTGTGTAATCGCACATTAAGCTGTGTGTGTGTAATCGCACTCTAAGCTGTGTGTGTAGCCGCACTCAAAGCTGTGTGTGTAGCCGCACTCTAAGCTGTGTGTGTGCGTAATCGCACTCTAAGCTTTGTGTGTGCGTAATCGCACTCTAAGCTGTGTGTGTGTGTGTAATCGCACTCTAAGCTGTGTGTGTGCGTAGTCGCACTCTAAGCTGTGTGTGTGCGTAATCGCACTCTAAGCTGTGTTTGTGTGTAATCGCACTCTAAGCTCTGTGTGTGTGTAATCGCACTGCAAGCTGTATGTGCAATCGCACTCTAAGCTGTGTGTGCAATCGCACTCTAGGCTGTGTGTGCAATCGCACTCTAAGCTGTGCGTGCCATGCAATTGCACTCCAGGCTGTGTGTGCCGCGTAATCGCACTCGAGGCTGAGTGTGCAATCGCATTCTAAGCTGTGCGCAATCGCACTCTAAGCTGTGTGTGTAGCCACACTCTAAGCTGTGCGTGTAGCCGCACTCTAAGCTGTGTGTGTGCGTAATCGCACTCTAAGCTTTGTGTGTGCGTAATCGCACTCTAAGCTGTGTGTGTGTGTGTAATCGCACTCTAAGCTGTGTGTGTGCGTAATCGCACTCTAAGCTGTGTGTGTGCGTAATCGCACTCTAAGCTGTGTTTGTGTGTAATCGCACTCTAAGCTGTGTGTGTGTGTAATCGCACTGCAAGCTGTATGTGCAATCGCACTCTAAGCTGTGTGTGCAATCGCACTCTAGGCTGTGTGTGCAATCGCACTCTAAGCTGTGTGTGCCATGCAATTGCACTCCAGGCTGTGTGTGCCGTGTAATCGCACTCGAGGCTGAGTGTGCAATCGCATTCTAAGCTGTGCGCAATCGCACTCTAAGCTGTGTGTGCAATCGCACTCTAAGCTGTGTGTGCAATCACACTCTAAGCTGTGTGTGCAATCGCACTCTAAGCTGTGTGTGCAATTGCACTCTAAGCTGTATATGTAATCACACTCTAAATTGTGTGTGTGTGTAATCGCACTCTCAGCTGTGTGTAATCGCCCTCGAAGCTGTGTGCGTAATTGCATTCTAAGCTGTGTGTGCAATCGCACTCTAAACTGTGTGTGTGTGTGTAATCGCTCTCTAAGCTGTGTGCGTGTGCAATTGCACTCTAAACCGTGTGTGCCATGTAATTGCACTCTAGGCTGTGTGTGCCATGTAATCGCACTCTAGGCTGTGTGTGCAATCGCACTCTAAGCTGTGTGTGCAATCGCACTCTAAGCTGTGTGTGCAATCGCACTCTAAGCTGTGTGTGTAATCGCACTCTAAGCTGCGTGTAATCGCCCTCTAAGCTGTGTGTGTAATTGCATTCTAAGCTGTGTGTGTAGCCGCACTCTAAGCTGTGTGTGTAGCCGCACTCTAAGCTGTGTGTGTGCGTAATCGCACTCTAAGCTGTGTGGGTGCGTAATCGCACTCTAAGCTGTATGTGTGCATAATCGCACTCTAAACTGTGTGTGTTCGTAATCGCACTCCAAGCTGTGTGTGTGTGTAATTGCACTCTAAGCTGTGTGTGCGTAATCGCACTCTCAGCTGTGTGTGCGTAATCGCACTCTAAGCTGTGTGTGCGCATAATCGCACTCTAAGCTGTGCGTGTGTGCGTAATCGCTCTCTAAGCTGTGCATGTGTGTGTAATCGCACTCTAAGCTGTGCGTCTGTGTAATCGCACTCTAAGCTCTGCATGCATGTGTAATCGCACTCTAAGCTGTGCTTGCGTGTGTAATCGCACTCTAAGCTGTGCGTGCGTGTGTAATCGCACTCTGAGCTGTGCGGCGTGTGTAATCGCACTCTAAGCTGTGCGTGCGTGTGTAATCGCACTCTAAGAGGTGCGTGCGAGGGTAATCGCGCTCTAGGCTGTCTGTGCCGTGTAATCATACTCTAGGCTGTGTGTGCCGTGTAATCGCACTCTAGGCTGTGTGTGCCGTGTAATTGCACTCTAGGCTGTGTGTGCCATGTAATCGCACTCTAGGCTGTGTGTGCAATCGCACTCTAAGCTGTGTGTGCAATCGCACTCTAAGCTGTGTGTGCAATCGCACTCTAAGCTGTGTGTGTAATCGCACTCTAAGCTGTGTGTAATCGCCCTCTAAGCTGTGTGTGTGCGTAATCGCACTCTAAGCTGTGTTTGTGTGTAATCGCACTCTAAGCTGTGTGTGTGCGTAATCGCAATCTAAGCTGTGTGTGCGTAATCGCATTCTAAGCTCTGCGTGTGTGCGTAATCGCACTCTAAGCTATGCGTGTGTGTGTAATCGCACTCTAAGCTGTGCGTGTGTGTAATCGCACTCTAAGCTGTGCGTGTGTGTGTAATCGCACTCTAAGCTGTGTGTGTAATTGCACTCTAAGCTGTGCGTGTGTGTGTAATCGCACTCTAAGCTCTGCATGCATGTGTAATCGCACTCTAAGCTGTGCTTGCGTGTGTAATCGCACTCTAAGCTGTGCGTGCGTGTGTAATCGCACTCTAAGCTGTGCGGCGTGTGTAATCGCACTCTAAGCTGTGCGTGCGTGTGTAATTGCACTCTAAGAGGTGTGTGCGAGAGTAATTGCACTCTAGGCTGTGTGTGCCGTGTAATCGCACTCTAGGCTGTGTGCCGTGTAATCGCACTCAAGGCTGTCTGAGGCGTGTAATCGCACTCTAGGCTGTGTGTGCAATCGCACTCTAAGCTGTGTGTGCAATCGCACACTAAGCTGTGTGTGCAATCGCACTCTAAGCTGTGTGTGTAATCGCACTCTAAGCTGTGTGTAATCGCCCTCTAAGCTGTGTGTGTAATTGCATTCTAAGCTGTCTGTGTAGCCGCACTCTAAGCTGTGTGTCTAGCCACACTCTAAGCTGTGTGTGTGCGCAATCGCACTCTAAGCTGTGTGGGTGCGTAATTGCACTCTAAGCTGTGTGTGTGCATAATTGCACTCTAAACTGTGTGTGTTCGTAATCGCACTCTAAGCTGTGTGTATGTGTAATCGCACTCTAAGCTGTGTGTGCGTAATCGCACTCTCAGCTGTGTGTGCGTAATAGCACTCTAAGCTGTGTGTGTGCGTAATTGCACTCCAAGCTGTGTGTGTGCGTAATCGCACTCTAAGCTGTGTGTGCGCATAATCGCACTCTATGCTGTGCGTGTGTGTGTAATCGCGCTGTAAGCAGTGCATGTGTGTGTAATCGCACTCTCAGCTGTGCGTGTGTGTAATCGCACTCTAAGCTGTGCGTGCATGTGTAATCGCACTCTAAGCTCTGCATGCGTTTGTAATCGCACTCTAAGCTGTGCTTGCGTGTGTAATCGCACTCTAAGCTGTGCTTGCGTGTGCAATCGCACTCTAAGCCCTGCGTGCATGTGTAATCGCACCCTAAGCTGTGCGTGCATGTGTAATCGCACTCTAAGCTGTGCAGTGTGTGTAATCGCACTCTAAGCTGTGCGTGCGTGTGTAATTGCACTCTAAGAGGTGTGTGCGAGGGTAATCGCACTCTTGGCTGTGTGTGCCGTGTAATCGCACTCTAGGCTGTGTGCCGTGTAATCGCACTCTAGGCTGTCTGTGCCGTGTAATCGCACTCTAGGCTGTGTGTGCAATCGCACTCTAAGCTATGTGCGCAATCGCACTCTAAGCTGTGTGTGTAATCGCACTCTAAGCTGTGTGTAATCGCCCTCTAAGCTGTGTGTGTAATTGCATTCTAAGCTGTCTGTGTTGCCGCACTCTAAGCTGTGTGTGTAGCCGCACTCTAAGCTGTGTGTGTGCGTAATCGCACTCTAAGCTGTGTGTGTGCGTAATTGCACTCCAAGCTGTGTGTGCGCATAATCGCACTCTAAGCTGTGCGTGTGTGCGTAATCGCATTCTAAGCTGTGCATGTGTGTGTAATCGCACTCTAAGCTGTGCGTGTGTGTAATCGCACTCTAAGCTGTGCGTGCGTGTGTAATCGCACTCTAAGCTCTGCATGCGTGGGTAATCGCACTCTAAGCTGTGCGTGCATGTGTAATCGCACTCTAAGCTGTGCGGCGTGTGTAATCGCACTCTAAGAGGTTTGTGCGAGGGTATTCGCACTCTAGGCTGTGTGTGCTGTGTAATCGCACTCTAGGCTGTGTGTGTGCGTAATCGCACTCTAAGCTGTGTGTGCGCGAAATCGCACTCTAAGCTGTGTGTGCGTAATCGCACTCTAAGCTGTGTGTGTGCGTAATCGCACTCTAAGCTGTGTGTGCGCGAAATCGCACTCTAAGCTGTGTGTGCGTAATCGCACTCTAAGCTGTGCGTGTGTGCAATCGCACTCTAAGCTGTGTGTGCAATCGCATTCTAAGCTGTGTGTGTAATCGCACTCTAAGCTGTGTGTGTAATCGCCCTCTAAGCTCTGTGTGTAATTGCATTCTAAGTTGTGTGTGCAATCACACTCTAAGCTGTGTGTGTGTGTAATTGCACTCTAAGTTCTGTGTGTGTGTGTAATCGCACTCTAAGCTGTATGTGCAATCGCACTCTAAACCGTGTGTGTGTGTAATCGCACATTAAGCTGTGTGTGTGTAATCGCACATTAAGCTGTGTGTGTGTAATCGCACTCTAAGCTGTGTGTGTAGCCGCACTCAAAGCTGTGTGTGTAGCCGCACTCTAAGCTGTGTGTGTGCGTAATCGCACTCTAAGCTTTGTGTGTGCGTAATCGCACTCTAAGCTGTGTGTGTGTGTGTAATCGCACTCTAAGCTGTGTGTGTGCGTAGTCGCACTCTAAGCTGTGTGTGTGCGTAATCGCACTCTAAGCTGTGTTTGTGTGTAATCGCACTCTAAGCTCTGTGTGTGTGTAATCGCACTGCAAGCTGTATGTGCAATCGCACTCTAAGCTGTGTGTGCAATCGCACTCTAGGCTGTGTGTGCAATCGCACTCTAAGCTGTGCGTGCCATGCAATTGCACTCCAGGCTGTGTGTGCCGCGTAATCGCACTCGAGGCTGAGTGTGCAATCGCATTCTAAGCTGTGCGCAATCGCACTCTAAGCTGTGTGTGTAGCCACACTCTAAGCTGTGCGTGTAGCCGCACTCTAAGCTGTGTGTGTGCGTAATCGCACTCTAAGCTTTGTGTGTGCGTAATCGCACTCTAAGCTGTGTGTGTGTGTGTAATCGCACTCTAAGCTGTGTGTGTGCGTAATCGCACTCTAAGCTGTGTGTGTGCGTAATCGCACTCTAAGCTGTGTTTGTGTGCAATCGCACTCTAAGCTGTGTGTGTGTGTAATCGCACTGCAAGCTGTATGTGCAATCGCACTCTAAGCTGTGTGTGCAATCGCACTCTAGGCTGTGTGTGCAATCGCACTCTAAGCTGTGTGTGCCATGCAATTGCACTCCAGGCTGTGTGTGCCGCGTAATCGCACTCGAGGCTGAGTGTGCAATCGCATTCTAAGCTGTGCGCAATCGCACTCTAAGCTGTGTGTGCAATCGCACTCTAAGCTGTGTGTGCAATCACACTCTAAGCTGTGTGTGCAATCGCACTCTAAGCTGTGTGTGCAATTGCACTCTAAGCTGTATATGTAATCACACTCTAAATTGTGCGTGTGTGTAATCGCACTCTCAGCTGTGTGTAATCGCCCTCGAAGCTGTGTGCGTAATTGCATTCTAAGCTGTGTGTGCAATCGCACTCTAAACTGTGTGTGTGTGTGTAATCGCTCTCTAAGCTGTGTGCGTGTGCAATCGCACTCTAAACCGTGTGTGCCATGTAATTGCACTCTAGGCTGTGTGTGCCATGTAATCGCACTCTAGGCTGTGTGTGCAATCGCACTCTAAGCTGTGTGTGCAATCGCACTCTAAGCTGTGTGTGCAATCGCACTCTAAGCTGTGTGTGTAATCGCACTCTAAGCTGCGTGTAATCGCCCTCTAAGCTGTGTGTGTAATTGCATTCTAAGCTGTGTGTGTAGCCGCACTCTAAGCTGTGTGTGTAGCCGCACTCTAAGCTGTGTGTGTGCGTAATCGCACTCTAAGCTGTGTGGGTGCGTAATCGCACTCTAAGCTGTATGTGTGCATAATCGCACTCTAAACTGTGTGTGTTCGTAATCGCACTCCAAGCTGTGTGTGTGTGTAATTGCACTCTAAGCTGTGTGTGCGTAATCGCACTCTCAGCTGTGTGTGCGTAATCGCACTCTAAGCTGTGTGTGCGCATAATCGCACTCTAAGCTGTGCGTGTGTGCGTAATCGCTCTCTAAGCTGTGCATGTGTGTGTAATCGCACTCTAAGCTGTGCGTCTGTGTAATCGCACTCTAAGCTGTGCGTGCATGTGTAATCGCACTCTAAGCTCTGCGTGCATGTGTAATCACACTCTAAGCTGTGCTTGCGTGTGTAATCGCACTCTAAGCTGTGCGTGCGTGTGTAATCGCACTCTAAGAGGTGTGTGCGAGGGTAATCGCGCTCTAGGCTGTCTGTGCCGTGTAATCATACTCTAGGCTGTGTGTGCCGTGTAATCGCACTCTAGGCTGTGTGTGCCGTGTAATTGCACTCTAGGCTGTGTGTGCCATGTAATCGCACTCTAGGCTGTGTGTGCAATCGCACTCTAAGCTGTGTGTGCAATCGCACTCTAAGCTGTGTGTGCAATCGCACTCTAAGCTGTGTGTGTAATCGCACTCTAAGCTGTGTGTAATCGCCCTCTAAGCTGTGTGTGTGCGTAATCGCACTCTAAGCTGTGTTTGTGTGTAATCGCACTCTAAGCTGTGTGTGTGCGTAATCGCAATCTAAGCTGTGTGTGCGTAATCGCATTCTAAGCTCTGCGTGTGTGCGTAATCGCACTCTAAGCTATGCGTGTGTGTGTAATCGCACTCTAAGCTGTGCGTGTGTGTAATCGCACTCTAAGCTGTGCGTGTGTGTGTAATCGCACTCTAAGCTGTGTGTGTAATTGCACTCTAAGCTGTGCGTGCGTGTGTAATCGCACTCTAAGCTCTGCATGCATGTGTAATCGCACTCTAAGCTGTGCTTGCATGTGTAATCGCACTCTAAGCTGTGCGTGCGTGTGTAATCGCACTCTAAGCTGTGCGGCATGTGTAATCGCACTCTAAGCTGTGCGTGCGTGTGTAATTGCACTCTAAGAGGTGTGTGCGAGAGTAATTGCACTCTAGGCTGTGTGTGCCGTGTAATCGCACTCTAGGCTGTGTGCCGTGTAATCGCACTCTAGGCTGTCTGTGCCGTGTAATCGCACTCTAGGCTGTGTGTGCAATCGCACTCTAAGCTGTGTGTGCAATCGCACACTAAGCTGTGTGTGCAATCGCACTCTAAGCTGTGTGTGTAATCGCACTCTAAGCTGTGTGTAATCGCCCTCTAAGCTGTGTGTGTAATTGCATTCTAAGCTGTCTGTGTAGCCGCACTCTAAGCTGTGTGTGTAGCCACACTCTAAGCTGTGTGTGTGCGCAATCGCACTCTAAGCTGTGTGGGTGCGTAATTGCACTCTAAGCTGTGTGTGTGCATAAATGCACTCTAAACTGTGTGTGTTCGTAATCGCACTCTAAGCTGTGTGTATGTGTAATCGCACTCTAAGCTCTGTGTGCGTAATCGCACTCTCAGCTGTGCGTGCGTGTGTAATCACACTCTAAGTTCTGTGTGTGTGTGTAATCACACTCTAAGCTGTATGTGCAATCACACTCCAAACCGTGTGTGTGTGTGATCGCACATTAAGCTGTGTATGTGTAATCGCACATTAAGCTGCGTGTGAGTAATCGCACTCTAAACTGTGTGTGTGTAGCCGCACTCTAAGCTGTGTGTGTAGCCGCACTCTAAGCTGTGTGTGTAGCCGCACTCTAAGCTGTGTGTGTGCGTAATCGCACTCTAAGCTGTGTGTGTGCGTAATCGCACTCTAAGCTGTGTGTGTGCGTAATCGCACTCTAAGCTGTGTGTGTGCGTAATCGCAACCTAAGCTGTGTGTGTGCGTAATCGCACTCTAAGCTGTGTGTGTGCGTAATCGCACTCTAAGCTGTGTGTGCGCGAAATCGCACTCTAAGCTGTGTGTGCGTAATCGCACTCTAAGCTGTGCGTGTGTGCAATCGCACTCTAAGCTGTGTGTGCAATCGCATTCTAAGCTGTGTGTGTAATCGCACTCTAAGCTGTGTGTGTAATCGCCCTCTAAGCTCTGTGTGTAATTGCATTCTAAGTTGTGTGTGCAATCACACTCTAAGCTGTGTGTGTGTGTAATTGCACTCTAAGTTCTGTGTGTGTGTGTAATCGCAATCTAAGCTGTATGTGCAATCGCACTCTAAACCGTGTGTGTGTGTAATCGCACATTAAGCTGTGTGTGTGTAATCGCACTCTAAGCTGTGTGTGTAGCCGCACTCAAAGCTGTGTGTGTAGCCGCACTCTAAGCTGTGTGTGTGCGTAATCGCACTCTAAGCTTTGTGTGTGCGTAATCGCACTCTAAGCTGTGTGTGTGTGTGTAATCGCACTCTAAGCTGTGTGTGTGCGTAGTCGCACTCTAAGCTTTGTGTGTGCGTAATCGCACTCTAAGCTGTGTTTGTGTGTAATCGCACTCTAAGCTCTGTGTGTGTGTAATCGCACTGCAAGCTGTATGTGCAATCGCACTCTAAGCTGTGTGTGCAATCGCACTCTAGGCTGTGTGTGCAATCGCACTCTAAGCTGTGCGTGCCATGCAATTGCACTCCAGGCTGTGTGTGCCGCGTAATCGCACTCGAGGCTGAGTGTGCAATCGCATTCTAAGCTGTGCGCAATCGCACTCTAAGCTGTGTGTGTAGCCACACTCTAAGCTGTGCGTGTAGCCGCACTCTAAGCTGTGTGTGTGCGTAATCGCACTCTAAGCTTTGTGTGTGCGTAATCGCACTCTAAGCTGTGTGTGTGTGTGTAATCGCACTCTAAGCTGTGTGTGTGCGTAATCGCACTCTAAGCTGTGTGTGTGCGTAATCGCACTCTAAGCTGTGTTTGTGTGTAATCGCACTCTAAGCTGTGTGTGTGTGTAATCGCACTGCAAGCTGTATGTGCAATCGCACTCTAAGCTGTGTGTGCAATCGCACTCTAGGCTGTGTGTGCAATCGCACTCTAAGCTGTGTGTGCCATGCAATTGCACTCCAGGCTGTGTGTGCCGCGTAATCGCACTCGAGGCTGAGTGTGCAATCGCATTCTAAGCTGTGCGCAATCGCACTCTAAGCTGTGTGTGCAATCGCACTCTAAGCTGTGTGTGCAATCACACTCTAAGCTGTGTGTGCAATCGCACTCTAAGCTGTGTGTGCAATTGCACTCTAAGCTGTATATGTAATCACACTCTAAATTGTGTGTGTGTGTAATCGCACTCTCAGCTGTGTGTAATCGCCCTCGAAGCTGTGTGCGTAATTGCATTCTAAGCTGTGTGTGCAATCGCACTCTAAACTGTGTGTGTGTGTGTAATCGCTCTCTAAGCTGTGTGCGTGTGCAATCGCACTCTAAACCGTGTGTGCAATCGCACTCTAAGCTGTGTGTGCAATCGCACTCTAAGCTGTGTGTGTAATCGCACTCTAAGCTGCGTGTAATCGCCCTCTAAGCTGTGTGTGTAATTGCATTCTAAGCTGTGTGTGTAGCCGCACTCTAAGCTGTGTGTGTAGCCGCACTCTAAGCTGTGTGTGTGCGTAATCGCACTCTAAGCTGTGTGGGTGCGTAATCGCACTCTAAGCTGTATGTGTGCATAATCGCACTCTAAACTGTGTGTGTTCGTAATCGCACTCCAAGCTGTGTGTGTGTGTAATTGCACTCTAAGCTGTGTGTGCGTAATCGCACTCTCAGCTGTGTGTGCGTAATCGCACTCTAAGCTGTGTGTGCGCATAATCGCACTCTAAGCTGTGCGTGTGTGCGTAATCGCTCTCTAAGCTGTGCATGTGTGTGTAATCGCACTCTAAGCTGTGCGTCTGTGTAATCGCACTCTAAGCTGTGCGTGCGTGTGTAATCGCACTCTAAGCTCTGCGTGCATGTGTAATCACACTCTAAGATGTGCTTGCGTGTGTAATCGCACTCTAAGCTGTGCGTGCGTGTGTAATCGCACTCTAAGAGGTGTGTGCGAGGGTAATCGCGCTCTAGGCTGTCTGTGCCGTGTAATCATACTCTAGGCTGTGTGTGCCGTGTAATCGCACTCTAGGCTGTGTGTGCCGTGTAATTGCACTCTAGGCTGTGTGTGCCATGTAATCGCACTCTAGGCTGTGTGTGCAATCGCACTCTAAGCTGTGTGTGCAATCGCACTCTAAGCTGTGTGTGCAATCGCACTCTAAGCTGTGTGTGTAATCGCACTCTAAGCTGTGTGTAATCGCCCTCTAAGCTGTGTGTGTGCGTAATCGCACTCTAAGCTGTGTTTGTGTGTAATCGCACTCTAAGCTGTGTGTGTGCGTAATCGCAATCTAAGCTGTGTGTGCGTAATCGCATTCTAAGCTCTGCGTGTGTGCGTAATCGCACTCTAAGCTATGCGTGTGTGTGTAATCGCACTCTAAGCTGTGCGTGTGTGTAATCGCACTCTAAGCTGTGCGTGTGTGTGTAATCGCACTCTAAGCTGTGTGTGTAATTGCACTCTAAGCTGTGCGTGCGTGTGTAATCGCACTCTAAGCTCTGCATGCATGTGTAATCGCACTCTAAGCTGTGCTTGCGTGTGTAATCGCACTCTAAGCTGTGCGTGCGTGTGTAATCGCACTCTAAGCTGTGCGGCGTGTGTAATCGCACTCTAAGCTGTGCGTGCGTGTGTAATCACACTCTAAGAGGTGCGTGCGAGGGTAATCGCGCTCTAGGCTGTCTGTGCCGTGTAATCATACTCTAGGCTGTGTGTGCCGTGTAATCGCACTCTAGGCTGTGTGTGCCGTGTAATTGCACTCTAGGCTGTGTGTGCCATGTAATCGCACTCTAGGCTGTGTGTGCAATCGCACTCTAGGCTGTGTGTGCAATCGCACTCTAAGCTGTGTGTGCAATCGCACTCTAAGCTGTGTGTGTAATCGCACTCTAAGCTGTGTGTAATCGCCCTCTAAGCTGTGTGTGTGCGTAATCGCACTCTAAGCTGTGTTTGTGTGTAATCGCACTCTAAGCTGTGTGTGTGCGTAATCGCAATCTAAGCTGTGTGTGCGTAATCGCATTCTAAGCTCTGCGTGTGTGCGTAATCGCACTCTAAGCTATGCGTGTGTGTGTAATCGCACTCTAAGCTGTGCGTGTGTGTAATCGCACTCTAAGCTGTGCGTGTGTGTGTAATCGCACTCTAAGCTGTGTGTGTAATTGCACTCTAAGCTGTGCGTGTGTGTGTAATCGCACTCTAAGCTCTGCATGCATGTGTAATCGCACTCTAAGCTGTGCTTGCGTGTGTAATCGCACTCTAAGCTGTGCGTGCGTGTGTAATCGCACTCTAAGCTGTGCGGCGTGTGTAATCGCACTCTAAGCTGTGCGTGCGTGTGTAATTGCACTCTAAGAGGTGTGTGCGAGAGTAATTGCACTCTAGGCTGTGTGTGCCGTGTAATCGCACTCTAGGCTGTGTGCCGTGTAATCGCACTCTAGGCTGTCTGTGCCGTGTAATCGCACTCTAGGCTGTGTGTGCAATCGCACTCTAAGCTGTGTGTGCAATCGCACACTAAGCTGTGTGTGCAATCGCACTCTAAGCTGTGTGTGTAATCGCACTCTAAGCTGTGTGTAATCGCCCTCTAAGCTGTGTGTGTAATTGCATTCTAAGCTGTCTGTGTAGCCGCACTCTAAGCTGTGTGTGTAGCCACACTCTAAGCTGTGTGTGTGCGCAATCGCACTCTAAGCTGTGTGGGTGCGTAATTGCACTCTAAGCTGTGTGTGTGCATAATTGCACTCTAAACTGTGTGTGTTCGTAATCGCACTCTAAGCTGTGTGTATGTGTAATCGCACTCTAAGCTCTGTGTGCGTAATCGCACTCTCAGCTGTGTGTGCGTAATAGCACTCTAAGCTGTGTGTGTGCGTAATTGCACTCCAAGCTGTGTGTGTGCGTAATCGCACTCTAAGCTGTGTGTGCGAATAATCGCACTCTATGCTGTGCGTGTGTGTGTAATCGCGCTCTAAGCAGTGCATGTGTGTGTAATCGCACTCTCAGCTGTGCGTGTGTGTAATCGCACTCTAAGCTGTGCGTGCATGTGTAATCGCACTCTAAGCTCTGCATGCGTTTGTAATCGCACTCTAAGCTGTGCTTGCGTGTGTAATCGCACTCTAAGCTGTGCTTGCGTGTGCAATCGCACTCTAAGCCCTGCGTGCATGTGTAATCGCACCCTAAGCTGTGCGTGCATGTGTAATCGCACTCTAAGCTGTGCAGTGTGTGTAATCGCACTCTAAGCTGTGCGTGCGTGTGTAATTGCACTCTAAGAGGTGTGTGCGAGGGTAATGGCACTCTAGGCTGTGTGTGCCGTGTAATCGCACTCTAGGCTGTGTGCCGTGTAATCGCACTCTAGGCTGTCTGTGCCGTGTAATCGCACTCTAGGCTGTGTGTGCAATCGCACTCTAAGCTATGTGCGCAATCGCACTCTAAGCTGTGTGTGTAATCGCACTCTAAGCTGTGTGTAATCGCCCTCTAAGCTGTGTGTGTAATTGCATTCTAAGCTGTCTGTGTTGCCGCACTCTAAGCTGTGTGTGTAGCCGCACTCTAAGCTGTGTGTGTGCGTAATCGCACTCTAAGCTGTGTGTGTGCGTAATTGCACTCCAAGCTGTGTGTGTGCGTAATCGCACTCTAAGCTGTGTGTGCGCATAATCGCACTCTAAGCTGTGCGTGTGTGCGTAATCGCATTCTAAGCTGTGCATGTGTGTGTAATCGCACTCTAAGCTGTGCGTGTGTGTAATCGCACTCTAAGCTGTGCGTGCGTGTGTAATCGCACTCTAAGCTCTGCATGCGTGGGTAATCGCACTCTAAGCTGTGCGTGCATGTGTAATCGCACTCTAAGCTGTGCGGCGTGTGTAAGAGGTTTGTGCGAGGGTATTCGCACTCTAGGCTGTGTGTGCTGTGTAATCGCACTCTAGGCTGTGTGTGCCGTGTAATCACACTCTAGGCTGTCTGTGCCGTATAATCGCACTCTAGGCTGTGTGTGCAATCGCACTCTAAGCTGTGTGTAATCGCCCTCTAAGCTGTGTGTGTAATTGCATTCTAAGCTGTGTGTGTAGCCGCACTCTAAGCTTTGTGTGTAGCCGCACTCTAAGCTGTGTGTGTGCGTAATCGCACTCTAAGCTGTGTGTGCGTGTAATCGCACTCTCAGCTGTGTGTGCGTAATCGCACTCTAAGCAGTGAGTGTGCGTAATTGCTCTCCAAGCTGTGTGTGTGCCTAATCGCCCTCTAAGCTGTGTGTGCGCATAATCGCACTCTAAGCTGTGCGTGTGTGCGTAATCGCACTCTAAGCTGTGCTTGTGTGTGTAATCGCTCTCTAAGCTGTGTGTGTGCGTAATCGCACTCTAAGCTGTGTGCGCGTAATCGCATTCTAAGCTGTGCGTGTGTGCGTAATCGCACTCTAAGCTATGCGTGTGTGTGTAATCGCACTCTAAGCTGTGCGTGTGTGTAATCGCACTCTAAGCTGTGCGTGTGTGTGTAATCGCACTCTAAGCTGTGTGTGTAATTGCACTCTAAGCTGTGCGTGCGTGTGTAATCGCACTCTAAGCTCTGCATGCATGTGTAATCGCACTCTAAGCTGTGCTTGGGTGTGTAATCGCACTCTAAGCTTTGCGTGCATGTGTAAATGCACTCTAAGCTGTCCGGCGTGTGTAATTGCACTCTATTAGGTGTGTGCGAGGGTAATCGCACTCTAGGCTGTGTGTGCCGTGTAATCGCACTCTAGGCTGTGTGCCGTGTAATCGCACTCTAGGCTGTCTGTGCCGTGTAATCGCACTCTAAGCTGTGTGTGCAATCGCACTCTAAGCTGTGTGTGCAATCACACTCTAAGCTGTGTGTGCAATCGCACTCTAAGCTGTGTGTGCAATCGCACTCTAAGCTGTATATGTAATCACACTCTAAATTGTGTGTGTGTGTAATCGCACTCTCAGCTGTGTGTGTAATTGCATTCTGAGCTGTGTGTGCAATCGCACTCTAAACTGTGTGTGTGTGTGTAATCGCTCTCTAAGCTGTGTGTGTGTGCAATCGCACTCTAAACCGTGTGTGCCGTGTAATTGCACTAGAGGCTGTGTGTGCCATGTAATCGCACTCTAGGCTGTGTGTGCAATCGCTCTCTAAGCTGTGTGTGCAATCGCACTCTAAGCTGTGTGTGCAATCGCACTCTAAGCTGTGTGTGCAATCGCACTCTAAGCTGTGTGTGTAATCGCACTCTAAGCTGTGTGTAATCGCCCTCTAAGCTGTGTGTGTAATTGCATTCTAAGCTGTGTGTGTAGCCGCACTCTACGCTGTGTGTGTAGCCGCACTCTAAGCTGTGTGTGCGCATCATCGCACTCTAAGCTGTGCGGGTGCGTAATCGCACTCCAAGCTGTGTGTGTGTGTAATTGCACTCTAAGCTGTGTGTGTGTAGCCGCACTCTAAGCTGTGTGTGTGCGTAATCGCACTCTAAGCTGTGTCGGTGCATAATCGCACTCTAAGCTGTGTGAGTGCATAATCGCACTCTAAACTGTGTCTGTTCGTAATCGCACTCTAAGCTGTGTGTGTGTGTAATCGCAGTCTCAGCTGTGTGTGCGTAATCGCACTCTAAGCAGTGAGTGTGCGTAATTGCACTCCAAGCTGTGTGTGTGCGTAATCGCACTCTAAGCTGTGTGTGCGCATAATCGCACTCTAAGCTGTGCGTGTGTGCGTAATCACACTCTAAGCTGTGCTTGTGTGTGTAATCGCACTCTAAGCTGTGTGTGTGCGTAATCGCACTTTAAGCTGTGTGTGCGTAATCGCATTCTAAGCTGTGCGTGTGTGCGTAATCGCACTCTAAGCTATGCGTGTGTGTGTAATCGCACTCTAAGCTGTGCGTGTGTGTAATCGCACTCTAAGCTGTGCGTGTGTGTGTAATCGCACTCTAAGCTGTGTGTGTAATTGCACTCTAAGCTGTGCGTGCGTGTGTAATCGCACTCTAAGCTCTGCATGCATGTGTAATCGCACTCTAAGCTGTGCTTGCGTGTGTAATCGCACTCTAAGCTGTGCGTGCGTGTGTAATCGCACTCTAAGCTGTGCGGCGTGTGTAATCGCACTCTAAGCTGTGCGTGCGTGTGTAATTGCGTGCGTGTGTAATCGCACTCTAAGCTGTGCGGCGTGTGTAATCGCACTCTAAGCTGTGTGTGCGTGTGTAATTGCACTCTAAGAGGTTTGTGCGAGAGTAATCGCACTCTAGGCTGTTTGTGCCGTGTAATCGCACTCTAGGCTGTGTGCCGTGTAATCGCACTCTAGGCTGTCTGTGGCGTGTAATCGCACTCTAGGCTGTGTGTGCAATCGCACTCTAAGCTGTGTGTGTAATCGCACTCTAAGCTGTGTGTAATCGCCCTCTAAGCTGTGTGTGTAATTGCATTCTAAGCTGTCTGTGTAGCCGCACTCTAAGCTGTGTGTGTAGCCGCACTCTAAGCTGTGTGTGTGCGTAATCGCACTCTAAGCTGTGTGGGTGCGTAATCGCACTCTAAGCTGTGTGTGTTCGTAATCGCACTCTAAGCTGTGTGTATGTTTAATCGCACTCTAAGCTGTGTGTGCGTAAACGCACTCTCAGCTGTGTGTGCGTAATCGCACTCTAAGCTGTGTGTGTGCGTAATCGCACTCTAAGCTGTGTGTGCACATAATCGCACTCTAAGCTGTGCGTGTGTGCGTAATCGCACTCTAAGCAGTGCATGTGTGTGTAATCGCACTCTAAGCTGTGCGTGTGTGTAATCACACTCTAAGCTGTGCGTGCATGTGTAATCGCACTCTAAGCTCTGCATGCGTGTGTAATCGCACTCTAAGCTGTGCTTGCGTGTGTAATCGCACTCTAAGCTGTGCGTGCGTGTGTAATCACACTCTAAGCTCTGCGTGCATGTGTAATCGCACTCTAAGCTGTGCATGCATGTGTAATCACACTCTAAGCTGTGCGGTGTGTGTAATCGCACTCTAAGCTGTGCGTGCGTGTGTAATTGCACTCTAAGAGGTGTGTGCGAGGGTAATCGCACTCTAGGCTCTGTGTGCCGTGTAATCGCACTCTCGGCTGTGTGCCGTGTAATCGCACTCTAGGCTGTCTGTGCCATGTAATCGCACTCTAGGCTGTGTGTGCAATCGCACTCTAAGCCATGTGCGCAATCGCAATCTAAGCTGTGTGTGCAATCGCACTCTAAGCTGTGTGTGTAATCGCACTCTAAGCTGTGTGTAATCGCCCTCTAAGCTGTGTGTGTAATTGCATTCTAAGCTGTCTGTGTTGCCGCACTCTAAGCTGTGTGTGTAGCCGCACTCTAAGCTGTGTGTGTGCGTAATCGCACTCTGAGCTGTGAGGGTGCGTAATCGCACTCTAAGCTGTGTGTGTGCATAATCGCACTCTAAACTGTGTGTGTTCGTAATCGCACTCTAAGCTGTGTGTATGTGTAATCGCACTCTAAGCTGTGTGTGCGTAATTGCACTCTCAGCTGTGTGTGCGTAATCGCACTCTAAGCTGTGTGTGTGCGTAATTGCACTCCAAGCTGTGTGTGTGCGTAATCGCACTCTAATCTGTGTGTGAGCATAATCGCACTCTAAGCTGTGCGTGTGTGCGTAATCACTTTCTAAGCTGTGCATGTGTGTGTAATCGCACTCTAAGCTGTGCGTGTGTGTAATCGCACTCTAAGCTGTGTGTGTGTGTGTAATCGCACTCTAAGCTCTGCATGCGTGTGTAATCGCAATCTAAGCTGTGCTTGCGTGTGTAATCGAACTCTAAGCTGTGTGTGCAATCGCACTCTAAGCTGTGTGTGTGCGTAATCACACTTTAAGCTGTGTGTGCGTAATCGCACTCTAAGCTGTGCGTGTGTGTGTAATCGCACTCTAAGCTGTGTGTGTAATTGCACTCTAAGCTGTGCGTGCGTGTGTAATCGCACTCTAAGCTCTGCATGCATGTGTAATCGCACTCTAAGCTGTGCTTGCGTGTGTAATCGCACTCTAAGCTGTGCGTGCGTGTGTAATCGCACTCTAAGCTGTCCGGCGTGTGTAATCGCACTCTAAGCTGTGCGTGCGTGTGTAATTGCACTCTAAGAAATTTGTGCGAGAGTAATCGCACTCTAGGCTGTGTGTGCCGTGTAATCGCACTCTAGGCTGTGTGCCGTGTAATCGCACTCTAGGCTGTCTGTGCCGTGTAATCGCACTCTAGGCTGTGTGTGCAATCGCACTCTAAGCTGTGTGTGCAATCGCACTCTAAGCTGTGTGTGTGCGTAATCACACTTTAAGCTGTGTGTGCGTAATCGCACTCTAAGCTGTGCGTGTGTGTGTAATCGCACTCTAAGCTGTGTGTGTAATTGCACTCTAAGCTGTGCGTGCGTGTGTAATCGCACTCTAAGCTCTGCATGCATGTGTAATCGCACTCTAAGCTGTGCTTGCGTGTGTAATCGCACTCTAAGCTGTGCGTGCGTGTGTAATCGCACTCTAAGCTGTCCGGCGTGTGTAATCGCACTCTAAGCTGTGCGTGCGTGTGTAATTGCACTCTAAGAAATTTGTGCGAGAGTAATCGCACTCTAGGCTGTGTGTGCCGTGTAATCGCACTCTAGGCTGTGTGCCGTGTAATCGCACTCTAGGCTGTCTGTGCCGTGTAATCGCACTCTAGGCTGTGTGTGCAATCGCACTCTAAGCTGTGTGCGCAATCGCACTCTAAGCTGTGTGTGCAATCGCACTCTAAGCTGTGTGTGTAATCGCACACTAAGCTGTGGGTAATCGCCCTCTAAGCTGTGTGTGTAATTGCATTCTAAGCTGTGTGTGTTGCCGCACTCTAAGCTGTGTGTGTAGACGCACTCTAAGCTGTGTGTGTGCTTAATCGCACTCTAAGCTGTGTGGGTGCGTAATCGCACTCTAAGCTGTGTGTGTGCATAATTGCACTCTAAACTGTGTGTGTTCGTAATCGCACTCTAAGCTGTGTGTATGTGTAATCGCACTCTAAGCTGTGTGTGCGTAAACGCACTCTCAGCTGTGTGTGCGTAATCGCACTCTAAGCTGTGTGTGTGCGTAATTGCACTCCAAGCTGTGTGTGTGCGTAATCGCACTCTAAGCTGTGTGTGCGCATAATCGCACTCTAAGCTGTGTGTGTGTGCGTAACCGCACTCTAAGCAGTGCATGTGTGTGTAATCGCACTCTAAGCTGCGTGTGTGTGTAATCGCACTCTAAGCTGTGCGTGCGTGTGTAATCGCACTCTAAGCACTGCATGCGTGTGTAATCGCATTCTAAGCTGTGCTTGCGTGTGTAATCGCACTCTAAGCTGTGCGTGCGTGTGTAATCACACTCTAAGCTCTGCGTGCATGTGTAATCGCACTCTAAGCTGTGCATGCATGTGTAATCACACTCTAAGCTGTGCGGTGTGTGTAATCGCACTCTAAGCTGTGCGTGCGTGTGTAATTGCACTCTAAGAGGTGTGTGCGAGGGTAATCGCACTCTAGGCTCTGTGTGCCGTGTAATCGCACTCTAGGCTGTGTGCCGTGTAATCGCACTCTAGGCTGTCTGTGCCGTGTAATCGCACTCTAGGCTGTGTGTGAAATCGCACTCTAAGCCATGTGCGCAATCGCAATCTAAGCTGTGTGTGCAATCGCACTCTAAGCTGTGTGTGTAATCGCACTCTAAGCTGTTTGTAATCGCCCTCTAAGCTGTGTGTGTAATTGCATTCTAAGCTGTCTGTGTTGCCGCACTCTAAGCTGTGTGTGTAGCCGCACTCTAAGCTGTGTGTGTGCGTAATTGCACTCTGAGCTGTGTGGGTGCGTAATCGCACTCTAAGCTGTGTGTGTGCATAATCGCACTCTAAACTGTGTGTGTTCGTAATCGCACTCTAAGCTGTGTGTATGTGTAATCGCACTCTAAGCTGTGTGTGCGTAATCGCACTCTCAGCTGTGTGTGCGTAATCGCACTCTAAGCTGAGTGTGTGCGTAATTGCACTCCAAGCTGTGTGTGTGCGTAATCGCACTCTAAGCTGTGTGTGCGTAAACGCACTCTCAGCTGTGTGTGCGTAATCGCACTCTAAGCTGTGTGTGTGCGTAATCGCACTCTAAGCTGTGTGTGCACATAATCGCACTCTAAGCTGTGCGTGTGTGCGTAATCGCACTCTAAGCAGTGCATGTGTGTGTAATCGCACTCTAAGCTGTGCGTGTGTGTAATCACACTCTAAGCTGTGCGTGCATGTGTAATCGCACTCTAAGCTCTGCATGCGTGTGTAATCGCACTCTAAGCTGTGCTTGCGTGTGTAATCGCACTCTAAGCTGTGCGTGCGTGTGTAATCACACTCTAAGCTCTGCGTGCATGTGTAATCGCACTCTAAGCTGTGCATGCATGTGTAATCACACTCTAAGCTGTGCGGTGTGTGTAATCGCACTCTAAGCTGTGCGTGCGTGTGTAATTGCACTCTAAGAGGTGTGTGCGAGGGTAATCGCACTCTAGGCTCTGTGTGCCGTGTAATCGCACTCTCGGCTGTGTGCCGTGTAATCGCACTCTAGGCTGTCTGTGCCATGTAATCGCACTCTAGGCTGTGTGTGCAATCGCACTCTAAGCCATGTGCGCAATCGCAATCTAAGCTGTGTGTGCAATCGCACTCTAAGCTGTGTGTGTAATCGCACTCTAAGCTGTGTGTAATCGCCCTCTAAGCTGTGTGTGTAATTGCATTCTAAGCTGTCTGTGTTGCCGCACTCTAAGCTGTGTGTGTAGCCGCACTCTAAGCTGTGTGTGTGCGTAATCGCACTCTGAGCTGTGAGGGTGCGTAATCGCACTCTAAGCTGTGTGTGTGCATAATCGCACTCTAAACTGTGTGTGTTCGTAATCGCACTCTAAGCTGTGTGTATGTGTAATCGCACTCTAAGCTGTGTGTGCGTAATTGCACTCTCAGCTGTGTGTGCGTAATCGCACTCTAAGCTGTGTGTGTGCGTAATTGCACTCCAAGCTGTGTGTGTGCGTAATCGCACTCTAATCTGTGTGTGAGCATAATCGCACTCTAAGCTGTGCGTGTGTGCGTAATCACTTTCTAAGCTGTGCATGTGTGTGTAATCGCACTCTAAGCTGTGCGTGTGTGTAATCGCACTCTAAGCTGTGTGTGTGTGTGTAATCGCACTCTAAGCTCTGCATGCGTGTGTAATCGCAATCTAAGCTGTGCTTGCGTGTGTAATCGAACTCTAAGCTGTGTGTGCAATCGCACTCTAAGCTGTGTGTGTGCGTAATCACACTTTAAGCTGTGTGTGCGTAATCGCACTCTAAGCTGTGCGTGTGTGTGTAATCGCACTCTAAGCTGTGTGTGTAATTGCACTCTAAGCTGTGCGTGCGTGTGTAATCGCACTCTAAGCTCTGCATGCATGTGTAATCGCACTCTAAGCTGTGCTTGCGTGTGTAATCGCACTCTAAGCTGTGCGTGCGTGTGTAATCGCACTCTAAGCTGTCCGGCGTGTGTAATCGCACTCTAAGCTGTGCGTGCGTGTGTAATTGCACTCTAAGAAATTTGTGCGAGAGTAATCGCACTCTAGGCTGTGTGTGCCGTGTAATCGCACTCTAGGCTGTGTGCCGTGTAATCGCACTCTAGGCTGTCTGTGCCGTGTAATCGCACTCTAGGCTGTGTGTGCAATCGCACTCTAAGCTGTGTGTGCAATCGCACTCTAAGCTGTGTGTGTGCGTAATCACACTTTAAGCTGTGTGTGCGTAATCGCACTCTAAGCTGTGCGTGTGTGTGTAATCGCACTCTAAGCTGTGTGTGTAATTGCACTCTAAGCTGTGCGTGCGTGTGTAATCGCACTCTAAGCTCTGCATGCATGTGTAATCGCACTCTAAGCTGTGCTTGCGTGTGTAATCGCACTCTAAGCTGTGCGTGCGTGTGTAATCGCACTCTAAGCTGTCCGGCGTGTGTAATCGCACTCTAAGCTGTGCGTGCGTGTGTAATTGCACTCTAAGAAATTTGTGCGAGAGTAATCGCACTCTAGGCTGTGTGTGCCGTGTAATCGCACTCTAGGCTGTGTGCCGTGTAATCGCACTCTAGGCTGTCTGTGCCGTGTAATCGCACTCTAGGCTGTGTGTGCAATCGCACTCTAAGCTGTGTGCGCAATCGCACTCTAAGCTGTGTGTGCAATCGCACTCTAAGCTGTGTGTGTAATCGCACACTAAGCTGTGGGTAATCGCCCTCTAAGCTGTGTGTGTAATTGCATTCTAAGCTGTGTGTGTTGCCGCACTCTAAGCTGTGTGTGTAGACGCACTCTAAGCTGTGTGTGTGCTTAATCGCACTCTAAGCTGTGTGGGTGCGTAATCGCACTCTAAGCTGTGTGTGTGCATAATTGCACTCTAAACTGTGTGTGTTCGTAATCGCACTCTAAGCTGTGTGTATGTGTAATCGCACTCTAAGCTGTGTGTGCGTAAACGCACTCTCAGCTGTGTGTGCGTAATCGCACTCTAAGCTGTGTGTGTGCGTAATTGCACTCCAAGCTGTGTGTGTGCGTAATCGCACTCTAAGCTGTGTGTGCGCATAATCGCACTCTAAGCTGTGTGTGTGTGCGTAACCGCACTCTAAGCAGTGCATGTGTGTGTAATCGCACTCTAAGCTGCGTGTGTGTGTAATCGCACTCTAAGCTGTGCGTGCGTGTGTAATCGCACTCTAAGCACTGCATGCGTGTGTAATCGCATTCTAAGCTGTGCTTGCGTGTGTAATCGCACTCTAAGCTGTGCGTGCGTGTGTAATCACACTCTAAGCTCTGCGTGCATGTGTAATCGCACTCTAAGCTGTGCATGCATGTGTAATCACACTCTAAGCTGTGCGGTGTGTGTAATCGCACTCTAAGCTGTGCGTGCGTGTGTAATTGCACTCTAAGAGGTGTGTGCGAGGGTAATCGCACTCTAGGCTCTGTGTGCCGTGTAATCGCACTCTAGGCTGTGTGCCGTGTAATCGCACTCTAGGCTGTCTGTGCCGTGTAATCGCACTCTAGGCTGTGTGTGAAATCGCACTCTAAGCCATGTGCGCAATCGCAATCTAAGCTGTGTGTGCAATCGCACTCTAAGCTGTGTGTGTAATCGCACTCTAAGCTGTTTGTAATCGCCCTCTAAGCTGTGTGTGTAATTGCATTCTAAGCTGTCTGTGTTGCCGCACTCTAAGCTGTGTGTGTAGCCGCACTCTAAGCTGTGTGTGTGCGTAATTGCACTCTGAGCTGTGTGGGTGCGTAATCGCACTCTAAGCTGTGTGTGTGCATAATCGCACTCTAAACTGTGTGTGTTCGTAATCGCACTCTAAGCTGTGTGTATGTGTAATCGCACTCTAAGCTGTGTGTGCGTAATCGCACTCTCAGCTGTGTGTGCGTAATCGCACTCTAAGCTGAGTGTGTGCGTAATTGCACTCCAAGCTGTGTGTGTGCGTAATCGCACTCTAAGCTGTGTGTGCGCATAATCGCACTCTAAGCTGTGCGTGTGTGCGTAATCGCATTCTAAGCTGTGCATGTGTGTGTAATCGCACTCTAAGCTGTGCGTGTGTGTAATCGCACTCTAAGCTGTGCGTGTGTCTGTAATCGCACTCTAAGCTCTGCATGCGTGTGTAATCGCACTCTAAGCTGTGCTTGCGTGTGTAATCGCACTCTAAGCTGTGCGTGCGTGTGTAATCGCACTCTAAGCTCTGCGTGCGTGTGTAATCGCAATCTAAGGTTTGCGTGCATGTGCAATCGCACTCTAAGCTGTGCGGCGTGTGTAATCGCACTCCAAGAGGTTTGTGCGAGGGTATTCGCACTCTAGGCTGTGTGTGCCGAGTAATCACACTCTAGGCTGTCTGTGCCGTGTAATCGCCCTCTAGGCTGTGTGTGCAATCGCACTCTAAGTTGTGTGTGTAGCCACACTCTAAGCTGTGTGTGTGCGTAATCGCACTCTAAGCTGTGTCGGTGCGTAAACGCACTCTAAGCTGTGTGTGCGTGTAATCGCACTCTCAGCTGTGTGTGCGTAATCGCACTCTAAGCAGTGAGTGTGCGTAATTGCTCTCCAAGCTGTGTGTGTGCGTAATCGCACTCTAAGCTGTGTGTGCGCATAATCGCACTCTAAGCTGTGCGTGTGTGCGTAATCGCACTCTAAGCTGTGCTTGTGTGTGTAATCGCTCTCTAAGCTGTGTGTGTGCGTAATCGCACTCTAAGCTGTGTGCGCGTAATCGCATTCTAAGCTGTGCGTGTGTGCGTCATCGCACTCTAAGCTATGCGTGTGTGTGTAATCGCACTCTAAGCTGTGCGTGTGTGTAATCGCACTCTAAGCTGTGCGTGTGTGTGTAATCGCACTCTAAGCTGTGCGTGTAATTGCACTCTAAGCTGTGCGTGCGTGTGTAATCGCACTCTAAGCTCTGCATGCATGTGTAATCGCACTCTAAGCTGTGCTTGCGTGTGTAATCGCACTCTAAGCTTTGCGTGCGTGCGTAAATGCACTCTAAGCTGTCCGGCGTGTGTAATTGCACTCTATTAGGTGTGTGCGAGGGTAATCGCACTCTAGGCTGTGTGTGCCATGTAATCGCACTCTAGGCTGTGGGCCGTGTAATCGCACTCTAGGCTGTCTGTGCCGTGTAATCGCACTCTAAGCTGTGTGTGCAATCGCACTCTAAGCTGTGTGTGCAATCACACTCTAAGCTGTGTGTGCAATCGCACTCTAAGCTGTGTGTGTAATCGCACTCTAAGCTCTGCATGCATGTGTAATCGCACTTTAAGCTGTGCGTGCATGTGTAATCGCACTCTAAGCTCTGTGTGCGTGTGTAATCGCACTCTAAGAGTTTTGTGCGAGGGTATTTGCACTCTAGGCTGTGTGTGCCGTGTAATCGCACTCTAGGCTGTGTGTGCAATCGCACTCTAAGCTGCGTGTAATCGCCCTCTAACCTGTGTGTGTAATTGCATTCTAAGCTGTGTGTGTAGCCGCACTCTAAGCTGTGTGTGTAGCCGCACTCTAAGCTGTGTGTGTGCGTAATCGCACTCTAAGCTGTGTCGGTGCATAATCGCACTCTAAGCTGTGTGAGTGCATAATCGCACTCTAAACTGTGTGTGTTCGTAATCGCACTCTAAGCTGTGTGTGTGTGTAATCGCAGTCTCAGCTGTGTGTGCGTAATCGCACTCTAAGCAGTGAGTGTGCGTAATTGCACTCCAAGCTGTGTGTGTGCGTAATCGCACTCTAAGCTGTGTGTGTGCGTAATCGCACTCTAAGCTGTGCGTGTGTGCGTAATCACAATCTAAGCTGTGCTTGTGTGTGTAATCGCACTCTAAGCTGTGTGTGTGCGTAATCACACTTTAAGCTGTGTGTGCGTAATCGCATTCTAAGCTGTGCGTGTGTGCGTAATCGCACTCTAAGCTATGCGTGTGTGTGTAATCGCACTCTTAGCTGTGCGTGTGTGTGTAATCGCACTCTAAGCTGTGTGTGTAATTGCACTCTAAGCTGTGCGTGCGTGTGTAATCGCACTCTAAGCTCTGCATGCATGTGTAATCGCACTCTAAGCTGTGTTTGCGTGTGTAATCGCACTCTAAGCTGTGCGTGCGTGTGTAATCGCACTCTAAGCTGTGCGGCGTGTGTAATCGCACTCTAAGCTGTGCGTGTGTGTGTAATTGCACTCTAAGAGGTTTGTGCGAGAGTAATCGCACTCTAGGCTGTGTGTGCAATCGCACTCTAAGCTGTGTGTGTAATCACACTCTAAGCTGTGTGTAATCGCCCTCTAAGCTGTGTGTGTAATTGCATTCTAAGCTGTCTGTGTAGCCGCACTCTAAGCTGTGTGTGTAGCCGCACTCTAAGCTGTGTGTGTGCGTAATCGCACTCTAAGCTGTGTGGGTGCGTAATCGCACTCTAAGCTGTGTGTGTTCGTAATCGCACTCTAAGCTGTGTGTATGTTTAATCGCACTCTAAGCTGTGTGTGCGTAAACGCACTCTCAGCTGTGTGTGCGTAATCGCACTCTAAGCTGTGTGTGTGCGTAATCGCACTCTAAGCTGTGTGTGCGCATAATCGCACTCTAAGCTGTGCGTGTGTGCGTAATCGCACTCTAAGCAGCGCATGTGTGTGTAATCGCACTCTAAGCTGTGCGTGTGTGTAATCGCACTCTAAGCTGTGCGTGCATGTGTAATCGCACTCTAAGCTCTGCATGCGTGTGTAATCGCACTCTAAGCTGTGCTTGCGTGTGTAATCGCACTCTAAGCTGTGCGTGCGTGTGTAATCACACTCTAAGCTCTGCGTGCATGTGTAATCGCACTCTAAGCTGTGCATGCATGTGTAATCACACTCTAAGCTGTGCGGTGTGTGTAATCGCACTCTAAGCTGTGCGTGCGTGTGTAATTGCACTCTAAGAGGTGTGTGCGAGGGTAATCGCACTCTAGGCTCTGTGTGCCGTGTAATCGCACTCTCGGCTGTGTGCCGTGTAATCGCACTCTAGGCTGTCTGTGCCGTGTAATCGCATTCTAGGCTGTGTGTGCAATCGCACTCTAAGCCATGTGCGCAATCGCAATCTAAGCAGTGTGTGCAATCGCACTCTAAGCTGTGTGTGTAATCGCACTCTAAGCTGTGTGTAATCGCCCTCTAAGCTGTGTGTGTAATTGCATTCTAAGCTGTCTGTGTTGCCGAACTCTAAGCTGTGTGTGTAGCCGCACTCTAAGCTGTGTGTGTGCGTAATCGCACTCTGAGCTGTGAGGGTGCGTAATCGCACTCTAAGCTGTGTGTGTGCATAATCGCACTCTAAACTGTGTGTGTTCGTAATCGCACTCTAAGCTGTGTGTATGTGTAATCGCACTCTAAGCTGTGTGTGCGTAATTGCACTCTAAGCTGTGTGTGCGTAATCGCACTCTAAGCTGTGTGTGTGCGTAATTGCACTCCAAGCTGTGTGTGTGCGTAATCGCACTCTAATCTGTGTGTGCGCATAATCGCACTCTAAGCTGTGCGTGTGTGCGTAATCACATTCTAAGCTGTGCATGTGTGTGTAATCGCACTCTAAGCTGTGCGTGTGTGTAATCGCACTCTAAGCTGTGTGTGTGTAATCGCACTCTAAGCTCTGCATGCGTGTGTAATCGCACTCTAAGCTGTGCTTGCCTGTGTAATCGAACTCTAAGCTATGTGTGCAATCGCACTCTAAGCTGTGTGTGTGCGTAATCACACTTTAAGCTGTGTGTGCGTAATCGCATTCTAAGCTGTGCGTGTGGGCGTAATCGCACTCTAAGCTATGCGTGTGTGTGTAATCGCACTCTAAGCTGTGTGTGTAATTGCACTCTAAGCTGTGCGTGCGTGTGTAATCGCACTCTAAGCTCTGCATGCATGTGTAATCGCACTCTAAGCTGTGCTTGCGTGTGTAATCGCACTCTAAGCTGTGCGTGCGTGTGTAATCGCACTCTAAGCTGTGCGTGCGTGTGTAATTGCACTCTAAGAAATTTGTGCGAGAGTAATGGCACTCTAGGCTGTGTGTGCCGTGTAATTGCACTCTAGGCTGTGTGCCGTGTAATCGCACTCTAGGCTGTCTGTGCCGTGTAATCGCACTCTAGGCTGTGTGTGCAATCGCACTCTAAGCGGTGTGCGCAATCGCACTCTAAGCTGTGTGTGCAATCGCACTCTAAGCTGTGTGTGTAATCGCACACTAAGCTGTGGGTAATCGCCCTCTAAGCTGTGTGTGTAATTGCATTCTAAGCTGTCTGTGTAGCCGCACTCTAAGCTGTGTGTGTAGCCGCACTCTAAGCTGTGTGTGTGCGTAATCGCACTCTAAGCTGTGTGGGTGCGGAATCGCACTCTAAGCTGTGTGTGTGCATAATCGCACTCCAAGCTGTGCGTGTGTGCGTAATCGCACTCTAAGCAGTGCATGTGTGTGTAATCGCACTCTAAGCTGTGCCTGTGTGTAATTGCACTCTAAGCTGTGCGTGCATGTGTAATCGCACACTCAGCTCTGCATGCGTGTGTAATCGCACTCTAAGCTGTGCTTGCGTGTGTAATCGCACTCTAAGCTGTGCGTGCGTGTGTAATCACACTCTAAGCTCTGCGTGCATGTGTAATCGCACTCTAAGCTGTGCATGCATGTGTAATCACACTCTAAGCTGTGCGGTGTGTGTAATCGCACTCTAAGCTGTGCGTGCGTGTGTAATTGCACTCTAAGAGGTGTGTGCGAGGGTAATCGCACTCTAGGCTCTGTGTGCCGTGTAATCGCACTCTCGGCTGTGTGCCGTGTAATCGCACTCTAGGCTGTCTGTGCCATGTAATCGCACTCTAGGCTGTGTGTGCAATCGCACTCTAAGCCATGTGCGCAATCGCAATCTAAGCTGTGTGTGCAATCGCACTCTAAGCTGTGTGTGTAATCGCACTCTAAGCTGTTTGTCATCGCCAACTAAGCTGTGTGTGTAATTGCATTCTAAGCTGTCTGTGTTGCCGCACTCTAAGCTGTGTGTGTAGCCGCACTCTAAGCTGTGTGTGTGCGTAATCGCACTCTGAGCTGTGTGGGTGCGTAATCGCCCTCTAAGCTGTGTGTGTGCATAATCGCACTCTAAACTGTGTGTGTTCGTAATCGCACTCTAAGCTGTGTGTATGTGTAATCGCACTCTAAGCTGTGTGTGCGTAATTGCACTCTAAGCTGTGTGTGCGTAATCGCACTCTAAGCTGTGTGTGTGCGTAATTGCACTCCAAGCTGTGTGTGTGCGTAATCGCACTCTAATCTGTGTGTGCGCATAATCGCACTCTAAGCTGTGCGTGTGTGCGTAATCACATTCTAAGCTGTGCATGTGTGTGTAAACGCACTCTAAGCTGTGCGTGTGTGTAATCGCACTCTAAGCTGTGTGTGTGTGTGTAATCGCACTCTAAGCTCTGCATGCGTGTGTAATCGCACTCTAAGCTGTGCTTGCGTGTGTAATCGAACTCTAAGCTGTGTGTGCAATCGCACTCTAAGCTGTGTGTGTGCGTAATCACACTTTAAGCTGTGTGTGCGTAATCGCATTCTAAGCTGTGCGTGTGGGCGTAATCGCACTCTAAGCTATGCGTGTGTGTGTAATCGCACTCTAAGCTGTGTGTGTAATTGCACTCTAAGCTGTGCGTGCGTGTGTAATCGCACTCTAAGCTCTGCATGCATGTGTAATCGCACTCTAAGCTGTGCTTGCGTGTGTAATCGCACTCTAAGCTGTGCGTGCGTGTGTAATCGCACTCTAAGCTGTCCGGCGTGTGTAATCGCACTCTAAGCTGTGCGTGCGTGTGTAATTGCACTCTAAGAAATTTGTGCGAGAGTAATCGCACTCTAGGCTGTGTGTGCCGTGTAATCGCACTCTAGGCTTTGTGCCGTGTAATCGCACTCTAGGCTGTCTGTGCCGTGTAATCGCACTCTAGGCTGTGTGTGCAATCGCACTCTAAGCTGTGTGCGCAATCGCACTCTAAGCTGTGTGTGCAATCGCACTCTAAGCTGTGTGTGTAATCGCACACTAAGCTGTGGGTAATCGCCCTCTAAGCTGTGTGTGTAATTGCATTCTAAGATGTCTGTGTAGCCGCACTCTAAGCTGTGTGTGTAGCCGCACTCTAAGCTGTGTGTGTGCGTAATCGCACTCTAAGCTGTGTGGGTGCGTAATCGCACTCTAAGCTGTGTGTGTGCATAATCGCACTCTAAACTGTGTGTGTTCGTAATCGCACTCTAAGCTGTGTGTATGTGTAATCGCACTCTAAGCTGTGTGTGCGTAAACGCACTCTCAGCTGTGTGTGCGTAATCGCACTCTAAGCTGTGTGTGTGCGTAATTGCACTCCAAGCTGTGTGTGTGCGTAATCGAACTCTAAGCTGTGTGTGCGCATAATCGCACTCTAAGCTGTGCGTGTGTGCGTAATCGCACTCTAAGCAGTGCATGTGTGTGTAATCGCACTCTAAGCTGTGTGTGTGTGTAATCGCACTCTAAGCTGTGCGTGCGTGTGTAATCGCACTCTAAGCACTGCATGCCTGTGTAATCGCACTCTAAGCTGTGCTTGCGTGTGTAATCGCACTCTAAGCTGTGCGTGCGTGTGTAATCACACTCTAAGCTCTGCGTGCGTGTGTAATCGCACTCTAAGCTGTGCGTGCATGTGTAATCACACTCTAAGCTGTGCGGTGTGTGTAATCGCACTCTAAGCTGTGCGTGCGTGTGTAATTGCACTCTAAGAGGTGTGTGCGAGGGTAATCGCACTCTAGGCTGTGTGTGCCGTGTAATCGCACTCTAGGCTGTGTGCCGTGTAATCGCACTCTAGGCTGTTTGTGCCGTGTAATCGCACTCTAGGCTGTGTGTGAAATCGCACTCTAAGCCATGTGCGCAATCGCAATCTAAGCTGTGTGTGCAATCGCACTCTAAGCTGTGTGTGTAATCGCACTCTAAGCTGTGTGTAATCGCCCTCTAAGCTGTGTGTGTAATTGCATTCTAAGCTGTCTGTGTTGCCGCACTCTAAGCTGTGTGTGTAGCCTCACTCTAAGCTGTGTGTGTGCGTAATCGCACTCTGAGCTGTGTGGGTGCGTAATCGCACTCTAAGCTGTGTGTGTGCATAATCGCACTCTAAACTGTGTGTGTTCGTAATCGCACTCTAAGCTGTGTGTATGTGTAATCGCACTCTAAGCTGTGTGTGCGTAATCGGACTCTCAGCTGTGTGTGCGTAATCGCACTCTAAGCTGTGTGTGTGCGTAATTGCACTCCAAGCTGTGTGTGTGCGTAATCGCACTCTAAGCTGTGTGTGCGCAAAATCGCACTCTAAGCTGTGCGTGTGTGCGTAATCACATTCTAAGCTGTGCATGTGTGTGTAATCGCACTCTAAGCTGTGCGTGTGTGTAATCGCACTCTAAGCTGTGCGTGTGTCTGTAATCGCACTCTAAGCTCTGCATGCGTGTGTAATCGCACTCTAAGCTGTGCTTGCGTGTGTAATCGCACTCTAAGCTGTGCGTGCGTGTGTAATCGCACTCTAAGCTCTGCGTGCGTCTGTAATCGCACTCTAAGCTGTGCGTGCATGTGCAATCGCACTCTAAGCTGTGCGGCGTGTTTAATCGCACTCCAAGAGGTTTGTGCGAGGGTATTCGCACTCTAGGCTGTGTGTGCCGTGTAATCACACTCTAGGCTGTCTGTGCCGTGTAATCGCCCTCTAGGCTGTGTGTGCAATCGCACTCTAAGCTGTGTGTAATCTCCCTCTAAGCTGTGTGTGTAATTGCATTCTAAGCTGTGTGTGTAGCCGCAATCTAAGCTGTGTGTGTAGCCACACTCTAAGCTGTGTGTGTGCGTAATCGCACTCTAAGCTGTGTGTGTGCGTAATCGCACTCTAAGCTGTGTGTGTGCATGATCGCACTCTAAACTGCGTGTGTTCGTAATCGCACTGTAAGCTGTGTGTGTGTGTAATCGCACTCTAAGCTGTGTGTGCGTAATCGCACTCTCATCTGTGCGTGCATAATCGCACTCTAAGCTGTGCGTGTGCGTAATCGCACTCTAAGCTGTGTCTGTGCGTAATCGTACTCTAAGCTGTGTGTGTGCGTAATCGCACTCTAAGCTGTGTGTGCGTAATCGCACTCTAAGCTGTGTGTGCGTAATCGCACTCTAAGCTGTGCGCTTGTGCGTAATCGCACTCTAAGCTGTGAGTGTGTGCGTAATCGCACTCTAAGCTATGCGTGTGTGCGTAATCGCACTCTAAGCTGTGCGTGTGTGTAATCGCACTCTAAGCTGTGCGTGTGTGTGTAATCGCACTCTAAGCTGTATGTGTGTAATCGCACTCTAAGCTGTGCGTGCGTGTGTAATCGCACTCTAAGCTCTGCGTGCGTGTGTAATCGCACTCTAAGCTGTGCTTGTATGTGTAATCGCACTCTAAGAGGTTTGTGCGAGGGTATTCGCACTCTAGGCTGTGTGTGCCGTGTAATCGCACTCTAGGCTGTGTGTGCCGTGTAATCGCACTCTAGGCTGTCTGTGCCGTGTAATCGCACTCTAGGCTGTGTGTGCAATCGCACTCTAAGCTGTGGTGCGTAATCGCACTCTCAGCTGTGCATGCGTAATCGCACTCTAAGCTGTGCGTGTGCGTAATCGCACTCTAAGCTGTGTGTGTGCGTAATTGCACTCCAAGCTGTGTGTGTGTGTGTAATCGCACTCTTAGCTGAGCTTGTGTGTAATCGCACTCTAAGCTGTGTGTGCGCGTAATTGCACTCTAAGCTGTGTGTGCGTAATCGCATTCTAAGGTGTGCGTGTGTGCGTAATCGCACTCTAAGCAATGCGTGTGTGTGTAATCGCACTCGAAGCTGTGCGTGTGTGTAATCCCACTCTAAGCTGTGCGTTTGTGTGTAATCGCACTCCAAGCTGTGTGTGTAATCGCACTCTAAGCTGTGCGTGCGTGTTTAATCGCACTCTAAGCTCTGCGTGCATGTGTAATTGCACTATAAGCTGTGCGTGCGTGTTAAATCGCACTCTAAGCTGTGCGGCGTGTGCAATCGCACTCTAAGCTGTGCGTGCATGTGTAATTGCACGCTAAGAGGTGTGTGCGAGGGTAATCGCACTCTAGGCTGTGTGTGCCATGTAATCGCACTCTAGGCTGTGTGTGCCGTGTAATCGCACTCTAGGCTGTGTGTGCCGTGTAATCGCACTCTAGGCTGTGTGTGCAATCGCACTCTAAGCTTTGTGTGCAATTGCACTCTAAGCTGTGTGTGCAATCGCACTCTAAGCTTTGTGTGCAATCGCAATCTAAACTGTGTGTGCAATCGCACGCTAAGCTGTGTGTAATTGCCCTATAAGCTGTGTGTGTAATTGCATTCTGAGCAGTGTGTGTAGACGCACTCTAAGCTGTGCATGCAGCCGCACTCGAAGCTGTGTGTGTGCGTAATCGCACTCAAAGCTGTGTGTGTGCGTAATCGCACTCTAGGCTGTGTGTGTGTAATCGTACATTAAGCTGTGTGCGTGTAATCGCACTCTAAGCTGTGTGTGTAGCCGCACTCTAAGCTGTGTGTGTAGCCGCACTCTAAGCTGTGTGAGTGCGTAATCGTACTCTAAGCTGTGTGTGTGCGTAATCGCACTCTAAGCTGTGTGTGTGCATAATCGCACTCTAAACTCTGTGTGCGTAATCGCACTCTAAGCTGTGTGTGTGTGTAATCGCACTCTAAGCTGTGTGTGCGTAATCGCACTCTCATCTGTGCGTGCATAATCGCACTCTAAGCTGTGCGTGTGCGTAATCGCACTCTAAGCTGTGTCTGTGCGTAATCGCACTCTAAGCTGTGTGTGTGCATAATCGCACTCTAAGCTGTGTGTGTGCGTAATCGCACTCTAAGCTGTGTGTGCGTAATCGCACTCTAAGCTGTGAGTGTGTGCGTAATCGCACTCTAAGCTATGCGGGTGTGCGTAATCGCACTCTAAGCTGTGCGTGTGTGTAATCGCACTCTAAGCTGTGCGTGTGTGTGTAATCGCACTCTAAGCTGTATGTGTGTTATCGCACTCTAAGCTGTGCGTGCGTGTGTAATCGCACTCTAAGCTCTGCGTGCGTGTGTAATCGCACTCTAAGCTGTGCTTGCATGTGTAATCGCACTCTAAGCTGTGCGTGCATGTGTAATCGCACTCTAAGCTGTGCGGCATGTGTAATCGCACTCTAAGAGGTTTGTGCGAGGGTATTCGCACTCTAGGCTATGTGTGCCGTGTAATCGCACTCTAGGCTGTGTGTGCCGTGTAATCGCACTCTAGGCTGTCTGTGCCGTGTAATCGCACTCTAGGCTGTGTGTGCAATCGCACTCTAAGCTGTGTGTAATCGCCCTCTAAGCTGTGTGTGTGCGTAATTGCACTCGAAGCTATGCGTGTGTGCGTAATCGCACTCTAAGCTGTGCATGTGTGTAAACGCACTCTAAGCTGTGCGTGTGTAATCGCACTCTAAGCTGTGCGTGCGTGTGTAATCGCACTCTAAGCTCTGCGTGCGTGTGTAATCGCACTCTAAGCTGTGCTTGCATGTGTAATCGCACTCTAAGCTGTGCGTGCATGTGTAATCGCACTCTAAGCTGGGCGGCGTGTGTAATCGCACTCTAAGAGGTTTGTGCGAGGGTATTCGCACTCTAGGCTGTGTGTGCCGTTTAATCGCACTCTAGGCTGTGTGTGCCGTGTAATCGCACTCTAGGCTGTCTGTGTCGTGTAATCGCACTCTAGGCTGTGTGTGCAATCGCACTCTAAGCTGTGTGTGCAATCGCACTCTAAGCTGTGTGTGCAATCGCACTCTAAGCTGTGTGTGTAATCGCACTCTAAGCTGTGTGTAATCGCCCTCTAAGCTGTGTGTGTAATTGCATTCTAAGCTGTCTGTGTAGCCGCACTCTAAGCTGTGTGTGTAGCCACACTCTAAGCTGTGTGTGTGCGCAATCGCACTCTAAGCTGTGTGGGTGCATAATCGCACTCTAAACTGTGTGTGTTCGTAATCGCACTCTAAGCTGTGTGTATGTGTAATCGCACTCTAAGCTGTGTGTGCGTAATTGCACTCTCAGCTGTGTGTGCGTAATAGCACTCTAAGCTGTGTGTGTGCGTAATCGCACTCTGAGCTGTGAGGGTGCGTAATCGCACTCTAAGCTGTGTGTGTGCATAATCGCACTCTAAACTGTGTGTGTTCGTAATCGCACTCTAAGCTGTGTGTATGTGTAATCGCACTCTAAGCTGTGTCGGTGCGTAATCGCACTCTAAGCTGTGTGTGCGTGTAATCGCACTCTCAGCTGTGTGTGCGTAATCGCACTCTAAGCAGTGAGTGTGCGTAATTGCTCTCCAAGCTGTGTGTGTGCGTAATCGCACTCTAAGCTGTGTGTGCGCATAATCGCACTCTAAGCTGTGCGTGTGTGCGTAATCGCACTCTAAGCTGTGCTTGTGTGTGTAATCGCTCTCTAAGCTGTGTGTGTGCGTAATCGCACTCTAAGCTGTGTGCGCGTAATCGCATTCTAAGCTGTGCGTGTGTGCGTCATCGCACTCTAAGCTATGCGTGTGTGTGTAATCGCACTCTAAGCTGTGCGTGTGTGTAATCGCACTCTAAGCTGTGCGTGTGTGTGTAATCGCACTCTAAGCTGTGCGTGTAATTGCACTCTAAGCTGTGCGTGCGTGTGTAATCGCACTCTAAGCTCTGCATGCATGTGTAATCGCACTCTAAGCTGTGCTTGCGTGTGTAATCGCACTCTAAGCTTTGCGTGCGTGCGTAAATGCACTCTAAGCTGTCCGGCGTGTGTAATTGCACTCTATTAGGTGTGTGCGAGGGTAATCGCACTCTAGGCTGTGTGTGCCATGTAATCGCACTCTAGGCTGTGGGCCGTGTAATCGCACTCTAGGCTGTCTGTGCCGTGTAATCGCACTCTAAGCTGTGTGTGCAATCGCACTCTAAGCTGTGTGTGCAATCACACTCTAAGCTGTGTGTGCAATCGCACTCTAAGCTGTGTGTGTAATCGCACTCTAAGCTCTGCATGCATGTGTAATCGCACTTTAAGCTGTGCGTGCATGTGTAATCGCACTCTAAGCTCTGTGTGCGTGTGTAATCGCACTCTAAGAGTTTTGTGCGAGGGTATTTGCACTCTAGGCTGTGTGTGCCGTGTAATCGCACTCTAGGCTGTGTGTGCAATCGCACTCTAAGCTGCGTGTAATCGCCCTCTAACCTGTGTGTGTAATTGCATTCTAAGCTGTGTGTGTAGCCGCACTCTAAGCTGTGTGTGTAGCCGCACTCTAAGCTGTGTGTGTGCGTAATCGCACTCTAAGCTGTGTCGGTGCATAATCGCACTCTAAGCTGTGTGAGTGCATAATCGCACTCTAAACTGTGTGTGTTCGTAATCGCACTCTAAGCTGTGTGTGTGTGTAATCGCAGTCTCAGCTGTGTGTGCGTAATCGCACTCTAAGCAGTGAGTGTGCGTAATTGCACTCCAAGCTGTGTGTGTGCGTAATCGCACTCTAAGCTGTGTGTGTGCGTAATCGCACTCTAAGCTGTGCGTGTGTGCGTAATCACAATCTAAGCTGTGCTTGTGTGTGTAATCGCACTCTAAGCTGTGTGTGTGCGTAATCACACTTTAAGCTGTGTGTGCGTAATCGCATTCTAAGCTGTGCGTGTGTGCGTAATCGCACTCTAAGCTATGCGTGTGTGTGTAATCGCACTCTTAGCTGTGCGTGTGTGTGTAATCGCACTCTAAGCTGTGTGTGTAATTGCACTCTAAGCTGTGCGTGCGTGTGTAATCGCACTCTAAGCTCTGCATGCATGTGTAATCGCACTCTAAGCTGTGTTTGCGTGTGTAATCGCACTCTAAGCTGTGCGTGCGTGTGTAATCGCACTCTAAGCTGTGCGGCGTGTGTAATCGCACTCTAAGCTGTGCGTGTGTGTGTAATTGCACTCTAAGAGGTTTGTGCGAGAGTAATCGCACTCTAGGCTGTGTGTGCAATCGCACTCTAAGCTGTGTGTGTAATCGCACTCTAAGCTGTGTGTAATCGCCCTCTAAGCTGTGTGTGTAATTGCATTCTAAGCTGTCTGTGTAGCCGCACTCTAAGCTGTGTGTGTAGCCGCACTCTAAGCTGTGTGTGTGCGTAATCGCACTCTAAGCTGTGTGGGTGCGTAATCGCACTCTAAGCTGTGTGTGTTCGTAATCGCACTCTAAGCTGTGTGTATGTTTAATCGCACTCTAAGCTGTGTGTGCGTAAACGCACTCTCAGCTGTGTGTGCGTAATCGCACTCTAAGCTGTGTGTGTGCGTAATCGCACTCTAAGCTGTGTGTGCGCATAATCGCACTCTAAGCTGTGCGTGTGTGCGTAATCGCACTCTAAGCAGCGCATGTGTGTGTAATCGCACTCTAAGCTGTGCGTGTGTGTAATCGCACTCTAAGCTGTGCGTGCATGTGTAATCGCACTCTAAGCTCTGCATGCGTGTGTAATCGCACTCTAAGCTGTGCTTGCGTGTGTAATCGCACTCTAAGCTGTGCGTGCGTGTGTAATCACACTCTAAGCTCTGCGTGCATGTGTAATCGCACTCTAAGCTGTGCATGCATGTGTAATCACACTCTAAGCTGTGCGGTGTGTGTAATCGCACTCTAAGCTGTGCGTGCGTGTGTAATTGCACTCTAAGAGGTGTGTGCGAGGGTAATCGCACTCTAGGCTCTGTGTGCCGTGTAATCGCACTCTCGGCTGTGTGCCGTGTAATCGCACTCTAGGCTGTCTGTGCCGTGTAATCGCATTCTAGGCTGTGTGTGCAATCGCACTCTAAGCCATGTGCGCAATCGCAATCTAAGCAGTGTGTGCAATCGCACTCTAAGCTGTGTGTGTAATCGCACTCTAAGCTGTGTGTAATCGCCCTCTAAGCTGTGTGTGTAATTGCATTCTAAGCTGTCTGTGTTGCCGAACTCTAAGCTGTGTGTGTAGCCGCACTCTAAGCTGTGTGTGTGCGTAATCGCACTCTGAGCTGTGAGGGTGCGTAATCGCACTCTAAGCTGTGTGTGTGCATAATCGCACTCTAAACTGTGTGTGTTCGTAATCGCACTCTAAGCTGTGTGTATGTGTAATCGCACTCTAAGCTGTGTGTGCGTAATTGCACTCTAAGCTGTGTGTGCGTAATCGCACTCTAAGCTGTGTGTGTGCGTAATTGCACTCCAAGCTGTGTGTGTGCGTAATCGCACTCTAATCTGTGTGTGCGCATAATCGCACTCTAAGCTGTGCGTGTGTGCGTAATCACATTCTAAGCTGTGCATGTGTGTGTAATCGCACTCTAAGCTGTGCGTGTGTGTAATCGCACTCTAAGCTGTGTGTGTGTAATCGCACTCTAAGCTCTGCATGCGTGTGTAATCGCACTCTAAGCTGTGCTTGCCTGTGTAATCGAACTCTAAGCTATGTGTGCAATCGCACTCTAAGCTGTGTGTGTGCGTAATCACACTTTAAGCTGTGTGTGCGTAATCGCATTCTAAGCTGTGCGTGTGGGCGTAATCGCACTCTAAGCTATGCGTGTGTGTGTAATCGCACTCTAAGCTGTGTGTGTAATTGCACTCTAAGCTGTGCGTGCGTGTGTAATCGCACTCTAAGCTCTGCATGCATGTGTAATCGCACTCTAAGCTGTGCTTGCGTGTGTAATCGCACTCTAAGCTGTGCGTGCGTGTGTAATCGCACTCTAAGCTGTGCGTGCGTGTGTAATTGCACTCTAAGAAATTTGTGCGAGAGTAATGGCACTCTAGGCTGTGTGTGCCGTGTAATTGCACTCTAGGCTGTGTGCCGTGTAATCGCACTCTAGGCTGTCTGTGCCGTGTAATCGCACTCTAGGCTGTGTGTGCAATCGCACTCTAAGCGGTGTGCGCAATCGCACTCTAAGCTGTGTGTGCAATCGCACTCTAAGCTGTGTGTGTAATCGCACACTAAGCTGTGGGTAATCGCCCTCTAAGCTGTGTGTGTAATTGCATTCTAAGCTGTCTGTGTAGCCGCACTCTAAGCTGTGTGTGTAGCCGCACTCTAAGCTGTGTGTGTGCGTAATCGCACTCTAAGCTGTGTGGGTGCGGAATCGCACTCTAAGCTGTGTGTGTGCATAATCGCGCTCCAAGCTGTGCGTGTGTGCGTAATCGCACTCTAAGCAGTGCATGTGTGTGTAATCGCACTCTAAGCTGTGCCTGTGTGTAATTGCACTCTAAGCTGTGCGTGCATGTGTAATCGCACACTCAGCTCTGCATGCGTGTGTAATCGCACTCTAAGCTGTGCTTGCGTGTGTAATCGCACTCTAAGCTGTGCGTGCGTGTGTAATCACACTCTAAGCTCTGCGTGCATGTGTAATCGCACTCTAAGCTGTGCATGCATGTGTAATCACACTCTAAGCTGTGCGGTGTGTGTAATCGCACTCTAAGCTGTGCGTGCGTGTGTAATTGCACTCTAAGAGGTGTGTGCGAGGGTAATCGCACTCTAGGCTCTGTGTGCCGTGTAATCGCACTCTCGGCTGTGTGCCGTGTAATCGCACTCTAGGCTGTCTGTGCCATGTAATCGCACTCTAGGCTGTGTGTGCAATCGCACTCTAAGCCATGTGCGCAATCGCAATCTAAGCTGTGTGTGCAATCGCACTCTAAGCTGTGTGTGTAATCGCACTCTAAGCTGTTTGTCATCGCCAACTAAGCTGTGTGTGTAATTGCATTCTAAGCTGTCTGTGTTGCCGCACTCTAAGCTGTGTGTGTAGCCGCACTCTAAGCTGTGTGTGTGCGTAATCGCACTCTGAGCTGTGTGGGTGCGTAATCGCCCTCTAAGCTGTGTGTGTGCATAATCGCACTCTAAACTGTGTGTGTTCGTAATCGCACTCTAAGCTGTGTGTATGTGTAATCGCACTCTAAGCTGTGTGTGCGTAATTGCACTCTAAGCTGTGTGTGCGTAATCGCACTCTAAGCTGTGTGTGTGCGTAATTGCACTCCAAGCTGTGTGTGTGCGTAATCGCACTCTAATCTGTGTGTGCGCATAATCGCACTCTAAGCTGTGCGTGTGTGCGTAATCACATTCTAAGCTGTGCATGTGTGTGTAAACGCACTCTAAGCTGTGCGTGTGTGTAATCGCACTCTAAGCTGTGTGTGTGTGTGTAATCGCACTCTAAGCTCTGCATGCGTGTGTAATCGCACTCTAAGCTGTGCTTGCGTGTGTAATCGAACTCTAAGCTGTGTGTGCAATCGCACTCTAAGCTGTGTGTGTGCGTAATCACACTTTAAGCTGTGTGTGCGTAATCGCATTCTAAGCTGTGCGTGTGGGCGTAATCGCACTCTAAGCTATGCGTGTGTGTGTAATCGCACTCTAAGCTGTGTGTGTAATTGCACTCTAAGCTGTGCGTGCGTGTGTAATCGCACTCTAAGCTCTGCATGCATGTGTAATCGCACTCTAAGCTGTGCTTGCGTGTGTAATCGCACTCTAAGCTGTGCGTGCGTGTGTAATCGCACTCTAAGCTGTCCGGCGTGTGTAATCGCACTCTAAGCTGTGCGTGCGTGTGTAATTGCACTCTAAGAAATTTGTGCGAGAGTAATCGCACTCTAGGCTGTGTGTGCCGTGTAATCGCACTCTAGGCTTTGTGCCGTGTAATCGCACTCTAGGCTGTCTGTGCCGTGTAATCGCACTCTAGGCTGTGTGTGCAATCGCACTCTAAGCTGTGTGCGCAATCGCACTCTAAGCTGTGTGTGCAATCGCACTCTAAGCTGTGTGTGTAATCGCACACTAAGCTGTGGGTAATCGCCCTCTAAGCTGTGTGTGTAATTGCATTCTAAGATGTCTGTGTAGCCGCACTCTAAGCTGTGTGTGTAGCCGCACTCTAAGCTGTGTGTGTGCGTAATCGCACTCTAAGCTGTGTGGGTGCGTAATCGCACTCTAAGCTGTGTGTGTGCATAATCGCACTCTAAACTGTGTGTGTTCGTAATCGCACTCTAAGCTGTGTGTATGTGTAATCGCACTCTAAGCTGTGTGTGCGTAAACGCACTCTCAGCTGTGTGTGCGTAATCGCACTCTAAGCTGTGTGTGTGCGTAATTGCACTCCAAGCTGTGTGTGTGCGTAATCGAACTCTAAGCTGTGTGTGCGCATAATCGCACTCTAAGCTGTGCGTGTGTGCGTAATCGCACTCTAAGCAGTGCATGTGTGTGTAATCGCACTCTAAGCTGTGTGTGTGTGTAATCGCACTCTAAGCTGTGCGTGCGTGTGTAATCGCACTCTAAGCACTGCATGCCTGTGTAATCGCACTCTAAGCTGTGCTTGCGTGTGTAATCGCACTCTAAGCTGTGCGTGCGTGTGTAATCACACTCTAAGCTCTGCGTGCGTGTGTAATCGCACTCTAAGCTGTGCGTGCATGTGTAATCACACTCTAAGCTGTGCGGTGTGTGTAATCGCACTCTAAGCTGTGCGTGCGTGTGTAATTGCACTCTAAGAGGTGTGTGCGAGGGTAATCGCACTCTAGGCTGTGTGTGCCGTGTAATCGCACTCTAGGCTGTGTGCCGTGTAATCGCACTCTAGGCTGTTTGTGCCGTGTAATCGCACTCTAGGCTGTGTGTGAAATCGCACTCTAAGCCATGTGCGCAATCGCAATCTAAGCTGTGTGTGCAATCGCACTCTAAGCTGTGTGTGTAATCGCACTCTAAGCTGTGTGTAATCGCCCTCTAAGCTGTGTGTGTAATTGCATTCTAAGCTGTCTGTGTTGCCGCACTCTAAGCTGTGTGTGTAGCCTCACTCTAAGCTGTGTGTGTGCGTAATCGCACTCTGAGCTGTGTGGGTGCGTAATCGCACTCTAAGCTGTGTGTGTGCATAATCGCACTCTAAACTGTGTGTGTTCGTAATCGCACTCTAAGCTGTGTGTATGTGTAATCGCACTCTAAGCTGTGTGTGCGTAATCGGACTCTCAGCTGTGTGTGCGTAATCGCACTCTAAGCTGTGTGTGTGCGTAATTGCACTCCAAGCTGTGTGTGTGCGTAATCGCACTCTAAGCTGTGTGTGCGCAAAATCGCACTCTAAGCTGTGCGTGTGTGCGTAATCGCATTCTAAGCTGTGCATGTGTGTGTAATCGCACTCTAAGCTGTGCGTGTGTGTAATCGCACTCTAAGCTGTGCGTGTGTCTGTAATCGCACTCTAAGCTCTGCATGCGTGTGTAATCGCACTCTAAGCTGTGCTTGCGTGTGTAATCGCACTCTAAGCTGTGCGTGCGTGTGTAATCGCACTCTAAGCTCTGCGTGCGTCTGTAATCGCACTCTAAGCTGTGCGTGCATGTGCAATCGCACTCTAAGCTGTGCGGCGTGTTTAATCGCACTCCAAGAGGTTTGTGCGAGGGTATTCGCACTCTAGGCTGTGTGTGCCGTGTAATCACACTCTAGGCTGTCTGTGCCGTGTAATCGCCCTCTAGGCTGTGTGTGCAATCGCACTCTAAGCTGTGTGTAATCTCCCTCTAAGCTGTGTGTGTAATTGCATTCTAAGCTGTGTGTGTAGCCGCAATCTAAGCTGTGTGTGTAGCCACACTCTAAGCTGTGTGTGTGCGTAATCGCACTCTAAGCTGTGTGTGTGCGTAATCGCACTCTAAGCTGTGTGTGTGCATGATCGCACTCTAAACTGCGTGTGTTCGTAATCGCACTGTAAGCTGTGTGTGTGTGTAATCGCACTCTAAGCTGTGTGTGCGTAATCGCACTCTCATCTGTGCGTGCATAATCGCACTCTAAGCTGTGCGTGTGCGTAATCGCACTCTAAGCTGTGTCTGTGCGTAATCGTACTCTAAGCTGTGTGTGTGCGTAATCGCACTCTAAGCTGTGTGTGTGCGTAATCGCACTCTAAGCTGTGTGTGCGTAATCGCACTCTAAGCTGTGCGCTTGTGCGTAATCGCACTCTAAGCTGTGAGTGTGTGCGTAATCGCACTCTAAGCTATGCGTGTGTGCGTAATCGCACTCTAAGCTGTGCGTGTGTGTAATCGCACTCTAAGCTGTGCGTGTGTGTGTAATCGCACTCTAAGCTGTATGTGTGTAATCGCACTCTAAGCTGTGCGTGCGTGTGTAATCGCACTCTAAGCTCTGCGTGCGTGTGTAATCGCACTCTAAGCTGTGCTTGTATGTGTAATCGCACTCTAAGAGGTTTGTGCGAGGGTATTCGCACTCTAGGCTGTGTGTGCCGTGTAATCGCACTCTAGGCTGTGTGTGCCGTGTAATCGCACTCTAGGCTGTCTGTGCCGTGTAATCGCACTCTAGGCTGTGTGTGCAATCGCACTCTAAGCTGTGGTGCGTAATCGCACTCTCAGCTGTGCATGCGTAATCGCACTCTAAGCTGTGCGTGTGCGTAATCGCACTCTAAGCTGTGTGTGTGCGTAATTGCACTCCAAGCTGTGTGTGTGTGTGTAATCGCACTCTTAGCTGAGCTTGTGTGTAATCGCACTCTAAGCTGTGTGTGCGCGTAATTGCACTCTAAGCTGTGTGTGCGTAATCGCATTCTAAGGTGTGCGTGTGTGCGTAATCGCACTCTAAGCAATGCGTGTGTGTGTAATCGCACTCGAAGCTGTGCGTGTGTGTAATCCCACTCTAAGCTGTGCGTTTGTGTGTAATCGCACTCCAAGCTGTGTGTGTAATCGCACTCTAAGCTGTGCGTGCGTGTTTAATCGCACTCTAAGCTCTGCGTGCATGTGTAATTGCACTATAAGCTGTGCGTGCGTGTTAAATCGCACTCTAAGCTGTGCGGCGTGTGCAATCGCACTCTAAGCTGTGCGTGCATGTGTAATTGCACGCTAAGAGGTGTGTGCGAGGGTAATCGCACTCTAGGCTGTGTGTGCCATGTAATCGCACTCTAGGCTGTGTGTGCCGTGTAATCGCACTCTAGGCTGTGTGTGCCGTGTAATCGCACTCTAGGCTGTGTGTGCAATCGCACTCTAAGCTTTGTGTGCAATTGCACTCTAAGCTGTGTGTGCAATCGCACTCTAAGCTTTGTGTGCAATCGCAATCTAAACTGTGTGTGCAATCGCACGCTAAGCTGTGTGTAATTGCCCTATAAGCTGTGTGTGTAATTGCATTCTGAGCAGTGTGTGTAGACGCACTCTAAGCTGTGCATGCAGCCGCACTCGAAGCTGTGTGTGTGCGTAATCGCACTCAAAGCTGTGTGTGTGCGTAATCGCACTCTAGGCTGTGTGTGTGTAATCGTACATTAAGCTGTGTGCGTGTAATCGCACTCTAAGCTGTGTGTGTAGCCGCACTCTAAGCTGTGTGTGTAGCCGCACTCTAAGCTGTGTGAGTGCGTAATCGTACTCTAAGCTGTGTGTGTGCGTAATCGCACTCTAAGCTGTGTGTGTGCATAATCGCACTCTAAACTCTGTGTGCGTAATCGCACTCTAAGCTGTGTGTGTGTGTAATCGCACTCTAAGCTGTGTGTGCGTAATCGCACTCTCATCTGTGCGTGCATAATCGCACTCTAAGCTGTGCGTGTGCGTAATCGCACTCTAAGCTGTGTCTGTGCGTAATCGCACTCTAAGCTGTGTGTGTGCATAATCGCACTCTAAGCTGTGTGTGTGCGTAATCGCACTCTAAGCTGTGTGTGCGTAATCGCACTCTAAGCTGTGAGTGTGTGCGTAATCGCACTCTAAGCTATGCGGGTGTGCGTAATCGCACTCTAAGCTGTGCGTGTGTGTAATCGCACTCTAAGCTGTGCGTGTGTGTGTAATCGCACTCTAAGCTGTATGTGTGTTATCGCACTCTAAGCTGTGCGTGCGTGTGTAATCGCACTCTAAGCTCTGCGTGCGTGTGTAATCGCACTCTAAGCTGTGCTTGCATGTGTAATCGCACTCTAAGCTGTGCGTGCATGTGTAATCGCACTCTAAGCTGTGCGGCATGTGTAATCGCACTCTAAGAGGTTTGTGCGAGGGTATTCGCACTCTAGGCTATGTGTGCCGTGTAATCGCACTCTAGGCTGTGTGTGCCGTGTAATCGCACTCTAGGCTGTCTGTGCCGTGTAATCGCACTCTAGGCTGTGTGTGCAATCGCACTCTAAGCTGTGTGTAATCGCCCTCTAAGCTGTGTGTGTGCGTAATTGCACTCGAAGCTATGCGTGTGTGCGTAATCGCACTCTAAGCTGTGCATGTGTGTAAACGCACTCTAAGCTGTGCGTGTGTAATCGCACTCTAAGCTGTGCGTGCGTGTGTAATCGCACTCTAAGCTCTGCGTGCGTGTGTAATCGCACTCTAAGCTGTGCTTGCATGTGTAATCGCACTCTAAGCTGTGCGTGCATGTGTAATCGCACTCTAAGCTGGGCGGCGTGTGTAATCGCACTCTAAGAGGTTTGTGCGAGGGTATTCGCACTCTAGGCTGTGTGTGCCGTTTAATCGCACTCTAGGCTGTGTGTGCCGTGTAATCGCACTCTAGGCTGTCTGTGTCGTGTAATCGCACTCTAGGCTGTGTGTGCAATCGCACTCTAAGCTGTGTGTGCAATCGCACTCTAAGCTGTGTGTGCAATCGCACTCTAAGCTGTGTGTGTAATCGCACTCTAAGCTGTGTGTAATCGCCCTCTAAGCTGTGTGTGTAATTGCATTCTAAGCTGTCTGTGTAGCCGCACTCTAAGCTGTGTGTGTAGCCACACTCTAAGCTGTGTGTGTGCGCAATCGCACTCTAAGCTGTGTGGGTGCATAATCGCACTCTAAACTGTGTGTGTTCGTAATCGCACTCTAAGCTGTGTGTATGTGTAATCGCACTCTAAGCTGTGTGTGCGTAATTGCACTCTCAGCTGTGTGTGCGTAATAGCACTCTAAGCTGTGTGTGTGCGTAATCGCACTCTGAGCTGTGAGGGTGCGTAATCGCACTCTAAGCTGTGTGTGTGCATAATCGCACTCTAAACTGTGTGTGTTCGTAATCGCACTCTAAGCTGTGTGTATGTGTAATCGCACTCTAAGCTGTGTGTGCGTAATTGCACTCTAAGCTGTGTGTGCGTAATCGCACTCTAAGCTGTGTGTGTGCGTAATTGCACTCCAAGCTGTGTGTGTGCGTAATCGCACTCTAATCTGTGTGTGCGCATAATCGCACTCTAAGCTGTGCGTGTGTGCGTAATCACATTCTAAGCTGTGCATGTGTGTGTAATCGCACTCTAAGCTGTGCGTGTGTGTAATCGCACTCTAAGCTGTGTGTGTGTAATCGCACTCTAAGCTCTGCATGCGTGTGTAATCGCACTCTAAGCTGTGCTTGCCTGTGTAATCGAACTCTAAGCTATGTGTGCAATCGCACTCTAAGCTGTGTGTGTGCGTAATCACACTTTAAGCTGTGTGTGCGTAATCGCATTCTAAGCTGTGCGTGTGGGCGTAATCGCACTCTAAGCTATGCGTGTGTGTGTAATCGCACTCTAAGCTGTGTGTGTAATTGCACTCTAAGCTGTGCGTGCGTGTGTAATCGCACTCTAAGCTCTGCATGCATGTGTAATCGCACTCTAAGCTGTGCTTGCGTGTGTAATCGCACTCTAAGCTGTGCGTGCGTGTGTAATCGCACTCTAAGCTGTGCGTGCGTGTGTAATTGCACTCTAAGAAATTTGTGCGAGAGTAATGGCACTCTAGGCTGTGTGTGCCGTGTAATTGCACTCTAGGCTGTGTGCCGTGTAATCGCACTCTAGGCTGTCTGTGCCGTGTAATCGCACTCTAGGCTGTGTGTGCAATCGCACTCTAAGCGGTGTGCGCAATCGCACTCTAAGCTGTGTGTGCAATCGCACTCTAAGCTGTGTGTGTAATCGCACACTAAGCTGTGGGTAATCGCCCTCTAAGCTGTGTGTGTAATTGCATTCTAAGCTGTCTGTGTAGCCGCACTCTAAGCTGTGTGTGTAGCCGCACTCTAAGCTGTGTGTGTGCGTAATCGCACTCTAAGCTGTGTGGGTGCGGAATCGCACTCTAAGCTGTGTGTGTGCATAATCGCACTCCAAGCTGTGCGTGTGTGCGTAATCGCACTCTAAGCAGTGCATGTGTGTGTAATCGCACTCTAAGCTGTGCCTGTGTGTAATTGCACTCTAAGCTGTGCGTGCATGTGTAATCGCACACTCAGCTCTGCATGCGTGTGTAATCGCACTCTAAGCTGTGCTTGCGTGTGTAATCGCACTCTAAGCTGTGCGTGCGTGTGTAATCACACTCTAAGCTCTGCGTGCATGTGTAATCGCACTCTAAGCTGTGCATGCATGTGTAATCACACTCTAAGCTGTGCGGTGTGTGTAATCGCACTCTAAGCTGTGCGTGCGTGTGTAATTGCACTCTAAGAGGTGTGTGCGAGGGTAATCGCACTCTAGGCTCTGTGTGCCGTGTAATCGCACTCTCGGCTGTGTGCCGTGTAATCGCACTCTAGGCTGTCTGTGCCATGTAATCGCACTCTAGGCTGTGTGTGCAATCGCACTCTAAGCCATGTGCGCAATCGCAATCTAAGCTGTGTGTGCAATCGCACTCTAAGCTGTGTGTGTAATCGCACTCTAAGCTGTTTGTCATCGCCAACTAAGCTGTGTGTGTAATTGCATTCTAAGCTGTCTGTGTTGCCGCACTCTAAGCTGTGTGTGTAGCCGCACTCTAAGCTGTGTGTGTGCGTAATCGCACTCTGAGCTGTGTGGGTGCGTAATCGCCCTCTAAGCTGTGTGTGTGCATAATCGCACTCTAAACTGTGTGTGTTCGTAATCGCACTCTAAGCTGTGTGTATGTGTAATCGCACTCTAAGCTGTGTGTGCGTAATTGCACTCTAAGCTGTGTGTGCGTAATCGCACTCTAAGCTGTGTGTGTGCGTAATTGCACTCCAAGCTGTGTGTGTGCGTAATCGCACTCTAATCTGTGTGTGCGCATAATCGCACTCTAAGCTGTGCGTGTGTGCGTAATCACATTCTAAGCTGTGCATGTGTGTGTAAACGCACTCTAAGCTGTGCGTGTGTGTAATCGCACTCTAAGCTGTGTGTGTGTGTGTAATCGCACTCTAAGCTCTGCATGCGTGTGTAATCGCACTCTAAGCTGTGCTTGCGTGTGTAATCGAACTCTAAGCTGTGTGTGCAATCGCACTCTAAGCTGTGTGTGTGCGTAATCACACTTTAAGCTGTGTGTGCGTAATCGCATTCTAAGCTGTGCGTGTGGGCGTAATCGCACTCTAAGCTATGCGTGTGTGTGTAATCGCACTCTAAGCTGTGTGTGTAATTGCACTCTAAGCTGTGCGTGCGTGTGTAATCGCACTCTAAGCTCTGCATGCATGTGTAATCGCACTCTAAGCTGTGCTTGCGTGTGTAATCGCACTCTAAGCTGTGCGTGCGTGTGTAATCGCACTCTAAGCTGTCCGGCGTGTGTAATCGCACTCTAAGCTGTGCGTGCGTGTGTAATTGCACTCTAAGAAATTTGTGCGAGAGTAATCGCACTCTAGGCTGTGTGTGCCGTGTAATCGCACTCTAGGCTTTGTGCCGTGTAATCGCACTCTAGGCTGTCTGTGCCGTGTAATCGCACTCTAGGCTGTGTGTGCAATCGCACTCTAAGCTGTGTGCGCAATCGCACTCTAAGCTGTGTGTGCAATCGCACTCTAAGCTGTGTGTGTAATCGCACACTAAGCTGTGGGTAATCGCCCTCTAAGCTGTGTGTGTAATTGCATTCTAAGATGTCTGTGTAGCCGCACTCTAAGCTGTGTGTGTAGCCGCACTCTAAGCTGTGTGTGTGCGTAATCGCACTCTAAGCTGTGTGGGTGCGTAATCGCACTCTAAGCTGTGTGTGTGCATAATCGCACTCTAAACTGTGTGTGTTCGTAATCGCACTCTAAGCTGTGTGTATGTGTAATCGCACTCTAAGCTGTGTGTGCGTAAACGCACTCTCAGCTGTGTGTGCGTAATCGCACTCTAAGCTGTGTGTGTGCGTAATTGCACTCCAAGCTGTGTGTGTGCGTAATCGAACTCTAAGCTGTGTGTGCGCATAATCGCACTCTAAGCTGTGCGTGTGTGCGTAATCGCACTCTAAGCAGTGCATGTGTGTGTAATCGCACTCTAAGCTGTGCGTGCGTGTGTAATCGCACTCTAAGCACTGCATGCCTGTGTAATCGCACTCTAAGCTGTGCTTGCGTGTGTAATCGCACTCTAAGCTGTGCGTGCGTGTGTAATCACACTCTAAGCTCTGCGTGCGTGTGTAATCGCACTCTAAGCTGTGCGTGCATGTGTAATCACACTCTAAGCTGTGCGGTGTGTGTAATCGCACTCTAAGCTGTGCGTGCGTGTGTAATTGCACTCTAAGAGGTGTGTGCGAGGGTAATCGCACTCTAGGCTGTGTGTGCCGTGTAATCGCACTCTAGGCTGTGTGCCGTGTAATCGCACTCTAGGCTGTTTGTGCCGTGTAATCGCACTCTAGGCTGTGTGTGAAATCGCACTCTAAGCCATGTGCGCAATCGCAATCTAAGCTGTGTGTGCAATCGCACTCTAAGCTGTGTGTGTAATCGCACTCTAAGCTGTGTGTAATCGCCCTCTAAGCTGTGTGTGTAATTGCATTCTAAGCTGTCTGTGTTGCCGCACTCTAAGCTGTGTGTGTAGCCTCACTCTAAGCTGTGTGTGTGCGTAATCGCACTCTGAGCTGTGTGGGTGCGTAATCGCACTCTAAGCTGTGTGTGTGCATAATCGCACTCTAAACTGTGTGTGTTCGTAATCGCACTCTAAGCTGTGTGTATGTGTAATCGCACTCTAAGCTGTGTGTGCGTAATCGGACTCTCAGCTGTGTGTGCGTAATCGCACTCTAAGCTGTGTGTGTGCGTAATTGCACTCCAAGCTGTGTGTGTGCGTAATCGCACTCTAAGCTGTGTGTGCGCAAAATCGCACTCTAAGCTGTGCGTGTGTGCGTAATCGCATTCTAAGCTGTGCATGTGTGTGTAATCGCACTCTAAGCTGTGCGTGTGTGTAATCGCACTCTAAGCTGTGCGTGTGTCTGTAATCGCACTCTAAGCTCTGCATGCGTGTGTAATCGCACTCTAAGCTGTGCTTGCGTGTGTAATCGCACTCTAAGCTGTGCGTGCGTGTGTAATCGCACTCTAAGCTCTGCGTGCGTCTGTAATCGCACTCTAAGCTGTGCGTGCATGTGCAATCGCACTCTAAGCTGTGCGGCGTGTTTAATCGCACTCCAAGAGGTTTGTGCGAGGGTATTCGCACTCTAGGCTGTGTGTGCCGTGTAATCACACTCTAGGCTGTCTGTGCCGTGTAATCGCCCTCTAGGCTGTGTGTGCAATCGCACTCTAAGCTGTGTGTAATCTCCCTCTAAGCTGTGTGTGTAATTGCATTCTAAGCTGTGTGTGTAGCCGCAATCTAAGCTGTGTGTGTAGCCACACTCTAAGCTGTGTGTGTGCGTAATCGCACTCTAAGCTGTGTGTGTGCGTAATCGCACTCTAAGCTGTGTGTGTGCATGATCGCACTCTAAACTGCGTGTGTTCGTAATCGCACTGTAAGCTGTGTGTGTGTGTAATCGCACTCTAAGCTGTGTGTGCGTAATCGCACTCTCATCTGTGCGTGCATAATCGCACTCTAAGCTGTGCGTGTGCGTAATCGCACTCTAAGCTGTGTCTGTGCGTAATCGTACTCTAAGCTGTGTGTGTGCGTAATCGCACTCTAAGCTGTGTGTGTGCGTAATCGCACTCTAAGCTGTGTGTGCGTAATCGCACTCTAAGCTGTGCGCTTGTGCGTAATCGCACTCTAAGCTGTGAGTGTGTGCGTAATCGCACTCTAAGCTATGCGTGTGTGCGTAATCGCACTCTAAGCTGTGCGTGTGTGTAATCGCACTCTAAGCTGTGCGTGTGTGTGTAATCGCACTCTAAGCTGTATGTGTGTAATCGCACTCTAAGCTGTGCGTGCGTGTGTAATCGCACTCTAAGCTCTGCGTGCGTGTGTAATCGCACTCTAAGCTGTGCTTGTATGTGTAATCGCACTCTAAGAGGTTTGTGCGAGGGTATTCGCACTCTAGGCTGTGTGTGCCGTGTAATCGCACTCTAGGCTGTGTGTGCCGTGTAATCGCACTCTAGGCTGTCTGTGCCGTGTAATCGCACTCTAGGCTGTGTGTGCAATCGCACTCTAAGCTGTGGTGCGTAATCGCACTCTCAGCTGTGCATGCGTAATCGCACTCTAAGCTGTGCGTGTGCGTAATCGCACTCTAAGCTGTGTGTGTGCGTAATTGCACTCCAAGCTGTGTGTGTGTGTGTAATCGCACTCTTAGCTGAGCTTGTGTGTAATCGCACTCTAAGCTGTGTGTGCGCGTAATTGCACTCTAAGCTGTGTGTGCGTAATCGCATTCTAAGGTGTGCGTGTGTGCGTAATCGCACTCTAAGCAATGCGTGTGTGTGTAATCGCACTCGAAGCTGTGCGTGTGTGTAATCCCACTCTAAGCTGTGCGTTTGTGTGTAATCGCACTCCAAGCTGTGTGTGTAATCGCACTCTAAGCTGTGCGTGCGTGTTTAATCGCACTCTAAGCTCTGCGTGCATGTGTAATTGCACTATAAGCTGTGCGTGCGTGTTAAATCGCACTCTAAGCTGTGCGGCGTGTGCAATCGCACTCTAAGCTGTGCGTGCATGTGTAATTGCACGCTAAGAGGTGTGTGCGAGGGTAATCGCACTCTAGGCTGTGTGTGCCATGTAATCGCACTCTAGGCTGTGTGTGCCGTGTAATCGCACTCTAGGCTGTGTGTGCCGTGTAATCGCACTCTAGGCTGTGTGTGCAATCGCACTCTAAGCTTTGTGTGCAATTGCACTCTAAGCTGTGTGTGCAATCGCACTCTAAGCTTTGTGTGCAATCGCAATCTAAACTGTGTGTGCAATCGCACGCTAAGCTGTGTGTAATTGCCCTATAAGCTGTGTGTGTAATTGCATTCTGAGCAGTGTGTGTAGACGCACTCTAAGCTGTGCATGCAGCCGCACTCGAAGCTGTGTGTGTGCGTAATCGCACTCAAAGCTGTGTGTGTGCGTAATCGCACTCTAGGCTGTGTGTGTGTAATCGTACATTAAGCTGTGTGCGTGTAATCGCACTCTAAGCTGTGTGTGTAGCCGCACTCTAAGCTGTGTGTGTAGCCGCACTCTAAGCTGTGTGAGTGCGTAATCGTACTCTAAGCTGTGTGTGTGCGTAATCGCACTCTAAGCTGTGTGTGTGCATAATCGCACTCTAAACTCTGTGTGCGTAATCGCACTCTAAGCTGTGTGTGTGTGTAATCGCACTCTAAGCTGTGTGTGCGTAATCGCACTCTCATCTGTGCGTGCATAATCGCACTCTAAGCTGTGCGTGTGCGTAATCGCACTCTAAGCTGTGTCTGTGCGTAATCGCACTCTAAGCTGTGTGTGTGCATAATCGCACTCTAAGCTGTGTGTGTGCGTAATCGCACTCTAAGCTGTGTGTGCGTAATCGCACTCTAAGCTGTGAGTGTGTGCGTAATCGCACTCTAAGCTATGCGGGTGTGCGTAATCGCACTCTAAGCTGTGCGTGTGTGTAATCGCACTCTAAGCTGTGCGTGTGTGTGTAATCGCACTCTAAGCTGTATGTGTGTTATCGCACTCTAAGCTGTGCGTGCGTGTGTAATCGCACTCTAAGCTCTGCGTGCGTGTGTAATCGCACTCTAAGCTGTGCTTGCATGTGTAATCGCACTCTAAGCTGTGCGTGCATGTGTAATCGCACTCTAAGCTGTGCGGCATGTGTAATCGCACTCTAAGAGGTTTGTGCGAGGGTATTCGCACTCTAGGCTATGTGTGCCGTGTAATCGCACTCTAGGCTGTGTGTGCCGTGTAATCGCACTCTAGGCTGTCTGTGCCGTGTAATCGCACTCTAGGCTGTGTGTGCAATCGCACTCTAAGCTGTGTGTAATCGCCCTCTAAGCTGTGTGTGTGCGTAATTGCACTCGAAGCTATGCGTGTGTGCGTAATCGCACTCTAAGCTGTGCATGTGTGTAAACGCACTCTAAGCTGTGCGTGTGTAATCGCACTCTAAGCTGTGCGTGCGTGTGTAATCGCACTCTAAGCTCTGCGTGCGTGTGTAATCGCACTCTAAGCTGTGCTTGCATGTGTAATCGCACTCTAAGCTGTGCGTGCAAGTGTAATCGCACTCTAAGCTGGGCGGCGTGTGTAATCGCACTCTAAGAGGTTTGTGCGAGGGTATTCGCACTCTAGGCTGTGTGTGCCGTTTAATCGCACTCTAGGCTGTGTGTGCCGTGTAATCGCACTCTAGGCTGTCTGTGTCGTGTAATCGCACTCTAGGCTGTGTGTGCAATCGCACTCTAAGCTGTGTGTGCAATCGCACTCTAAGCTGTGTGTGCAATCGCACTCTAAGCTGTGTGTGTAATCGCACTCTAAGCTGTGTGTAATCGCCCTCTAAGCTGTGTGTGTAATTGCATTCTAAGCTGTCTGTGTAGCCGCACTCTAAGCTGTGTGTGTAGCCACACTCTAAGCTGTGTGTGTGCGCAATCGCACTCTAAGCTGTGTGGGTGCATAATCGCACTCTAAACTGTGTGTGTTCGTAATCGCACTCTAAGCTGTGTGTATGTGTAATCGCACTCTAAGCTGTGTGTGCGTAATTGCACTCTCAGCTGTGTGTGCGTAATAGCACTCTAAGCTGTGTGTGTGCGTAATTGCACTCCAAGCTGTGTGTGTGCGTAATCGCACTCTAAGCTGTGTGTGCGCATAATCGCACTCTAAGCTGTGCATGTGTGCGTAATCGCACTCTAAGCAGTGCATGTGTGTGTAATCGCACTCTAAGCTGTGCGTGTGTGTAATCGCACTCTAAGCTGTGCGTGCAAATGTAATCGCACTCTAAGCTCTGCATGCGTTTGTAATCGCACTCTAAGCTGTGCTTGCGTGTGTAATCGCACTCTAAGCTGTGCGTGCGTGTGTAATCGCACTCTAAGCTCTGCATGCGTGTGTAAACGCACTCTAAGCTGTGCTTGCGTGTGTAATCGCACTCTAAGCTGTGCGTGCGTGTGTAATCACACTCTAAGCTCTGCGTGCGTATGTAATCGCACTCTAAGCTGTGCATGCATGTGTAATCACACTCTAAGCTGTGCGGTGTGTGTAATCGCACTCTAAGCTGTGCGTGCGTGTGTAATTGCACTCTAAGAGGTGTGTGCGAGGGTAATCGCACTCTAGGCTGTGTGTGCCGTGTAATCGCACTCTAGGCTGTGTGCCGTGTAATCGCACTCTAGGCTGTTTGTGCCGTGTAATCGCACTCTAGGCTGTGTGTGAAATCGCACTCTAAGCCATGTGCGCAATCGCAATCTAAGCTGTGTGTGCAATCGCACTCTAAGCTGTGTGTGTAATCGCACTCTAAGCTGTGTGTAATCGCCCTCTAAGCTGTGTGTGTAATTGCATTCTAAGCTGTCTGTGTTGCCGCACTCTAAGCTGTGTGTGTAGCCTCACTCTAAGCTGTGTGTGTGCGTAATCGCACTCTGAGCTGTGTGGGTGCGTAATCGCACTCTAAGCTGTGTGTGTGCATAATCGCACTCTAAACTGTGTGTGTTCGTAATCGCACTCTAAGCTGTGTGTATGTGTAATCGCACTCTAAGCTGTGTGTGCGTAATCGGACTCTCAGCTGTGTGTGCGTAATCGCACTCTAAGCTGTGTGTGTGCGTAATTGCACTCCAAGCTGTGTGTGTGCGTAATCGCACTCTAAGCTGTGTGTGCGCAAAATCGCACTCTAAGCTGTGCGTGTGTGCGTAATCGCATTCTAAGCTGTGCATGTGTGTGTAATCGCACTCTAAGCTGTGCGTGTGTGTAATCGCACTCTAAGCTGTGCGTGTGTCTGTAATCGCACTCTAAGCTCTGCATGCGTGTGTAATCGCACTCTAAGCTGTGCTTGCGTGTGTAATCGCACTCTAAGCTGTGCGTGCGTGTGTAATCGCACTCTAAGCTCTGCGTGCGTCTGTAATCGCACTCTAAGCTGTGCGTGCATGTGCAATCGCACTCTAAGCTGTGCGGCGTGTTTAATCGCACTCCAAGAGGTTTGTGCGAGGGTATTCGCACTCTAGGCTGTGTGTGCCGTGTAATCACACTCTAGGCTGTCTGTGCCGTGTAATCGCCCTCTAGGCTGTGTGTGCAATCGCACTCTAAGCTGTGTGTAATCTCCCTCTAAGCTGTGTGTGTAATTGCATTCTAAGCTGTGTGTGTAGCCGCAATCTAAGCTGTGTGTGTAGCCACACTCTAAGCTGTGTGTGTGCGTAATCGCACTCTAAGCTGTGTCGGTGCGTAATCGCACTCTAAGCTGTGTGTGTGCATGATCGCACTCTAAACTGCGTGTGTTCGTAATCGGACTCTAAGCTGTGTGTGTGTGTAATCGCATTCTCAGCTGTGTGTGCGTAATCGCACTCTAAGCAGTGAGTGTGCGTAATCACACTCCAAGCTGTGTGTGTGCGTAAACGCACTCTAAGCTGTGTGAGCGCATAATCGCATTCTAAGCTGTGCGTGTGTGCGTTATCGCACTCTAAGCTGTGCTTGAGTGTGTAATCGCTCTCTAAGCTGTGTGTGTGCGTAATCGGACTCTAAGCTGTGTGTGCGTAATCGCTCTCAAAGCTATGCGTGTGTGTGTAATCGCACTCTAAGCTGTGCTTGTGTGTAATCGCACTCTAAGCTGTGTGTGTAATTGCACTCTAAGCTGTGCGTGCGTGTGTAATCGCACTCTAAGCTCTGCATGCATGTGTAATCGCACTCTAAGCTGTGCTTGCGTGTGTAATCGCACTCTAAGCTGTGCGTGCATGTGTAATTGCACTCTAAGCTGTGCGGCGTGTGTAATTGCACTCTAAGCTGTGCGTGTGTGTGTAATTGCACTCTAAGAGGTGTGTGCGAGGGTAATCGCACTCTAGGCTGTGTGTGCCGTGTAATCGCACTCTAGGCTGTGTGCCGTGTAATCGCACTCTAGGCTGTCTGTGCCGTGTAATCGCACTCTAGGCTGTGTGTGCAATCGCACTCTAAGCTGTGTGTGCAATCGTACTCTAAGCTGTGTGTGCAATCACACTCTAAGCTGTGTGTGCAATCGCAGTCTAAGCTGTGTGTGCAATCGCACTCTAAGCTTTATATGTAATCACACTCTAAATTGTGTGTGTGTGTAATCGCACTCTCAGCTGTGTGTAATCGCCCTCGAAGCTGTGTGTGTAATTGCATTCTGAGCTGTGTGTGCAATCGCACTCTAAACTGTGTGTGTGTGTGTAATCGCTCTCTAAGCTGTGTGCGTGTGCAATCGCACTCTAAACCGTGTGTGCCATGTAATTGCACTCTAGGCTGTGTGTGCCATGTAATCGCGCTCTAGGCTTTGTGTGCAATCGCACTCTAAGCTGTGTGTGCAATCGCACTCTAAGCTGTGTGTGCAATCGCACTCTAAGCTGTGTGTGTAATCGCACTCTAAGCTGTGTGTAATCGCCCTCTAAGCTGTGTGTGTAATTGCATTCTATGCTGTATGTGTAGCCGCACTCTCAGCTGTGTGTGTAGCCGCACTCTAATCTGTGTGTGTGCGTAATCGCACTCTAAGCTGTGTGTGCGCATAATCGCACTCTTAGCTGTGCGTGTGTGCGTAATCGCACTCTAAGCTCTGCTTGTGCATGTAATCGCTCTCTAAGCTGTGTGTGTGCGTAATCGCACTCTAAGCTGTGTGTGCGTAATCGCATTCTAAGCTGTGCGTGTGTGCGTAATCGCACTCTAAGCTATGTGTGTGTGTGTAATCGCACTCTAAGCTGTGCGTGTGTGTAATCGCACTCTAAGCTGTGCGTGTGTGTGTAATCGCACTCTAAGCTGTGTGTGTAATTGCACTCTAAGCTGTGTGTGTGTGTAATTGAACTCTAAGCTGTGTGTGCGTAATCGCACTCTCAGCTGTGTGCGTAATCGCACTCTAAGCTGTGTGTGCGCATAATCGCACTCTAAGCTGTGCGTGTGTGCGTAATCGCTCTCTTAGCTGTGCATGTGTGTGTAATCGCACTCTAAGCTGTGCGTCTGTGTAATCGCACTCTAAGCTGTGCGTGCGTGTGTAATCGCACCCTAACCTCTGCGTGCGTGTGTATTCGCACTCTAAGCTGTGCTTGCATGTCTAATCGCACTCTAAGCTGTGCGTGCGTGTGTAATCGCACTCTAAGAGGTGTGTGCCAAGTAATTGCGCTCTAGGCTGTGTGTGCCATGTAATCACACTCTAGGCTGTGTGTGCAATCGCACTCTAAGCTGTGTGTGCAATCGCACTCTAAGCTGTGTGTGCAATCGCACTCTAAGCTGTGTGTGCAATCGCACTCTAAGCTGTGTGTGTAATCGCACTCTAAGCTGTGTGTAATCGCCCTCTAAGCTTTGTGTGTAATTGCATTCTAAGCTGTGTGTGTAGCCGCACTCTAAGCTGTGTGTGTAGCCGCACTCTAAGCTGTGTGTGCGCGTCATCGCACTCTAAGCTGTGCGGGTGCGTAATCGCACTCTAAACTGTGTGTGTTCGTAATCGCACTCTAAGCTGTGTGTATGTGTAATCGCACTCTAAGCTGTGTGTGCGTAATCGCACTCTCAGCTGTGTGCGCGTAATAGCACTCTAAGCTGTGTGTGTGCATAATTGCACTCCAAGCTGTGTGTTTGCGTAATCGCACTCTAAGCTGTGTGTAATCGCCCTCTAAGCTGTGTGTGTAATTGCATTCTAAGCTGTGTGTGTAGCCGCACTCTAAGCTGTGTGTGTAGCCGCACTCTAAGCTGTGTGTGTGCGTCATCGCACTCTAAGCTGTGCGGGTGCGTAATCGCACTCTAAACTGTGTGTGTTCGTAATCGCACTCTAAGCTATGTGTATGTGTAATCGCACTCTAAGCTGTGTGTGCGTAATCGCACTCTCAGCTGTGTGCGCGTAATAGCACTCTAAGCTGTGTGTGTGCATAATTGCACTCCAAGCTGTGTGTGTGCGTAATCGCACTCTAAGCTGTGTGTGCGCATAATCGCACTCTAAGCTGTGCGTGTGTGCGTAATCGCGCTCTAAGCAGTGCATGTGTGTGTAATCGCACTCTAAGCTCTGCATGCGTTTGTAATCACACTCTAAGCTGTGCTTGCATGTGTAATCGCACTCTAAGCTGTGCGTGCGTTTGTAATCGCACTCTAAGCTCTGCGTGCATGTGTAATCGCACTCTAAGCTGTGCGTGCATGTGTAATCACACTCTAAGCTTTGCAGTGTGTGTAATCGCACTCTAAGCTGTGCGTGCGTGTGTAATTGCACTCTAAGAGGTGTGTGCGAGGGTAATCGCACTCTAGGCTGTGTGTGCCGTGTAATCGCACTCTAGGCTGTGTGCCGTGTAATCGCACTCTAGGCTGTCTGTGCCGTGTAATCGCACTCTAGGCTGTGTGTGCAATCGCACTCTAAGCTATGTGCGCAATCGCACTCTAAGCTGTGTGTGCAATCGCACTCTAAGCTGTGTGTAATCGCCCTCTAAGCTGTGTGTGTAATTGCATTCTAAGTTGTCTGTGTTGCCGCACTCTAAGCTGTGTGTGTAGCCGCACTCTAAGCTGTGTGTGTGCGTAATCGCACTCTCAGCTGTGCGTGCGTAATCGCACTCTAAGCTGTGCGTGTGCGTAATCGCACTCTAAGCTGTGTGTGTGCGTAATTGCACTCCAAGCTGTGTGTGTGTGTGTAATCGCATTCTTAGCTGAGCGTGTGTGTAATCGCACTCTAAGCTGTGTGTGTGCGTAATTGCACTCTAAGCTGTGTGTGCGTAATCGCATTCTAAGGTGTGCGTGTGTGCGTAATCGCACTCTAAGCTATGCGTGTGTGTGTAATCGCACTCGAAGCTGTGCGTGTGTGTAATCCCACTCTCAGCTGTGCGTTTGTGTGTAATCGCACTCCAAGCTGTGTGTGTAATCGCACTCTAAGCTGTGCGTGCGTGTTTAATCGCACTCTAAGCTGTGCTTGCATGTGTAATCGCACTCTAAGCTGTGCGTGCATGTGTAATCGCACTCTAAGCTGTGCGGCATGTGTAATCGCACTCTAAGAGGTTTGTGCGAGGGTATTCGCACTCTAGGCTGTGTGTGCCGTGTAATCGCACTCTAGGCTGTGTGTGCCGTGTAATCGCACTCTAGGCTGTGTGTGCCGTGTAATCGCACTCTAGGCTGTGTGTGCAATCGCACTCTAAGCTTTGTGTGCAATTGCACTCTAAGCTGTGTGTGCAATCGCACTCTAAGCTTTGTGTGCAATCGCAATCTAAACTGTGTGTGCAATCGCACGCTAAGCTGTGTGTAATTGCCCTATAAGCTGTGTGTGTAATTGCATTCTAAGCAGTGTGTGTAGATGCACTCTAAGCTGAGCGTGCAGCCGCACTCGAAGCAGTGTGTGTGCGTAATCGCACTCAAAGCTGTGTGTGTGCGTAATCGCACTCTAGGCTGTGTGTGTGTAATCGTACATTAAGCTGTGTGCGTGTAATCGCGCTCTAAGCTGTGTGTGTAGCCGCACTCTAAGCTGTGTGTGTAGCCGCACTCTAAGCTGTGTGAGTGCGTAATCGTACTCTAAGCTGTGTGTGTGCGTAATCGCACTCTAAGCTGTGTGTGTGCATAATCGCACTCTAAACTCTGTGTGCGTAATCGCACTGTAAGCTGTGTGTGTGTGTAATCGCACTCTAAGCTGTGTGTGCGTAATCGCACTCTCATCTGTGCGTGCATAATCGCACTCTAAGCTGTGCGTGTGCGTAATCGCACTCTAAGCTGTGTCTGTGCGTAATCGTACTCTAAGCTGTGTGTGTGCGTAATCGCACTCTAAGCTGTGTGTGTGCGTAATCGCACTCTAAGCTGTGTGTGCGTAATCGCACTCTAAGCTGTGCGCTTGTGCGTAATCGCACTCTAAGCTGTGAGTGTGTGCGTAATCGCACTCTAAGCTATGCGTGTGTGCGTAATCGCACTCTAAGCTGTGCGTGTGTGTAATCGCACTCTAAGCTGTGCGTGTGTGTGTAATCGCACTCTAAGCTGTATGTGTGTAATCGCACTCTAAGCTGTGCGTGCGTGTGTAATCGCACTCTAAGCTCTGCGTGCGTGTGTAATCGCACTCTAAGCTGTGCTTGTATGTGTAATCGCACTCTAAGAGGTTTGTGCGAGGGTATTCGCACTCTAGGCTGTGTGTGCCGTGTAATCGCACTCTAGGCTGTGTGTGCCGTGTAATCGCACTCTAGGCTGTGTGTGCCGTGTAATCGCACTCTAGGCTGTGTGTGCAATCGCACTCTAAGCTGTGGTGCGTAATCGCACTCTCAGCTGTGCATGCGTAATCGCACTCTAAGCTGTGCGTGTGCGTAATCGCACTCTAAGCTGTGTGTGTGCGTAATTGCACTCCAAGCTGTGTGTGTGTGTGTAATCGCACTCTTAGCTGAGCTTGTGTGTAATCGCACTCTAAGCTGTGTGTGCGCGTAATTGCACTCTAAGCTGTGTGTGCGTAATCGCATTCTAAGGTGTGCGTGTGTGCGTAATCGCACTCTAAGCAATGCGTGTGTGTGTAATCGCACTCGAAGCTGTGCGTGTGTGTAATCCCACTCTAAGCTGTGCGTTTGTGTGTAATCGCACTCCAAGCTGTGTGTGTAATCGCACTCTAAGCTGTGCGTGCGTGTTTAATCGCACTCTAAGCTCTGCGTGCATGTGTAATTGCACTATAAGCTGTGCGTGCGTGTTAAATCGCACTCTAAGCTGTGCGGCGTGTGTAATCGCACTCTAAGCTGTGCGTGCATGTGTAATTGCACGCTAAGAGGTGTGTGCGAGGGTAATCGCACTCTAGGCTGTGTGTGCCATGTAATCGCACTCTAGGCTGTGTGTGCCGTGTAATCGCACTCTAGGCTGTGTGTGCCGTGTAATCGCACTCTAGGCTGTGTGTGCAATCGCACTCTAAGCTTTGTGTGCAATTGCACTCTAAGCTGTGTGTGCAATCGCACTCTAAGCTTTGTGTGCAATCGCAATCTAAACTGTGTGTGCAATCGCACGCTAAGCTGTGTGTAATTGCCCTATAAGCTGTGTGTGTAATTGCATTCTAAGCAGTGTGTGTAGACGCACTCTAAGCTGTGCATGCAGCCGCACTCGAAGCTGTGTGTGTGCGTAATCGCACTCAAAGCTGTGTGTGTGCGTAATCGCACTCTAGGCTGTGTGTGTGTAATCGTACATTAAGCTGTGTGCGTGTAATCGCACTCTAAGCTGTGTGTGTAGCCGCACTCTAAGCTGTGTGTGTAGCCGCACTCTAAGCTGTGTGAGTGCGTAATCGTACTCTAAGCTGTGTGTGTGCGTAATCGCACTCTAAGCTGTGTGTGTGCATAATCGCACTCTAAACTCTGTGTGCGTAATCGCACTGTAAGCTGTGTGTGTGTGTAAAAGCACTCTAAGCTGTGTGTGCGTAATCGCACTCTCATCTGTGCGTGCATAATCGCACTCTAAGCTGTGCGTGTGCGTAATCGCACTCTAAGCTGTGTCTGTGCGTAATCGCACTCTAAGCTGTGTGTGTGCATAATCGCACTCTAAGCTGTGTGTGTGCGTAATCGCACTCTAAGCTGTGTGTGCGTAATCGCACTCTAAGCTGTGAGTGTGTGCGTAATCGCACTCTAAGCTATGCGGGTGTGCGTAATCGCACTCTAAGCTGTGCGTGTGTGTAATCGCACTCTAAGCTGTGCGTGTGTGTGTAATCGCACTCTAAGCTGTATGTGTGTTATCGCACTCTAAGCTGTGCGTGCGTGTGTAATCGCACTCTAAGCTCTGCGTGCGTGTGTAATCGCACTCTAAGCTGTGCTTGCATGTGTAATCGCACTCTAAGCTGTGCGTGCATGTGTAATCGCACTCTAAGCTGTGCGGCATGTGTAATCGCACTCTAAGAGGTTTGTGCGAGGGTATTCGCACTCTAGGCTGTGTGTGCCGTGTAATCGCACTCTAGGCTGTGTGTGCCGTGTAATCGCACTCTAGGCTGTCTGTGCCGTGTAATCGCACTCTAGGCTGTGTGTGCAATCGCACTCTAAGCTGTGTGTAATCGCCCTCTAAGCTGTGTGTGTGCGTAATTGCACTCGAAGCTATGCGTGTGTGCGTAATCGCACTCTAAGCTGTGCATGTGTGTAAACGCACTCTAAGCTGTGCGTGTGTAATCGCACTCTAAGCTGTGCGTGCGTGTGTAATCGCACTCTAAGCTCTGCGTGCGTGTGTAATCGCACTCTAAGCTGTGCTTGCATGTGTAATCGCACTCTAAGCTGTGCGTGCATGTGTAATCGCACTCTAAGCTGGGCGGCGTGTGTAATCGCACTCTAAGAGGTTTGTGCGAGGGTATTCGCACTCTAGGCTGTGTGTGCCGTTTAATCGCACTCTAGGCTGTGTGTGCCGTGTAATCGCACTCTAGGCTGTCTGTGTCGTGTAATCGCACTCTAGGCTGTGTGTGCAATCGCACTCTAAGCTGTGTGTGCAATCGCACTCTAAGCTGTGTGTGCAATCGCACTCTAAGCTGTGTGTGTAATCGCACTCTAAGCTGTGTGTAATCGCCCTCTAAGCTGTGTGTGTAATTGCATTCTAAGCTGTCTGTGTAGCCGCACTCTAAGCTGTGTGTGTAGCCACACTCTAAGCTGTGTGTGTGCGCAATCGCACTCTAAGCTGTGTGGGTGCATAATCGCACTCTAAACTGTGTGTGTTCGTAATCGCACTCTAAGCTGTGTGTATGTGTAATCGCACTCTAAGCTGTGTGTGCGTAATTGCACTCTCAGCTGTGTGTGCGTAATAGCACTCTAAGCTGTGTGTGTGCATAATTGCACTCCAAGCTGTGTGTGTGCGTAATCGCACTCTAAGCTGTGTGTGCGCATAATCGCACTCTAAGCTGTGCATGTGTGCGTAATCGCACTCTAAGCAGTGCATGTGTGTGTAATCGCACTCTAAGCTGTGCGTGTGTGTAATCGCACTCTAAGCTGTGCGTGCAAATGTAATCGCACTCTAAGCTCTGCATGCGTTTGTAATCGCACTCTAAGCTGTGCTTGCGTGTGTAATCGCACTCTAAGCTGTGCGTGCGTGTGTAATCGCACTCTAAGCTCTGCATGCGTGTGTAAACGCACTCTAAGCTGTGCTTGCGTGTGTAATCGCACTCTAAGCTGTGCGTGCGTGTGTAATCACACTCTAAGCTCTGCGTGCGTATGTAATCGCACTCTAAGCTGTGCATGCATGTGTAATCATACTCTAAGCTGTGCGGTGTGTGTAATCGCACTCTAAGCTGTGCGTGCGTGTGTAATTGCACTCTAAGAGGTGTGTGCGAGGGTAATCGCACTCTAGGCTGTGTGTGCCGTCCAATCTCACTCTCGGCTGTGTGCCGTGTAATCGCACTCTAGGCTGTCTGTGCCGTGTAATCGCACTCTAGGCTGTGTGTGCAATCGCACTCTAAGCCATGTGCGCAATCGCAATCTAAGCTGTGTGTGCAATCGCACTCTAAGCTGTGTGTGTAATCGCACTCTAAGCTGTGTGTAATCGCCCTCTAAGCTGTGTGTGTAATTGCATTCTAAGCTGTCTGTGTTGCCGCACTCTAAGCTGTGTGTGTAGCCGCACTCTAAGCTGTGTGTGTGCGTAATCGCACTCTGAGCTGTGTGGGTGCGTAATCGCACTCTAAGCTGTGCGTGTGTGTAATCGCACTCTAAGCTGTGCGTGCAAATGTAATCGCACTCTAAGCTCTGCATGCGTTTGTAATCGCACTCTAAGCTGTGCTTGCGTGTGTAATCGCACTCTAAGCTGTGCGTGCGTGTGTAATCGCACTCTAAGCTCTGCATGCGTGTGTAAACGCACTCTAAGCTGTGCTTGCGTGTGTAATCGCACTCTAAGCTGTGCGTGCGTGTGTAATCACACTCTAAGCTCTGCGTGCGTATGTAATCGCACTCTAAGCTGTGCATGCATGTGTAATCACACTCTAAGCTGTGCGGTGTGTGTAATCGCACTCTAAGCTGTGCGTGCGTGTGTAATTGCACTCTAAGAGGTGTGTGCGAGGGTAATCGCACTCTAGGCTGTGTGTGCCGTCCAATCTCACTCTCGGCTGTGTGCCGTGTAATCGCACTCTAGGCTGTCTGTGCCGTGTAATCGCACTCTAGGCTGTGTGTGCAATCGCACTCTAAGCCATGTGCGCAATCGCAATCTAAGCTGTGTGTGCAATCGCACTCTAAGCTGTGTGTGTAATCGCACTCTAAGCTGTGTGTAATCGCCCTCTAAGCTGTGTGTGTAATTGCATTCTAAGCTGTCTGTGTTGCCGCACTCTAAGCTGTGTGTGTAGCCGCACTCTAAGCTGTGTGTGTGCGTAATCGCACTCTGAGCTGTGTGGGTGCGTAATCGCACTCTAAGCTGTGTGTGTGCATAATCGCACCCTAAACTGTGTGTGTTCGTAATCGCACTCTAAGCTGTGTGTATGTGTAATCACACTCTAAGCGGTGTGTGCGTAATCGCACTCTCAGCTGTGTGTGCGTAATCGCACTCTAAGCTGTGTGTGTGCGTAATTGCACTCCAAGCTGTGTGTGTGCGTAATCGCACTCTAAGCTGTGTGTGCGCATAATCGCACTCTAAGCTGTGCGTGTGTGCGTAATCACATTCTAAGCTGTGCATGTGTGTGTAATCGCACTCTAAGCTGTGCGTGTGTGTAATCGCACTCTAAGCTGTGCGTGTGTGTGTAATCGCACTCTAAGCTCTGCATGCGTGTGTAATCGCACTCTAAGCTGTGCTTGCGTGTGTAATCGCACTCTAAGCTGTGTGTGCAATCGCACTCGAAGCTGTGTGTGTGCGTAATCACACTTTAAGCTGTGTGTGCGTAATCGCATTCTAAGCTGTGCGTGTGGGCGTAATCGCACTCTGAGCTATGCATGTGTGTGTAATCGCACTCTAAGCTGTGCGTGTGTGTGTAATCGCACTCTAAGCTGTGTGTGTAATTGCACTCTAAGCTGTGCGTGCGTGTGTAATCGCACTCTAAGCTCTGCATGCATGTGTAATCGCACTCTAAGCTGTGCTTGCGTGTGTAATCGCACTCTAAGCTGTGCGTGCGTGTGTAATCGCACTCTAAGCTGTCCGGCGTGTGTAATCGCACTCTCAGCTGTGCGTGCGTGTGTAATTGCACTCTAAGAAATTTGTGCGAGAGTAATCGCACTCTAGGCTGTGTGTGCCGTGTAATCGCACTCTAGGCTGTGTGCCATGTAATCGCACTCTAGGCTGTCTGTGCCGTGCAATCGCACTCTAAGCTGTGTGTGTAATCGCACTCTAAGCTGTGTGTAATCGCCCTCTAAGCTGTGTGTGTAATTGCATTCTAAGCTGTCTGTGTAGCCGCACTCTAAGCTGTGTGTGTAGCCACACTCTAAGCTGTGTGTGTGCGCAATCGCTCTCTAAGCTGTGTGGGTGCATAATCGCACTCTAAACTGTGTGTGTTCGTAATCGCACTCTAAGCTGTGTGTATGTGTAATCGCACTCTAAGCTGTGTGTGCGTAATTGCACTCTCAGCTGTGTGTGCGTAATAGCACTCTAAGCTGTGTGTGTGCGTAATTGCACTCCAAGCTGTGTGTGTGCGTAATCGCACTCTAAGCTGTGTGTGCGCATAATCGCACTCTAAGCTGTGCATGTGTGCGTAATCGCACTCTAAGCAGTGCATGTGTGTGTAATCGCACTCTAAGCTGTGCGTGTGTGTAATCGCACTCTAAGCTGTGCGTGCAAATGTAATCGCACTCTAAGCTCTGCATGCGTTTGTAATCGCACTCTAAGCTGTGCTTGCGTGTGTAATCGCACTCTAAGCTGTGCGTGCGTGTGTAATCGCACTCTAAGCTCTGCATGCGTGTGTAAACGCACTCTAAGCTGTGCTTGCGTGTGTAATCGCACTCTAAGCTGTGCGTGCGTGTGTAATCACACTCTAAGCTCTGCGTGCGTATGTAATCGCACTCTAAGCTGTGCATGCATGTGTAATCACACTCTAAGCTGTGCGGTGTGTGTAATCGCACTCTAAGCTGTGCGTGCGTGTGTAATTGCACTCTAAGAGGTGTGTGCGAGGGTAATCGCACTCTAGGCTGTGTGTGCCGTCCAATCTCACTCTCGGCTGTGTGCCGTGTAATCGCACTCTAGGCTGTCTGTGCCGTGTAATCGCACTCTAGGCTGTGTGTGCAATCGCACTCTAAGCCATGTGCGCAATCGCACTCTAAGCTGTGTGTGCAATCGCACTCTAAGCTGTGTGTGTAATCGCACTCTAAGCTGTGTGTAATCGCCCTCTAAGCTGTGTGTGTAATTGCATTCTAAGCTGTCTGTGTTGCCGCACTCTAAGCTGTGTGTGTAGCCGCACTCTAAGCTGTGTGTGTGCGTAATCGCACTCTGAGCTGTGTGGGTGCGTAATCGCACTCTAAGCTGTGTGTGTGCATAATCGCACCCTAAACTGTGTGTGTTCGTAATCGCACTCTAAGCTGTGTGTATGTGTAATCACACTCTAAGCGGTGTGTGCGTAATCGCACTCTCAGCTGTGTGTGCGTAATCGCACTCTAAGCTGTGTGTGTGCGTAATTGCACTCCAAGCTGTGTGTGTGCGTAATCGCACTCTAAGCTGTGTGTGCGCATAATCGCACTCTAAGCTGTGCGTGTGTGCGTAATCACATTCTAAGCTGTGCATGTGTGTGTAATCGCACTCTAAGCTGTGCGTGTGTGTAATCGCACTCTAAGCTGTGCGTGTGTGTGTAATCGCACTCTAAGCTCTGCATGCGTGTGTAATCGCACTCTAAGCTGTGCTTGCGTGTGTAATCGCACTCTAAGCTGTGTGTGCAATCGCACTCTAAGCTGTGTGTGTGCGTAATCACACTTTAAGCTGTGTGTGCGTAATCGCATTCTAAGCTGTGCGTGTGGGCGTAATCGCACTCTGAGCTATGCGTGTGTGTGTAATCGCACTCTAAGCTGTGCGTGTGTGTGTAATCGCACTCTAAGCTGTGTGTGTAATTGCACTCTAAGCTGTGCGTGCGTGTGTAATCGCACTCTAAGCTCTGCATGCATGTGTAATCGCACTCTAAGCTGTGCTTGCGTGTGTAATCGCACTCTAAGCTGTGCGTGCGTGTGTAATCGCACTCTAAGCTGTCCGGCGTGTGTAATCGCACTCTCAGCTGTGCGTGCGTGTGTAATTGCACTCTAAGAAATTTGTGCGAGAGTAATCGCACTCTAGGCTGTGTGTGCCGTGTAATCGCACTCTAGGCTGTGTGCCGTGTAATCGCACTCTAGGCTGTCTGTGCCGTGTAATCGCACTCTAGGCTGTGCGTGCAATCGCACTCTAAGCTGTGTGCGCAATCGCACTCTAAGCTGTGTGTGCAATCGCACTCTAAGCTGTGTGTGTAATCGCACTCTAAGCTGTGTGTAATCGCCCTCTAAGCTGTGTGTGTAATTGCATTCTAAGCTGTGTGTGTAGCCGCACTCTAAGCTGTGTGTGTAGCCGCACTCTAAGCTGTGTGTGTGCGTAATCGCACTCTAAGCTGTGTGGGTGCGTAATCGCACTCTAAGCTGTGTGTGTGCATAATCGCACTCTAAACTGTGTGTGTTCGTAATCGCACTCTAAGCTGTGTGTATGTGTAATCGCACTCTAAGCTGTGTGTGCGTAAACGCACTCTCAGCTGTGTGTGCGTAATCGCACTCTAAGCTGTGTGTGTGCGTAATTGCACTCCAAGCTGTGTGTGTGCGTAATCGCACTCTAAGCTGTGTGTGCGCATAATCGCACTCTAAGCTGTGCGTGTGTGCGTAATCGCACTCTAAGCAGTGCATGTGTGTGTAATCGCACTCTAAGCTGTGCGTGTGTGTGTAATCGCACTCTAAGCTGTGCGTGCGTGTGTAATCGCACTCTAAGCACTGCATGCGTGTGTAATCGCACTCTAAGCTGTGCTTGCGTGTGTAATCGCACTCTAAGCTGTGCGTGCGTGTGTAATCACACTCTAAGCTCTGCGTGCATGTGTAATCGCAATCTAAGCTGTGCGTGCATGTGTAATCACACTCTAAGCTTTGCAGTGTGTGTAATCGCACTCTAAGCTGTGCGTGCGTGTGTAATTGCACTCTAAGAGGTGTGTGCGAGGGTAATCGCACTCTAGGCTGTGTGTGCCGTGTAATCGCACTCTAGGCTGTGTGCCGTGTAATCGCACTCTAGGCTGTCTGTGCCGTGTAATCGCACTCTAGGCTGTGTGTGCAATCGCACTCTAAGCTATGTGCGCAATCGCACTCTAAGCTGTGTGTGCAATCGCACTCTAAGCTGTGTGTAATCGCCCTCTAAGCTGTGTGTGTAATTGCATTCTAAGCTGTCTGTGTTGCCGCACTCTAAGCTGTGTGTGTAGCCGCACTCTAAGCTGTGTGTGTGCGTAATCGCACTCTCAGCTGTGCGTGCGTAATCGCACTCTAAGCTGTGCGTGTGCGTAATCGCACTCTAAGCTGTGTGTGTGCGTAATTGCACTCCAAGCTGTGTGTGTGTGTGTAATCGCATTCTTAGCTGAGCGTGTGTGTAATCGCACTCTAAGCTGTGTGTGTGCGTAATTGCACTCTAAGCTGTGTGTGCGTAATCGCATTCTAAGGTGTGCGTGTGTGCGTAATCGCACTCTAAGCTATGCGTGTATGTGTAATCGCACTCGAAGCTGTGCGTGTGTGTAATCCCACTCTCAGCTGTGCGTTTGTGTGTAATCGCACTCCAAGCTGTGTGTGTAATCGCACTCTAAGCTGTGCGTGCGTGTTTAATCGCACTCTAAGCTGTGCTTGCATGTGTAATCGCACTCTAAGCTGTGCGTGCATGTGTAATCGCACTCTAAGCTGTGCGGCATGTGTAATCGCACTCTATGAGGTTTGTGCGAGGGTATTCGCACTCTAGGCTGTGTGTGCCGTGTAATCGCACTCTAGGCTGTGTGTGCCGTGTAATCGCACTCTAGGCTGTGTGTGCCGTGTAATCGCACTCTAGGCTGTGTGTGCAATCGCACTCTAAGCTTTGTGTGCAATTGCACTCTAAGCTGTGTGTGCAATCGCACTCTAAGCTTTGTGTGCAATCGCAATCTAAACTGTGTGTGCAATCGCACGCTAAGCTGTGTGTAATTGCCCTATAAGCTGTGTGTGTAATTGCATTCTAAGCAGTGTGTGTAGATGCACTCTAAGCTGAGCGTGCAGCCGCACTCGAAGCAGTGTGTGTGCGTAATCGCACTCAAAGCTGTGTGTGTGCGTAATCGCACTCTAGGCTGTGTGTGTGTAATCGTACATTAAGCTGTGTGCGTGTAATCGCGCTCTAAGCTGTGTGTGTAGCCACACTCTAAGCTGTGTGTGTAGCCGCACTCTAAGCTGTGTGAGTGCGTAATCGTACTCTAAGCTGTGTGTGTGCGTAATCGCACTCTAAGCTGTGTGTGTGCATAATCGCACTCTAAACTCTGTGTGCGTAATCGCACTGTAAGCTGTGTGTGTGTGTAATCGCACTCTAAGCTGTGTGTGCGTAATCGCACTCTCATCTGTGCGTGCATAATCGCACTCTAAGCTGTGCGTGTGCGTAATCGCACTCTAAGCTGTGTCTGTGCGTAATCGTACTCTAAGCTGTGTCTGTGCGTAATCGCACTCTAAGCTGTGTGTGTGCGTAATCGCACTCTAAGCTGTGTGTGCGTAATCGCACTCTAAGCTGTGCGCTTGTGCGTAATCGCACTCTAAGCTGTGAGTGTGTGCGTAATCGCACTCTAAGCTATGCGTGTGTGCGTAATCGCACTCTAAGCTGTGCGTGTGTGTAATCGCACTCTAAGCTGTGCGTGTGTGTGTAATCGCACTCTAAGCTGTATGTGTGTAATCGCACTCTAAGCTGTGCGTGCGTGTGTAATCGCACTCTAAGCTCTGCGTGCGTGTGTAATCGCACTCTAAGCTGTGCTTGTATGTGTAATCGCACTCTAAGAGGTTTGTGCTAGGGTATTCGCACTCTAGGCTGTGTGTGCCGTGTAATCGCACTCTAGGCTGTGTGTGCCGTGTAATCGCACTCTAGGCTGTCTGTGCCGTGTAATCGCACTCTAGGCTGTGTGTGCAATCGCACTCTAAGCTGTGGTGCGTAATCGCACTCTCAGCTGTGCATGCGTAATCGCACTCTAAGCTGTGCGTGTGCGTAATCGCACTCTAAGCTGTGTGTGTGCGTAATTGCACTCCAAGCTGTGTGTGTGTGTGTAATCGCACTCTTAGCTGAGCTTGTGTGTAATCGCACTCTAAGCTGTGTGTGCGCGTAATTGCACTCTAAGCTGTGTGTGCGTAATCGCATTCTAAGGTGTGCGTGTGTGCGTAATCGCACTCTAAGCAATGCGTGTGTGTGTAATCGCACTCGAAGCTGTGCGTGTGTGTAATCCCACTCTAAGCTGTGCGTTTGTGTGTAATCGCACTCCAAGCTGTGTGTGTAATCGCACTCTAAGCTGTGCGTGCGTGTTTAATCGCACTCTAAGCTCTGCGTGCATGTGTAATTGCACTATAAGCTGTGCGTGCGTGTTAAATCGCACTCTAAGCTGTGCGGCGTGTGTAATCGCACTCTAAGCTGTGCGTGCATGTGTAATTGCACGCTAAGAGGTGTGTGCGAGGGTAATCGCACTCTAGGCTGTGTGTGCCATGTAATCGCACTCTAGGCTGTGTGTGCCGTGTAATCGCACTCTAGGCTGTGTGTGCCGTGTAATCGCACTCTAGGCTGTGTGTGCAATCGCACTCTAAGCTTTGTGTGCAATTGCACTCTAAGCTGTGTGTGCAATCGCACTCTAAGCTTTGTGTGCAATCGCAATCTAAACTGTGTGTGCAATCGCACGCTAAGCTGTGTGTAATTGCCCTATAAGCTGTGTGTGTAATTGCATTCTAAGCAGTGTGTGTAGACGCACTCTAAGCTGTGCATGCAGCCGCACTCGAAGCTGTGTGTGTGCGTAATCGCACTCAAAGCTGTGTGTGTGCGTAATCGCACTCTAGGCTGTGTGTGTGTAATCGTACATTAAGCTGTGTGCGTGTAATCGCACTCTAAGCTGTGTGTGTAGCCGCACTCTAAGCTGTGTGTGTAGCCGCACTCTAAGCTGTGTGAGTGCGTAATCGTACTCTAAGCTGTGTGTGTGCGTAATCGCACTCTAAGCTGTGTGTGTGCATAATCGCACTCTAAACTCTGTGTGCGTAATCGCACTGTAAGCTGTGTGTGTGTGTAAAAGCACTCTAAGCTGTGTGTGCGTAATCGCACTCTCATCTGTGCGTGCATAATCGCACTCTAAGCTGTGCGTGTGCGTAATCGCACTCTAAGCTGTGTCTGTGCGTAATCGCACTCTAAGCTGTGTGTGTGCATAATCGCACTCTAAGCTGTGTGTGTGCGTAATCGCACTCTAAGCTGTGTGTGCGTAATCGCACTCTAAGCTGTGAGTGTGTGCGTAATCGCACTCTAAGCTATGCGGGTGTGCGTAATCGCACTCTAAGCTGTGCGTGTGTGTAATCGCACTCTAAGCTGTGCGTGTGTGTGTAATCGCACTCTAAGCTGTATGTGTGTTATCGCACTCTAAGCTGTGCGTGCGTGTGTAATCGCACTCTAAGCTCTGCGTGCGTGTGTAATCGCACTCTAAGCTGTGCTTGCATGTGTAATCGCACTCTAAGCTGTGCGTGCATGTGTAATCGCACTCTAAGCTGTGCGGCATGTGTAATCGCACTCTAAGAGGTTTGTGCGAGGGTATTCGCACTCTAGGCTGTGTGTGCCGTGTAATCGCACTCTAGGCTGTGTGTGCCGTGTAATCGCACTCTAGGCTGTCTGTGCCGTGTAATCGCACTCTAGGCTGTGTGTGCAATCGCACTCTAAGCTGTGTGTAATCGCCCTCTAAGCTGTGTGTGTGCGTAATTGCACTCGAAGCTATGCGTGTGTGCGTAATCGCACTCTAAGCTGTGCATGTGTGTAAACGCACTCTAAGCTGTGCGTGTGTAATCGCACTCTAAGCTGTGCGTGCGTGTGTAATCGCACTCTAAGCTCTGCGTGCGTGTGTAATCGCACTCTAAGCTGTGCTTGCATGTGTAATCGCACTCTAAGCTGTGCGTGCATGTGTAATCGCACTCTAAGCTGGGCGGCGTGTGTAATCGCACTCTAAGAGGTTTGTGCGAGGGTATTCGCACTCTAGGCTGTGTGTGCCGTTTAATCGCACTCTAGGCTGTGTGTGCCGTGTAATCGCACTCTAGGCTGTCTGTGTCGTGTAATCGCACTCTAGGCTGTGTGTGCAATCGCACTCTAAGCTGTGTGTGCAATCGCACTCTAAGCTGTGTGTGCAATCGCACTCTAAGCTGTGTGTGTAATCGCACTCTAAGCTGTGTGTGTGCGTAATCGCACTCTAAGCTGTGTGTGCGTAATCGCACTCTAAGCTGTGAGTGTGTGCGTAATCGCACTCTAAGCTATGCGGGTGTGCGTAATCGCACTCTAAGCTGTGCGTGTGTGTAATCGCACTCTAAGCTGTGCGTGTGTGTGTAATCGCACTCTAAGCTGTATGTGTGTTATCGCACTCTAAGCTGTGCGTGCATGTGTAATCGCACTCTAAGCTCTGCGTGCGTGTGTAATCGCACTCTAAGCTGTGCTTGCATGTGTAATCGCACTCTAAGCTGTGCGTGCATGTGTAATCGCACTCTAAGCTGTGCGGCATGTGTAATCGCACTCTAAGAGGTTTGTGCGAGGGTATTCGCACTCTAGGCTGTGTGTGCCGTGTAATTGCACTCTAGGCTGTGTGTGCCGTGTAATCGCACTCTAGGCTGTCTGTGCCGTGTAATCGCACTCTAGGCTGTGTGTGCAATCGCACTCTAAGCTGTGTGTAATCGCCCTCTAAGCTGTGTGTGTGCGTAATTGCACTCGAAGCTATGCGTGTGTGCGTAATCGCACTCTAAGCTGTGCATGTGTGTAAACGCACTCTAAGCTGTGCGTGTGTAATCGCACTCTAAGCTGTGCGTGCGTGTGTAATCGCACTCTAAGCTCTGCGTGCGTGTGTAATCGCACTCTAAGCTGTGCTTGCATGTGTAATCGCACTCTAAGCTGTGCGTGCATGTGTAATCGCACTCTAAGCTGGGCGGCGTGTGTAATCGCACTCTAAGAGGTTTGTGCGAGGGTATTCGCACTCTAGGCTGTGTGTGCCGTTTAATCGCACTCTAGGCTGTGTGTGCCGTGTAATCGCACTCTAGGCTGTCTGTGTCGTGTAATCGCACTCTAGGCTGTGTGTGCAATCGCACTCTAAGCTGTGTGTGCAATCGCACTCTAAGCTGTGTGTGCAATCGCACTCTAAGCTGTGTGTGTAATCGCACTCTAAGCTGTGTGTAATCGCCCTCTAAGCTGTGTGTGTAATTGCATTCTAAGCTGTCTGTGTAGCCGCACTCTAAGCTGTGTGTGTAGCCACACTCTAAGCTGTGTGTGTGCGCAATCGCACTCTAAGCTGTGTGGGTGCATAATCGCACTCTAAACTGTGTGTGTTCGTAATCGCACTCTAAGCTGTGTGTATGTGTAATCGCACTCTAAGCTGTGTGTGCGTAATTGCACTCTCAGCTGTGTGTGCGTAATAGCACTCTAAGCTGTGTGTGTGCGTAATTGCACTCCAAGCTGTGTGTGTGCGTAATCGCACTCTAAGCTGTGTGTGCGCATAATCGCACTCTAAGCTGTGCATGTGTGCGTAATCGCACTCTAAGCAGTGCATGTGTGTGTAATCGCACTCTAAGCTGTGCGTGTGTGTAATCGCACTCTAAGCTGTGCGTGCAAATGTAATCGCACTCTAAGCTCTGCATGCGTTTGTAATCGCACTCTAAGCTGTGCTTGCGTGTGTAATCGCACTCTAAGCTGTGCGTGCGTGTGTAATCGCACTCTAAGCTCTGCATGCGTGTGTAAACGCACTCTAAGCTGTGCTTGCGTGTGTAATCGCACTCTAAGCTGTGCGTGCGTGTGTAATCACACTCTAAGCTCTGCGTGCGTATGTAATCGCACTCTAAGCTGTGCATGCATGTGTAATCACACTCTAAGCTGTGCGGTGTGTGTAATCGCACTCTAAGCTGTGCGTGCGTGTGTAATTGCACTCTAAGAGGTGTGTGCGAGGGTAATCGCACTCTAGGCTGTGTGTGCCGTCCAATCTCACTCTCGGCTGTGTGCCGTGTAATCGCACTCTAGGCTGTCTGTGCCGTGTAATCGCACTCTAGGCTGTGTGTGCAATCGCACTCTAAGCCATGTGCGCAATCGCACTCTAAGCTGTGTGTGCAATCGCACTCTAAGCTGTGTGTGTAATCGCACTCTAAGCTGTGTGTAATCGCCCTCTAAGCTGTGTGTGTAATTGCATTCTAAGCTGTCTGTGTTGCCGCACTCTAAGCTGTGTGTGTAGCCGCACTCTAAGCTGTGTGTGTGCGTAATCGCACTCTGAGCTGTGTGGGTGCGTAATCGCACTCTAAGCTGTGTGTGTGCATAATCGCACTCTAAACTGTGTGTGTTCGTAATCGCACTCTAAGCTGTGTGTATGTGTAATCACACTCTAAGCGGTGTGTGCGTAATCGCACTCTCAGCTGTGTGTGCGTAATCGCACTCTAAGCTGTGTGTGTGCGTAATTGCACTCCAAGCTGTGTGTGTGCGTAATCGCACTCTAAGCTGTGTGTGCGCATAATCGCACTCTAAGCTGTGCGTGTGTGCGTAATCACATTCTAAGCTGTGCATGTGTGTGTAATCGCACTCTAAGCTGTGCGTGTGTGTAATCGCACTCTAAGCTGTGCGTGTGTGTGTAATCGCACTCTAAGCTCTGCATGCGTGTGTAATCGCACTCTAAGCTGTGCTTGCATGTGTAATCGCACTCTAAGCTGTGCCGTGCAATCGCACTCTAAGCTGTGTGTGTGCGTAATCGCACTCTAAGCTGTGTGTGCGCATAATCACACTCTAAGCTCTGCGTGCGTATGTAATCGCACTCTAAGCTGTGCATGCATGTGTAATCACACTCTAAGCTGTGCGGTGTGTGTAATCGCACTCTAAGCTGTGCGTGCGTGTGTAATTGCACTCTAAGAGGTGTGTGCGAGGGTAATCGCACTCTAGGCTGTGTGTGCCGTCCAATCTCACTCTCGGCTGTGTGCCGTGTAATCGCACTCTAGGCTGTCTGTGCCGTGTAATCGCACTCTAGGCTGTGTGTGCAATCGCACTCTAAGCCATGTGCGCAATCGCACTCTAAGCTGTGTGTGCAATCGCACTCTAAGCTGTGTGTGTAATCGCACTCTAAGCTGTGTGTAATCGCCCTCTAAGCTGTGTGTGTAATTGCATTCTAAGCTGTCTGTGTTGCCGCACTCTAAGCTGTGTGTGTAGCCGCACTCTAAGCTGTGTGTGTGCGTAATCGCACTCTGAGCTGTGTGGGTGCGTAATCGCACTCTAAGCTGTGTGTGTGCATAATCGCACTCTAAACTGTGTGTGTTCGTAATCGCACTCTAAGCTGTGTGTATGTGTAATCACACTCTAAGCGGTGTGTGCGTAATCGCACTCTCAGCTGTGTGTGCGTAATCGCACTCTAAGCTGTGTGTGTGCGTAATTGCACTCCAAGCTGTGTGTGTGCGTAATCGCATTCTAAGCTGTGCGTGTGGGCGTAATCGCACTCTGAGCTATGCGTGTGTGTGTAATCGCACTCTAAGCTGTGCGTGTGTGTGTAATCGCACTCTAAGCTGTGTGTGTAATTGCACTCTAAGCTGTGCGTGCGTGTGTAATCGCACTCTAAGCTCTGCATGCATGTGTAATCGCACTCTAAGCTGTGCTTGCGTGTGTAATCGCACTCTAAGCTGTGCGTGCGTGTGTAATCGCACTCTAAGCTGTCCGGCGTGTGTAATCGCACTCTCAGCTGTGCGTGCGTGTGTAATTGCACTCTAAGAAATTTGTGCGAGAGTAATCGCACTCTAGGCTGTGTGTGCCGTGTAATCGCACTCTAGGCTGTGTGCTGTGTAATCGCACTCTAGGCTGTCTGTGCCGTGTAATCGCACTCTAGGCTGTGCGTGCAATCGCACTCTAAGCTGTGTGCGCAATCGCACTCTAAGCTGTGTGTGCAATCGCACTCTAAGCTGTGTGTGTAATCGCACTCTAAGCTGTGTGTAATCGCCCTCTAAGCTGTGTGTGTAATTGCATTCTAAGCTGTGTGTGTAGCCGCACTCTAAGCTGTGTGTGTAGCCGCACTCTAAGCTGTGTGTGTGCGTAATCGCACTCTAAGCTGTGTGGGTGCGTAATCGCACTCTAAGCTGTGTGTGTGCATAATCGCACTCTAAACTGTGTGTGTTCGTAATCGCACTCTAAGCTGTGTGTATGTGTAATCGCACTCTAAGCTGTGTGTGCGTAAACGCACTCTCAGCTGTGTGTGCGTAATCGCACTCTAAGCTGTGTGTGTGCGTAATTGCACTCCAAGCTGTGTGTGTGCGTAATCGCACTCTAAGCTGTGTGTGCGCATAATCGCACTCTAAGCTGTGCGTGTGTGCGTAATCGCACTCTAAGCAGTGCATGTGTGTGTAATCGCACTCTAAGCTGTGCGTGTGTGTGTAATCGCACTCTAAGCTGTGCGTGCGTGTGTAATCGCACTCTAAGCACTGCATGCGTGTGTAATCGCACTCTAAGCTGTGCTTGCGTGTGTAATCGCACTCTAAGCTGTGCGTGCGTGTGTAATCACACTCTAAGCTCTGCGTGCATGTGTAATCGCACTCTAAGCTGTGCATGCATGTGTAATCACACTCTAAGCTGTGCGGTGTGTGTAATCGCATTCTAAGCTGTGCGTGCGTGTGTAATTGCACTCTAAGAGGTGTGTGCGAGGGTAATCGCACTCTAGGCTGTGTGTGCCGTGTAATCGCACTCTAGGCTGTGTGCCGTGTAATCGCACTCTAGGCTGTCTGTGCCGTGTAATCGCACTCTAGGCTGTGTGTGAAATCGCACTCTAAGCCATGTGCGCAATCGCAATCTAAGCTGTGTGTGCAATCGCACTCTAAGCTGTGTGTGTAATCGCACTCTAAGCTGTGTGTAATCGCCCTCTAAGCTGTGTGTGTAATTGCATTCTAAGCTGTCTGTGTTGCCGCACTCTAAGCTGTGTGTGTAGCCGCACTCTAAGCTGTGTGTGTGCGTAATTGCACTCTGAGCTGTGTGGGTGCGTAATCGCACTCTAAGCTGTGTGTGTGCATAATCGCACTCTAAACTGTGTGTGTTCGTAATCGCACTCTAAGCTGTGTGTATGTGTAATCGCACTCTAAGCTGTGTGTGAGTAATTGCACTCTCAGCTGTGTGTGCGTAATCGCACTCTAAGCTGTGTGTGTGCGTACTTGCACTCCAAGCTGTGTGTGTGCGTAATCGCACTCTAAGCTGTGTGTGCGCATAATCGCACTCTAAGCTGTGCGTGTGTGCGTAATCGCATTCTAAGCTGTGCATGAGTGTGTAATCGCACTCTAAGCTGTGCGTGTGTGTAATCGCACTCTAAGCTGTGCGTGTGTCTGTAATCGCACTCTAAGCTCTGCATGCGTGTGTAATCGCACTCTAAGCTGTGCTTGCGTGTGTAATCGCACTCTAAGCTGTGCGTGCGTGTGTAATCGCACTCTAATCTCTGCGTGCGTGTTTAATCGCACTCTAAGCTGTGCGTGCATGTGCAATCGCACTCTAAGCTGTGCGGCGTGTGTAATCACACTCCAAGAAGTTTGTGCGAGGGTATTCGCACTCTAGGCTGTGTGTGCCGTGTAATCGCACTCTAGGCTGTGTGTGCCGTGTAATCGCACTCTAGGCTGTCTGTGCCGTGTAATCGCCCTCTAGGCTGTGTGTGCAATCGCACTCTAAGCTGTGTGTAATCGCCCTCTAAGCTGTGTGTGTAATTGCATTCTAAGCTGTGTGTGTAGCCGCACTCTAAGCTGTGTGTGTAGCCACACTCTAAGCTGTGTGTGTGCGTAATCGCACTCTAAGCTGTGTCGGTGCGTAATCGCACTCTAAGCTGTGTGTGTGCATAATCGCACTCTAAACTGCGTGTGTTCGTAATTGCACTCTAAACTGTGTGTGTGTGTAATCGCACTCTCAGCTGTGTGTGCGTAATCGCACTCTAAGCAGTGAGTGTGCGTAATTGCACTCCAAGCTGTGTGTGTGCGTAATCGCACTCTAAGCTGTGTGAGCGCATAATCGCATTCTAAGCTGTGCGTGTGTGCGTAATCGCACTCTAAGCTGTGCTTGAGTGTGTAATCGATCTCTAAGCTGTGTGTTTGCGTAATCGGACTCTAAGCTGTGTGCGCGTAATCGCATTCTAAGCTGTGCGTGTGTGCGTAATCGCTCTCTAAGCTATGCGTGTGTGTGTAATCGCACTCTAAGCTGTGCGTGTGTGTAATCGCACTCTAAGCTGTGCGTGTGTGTGTAATCGCACTCTAAGCTGTGTGTGTAATTGCACTCTAAGCTTTGTGTGCGTGTGTAATCGAACTCTAAGCTCTGCATGCATGTGTAATCGCACTCTAAGCTGTGATTGCGTTTGTAATCGCACTCCAAGCTGTGCGTGCGTGTGTAATTGCACTCTAAGCTGTGCGGCGTGTGTAATTGCACTCTAAGCTGTGCGTGCGTGTGTAATTGCACTCTAAGAGGTGTGTGCGAGGGTAATCGCACTCTAGGCTGTGTGTGCCGTGTAATCGCACTCTAGGCTGTGTGCCGTGTAATCGCACTCTAGGCTGTCTGTGCCGTGTAATCGCACTCTAGGCTGTGTGTGCAATCGCACTCTAAGCTGTGTGTGCAATCGCACTCTAAGCTGTGTGTGCAATCACACTCTAAGCTGTGTGTGCAATCGCACTCTAAGCTGTGTGTGTAGCCGCACTCTAAGCTGTGTGTGTAGCCGCACTCCAATCTGTGTGTGTGCGTAATCGCACTCTAAGCTGTGTGTGCGCATAATCGCACTCTTAGCTGTGCGTGTGTGCGTAATCGCACTCTAAGCTCTGCTTGTGCGTGTAATCGCTCTCTAAGCTGTGTGTGTGCGTAATCGCACTCTAAGCTGTGTGTGCGTAATCGCATTCTAAGCTGTGCGTGTGTGCGTAATCGCACTCTAAGCTATGCGTGTGTGTGTAATCGCACTCTAAACTGTGCGTGTGTGTAATCGCACTCTAAGCTGTGCGTGTGTGTGTAATCGCACTCTAAGCTGTGTGTGTAATTGCACTCTAAGCTGTGTGTGTGTGTAATTGAACTCTAAGCTGTGTGTGCGTAAACGCACTCTCAGCTGTGTGCGTAATCGCACTCTAAGCTGTGTGTGCGCATAATCGCACTCTAAGCTGTGCGTGTGTGCGTAATCGCTCTCTTAGCTGTGCATGTGTGTGTAATCGCACTCTAAGCTGTGCGTCTGTGTAATCGCACTCTAAGCTGTGCGTGCGTGTGTAATCGCACCCTAACCTCTGCGTGCGTGTGTATTCGCACTCTAAGCTGTGCTTGCATGTGTAATCGCACTCTAAGCTGTGCGTGCGTGTGTAATCGCACTCTAAGAGGTGTGAGCGAGGGTAATCGCGCTCTAGGCTGTGTGTGCCATGTAATCATACTCTAGGCTGTGTGTGCCGTGTAATCACTCTCTAGGCTGTGTGTGCCATATAATTGCACTCTAGGCTGTGTGTGCCATGTAATCACACTCTAGGCTGTGTGTGCAATCGCACTCTAAGCTGTGTGTGCAATCGCACTCTAAGCTGTGTGTGCAATCGCACTCTAAGCTGTGTGTGTAATCGCACTCTAAGCTGTGTGTAATCGCCCTCTAAGCTGTGTAAGTAATTGCATTCTAAGCTGTGTGTGTAGCCGCACTCTAAGCTGTGTGTGTAGCCGCACACTAAGCTGTGTGTGTGCGTCATCGCACTCTAAGCTGTGCGGGTGCGTAATCGCACTCTAAACTGTGTGTGTTCGTAATCGCACTCTAAGCTGTGTGTATGTGTAATCGCACTCTAAGCTGTGTGTGCGTAATCACACTCTCAGCTGTGTGTGCGTAATAGCACTCTAAGCTGTGTGTGTGCGTAATTGCACTCCAAGCTGTGTGTGTGCGTAATCGCACTCTAAGCTGTGTGTGCGCATAATCGCACTCTAGGCTGTGCGTGTGTGTGTAATCGCACTCTAAGCAGTGCATGTGTGTGTAATCGCACTCTAAGCTGTGCGTGTGTGTAATCGCACTCTAAGCTGTGCGTGCATGTGTAATCGCACTGTAAGCTCTGTATGCATGTATAATCGCACTCTAAGCTGTGCGTGCGTGTGTAATCGCACTCTAAGCTGTGCGTGTGTGTAATCGCACTCTAAGCTGTGCGTGCATGTGTAATCACACTCAAAGCTCTGCATGCGTTTGTAATCGCACTCTAAGCTGTGCTTGCGTGTGTAAACGCACTCTAAGCTGTGCGTGCGTTTGTAATCGCACTCTAAGCTGTGCGTGGATGTGTAATCGCACTCTAAGCTGTGCAGTGTGTGTAATCGCACTCTAAGCTGTGCGTGCGTGTGTAATTGCACTCTAAGAGGTGTGTGCGAGGGTAATCGCACTCTAGGTTGTGTGTGCCGTGTAATCGCACTCTAGGCTGTGTGCCGTGTAATCGCACTCTAGGCTGTCTGTGCCGTGTAATCGCACTCTAGGCTGTGTGTGCAATCGCACTCTAAGCTATGTGCGCAATCGCACTCTAAGCTGTGTGTGCAATCGCACTCTAAGCTGTGTGTAATCGCCCTCTAAGCTGTGTGTGTAATTGCATTCTAAGCTGTCTGTGTTGCCGCACTCTAAGCTGTGTGTGTAGCCGCACTCTAAGCTGTGTGTGTGCGTAATCGCACTCTCAGCTGTGCGTGCGTAATCGCACTCTAAGCTGTGCGTGTGCGTAATCGCACTCTAAGCTGTGTGTGTGCGTAATTGCACTCCAAGCTGTGTGTGTGTGTGTAATCGCATTCTTAGCTGAGCGTGTGTGTAATCACACTCTAAGCTGTGTGTGTGCGTAATTGCACTCTAAGCTGTGTGTGCGTAATCGCATTCTAAGGTGTGCGTAATCGCACTCTAAGCTATGCGTGTGTGTGTAATCGCACTCGAAGCTGTGCGTGTGTGTAATCCCACTCTAAGCTGTGCGTTTGTGTGTAATCGCACTCCAAGCTGTGTGTGTAATCGCACTCTAAGCTGTGCGTGCGTGTTTAATCGCACTCTAAGCTCTGCGTGCATGTGTAATTGCACTATAAGCTGTGCGTGCGTGTGTAATCGCACTCTAAGCTGTGCTTGCATGTGTAATCGCACTCTAAGCTGTGCGTGCATGTGTAATTGCACGCTAAGAGGTGTGTGCGAGGGTAATCGCACTCTAGGCTGTGTGTGCCGTGTAATCGCACTCTAAGCTGTGGTGCGTAAATGCACTCTCAGCTGTGCGTGCGTAATCGCACTCTAACTGTGCGTGTGCGTAATCGCACTCTAGGCTGTGTGTGTGCGTAATTGCATCCAAGCTGTGTGTGTATGTGTAATCGCACACTTAGCTGAGCTTGTGTGTAATCGCACTCTAAGCTGTGTGTGTGCGTAATTGCTCTCTAAGCTGTGTGTGCGTAATCGCATTCTAAGGTGTGCGTGTGTGCGTAATCGCACTCTAAGCAATGCATGTGTGTGTAATCGCACTCGAAGCTGTGCGTGTGTGTAATCCCACTCTAAGCTGTGTGTATGTGTAATCGCACTATAAGCTGTGTGTGCTTAATCGCACTCTCAGCTGTGTGTGCGTAATAGCACTCTAAGCTGTGTGTGTGCGTAATTGCACTCCAAGCTGTGTTTGTGCGTAATTGCACTCTAAGCTGTGTGTGCGCATAATCGCACTCTAAGCTGTGCGTGTGTGTGTAATCGCACTCTAAGCAGTGCATGTGTGTGTAATCGCACTCTAAGCTGTGCGGGTGCGTAAACGCACTCTAAACTGTGTGTGTTCGTAATCGCACTCTAAGCTGTGTGTATGTGTAATCGCACTCTAAGCTGTGTGTGCGTAATTGCACTCTCAGCTGTGTGTGCGTAATAGCACTCTAAGCTGTGTGTGTGCGTAATTGCACACCAAGCTGTGTGTGTGCGTAATCGCACTCTAAGCTGTGTGTGCGCCTAATCGCACTCTAAGCTGTGCGTGTGTGCGTAATCGCACTCTAAGCAGTGCATGTGTGTGTAATTGCACTCTAAGCTGTGCGTGTGTGTAATCGCACTCTAAGCTGTGCGTCCAAATGTAATCGCACTCTAAGCTCTGCATGCGTTTGTAATCGCACTCTAAGCTGTGCTTGCATGTGTAATCGCACTCTAAGCTGTGCGTGCGTGTGTAATCGCACTCTAAGCTCTGCGTGCATGTGTAATCGCACTCTAAGCTGTGCGTGCATTTGTAATCGCACTCTAAGCTGAGCAGTGTGTGTAATCGCACTCTAAGCTGTGCGTGCGTGTGTAATTGCACTCTAAGAGGTGTGTGCGAGGGTAATCGCACACTAGGCTGTGTGTGCCGTGTAATCGCACTCTAGGCTGTGTGCCGTGTAATCGCACTCTAGGCTGTCTGTGCCGTGTAATCGCACTCTAGGCTGTGTGTGCAATCGCACTCTAAGCTATGTGCGCAATCGCACTCTAAGCTGTGTGTGCAATCGCACTCTAAGCTGTGTGTGTAATCGCACTCTAAGCTGTGTGTAATCGCCCTCTAAGCTGTGTGTGTAATTGCATTCTAAGCTGTCTGTGTTGCCGCACTCTAAGCTGTGTGTGTAGCCGCACTCTAAGTTGTGTGTGTGCGTAATCGCACTCTAAGCTGTGTGGGTGCGTAATCGCACTCTAAGCTGTGTGTGTGCATAATCACACTCTAAACTGTGTGTGTTCGTAATCGCACTCTAAGCTGTGTGTATGTGTAATCGCACTCTAAGCTGTGTGGGTGCGTAATCGCACTCTAAGCTGTGTGTGTGCATAATCACACTCTAAACTGTGTGTGTTCGTAATCGCACTCTAAACTGTGTGTATGTGTAATCGCACTCTAAGCTGTGTGTGCGTAATCGCACTCTCAGCTGGTGTGCGTAATCGCACTCTAAGCTGTGCGTGTGTGCGTAATCGCATTCTAAGCTGTGCATGTGTGTGTAATCGCACTCTAAGCTGTGCGTGTATGTAATCGCACTCTAAGCTGTGCGTGCAAATGTAATCGCACTCTAAGCTCTGCATGCGTTTGTAATCGCTCTCTAAGCTGTGCTTGCGTGTGTAATCGCACTCTAAGCTGTGCGTGCGTGTGTAATCGCACTCTAAGCTCTGCGTGTGTGTGTAATCGCACTCTAAGCTGTGCGTGTGTGTAATCGCACTCTAAGCTGTGCGTGTGTGTGTAATCGCACTCTAAGCTGTGTGTGTAATTGCACGCTAAGCTGTGCGTGCGTGTGCAATCGCACTCTAAGCTCTGCATGCATGTGTAATCGCACTCTAAGCTGTGCTTGCGTGTGTAATCGCACTCTAAGCTTTGCGTGCGTGTGTAATCGCACTCTAAGCTGTGCGTGTGTGTAATTGCACTCTAAGAGGTGTGTGCGAGGGTAATCGCACTCTAGGCTGTGTGTGCCGTGTAATCGCACTCTAGGCTGTGTGCCGTGTAATCGCACTCTAGGCTGTCTGTGCCGTGTAATCGCACTCTAAGCTGTGTGTGCAATCGCACTCTAAGCTGTGTGTGCAATCACACTCTAAGCTGTGTGTGCAATCGCTCTCTAAGCTGTGTGTGCAATCGCACTCTAAGCTGTATATGTAATCACACTCTAAATTGTGTGTGTGTGTAATCGCACTCTCAGCTGTGTGTAATCGCCCTCGAAGCTGTGTGTGTAATTGCATTCTGAGCTGTGTGTGCAATCGCACTCTAAACTGTGTGTGTGTGTGTAATCGCTCTCTAAGCTGTGTGCGTGTGCAATCGCACTCTAAACCGTGTGTGCCATGTAATTGCACTCGAGGCTGTGTGTGCCATGTAATCGCACTCTAGGCTGTGTGTGCAATCGCTCTCTAAGCTGTGTGTGCAATCGCACTCTAAGCTGTGTGTGCAATCGCACTCTAAGCTGTGTGTGCAATCGCACTCTAAGCTGTGTGTGTAATCGCACTCTAAGCTGTGTGTAATCGCCCTCTAAGCTGTGTGTGTAATTGCATTCTAAGCTGTGTGTGTAGCCGCACTCTAAGCTGTGTGTGTAGCCGCACTCTAAGCTGTGTGTGCGCATCATCGCACTCTAAGCTGTGCGGGTGCGTAATCGCACTCCAAGCTGTGTGTGTGTGTAATTGCACTCTAAGCTGTGTGTGCGTAATCGCACTCTCAGCTGTGTGTGCGTAATCGCACTCTCAGCTGTGTGTGTGCGTAATTGCACTCCAAGCTGTGTGTGTGTGTTTAATCGCACTCTAAGCTGTGCGTAAGTGTAATCGCACTCTAGGCTGTGTGTGCTGTGTAATCGCACTCTAGGCTGTCTGTGCCGTGTAATCGCCCTCTAGGCTGTGTGTGCAATCGCACTCTAAGCTGTGTGTAATCGCCCTCTAAGCTGTGTGTGTAATTGCATTCTAAGCTGTGTGTGTAGCCGCACTCTAAGCTGTGTGTGTAGCCACACTCTAAGCTGTGTGTGTGCGTAATCGCACTCTAAGCTGTGTCGGTGCGTAATCGCACTCTAAGCTGTGTGTGTGCATAATCGCACTCTAAACTGCGTGTGTTCGTAATTGCACTCTAAACTGTGTGTGTGTGTAATCGCACTCTCAGCTGTGTGTGCGTAATCACACTCTAAGCAGTGAGTGTGCGTAATTGCACTCCAAGCTGTGTGTGTGCGTAATCGCACTCTAAGCTGTGTGAGCGCATAATCGCATTCTAAGCTGTGCGTGTGTGCGTAATCGCACTCTAAGCTGTGCTTGAGTGTGTAATCGATCTCTAAGCTGTGTGTTTGCGTAATCGGACTCTAAGCTGTGTGCGCGTAATCGCATTCTAAGCTGTGCGTGTGTGCGTAATCGCTCTCTAAGCTATGCGTGTGTGTGTAATCGCACTCTAAGCTGTGCGTGTGTGTAATCGCACTCTAAGCTGTGCGTGTGTGTGTAATCGCACTCTAAGCTGTGTGTGTAATTGCACTCTAAGCTTTGTGTGCGTGTGTAATCGAACTCTAAACTCTGCATGCATGTGTAATCGCACTCTAAGCTGTGCTTGCGTTTGTAATCGCACTCCAAGCTATGCGTGCGTGTGTAATTGCACTCTAAGCTGTGCGGCGTGTGTAATTGCACTCTAAGCTGTGCGTGCGTGTGTAATTGCACTCTAAGAGGTGTGTGCGAGGGTAATCGCACTCTAGGCTGTGTGTGCCGTGTTATCGCACTCTAGGCTGTGTGCCGTGTAATCGCACTCTAGGCTGTCTGTGCCGTGTAATCGCACTCTAGGCTGTGTGTGCAATCGCACTCTAAGCTGTGTGTGCAATCGCACTCTAAGCTGTGTGTGCAATCACACTCTAAGCTGTGTGTGCAATCGCACTCTAAGCTGTGTGTGTAGCCGCACTCTAAGCTGTGTGTGTAGCCGCACTCCAATCTGTGTGTGTGCGTAATTGCACTCTAAGCTGTGTGTGCGCATAATCGCACTCTTAGCTGTGCGTGTGTGCGTAATCGCACTCTAAGCTGTGTGTGCGTAATCGCATTCTAAGCTGTGCGTGTGTGCGTAATCGCACTCTAAACTGTGCGTGTGTGTAATCGCACTCTAAGCTGTGCGTGTGTGTGTAATCGCACTCTAAGCTGTGTGTGTAATTGCACTCTAAGCTGTGTGTGTGTGTAATTGAACTCTAAGCTGTGCGTGCGTAATCGCACTCTCAGCTGTGTGCGTAATCGCACTCTAAGCTGTGTGTGTGCATAATCGCACTCTAAGCTGTGCGTGTGTGCGTAATCGCTCTCTTAGCTGTGCATGTGTGCGTAATCGCATTCTAAGCTATGCGTGTGTGTGTAATCGCACTCTAAACTGTGCGTGTGTGTAATCGCACTCTAAGCTGTGCGTGTGTGTGTAATCGCACTCTAAGCTGTGTGTGTAATTGCACTCTAAGCTGTGTGTGTGTGTAATTGAACTCTAAGCTGTGCGTGCGTAATCGCACTCTCAGCTGTGTGCATAATCGCACTCTAAGCTGTGTGTGTGCATAATCGCACTCTAAGCTGTGCGTGTGTGCGTAATCGCTCTCTTAGCTGTGCATGTGTGTGTAATCGCACTCTAAGCTGTGCGTCTGTGTAATCGCACTCTAAGCTGTGCGTGCGTGTTTAATCGCACCCTAACCTCTGCGTGCGTGTGTATTCGCACTCTAAGCTGTGCTTGCATGTGTAATCGCACTCTAAGCTGTGCGTGCGTGTGTAATCGCACTCTAAGAGGTGTGTGCGAGGGTAATCGCGCTCTAGGCTGTGTGTGACATGTAATCATACTCTAGGCTGTGTGTGCCGCGTAATCACTCTCTAGGCTGTGTGTGCCATATAATTGCACTCTAGGCTGTGTGTGCCATGTAATCACACTCTAGGCTGTGTGTGCAATCGCACTCTAAGCTGTGTGTGCAATCGCACTCTAAGCTGTGTGTGCAATCACACTCTAAGCTGTGTGTGCAATCGCACTCTAAGCTGTGTGTGTAGCCGCACTCTAAGCTGTGTGTGTAGCCGCACTCCAATCTGTGTGTGTGCGTAATCGCACTCTAAGCTGTGTGTGCGCATAATCGCACTCTTAGCTGTGCGTGTGTGCGTAATCGCACTCTAAGCTGTGTGTGCGTAATCGCATTCTAAGCTGTGCGTGTGTGCGTAATCGCACTCTAAACTGTGCGTGTGTGTAATCGCACTCTAAGCTGTGCGTGTGTGTGTAATCGCACTCTAAGCTGTGTGTGTAATTGCACTCTAAGCTGTGTGTGTGTGTAATTGAACTCTAAGCTGTGCGTGCGTAATCGCACTCTCAGCTGTGTGCGTAATCGCACTCTAAGCTGTGTGTGTGCATAATCGCACTCTAAGCTGTGCGTGTGTGCGTAATCGCTCTCTTAGCTGTGCATGTGTGCGTAATCGCATTCTAAGCTATGCGTGTGTGTGTAATCGCACTCTAAACTGTGCGTGTGTGTAATCGCACTCTAAGCTGTGCGTGTGTGTGTAATCGCACTCTAAGCTGTGTGTGTAATTGCACTCTAAGCTGTGTGTGTGTGTAATTGAACTCTAAGCTGTGCGTGCGTAATCGCACTCTCAGCTGAGTGCGTAATCGCACTCTAAGCTGTGTGTGTGCATAATCGCACTCTAAGCTGTGCGAGTGTGCGTAATCGCTCTCTTAGCTGTGCATGTGTGTGTAATCGCACTCTAAGCTGTGCGTCTGTGTAATCGCACTCTAAGCTGTGCGTGCGTGTTTAATCGCACCCTAACCTCTGCGTGCGTGTGTATTCGCACTCTAAGCTGTGCGTGCGTGTGTAATCGCACTCTAAGAGGTGTGTGCGAGGGTAATCGCGCTCTAGGCTGTGTGTGCCATGTAATCATACTCTAGGCTGTGTGTGCCGTGTAATCACTCTCTAGGCTGTGTGTGCCATATAATTGCACTCTAGGCTGTGTGTGCCATGTAATCACACTCTAGGCTGTGTGTGCAATCGCACTCTAAGCTGTGTGTGCAATCGCACTCTAAGCTGTGTGTAATCGCCCTCTAAGCTGTGTGTGTAATTGCATTCTAAGCTGTGTGTGTAGCCGCACTCTAAGCTGTGTGTGTAGCCGCACACTAAGCTGTGTGTGTGCGTCATCGCACTCTAAGCTGTGCGGGTGCGTAATCGCACTCTAAACTGTGTGTGTTCGTAATTGCACTCTAAGCTGTGTGTATGTGTAATCGCACTCTAAGCTGTGTGTGCGTAATCGCACTCTCAGCTGTGTGTGCGTAATAGCACTCTAAGCTGTGTGTGTGCGTAATTGCACTCCAAGCTGTGTGTGTGCGTAATCGCACTCTAAGCTGTGTGTGCGCATAATCACACTCTAAGCTGTGCGTGTGTGTGTAATCGCACTCTAAGCAGTGCATGTGTGTGTAATCGCACTCTAAGCTGTGCGTGTGTGTAATCGCACTCTAAGCTGTGCGTGCATGTGTAATCGCACTCTAAGCTCTGCATGCGTTTGTAATCGCACTCTAAGCTGTGCTTGCGTGTGTAAACGCACTCTAAGCTGTGCGTGCGTTTGTAATCGCACTCTAAGCTCTGCGTGCATGTGTAATCGCACTCTAAGCTGTGCGTGGATGTGTAATCGCACTCTAAGCTGTGCAGTGTGTGTAATCGCACTCTAAGCTGTGCGTGCGTGTGTAATTGCACTCTAAGAGGTGTGTGCGAGGGTAATCGCACTCTAGGCTGTATGTGCCGTGTAATCGCACTCTAGGCTGTGTGCCGTGTAATCGCACTCTAGGCTGTCTGTGCCGTGTAATCGCACTCTAGGCTGTGTGTGCAATCGCACTCTAAGCTATGTGCGCAATCGCACTCTAAGCTGTGTGTGCAATCGCACTCTAAGCTGTGTGTAATCGCCCTCTAAGCTGTGTGTGTAATTGCATTCTAAGCTGTCTGTGTTGCCGCACTCTAAGCTGTGTGTGTAGCCGCACTCTAAGCTGTGTGTGTGCGTAATCGCACTCTCAGCTGTGCGTGCGTAATCGCACTCTAAGCTGTGCGTGTGCGTAATCGCACTCGAAGCTGTGTGTGTGCGTAATTGCACTCCAAGCTGTGTGTGTGTGTGTAATCGCATTCTTAGCTGAGCGTGTGTGTAATCACACTCTAAGCTGTGTGTGTGCGTAATTGCACTCTAAGCTGTGTGTGCGTAATCGCATTCTAAGGTGTGCGTAATCGCACTCTAAGCTATGCGTGTGTGTGTAATCGCACTCGAAGCTGTGCGTGTGTGTAATCCCACTCTAAGCTGTGCGTTTGTGTGTAATCGCACTCCAAGCTGTGTGTGTAATCACACTCTAAGCTGTGCGTGCGTGTTTAATCGCACTCTAAGCTCTGCGTGCATGTGTAATTGCACTATAAGCTGTGCGTGCATGTTAAATCGCACTCTAAGCTGTGCTTGCATGTGTAATCGCACTCTAAGCTGTGCGTGCATGTGTAATTGCACGCTAAGAGGTGTGTGCGAGGGTAATCGCACTCTAGGCTGTGTGTGCCGTGTAATCGCACTCTAAGCTGTGGTGCGTAAATGCACTCTCAGCTGTGCGTGCGTAATCGCACCCTAACTGTGCGTGTGCGTAATCGCACTCTAGGCTGTGTGTGTGCGTAATTGCATCCAAGCTGTGTGTGTATGTGTAATCGCACTCTTAGCTGAGCTTGTGTGTAATCGCACTCTAAGCTGTGTGTGTGCGTAATTGCACTCTAAGCTGTGTGTGCGTAATCGCATTCTAAGGTGTGCGTGTGTGCGTAATCGCACTCTAAGCAATGCGTGTGTGTGTAATCGCACTCGAAGCTGTGCGTGTGTGTAATCCCACTCTAAGCTGTGTGTATGTGTAATCGCACTATAAGCTGTGTGTGCTTAATCGCACTCTCAGCTGTGTGTGCGTAATAGCACTCTCAGCTGTGTGTGTGCGTAATTGCACTCCAAGCTGTGTGTGTGCGTAATCGCACTCTAAGCTGTGTGTGCGCATAATCGCACTCTAAGCTGTGCGTGTGTGTGTAATCGCACTCTAAGCAGTGCATGTGTGTGTAATCGCACTCTAAGCTGTGCGTGTGTGTAATCGCACTCTAAGCTGTGCGTGCATGTGTAATCGCACTCTAAGATCTGCATGCGTTTGTAATCGCACTCTATGCTGTGCTTGCATGTGTAATCGCACTCTAAGCTGTGCGTGCGTTTGTAATCGCACTCTAAGCTCTGCGTGCATGTGTAATCGCACTCTAAGCTGTGCGTGCATGTGTAATCGCACTCTAAGCTGTGCAGTGTGTGTAATCGCACTCTAAGCTGTGCGTGCGTGTGTAATTGCACTCTAAGAGGTGTGTGCGAGGGTAATCGCACTCTAGGCTGTGTGTGCCGTGTAATCGCACTCTAGGCTGTGTGCCGTGTAATCGCACTCTAGGCTGTCTGTGCCGTGTAATCGCACTCTAGGCTGTGTGTGCAATCGCACTCTAAGCTATGTGCGCAATCGCACTCTAAGCTGTGTGTGCAATCGCACTCTAAGCTGTGTGTAATCGCCCTCTAAGCTGTGTGTGTAATTGCATTCTCAGCTGTCTGTGTTGCCACACTCTAAGCTGTGTGTGTAGCCGCACTCTAAGCTGTGTGTGTGCGTAATCGCACTCTCAGCTGTGCGTGCGTAATCGCACTCTAAGCTGTGCGTGTGCGTAATCGCACTCTAAGCTGTGTGTGTGCGTAATTGCACTCCAAGCTGTGTGTGTGTGTGTAATCGCATTCTTAGCTGAGCGTGTGTGTAATCACACTCTAAGCTGTGTGTGTGCGTAATTGCACTCTAAGCTATGTGTGCGTAATCGCATTCTAAGGTGTGCGTAATCGCACTCTAAGCTATGCGTGTGTGTGTAATCGCACTCGAAGCTGTGCGTGTGTGTAATCCCACTCTAAGCTGTGCGTTTGTGTGTAATTGCACTCTAAGCTGTGTGTGTGCGTAATTGCACCCCAAGCTGTGTGTGTGTGTGTAATCGCACTCTTAGCTGAGTTTGTGTGTAATCGCACTCTAAGCTGTGTGTGTGCGTAATTGCACTCTAAGCTGTGTGTGCGTAATCGCATTCTAAGGTGTGCGTGTGTGCGTAATCGCACTCTAAGCAATGCGTGTGTGTGTAATCGCACTCGAAGCTGTGCGTGTGTGTAATCCCACTCTAAGCTGTGCATTTGTGTGTAATCGCACTCCAAGCTGTGTGTGTAATCGCACTCTAAGCTGTGCGTGCATGTTTAATCGCACTCTAAGCTCTGCGTGCATGTGTAATTGCACTACCAGCTGTGCGTGCGTGTTAAATCGCACTCTAAGCTGTGCAGCGTGTGTCATCGCACTCTAAGCTGTGCGTGCATGTGTAATTGCACGCTAAGAGGTGTGTGCGAGGGTAATCGCACTCTAGGCTGTGTGTGCCGTGTAATCGCACTCTAGGCTGTGTGTGCCGTGTAATCGCACTCTAGGGTGTGTGTGCCGTGTAATCGCACTCTAGGCTGTGTGTGCAATCGCACTCTAAGCTTTGTGTGCAATCGCACTCTAAGCTGTGTGTGCAATCGCACTCTAAGCTTTGTGTGCAATCGCACTCTAAGCTGTTTGTGCAATCGCACTCTAAGCTGTGTGTAATTGCCCTATAAGCTGTGTGTGTAATTGCATTCTAAGCAGTGTGTGTAGACGCACTCTAAGCTGTGTGTGCAATCGCACTCTAAGCTGTGTGTAATCGCCCTCTAAGCTGTGTGTGTAATTGCATTCTTAGCTGTCTGTGTTGCCGCACTCTAAGCTGTGTGTGTAGCCGCACTCTAAGCTGTGTGTGTGCGTAATCGCACTCTCAGCTGTGCGTTCGTAATCGCACTCTAAGCTGTGCGTGTGCGTAATCGCACTCGAAGCTGTGTGTGTGCGTAATTGCACTCCAAGCTGTGTGTGTGTGTGTAATCGCATTCTTAGCTGAGCGTGTGTGTAATCACACTCTAAGCTGTGTGTGTGCGTAATTGCACTCTAAGCTGTGTGTGCGTAATCGCATTCTAAGGTGTGCGTAATCGCACTCTAAGCTATGCGTGTGTGTGTAATCGCACTCGAAGCTGTGCGTGTGTGTAATCCCACTCTAAGCTGTGCGTTTGTGTGTAATCGCACTCCAAGCTGTGTGTGTAATCGCACTCTAAGCTGTGCGTGCGTGTTTAATCGCACTCTAAGCTCTGCGTGCATGTGTAATTGCACTATAAGCTGTGCGTGCGTGTGTAATCGCACTCTAAGCTGTGCTTGCATGTGTAATCGCACTCTAAACTGTGCGTGCATGTGTAATTGCACGCTAAGAGGTGTGTGCGAGGGTAATCGCACTCTAGGCTGTGTGTGCCGTGTAATCGCACTCTAAGCTGTGGTGCGTAAATGCACTCTCAGCTGTGCGTGCGTAATCGCACTCTAACTGTGCGTGTGCGTAATCGCACTCTAGGCTGTGTGTGTGCGTAATTGCATCCAAGCTGTGTGTATATGTGTAATCGCACTCTTAGCTGAGCTTGTGTGTAATCGCACTCTAAGCTGTGTGTGTGCGTAATTGCTCTCTAAGCTGTGTGTGCGTAATCGCATTCTAAGGTGTGCGTGTGTGCGTAATCGCACTCTAAGCAAAGCGTGTGTGTGTAATCGCACTCGAAGCTGTGCGTGTGTGTAATCCCACTCTAAGCTGTGTGTATGTGTAATCGCACTCTAAGCTGTGTGTGTGCGTAATCGCACTCTAAGCTGTGTGTGTGCGTAATCGCACTCTAAGCTGTGTGTGCGCGTAATCGCACTCTAAGCTGTGTGTGCGTAATCGCACTCTAAGCTGTGTGTGTGTGCGTAATCATACTCTAAGCTATGCGTGTGTGTGTAATCGCACTCTAAGCTGTGCGTGTGTGTAATCGCACTCTAAGCTGTGTGTGCAATCGCACTCTAAGCTGTGTGTAATCGCACTCTGAGCTGTGTGCAATCGCACTCTAAGCTGTGTGTGCAATCGCACTCTAAGCTGTATATGTAATCAGACTCTAAAGTCTCTGTGTGTGTAATCGCCCTCTAAAATGAGTGTGTAATTGCATTCTAAGCTCCGTGTGCGTAATCGCTCTCTAAGCTGTGTGTGTGCGCAATCGCACTCTAAGCTTTGTGTGTGCATAATCACACTCTAAACTGTGTGTGCATAATCGCACTCTAAGCTGTGTGTGTGTGTAATCGCACTCTAAGCTGTGTGTGTGCGTAATCGGACTCTCAGCTGTGTGTGCGTAATCGCACTCTAAGCTGTGTGTGTGTGTAGCCGCACTCTAAGCTGTGTGTGTGCGTAATCGCACTCTCAGCTGTGCGTGCGTAATCGCACTCTAAGCTGTGCGTGTGCGTAATCGCACTCGAAGCTGTGTGTGTGCGTAATTGCACTCCAAGCTGTGTGTGTGTGTGTAATCGCATTCTTAGCTGAGCGTGTGTGTAATCACACTCTAAGCTGTGTGTGTGCGTAATTGCACTCTAAGCTGTGTGTGCGTAATCGCATTCTAAGGTGTGCGTAATCGCACTCTAAGCTATGCGTGTGTGTGTAATCGCACTCGAAGCTGTGCGTGTGTGTAATCCCACTCTAAGCTGTGCGTTTGTGCGTAATCGCACTCTCAGCTGTGCGTGCGTAATCGCACTCTAAGCTGTGTGTGCGCGTAATCGCACTCTAAGCTGTGTGTGCGTAATCGCACTCTAAGCTGTGTGTGCGTAATCGCACTCTAAGCTGTGTGTGTGCGTAATTGCACTCTAAGCTGTGTGTGTGCATAATCGCACTCTAAGCTGTGTGTGCGCATAATCGCACTCTAAGCTGTGCGTGTGCGTAATCGCACTCTAAGCTGTGCATGTCTGTGTAATCGCACTCGATGCTGTGTGTGTGTGTAATCGCACTCTAAGCTGTGTGTGTGCGTAATCGCACTCTAAGCTGTGTGTGCGTAATCGCATTCTAAGCTGTGCGTGTGTGCGTAATCGCACTCTAAGCTATGCGTGTGTGTGTAATCGCACTCTAAGCTGTGCGTGTGTGTAATCGCACTCTAAGCGGTGCGTGTGTGTAATCGCACTCTAAGCTGTGTGTGTAATCGCACTCTAAGCTGTGCGTGCGTGTGTAATCGCACTCTAAGCTCTGCGTGCATGTGTAATCGCACTCTAAGTTGTGCTTGCGTGTGTAATCGCACTCTAAGCTGTGCGTGCGTGTGTAATCGCACTCTAAGCTGTGCGGCGTGTGTAATCGCACTCTAAGCTGTGCGGCATGTGTAATCGCACTCTAAGCTGTGCTTGCGTGTGTAATCACACTCTAAGCTGTGCGGCGTGTGTAATCGCACTCTCAGCTGTGTGGCGTATGTAATCGCACTCTAAGCTGTGTGTGCCGTGTAATCGCACTCTAGGCTGTGTGTGCCGTGTAATCACACTCTAGGCTGTGTGTGCAATCGCACTCTGAGCTTTGTGTGCAATTGCACTCTAAGCTGTGTGTGCAATCGCACTTTAAGCTGTGTGTGCAATCGCACTCTAAGCTGTGTGTAATCGCCCTCTAAGCTGTATGTGTAATTGCATTCTAAGCAGTGTGTGTAGACGCACTCTAAGCTGTGTGTGTAGTCACACTCTAAGCTGTGTGTGTGCGTAATCGCACTCAAAGCTGTGTGTGTGCGTAATCGCACTCTAAGCTGTGTGTGTGTAATCGCACATTAAGCTGTGTGCATGTAATCGCACTCTAAGCTGTGTGTAGCCGCACTCTAAGCTGTGTGTGTAGCCGCACTCTAAGCTGTGTGAGTGCGTAATCGCACTCTAAGCCGTGTGTGTAGCCGCACTCTAAGCTGTGCGTGTAGCTGCACTCTAAGCTGTGTGAGTGCGTAATCGCACTCTAAGCTGTGTGAGTGCATAATCGCACTCTAAGCTGTGTGTGTAGCCGCACTCTAAGCTGTGTGTCTAGCCGCACTCTAAGCTGTGTGTGTGCGTAATCGCACTCTAAGCTGTGTGTGTGCGTAATCGCACTCTAAGCTGTGTGTGTGCATAGTCGCACTCTAAACTGTGTGCGCATAATCGCACTCTAAGCTGTGTGTGTGTGTAATCGCACTCTAAGCTGTGTGTGCGTAATCGCACTCTCAGCTGTGCATGCATAATCGCACTCTAAGCTGTGTGTGTGCGTAATCACACTCTAAGCTGTGAGTGTGCGTAATCGCACTCTAAGCTGTGTGTGCGTAATCGCACTCTAGGCTGTGCGTGTGTGCGTAATCACACTCTAAGCTGTGCATGTGTGTGTAATCGCACTCTAAGCTTGTGTGTAATCGCACTCTAAGCTGTGCGTGCGTGTGTAATTGCACTCTAAGCTCTGCGTGCATGTGTAATCGCACTCTAAGCGGTGCTTGCATGTGTAATCGCACTCTAAGCTGTGCGTGCGTGTGTAATCGCACTCTAAGCTGTGCGGCATGTGTAATCGCACTCTAAGAGGTGTGTGCGAGGGTAATCGCACTCTAGGCTGTGTGTGCCGTGTAATCGCACTCAAGGCTGTGTGCCGTGTAATCGCACTCTAGGCTGTCTGTGCCATGTAATTGCACTCTAGACTGTGTGTGCAATCGCACTCTAAGCTGTGTGTGCAATCGCACTCTAAGCTGTTGTGCAATCGCACTCTAAGCTGTGTGTGTAATCGCACTCTAAGCTGTGTGTAATCACCCTCTAAGCTGTGTGTGTAACTGCATTCTAAGCTGTGTGTGTAGCCGCACTCTAAGCTGTGTGTGTAGCCGCAGTCTAAGCTGTGTGTGTGCGTAATCGCACTCTAAGCTGTGTGGGTGCGTAATCGCACTCTAAGCTGTGTGTGTGCATAATCGCACTCTAAGCTGTGTGTGTGTGTAATCGCACTCTAAGCTGTGTGTGCGTAATCGCACTCTCAGCTGTGTGTGCGTAATCGCACTCTAAGCTGTGTGTGTGCGTAATTGCACTCCAAGCTGTGTGTGTGCGTAATCGCACTCTAAGCTGTGTGTGCGCATAATCGCACTCTAAGCTGTGCGTGTGTGCGTAATCGCACTCTAAGCTGTGCATGTGTGTGTAATCGCACTCTAAGCTGTGCGTGTGTGTAATCGCACTCTAAGCTGTGTGTGTGCGTAATCGCACTCTAAGCTGTGTGTGCGTAATCACATTCTAAGCTGTGCGTGTGTGCGTAATCGCACTCCAAGTTATGCGTGTGCGTGTAATCGCACTCTAAGCTCTGTGTGCGTGTGTAATCGCACTCTAAGCTGTGCTTGCGTGTGTAATCGCACTCTAAGCTGTGCGTGCGTGTGTAATCGCACTCGAAGCTGTGTGTGCGTGTGTAATCGCATTCTAAGCTGTGCGTCGTGTGTAATCGCACTCTAAGAGGTGTGTGCGGGGGTAATCGCACTCTAGGCTGTGTGTGCCGTGTAATCATACTCAAGGCTGTGTGTGCCATGTAATCACATTCTAGGCTGTGTGTGCCGTGTAATCGCACTCTAGGCTGTGTGTGCAATCGCACTCTAAGCTTTGTGTGCAATCGCACTCTAAGCTGTGTGTGCAATCGCACTCGAAGCTGTGTGCGCAATCGCACTCTAAGCTGTTTGTGTAATCGCACTCTAAGCTGTGAGTAATCGCCCTCTAAGCTGTGTGTGTAATTGCATTCTAAGTTGTGTGTGTAATCTCACTCTAAGCTGTGTGTGTGTGTGCAATTGCACTCTAAGTTCTGTGTGTGTGTGTAATCACACTCTAAGCTGTATGTGCAATCGCACTCCAAACCGTGTGTGTGTGTAATCGCACATTAAGCTGTGTGTGTGTGTAATCGCACATTAAGCTGTGTGTGTGTAATCGCACTCTAAGCTGTGTGTGTGTAGCCGCACTCTAAGCTGTGTGTGTAGCCGCACTCTAAGCTGTGTGTGTGCGTAATAGCACTCTAAGCTGTGTGAATGCGTAATCGCACTCTAAGCTGTGTGTGTGCGTAATCGCACTCTAAGCTGTGTGTGTGCATAATCACACTCTAAGCTGTGTATGTGCGTAATCGCACTCAAAGCTGTGTGTGTGCGTAATCGCACTCTAAGCAGTGTGTGTGCGTAATCGCACTCTAAGCTGCGTGTGCGCACGTAATCGCACTCTAAGCTGTGTGTGCGTAATCGCACTCTAAGCTGTGCGTGTGTGCGTAATCGTACTCTAAGCTATGCGTGTGTGTGTAATCGCACTCTAAGCTATGCGTGTGTGTAATCGCACTCTAAGCTGTGTCTGCAATCGCACTCTCAGCTGTGTGTGTAATCGCACTCTAAGCTGTGTGTAATCGCCCTCTAAGCTGTGTGTGTAATTGCATTCGAAGTTGTGTGTGCAATCACACTCTAAGCTGTGTGTGTGTGTGTAATTGCACTCTAAGTTCTGTGTGTGTGTGTAATCGCACTCTAAGATGTATGTGCAATCGCACTCTAAACCGTGTGTGTGTGTAATCACACATTAAGCTGTGTGTGTGTAATCGCACATTAAGCTGTGTGTGTGTAATCGCACTCTGAGCTGTGTGTGTAGCCGCACTCTAAGCTGTGTGTGTGTGTAATCGCACTCTAAGCTGTGTGTGTGCGTAATCGCACTCTAAGCTGTGTGTGTGCATAATCGCACTCTAAACTGTGTGTGCGTAATCGCACTCTAAGCTGTGTGTGTGTGTAATCGCACTCTCAGCCGTGTGTGCGTAATCGCACTCTCAGCTATGTGTGTGCGTAATCGCACTCTAAGCTGTGTGTGTGCGTAATCGCACTCTAAGCTGTGTGTGCAATCGCACTCTAAGCTGTGTGTGCAATCGCACTCTAAGCTGTGTGGGCAATCGCACTCTAAGCTGTGTGTGTAATCGCACTCAAAGCTGTGTGTAATCGCCCTCTAAGCTGTGTGTGTAATTGCATTCTAAGCTGTGTGTGTAGCCGCACTCTAAGCTGTGTGTGTAGCCGCACTCTAAGCTGTGTGTGTGCGTAATCGCACTCTAAGCTGTGTGGGTACGTAATCGTACTCTAAGCTGTGTGTGTGCGTAATCGCACTCTAAGCTGTGTGTCTGTGTAATCGCACTCTAAGCTGTGTGTGCGCGTAATCGCACTCTAAGCTGTGTGTGCGTAATCGCACTCTAAGCTGTGTGTGCGTAATCGCACTCTAAGCTGTGTGTGTGCGTAATTGCACTCTAAGCTGTGTGTGTGCATAATCGCACTCTAAGCTGTGTGTGCGCATAATCGCACTCTAAGCTGTGCGTGTGCGTAATCGCACTCTAAGCTGTGCATGTCTGTGTAATCGCACTCGATGCTGTGTGTGTGTGTAATCGCACTCTAAGCTGTGTGTGTGCGTAATCGCACTCTAAGCTGTGTGTGCGTAATCGCATTCTAAGCTGTGCGTGTGTGCGTAATCGCACTCTAAGCTATGCGTGTGTGTGTAATCGCACTCTAAGCTGTGCGTGTGTGTAATCGCACTCTAAGCGGTGCGTGTGTGTAATCGCACTCTAAGCTGTGTGTGTAATCGCACTCTAAGCTGTGCGTGCGTGTGTAATCGCACTCTAAGCTCTGCGTGCATGTGTAATCGCACTCTAAGTTGTGCTTGCGTGTGTAATCGCACTCTAAGCTGTGCGTGCGTGTGTAATCGCACTCTAAGCTGTGCGGCGTGTGTAATCGCACTCTAAGCTGTGCGGCATGTGTAATCGCACTCTAAGCTGTGCTTGCGTGTGTAATCACACTCTAAGCTGTGCGGCGTGTGTAATCGCACTCTCAGCTGTGTGGCGTATGTAATCGCACTCTAAGCTGTGTGTGCCGTGTAATCGCACTCTAGGCTGTGTGTGCCGTGTAATCACACTCTAGGCTGTGTGTGCAATCGCACTCTGAGCTTTGTGTGCAATTGCACTCTAAGCTGTGTGTGCAATCGCACTTTAAGCTGTGTGTGCAATCGCACTCTAAGCTGTGTGTAATCGCCCTCTAAGCTGTATGTGTAATTGCATTCTAAGCAGTGTGTGTAGACGCACTCTAAGCTGTGTGTGTAGTCACACTCTAAGCTGTGTGTGTGCGTAATCGCACTCAAAGCTGTGTGTGTGCGTAATCGCACTCTAAGCTGTGTGTGTGTAATCGCACATTAAGCTGTGTGCGTGTAATCGCACTCTAAGCTGTGTGTAGCCGCACTCTAAGCTGTGTGTGTAGCCGCACTCTAAGCTGTGTGAGTGCGTAATCGCACTCTAAGCCGTGTGTGTAGCCGCACTCTAAGCTGTGCGTGTAGCTGCACTCTAAGCTGTGTGAGTGCGTAATCGCACTCTAAGCTGTGTGAGTTCATAATCGCACTCTAAGCTGTGTGTGTAGCCGCACTCTAAGCTGTGTGTCTAGCCGCACTCTAAGCTGTGTGTGTGCGTAATCGCACTCTAAGCTGTGTGTGTGCGTAATCGCACTCTAAGCTGTGTGTGTGCATAGTCGCACTCTAAACTGTGTGTGCATAATCGCACTCTAAGCTGTGTGTGTGTGTAATCGCACTCTAAGCTGTGTGTGCGTAATCGCACTCTCAGCTGTGCATGCATAATCGCACTCTAAGCTGTGTGTGTGCGTAATCACACTCTAAGCTGTGAGTGTGCGTAATCGCACTCTAAGCTGTGTGTGCGTAATCGCACTCTAGGCTGTGCGTGTGTGCGTAATCACACTCTAAGCTGTGCATGTGTGTGTAATCGCACTCTAAGCTTGTGTGTAATCGCACTCTAAGCTGTGCGTGCGTGTGTAATTGCACTCTAAGCTCTGCGTGCATGTGTAATCGCACTCTAAGCGGTGCTTGCATGTGTAATCGCACTCTAAGCTGTGCGTGCGTGTGTAATCGCACTCTAAGCTGTGCGGCATGTGTAATCGCACTCTAAGAGGTGTGTGCGAGGGTAATCGCACTCTAGGCTGTGTGTGCCGTGTAATCGCACTCAAGGCTGTGTGCCGTGTAATCGCACTCTAGGCTGTCTGTGCCATGTAATTGCACTCTAGACTGTGTGTGCAATCGCACTCTAAGCTGTGTGTGCAATCGCACTCTAAGCTGTTGTGCAATCGCACTCTAAGCTGTGTGTGTAATCGCACTCTAAGCTGTGTGTAATCGCCCTCTAAGCTGTGTGTGTAACTGCATTCTAAGCTGTGTGTGTAGCCGCACTCTAAGCTGTGTGTGTAGCCGCAGTCTAAGCTGTGTGTGTGCGTAATCGCACTCTAAGCTGTGTGGGTGCGTAATCGCACTCTAAGCTGTGTGTGTGCATAATCGCACTCTAAGCTGTGTGTGTGTGTAATCGCACTCTAAGCTGTGTGTGCGTAATCGCACTCTCAGCTGTGTGTGCGTAATCGCACTCTAAGCTGTGTGTGTGCGTAATTGCACTCCAAGCTGTGTGTGTGCGTAATCGCACTCTAAGCTGTGTGTGCGCATAATCGCACTCTAAGCTGTGCGTGTGTGCGTAATCGCACTCTAAGCTGTGCATGTGTGTGTAATCGCACTCTAAGCTGTGCGTGTGTGTAATCGCACTCTAAGCTGTGTGTGTGCGTAATCGCACTCTAAGCTGTGTGTGCGTAATCACATTCTAAGCTGTGCGTGTGTGCGTAATCGCACTCCAAGTTATGCGTGTGCGTGTAATCGCACTCTAAGCTCTGTGTGCGTGTGTAATCGCACTCTAAGCTGTGCTTGCGTGTGTAATCGCACTCTAAGCTGTGCGTGCGTGTGTAATCGCACTCGAAGCTGTGTGTGCGTGTGTAATCGCATTCTAAGCTGTGCGTCGTGTGTAATCGCACTCTAAGAGGTGTGTGCGGGGGTAATCGCACTCTAGGCTGTGTGTGCCGTGTAATCATACTCAAGGCTGTGTGTGCCATGTAATCACATTCTAGGCTGTGTGTGCCGTGTAATCGCACTCTAGGCTGTGTGTGCAATCGCACTCTAAGCTTTGTGTGCAATCGCACTCTAAGCTGTGTGTGCAATCGCACTCGAAGCTGTGTGCGCAATCGCACTCTAAGCTGTTTGTGTAATCGCACTCTAAGCTGTGAGTAATCGCCCTCCAAGCTGTGTGTGTAATTGCATTCTAAGTTGTGTGTGTAATCTCACTCTAAGCTGTGTGTGTGTGTGCAATTGCACTCTAAGTTCTGTGTGTGTGTGTAATCACACTCTAAGCTGTATGTGCAATCGCACTCCATACCGTGTGTGTGTGTAATCGCACATTAAGCTGTGTGTGTGTGTAATCGCACATTAAGCTGTGTGTGTGTAATCGCACTCTAAGCTGTGTGTGTGTAGCCGCACTCTAAGCTGTGTGTGTAGCCGCACTCTAAGCTGTGTGTGTGCGTAATAGCACTCTAAGCTGTGTGAATGCGTAATCGCACTCTAAGCTGTGTGTGTGCGTAATCGCACTCTAAGCTGTGTGTGTGCATAATCACACTCTAAGCTGTGTATGTGCGTAATCGCACTCAAAGCTGTGTGTGTGCGTAATCGCACTCTAAGCAGTGTGTGTGCGTAATCGCACTCTAAGCTGCGTGTGCGCACGTAATCGCACTCTAAGCTGTGTGTGCGCGTAATCGCACTCTAAGCTGTGTGTGCGTAATCGCACTCTAAGCTGTGCGTGTGTGCGTAATCGTACTCTAAGCTATGCGTGTGTGTGTAATCGCACTCTAAGCTATGCGTGTGTGTAATCGCACTCTAAGCTGTGTCTGCAATCGCACTCTCAGCTGTGTGTGTAATCGCACTCTAAGCTGTGTGTAATCGCCCTCTAAGCTGTGTGTGTAATTGCATTCGAAGTTGTGTGTGCAATCACACTCTAAGCTGTGTGTGTGTGTGTAATTGCACTCTAAGTTCTGTGTGTGTGTGTGATCGCACTCTAAGATGTATGTGCAATCGCACTCTAAACCGTGTGTGTGTGTAATCACACATTAAGCTGTGTGTGTGTAATCGCACATTAAGCTGTGTGTGTGTAATCGCACTCTGAGCTGTGTGTGTAGCCGCACTCTAAGCTGTGTGTGTGTGTAATCGCACTCTAAGCTGTGTGTGTGCGTAATCGCACTCTAAGCTGTGTGTGTGCATAATCGCACTCTAAACTGTGTGTGCGTAATCGCACTCTAAGCTGTGTGTGTGTGTAATCGCACTCTCAGCCGTGTGTGCGTAATCGCACTCTCAGCTATGTGTGTGCGTAATCGCACTCTAAGCTGTGTGTGTGCGTAATCGCACTCTAAGCTGTGTGTGCGTAATCGCACTCTAAGCTGTGTGTGTGCGTAATCGCACTCTCAGCTGTGTGTGTGCGTAATCGCACTCTAAGCTGTGTGTGCGCATAATCGCACTCTAAGCTGTGTGTGCGTAATCGCACTCTAAGCTGTGCGTGTGTGCGTAATCGCAATCTAAGCTGTGCGTGTGTGCGTAATCGCACTCTAAGCTGTGCATGTGCGTAATCGCACTCTAAGCTATTCGTGTGTGTGTGTAATCGCACTCTAAGCTGTGCGTGTGTGTAATCGCACTCTAAGCCGTGCGTGTGTGTGTAATCGCACTCTAAGCTGTGGGTGTGTAATCGCACTCTAAGCTGTGCGTGCGTGTGTAATTGCACTCTAAGCTCTGCGTGCTTGTGTAATCGCACTCTCAGCTGTGCTTGTGTGTGTAATCGCACTCTAAGCTGTACGTGCGTGTGTCATCGCACTCTAAGCTGTGCGGCGTGTGTAATCGCACTCTAAGCTGTGCGTGCGTGTGTAATTGAATTCTAAGAGGTGTGTGCGAGGGTAATCGCCCTCTAGGCTGTGCGCGCCGTGTAATCGCACTATAGGCTGTGTGTGCCGTGTAATCGCACTCTAGGCTGTGTGTGCAATCGCACTATAAGCTTGTGTGCAATCGCACTCTAAGCTGTGTGTGCAATCGCACTCTAAGCCGTGTGTGTAATCGCACTCTAAGCTGTGTGTGTGCATAATCACACTCTAAGCTGTGTATGTGCGTAATCGCACTCAAAGCTGTGTGTGTGCGTAATCGCACTCTAAGCAGTGTGTGTGCGTAATCGCACTCTAAGCTGCGTGTGCGCACGTAATCGCACTCTAAGCTGTGTGTGCGCGTAATCGCACTCTAAGCTGTGTGTGCGTAATCGCACTCTAAGCTGTGCGTGTGTGCGTAATCGTACTCTAAGCTATGCGTGTGTGTGTAATCGCACTCTAAGCTATGCGTGTGTGTAATCGCACTCTAAGCTGTGTCTGCAATCGCACTCTCAGCTGTGTGTGTAATCGCACTCTAAGCTGTGTGTAATCGCCCTCTAAGCTGTGTGTGTAATTGCATTCGAAGTTGTGTGTGCAATCACACTCTAAGCTGTGTGTGTGTGTGTAATTGCACTCTAAGTTCTGTGTGTGTGTGTAATCGCACTCTAAGATGTATGTGCAATCGCACTCTAAACCGTGTGTGTGTGTAATCACACATTAAGCTGTGTGTGTGTAATCGCACATTAAGCTGTGTGTGTGTAATCGCACTCTAAGCTGTGTGTGTGCGTAATCGCACTCTAAGCTGTGTGTGTGCATAATCGCACTCTAAACTGTGTGTGCGTAATCGCACTCTAAGCTGTGTGTGTGTGTAATCGCACTCTCAGCCGTGTGTGCGTAATCGCACTCTCAGCTATGTGTGTGCGTAATCGCACTCTAAGCTGTGTGTGTGCGTAATCGCACTCTAAGCTGTGTGTGCGTAATCGCACTCTAAGCTGTGTGTGTGCGTAATCGCACTCTCAGCTGTGTGTGTGCGTAATCGCACTCTAAGCTGTGTGTGCGCATAATCGCACTCTAAGCTGTGTGTGCGTAATCGCACTCTAAGCTGTGCGTGTGTGCGTAATCGCAATCTAAGCTGTGCGTGTGTGCGTAATCGCACTCTAAGCTGTGCATGTGCGTAATCGCACTCTAAGCTATTCGTGTGTGTGTGTAATCGCACTCTAAGCTGTGCGTGTGTGTAATCGCACTCTAAGCCGTGCGTGTGTGTGTAATCGCACTCTAAGCTGTGGGTGTGTAATCGCACTCTAAGCTGTGCGTGCGTGTGTAATTGCACTCTAAGCTCTGCGTGCTTGTGTAATCGCACTCTCAGCTGTGCTTGTGTGTGTAATCGCACTCTAAGCTGTACGTGCGTGTGTCATCGCACTCTAAGCTGTGCGGCGTGTGTAATCGCACTCTAAGCTGTGCGTGCGTGTGTAATTGAATTCTAAGAGGTGTGTGCGAGGGTAATCGCCCTCTAGGCTGTGCGCGCCGTGTAATCGCACTATAGGCTGTGTGTGCCGTGTAATCGCACTCTAGGCTGTGTGTGCAATCGCACTATAAGCTTGTGTGCAATCGCACTCTAAGCTGTGTGTGCAATCGCACTCTAAGCCGTGTGTGTAATCGCACTCTAAGCTGTGTGTAATCGCCCTCTAAGCTGTGTGTGTAATTGCATTCTAAGCTGTGTGTGCAATCACACTCTAAGCTGTGTGTATGTGTAATTGCACTCTAAGTTCTGTGTGTGTGTGTAATCGCACTCTAAGCTGTATGTGCAATCGCACTCTAAACCGTGTGTGTGTGTGTAATCGCACATTAAGCTATGTGTGTGTAATCGCACATTAAGCTGTGTGTGTAGCCGCACTCTAAGCTGTGTGTCTAGCCGCACTCTAAGCTGTGTGTGTAGCCGCACACTAAGTTGTGTGTGTAGCCGCACTCTAAGCTGTGTGTGTAGCCGCACTCTAAGCTGTGTGTGTAGACTGACTCTAAGCTGTGTGCGTAATCGCACTCGAAGCTGTGCGAGCATGTGTAATCGCACTCTAAGCTGTGTGTGCGCGTGTAGTGGCATTCTAAGCTGTGTGTGCGCCTGTGTAATTGCACTCTAAGCTGTGTGTGCGTGTGTACTCGCACCCTAAACTGTGTGCATGTGTAATCGCACTCTAAGCTGTGTGTGTAATCGCACGCTAAGCTGTGTGTGCAATCACACGCTAAGCTGTGTGTGCAATCGCACGCTAAGCTGTGTGTGCAATCGCACTCTAAGCTGTGGTGTGTGTAATCGCACTGTAAGCTGTTCGTGCAATCGCACTGTAAGCTGTGTGTGCAATCGCACGCTAAGCTGTGTGTGCAATCGCACGCTAAGCTGTGTGTGCAATCACACGCTAAGCTGTGTGTGTGTAATCACACTGTAAGCCGTATGTGGAATCGCACGCTAAGCTGTGTGTGCAATCGCATTCTAAACAGTGTGTGTGTAATCGCACTGTAACCTGTATGTGAAATTGCACTCTAAGCTGTGTGTGTAGCCGCACTCTAAGCTGTGTGTCTAGCCGCACTCTAAGCTGTGTGTGTGCGTAATCGCACTCTAAGCTGTGTGTGTGCATAATCGCACTCTAAGCTGTGTGTGTGCATAATCGCACTCTAAGCTGTGTGTGTGCGTAATCGCACTCTAAGCTGTGTGTGCGCGTAATCGCACTCTAAGCTGTGTGTGCGTAATCGCACTCTAAGCTGTGTGTGTGTGCGTAATCATACTCTAAGCTATGCGTGTGTGTGTAATCGCACTCTAAGCTGTGCGTGTGTGTAATCGCACTCTAAGCTGTGTGTGCAATCGCACTCTAAGCTGTGTGTAATCGCACTCTGAGCTGTGTGCAATCGCACTCTAAGCTGTGTGTGCAATCGCACTCTAAGCTGTATATGTAATCAGACTCTAAAGTCTCTGTGTGTGTAATCGCCCTCTAAACTGAGTGTGTAATTGCATTCTAAGCTCCGTGTGCGTAATCGCTCTCTAAGCTGTGTGTGTGCGCAATCGCACTCTAAGCTTTGTGTGTGCATAATCGCACTCTAAACTGTGTGTGCATAATCGCACTCTAAGCTGTGTGTGTGTGTAATCGCACTCTAAGCTGTGTGTGTGCGTAATTGCACTCTAAGCTGTGCGTGTGTGCGTAATCGCACTCTAAGCTGTGCATGTCTGTGTAATCGCACTCTATGCTGTGTGTGTGTGTAATCGCACTCTAAGCTGTGTGTGTGCGTAATCGCACTCTAAGCTGTGTGTGCGTAATCGCATTCTAAGCTGTGCGTGTGTGCGTAATCGCACTCCAAGCTATGCGAGTGTGTGTAATCGCACTCTAAGCTGTGCGTGTGTGTAATCGCACTCTAAGCGGTGCGTGTGTGTAATCGCACTCTAAGTTGTGTGTGTAATCGCACTCTAAGCTGTGCGTGCGTGTGTAATCGCACTCTAAGCTCTGCGTGCATGTGTAATCGCACTCTAAGTTGTGCTTGCGTGTGTAATCGCACTCTAAGCTGTGCGTGCATGTGTAATCGCACTCTAAGCTGTGCGGCGTGTGTAATCACACTCTAAGCTGTGCGGCGTGTGTAATCGCACTCTAAGCTGTGCGTGCGTGTGTAATCGCACTCTAAGCTGTGCGGCGTGTGTAATCGCACTCTTAGCTGTGTGGCGTATGTAATCGCACTCTAAGCTGTGTATGCCGTGTAATCGCACTCTAGGCTGTGTGTGCCGTGTAATCACACTCTAGGCTGTGTGTGCAATCGCACTCTGAGCTTTGTGTGCAATTGCACTCTAAGCTGTGTGTGCAATCGCACTTTAAGCTGTGTGTGCAATCGCACTCTAAGCTGTGTGTAATCGCCCTCTAAGCTGTATGTGTAATTGCATTCTAAGCAGTGTGTGTAGACGCACTCTAAGCTGTGTGTGTAGTCACACTCTAAGCTGTGTGTGTGCGTAATCGCACTCAAAGCTGTGTGTGTGCGTAATCGCACTCTAAGCTGTGTGTGTGTAATCGCACATTAAGCTGTGTGCGTGTAATCGCACTCTAAGCTGTGTGTAGCCGCACTCTAAGCTGTGTGTGTAGCCGCACTCTAAGCTGTGTGAGTGCGTAATCGCACTCTAAGCTGTGTGTGTAGCCGCACTCTAAGCTGTGTGTGTAGCCGCACTCTAAGCTGTGTGAGTGCGTAATCGAACTCTAAGCTGTGTGAGTGCATAATCGCACTCTAAGCTGTGTGTGTACCGCACTCTAAGCTGTGTGTCTAGCCGCACTCTAAGCTGTGTGTGTGCGTAATCGCACTCTAAGCTGTGTGTGTGCGTAATCGCACTCTAAGCTGTGTGTGTGCGTAATCGCACTCTAAGCTGTGTGTGTGCGTAATCGCACTCTAAGCTGTGTGTGCGCGTAATCGCACTCTAAGCTGTGTGTGCGTAATCGCACTCTAAGCTGTGCGTGTGTGCGTAATCGCACTCTAAGCTGTGCGGCGTGTGTAATCGCACTCTAAGAGGGGTCTGCGAGGATAATTACACTCTAGGCTGTGTGTGCCATGTAATCGCACTCTAGGCTGTGTATGCTGTGTAATCGCATTCAATGCTGTCTGTGCCGTCTAATCGCACTCTAGGCTGTGTGTGCAATCGCACTCTAAGCTGTGTGTGTGTGTAATCGCACTCTAAGCTGTGTGTGTGCGTAATCGCACTCTCAGCTGTGTGTTTGCGTAATCTCACTCTAAGCTGTGTGTGCGTAATCGCACTCTAGGCTGTGTGTGCAATCGCACTCTAAGCTGTGTGTGCAATCGCACTCTAAGCTGTGTGGGCAATCGCACTCTAAGCTGTGTGTGTAATCGCACTCAAAGCTGTGTGTAATCGCCCTCTAAGCTGTGTGTGTAATTGCATTCTAAGCTGTGTGTGTAGCCGCACTCTAAGCTGTGTGTGTAGCCGCACTCTAAAGCTGTGTGTGTGCGTAATCGCACTCTAAGCTGTGTGGGTACGTACTCGCACTCTAAGCTGTGTGTGTGCGTAATCGCACTCTAAGCTGTGTGTGTGTGTAATCACACTCTAAGCTGTGTGTGCGCGTAATCGCACTCTAAGCTGTGTGTGCGTAATCGCACTCTAAGCTGTGTGTGCGTAATCGCACTCTAAGCTGTGTGTGTGCGTAATTGCACTCTAAGCTGTGTGTGTGCGTAATCGCACTGTAAGCTGTGTGTGCGCATAATCGCACTCTAAGCTGTGCGTGTGTGCGTAATCGCACTCTAAGCTGTGCATGTCTGTGTAATCGCACTCTATGCTGTGTGTGTGTGTAATCGCACTCTAAGCTGTGTGTGTGCGTCATCGCACTCTAAGCTGTGTGTGCGTAATCGCATTCTAAGCTGTGCTTGTGTGCGTAATCGCACTCCAAGCTATGCGTGTGTGTGTAATCGCACTCTAAGCTGTGCGTGTGTGTAATCGCACTCTAAGCGGTGCATGTGTGTAATCGCACTCTAAGCTGTGTGTGTAATCGCACTCTAAGCTGTGAGTGCAATCGCACTCTAAGCTGTGTGTGCAATCGCACTCTAAGCTGTGCGTGTCATCGCACTCTAAGCTGTGTGTAAACACCCTCTAAGCTGTGTGTGTAATTGCATTCTAAGTTGTGTGTGTAATCACACTCTAAGCTGTGTGTGTGTGTGTAATTGCACTCTAAGTTCTGTGTGTGTGTGTAATCACACTCTAAGCTGTATGTGCAATCGCACTCCAAACCGTGTGTGTGTAATCGCACGTTAAGCTGTGTGTGTGTAATCACACATTAAGCTGTGTGTGTGTAATCGCACTCTAAGCTGTGTGTGTGTAGCCGCACTCTAAGCTGTGTGTGCAGCCTCACTCTAAGCTGTGTGTGTAGCCGCACTCTAAGCTGTGTGTGTACGTAATAGCACTCTAAGCTGTGTGTTTGCGTAATCGCACTCTAAGCTGTGTGTGTGCGTAATCGCACTCTAAGCTGTGTGTGTGCGTAATCGCACTCTAAGCTGTGTGTGTGCGTAATCGCACTCTAAGCTGTGTGTGCGCGTAATCGCACTCTAAGCTGTGTGTGCGTAATCGCACTCTAAGCTGTGTGTGTGTGCGTAATCATACTCTAAGCTATGCGTGTGTGTGTAATCGCACTCTAAGCTGTGCGTGTGTGTAATCGCACTCTAAGCTGTGTGTGCAATCGCACTCTAAGCTGTGTGTAATTGCACTCTGAGCTGTGTGCAATCGCACTCTAAGCTGTGTGTGCAATCGCACTCTAAGTTGTATATGTAATCAGACTCTAAACTCTCTGTGTGTGTAATCGCCCTCTAAACTGAGTGTGTAATTGCATTCTAAGCTCCGTGTGCGTAATCGCTCTCTAAGCTGTGTGCGTGCGCAATCGCACTCTAAGCTTTGTGTGTGCATAATCGCACTCTAAACTGTGTGTGCATAATCGCACTCTAAGCTGTGTGTGTGTGTAATCGCACTCTAAGCTGTGTGTGTGCGTAATCGGACTCTCAGCTGTGTGTGCGTAATCGCACTCTAAGCTGTGTGTGTGCATAATCGCACTCTAAGCTGTGTGTTTGCGTAATCGCACTCTAAGCTGTGTGTGCGTAATCGCAATCGAAGCTGTGCGTGTGTGCGTAATCGCACTCTAAGCTGTGCGGCGTGTGTAATCGCACTCTAAGAGGGGTCTGCGAGGATAATTACACTCTAGGCTGTGTGTGCCATGTAATCGCACTCTAGGCTGTGTATGCTGTGTAATCGCATTCAATGCTGTCTGTGCCGTCTAATCGCACTCTAGGCTGTGTGTGCAATCGCACTCTAAGCTGTGTGTGTGCGTAATCGCACTCTAAGCTGTGTGTGTGCGTAATCGCACTCTCAGCTGTGTGTTTGCGTAATCTCACTCTAAGCTGTGTGTGCGTAATCGCACTCTAGGCTGTGTGTGCAATCGCACTCTAAGCTGTGTGTGCAATCGCACTCTAAGCTGTGTGGGCAATCGCACTCTAAGCTGTGTGTGTAATCGCACTCAAAGCTGTGTGTAATCGCCCTCTAAGCTGTGTGTGTAATTGCATTCTAAGCTGTGTGTGTAGCCGCACTCTAAGCTGTGTGTGTAGCCGCACTCTAAGCTGTGTGTGTGCGTAATCGCACTCTAAGCTGTGTGGGTACGTAATCGCACTCTAAGCTGTGTGTGTGCGTAATCGCACTCTAAGCTGTGTGTGTGTGTAATCACACTCTAAGCTGTGTGTGCGCGTAATCGCACTCTAAGCTGCGTGTGCGTAATCGCACTCTAAGCTGTGTGTGTTTAATCGCACTCTAAGCTGTGTGTGTAATCGCACTCTAAGCTGTGAGTGCAATCGCACTCTAAGCTGTGTGTGCAATCGCACTCTAAGCTGTGCGTGTCATCGCACTCTAAGCTGTGTGTAAACACCCTCTAAGCTGTGTGTGTAATTGCATTCTAAGTTGTGTGTGTAATCACACTCTAAGCTGTGTGTGTGTGTGTAATTGCACTCTAAGTTCTGTGTGTGTGTGTAATCACACTCTAAGCTGTATGTGCAATCGCACTCCAAACCGTGTGTGTGTGTAATCGCACGTTAAGCTGTGTGTGTGTAATCACACATTAAGCTGTGTGTGTGTAATCGCACTCTAAGCTGTGTGTGTGTAGCCGCACTCTAAGCTGTGTGTGCAGCCTCACTCTAAGCTGTGTGTGTAGCCGCACTCTAAGCTGTGTGTGTACGTAATAGCACTCTAAGCTGTGTGTTTGCGTAATTGCACTCTAAGCTGTGTGTGTGCGTAATCGCACTCTAAGCTGTGTGCGTGCGTAATCGCACTCTAAGCTGTGTGTGCGCGTAATCGCACTCTAAGCTGTGTGTGCGTAATCGCACTCTAAGCTGTGTGTGTGTGCGTAATCATACTCTAAGCTATGCGTGTGTGTGTAATCGCACTCTAAGCTGTGCGTGTGTGTAATCGCACTCTAAGCTGTGTGTGCAATCGCACTCTAAGCTGTGTGTAATCGCACTCTGAGCTGTGTGCAATCGCACTCTAAGCTGTGTGTGCAATCGCACTCTAAGTTGTATATGTAATCAGACTCTAAACTCTCTGTGTGTGTAATCGCCCTCTAAACTGAGTGTGTAATTGCATTCTAAGCTCCGTGTGCGTAATCGCTCTCTAAGCTGTGTGCGTGCGCAATCGCACTCTAAGCTGTGTGTGTGCATAATCGCACTCTAAACTGTGTGTGCATAATCGCACTCTAAGCTGTGTGTGTGTGTAATCGCACTCTAAGCTGTGTGTGTGCGTAATCGGACTCTCAGCTGTGTGTGCGTAATCGCACTCTAAGCTGTGTGTGTGCATAATCGCACTCTAAGCTGTGTGTTTGCGTAATCGCACTCTAAGCTGTGTGTGCGTAATCGCAATCGAAGCTGTGCGTGTGTGCGTAATCGCACTCTAAGCTGTGCGGCGTGTGTAATCGCACTCTAAGAGGGGTCTGCGAGGATAATTACACTCTAGGCTGTGTGTGCCATGTAATCGCACTCTAGGCTGTGTATGCTGTGTAATCGCATTCAATGCTGTCTGTGCCGTCTAATCGCACTCTAGGCTGTGTGTGCAATCGCACTCTAAGCTGTGTGTGTGTGTAATCGCACTCTAAGCTGTGTGTGTGCGTAATCGCACTCTCAGCTGTGTGTTTGCGTAATCTCACTCTAAGCTGTGTGTGCGTAATCGCACTCTAGGCTGTGTGTGCAATCGCACTCTAAGCTGTGTGTGCAATCGCACTCTAAGCTGTGTGGGCAATCGCACTCTAAGCTGTGTGTGTAATCGCACTCAAAGCTGTGTGTAATCGCCCTCTAAGCTGTGTGTGTAATTGCATTCTAAGCTGTGTGTGTAGCCGCACTCTAAGCTGTGTGTGTAGCCGCACTCTAAGCTGTGTGTGTGCGTAATCGCACTCTAAGCTGTGTGGGTACGTAATCGCACTCTAAGCTGTGTGTGTGCGTAATCGCACTCTAAGCTGTGTGTGTGTGTAATCACACTCTAAGCTGTGTGTGCGCGTAATCGCACTCTAAGCTGTGTGTGCGTAATCGCACTCTAAGCTGTGTGTGCGTAATCGCACTCTAAGCTGTGTGTGTGCGTAATTGCACTCTAAGCTGTGTGTGTGCGTAATCGCACTCTAAGCTGTGTGTGCGCATAATCGCACTCTAGGCTGTGCGTGTGTGCGTAATCGCACTCTAAGCTGTGCATGTCTGTGTAATCGCACTCTATGCTGTGTGTGTGTGTAATCGCACTCTAAGCTGTGTGTGTGCGTAATCGCACTCTAAGCTGTGTGTGTGTAATCGCATTCTAAGCTGTGCGTGTGTGCGTAATCGCACTCCAAGCTATGCGTGTGTGTGTAATCGCACTCTAAGCTGTGCGGGTGTGTAATCGCACTCTAAGCGATGCGTGTGTGTAATCGCACTCTAAGCTGTGTGTGTAATCACACTCTAAGCTGTGTGTGCGCGTAATCGCACTCTAAGCTGCGTGTGCGTAATCGCACTCTAAGCTGTGTGTGTTTAATCGCACTCTAAGCTGTGTGTGTAATCGCACTCTAAGCTGTGAGTGCAATCGCACTCTAAGCTGTGTGTGCAATCGCACTCTAAGCTGTGCGTGTCATCGCACTCTAAGCTGTGTGTAAACACCCTCTAAGCTGTGTGTGTAATTGCATTCTAAGTTGTGTGTGTAATCACACTCTAAGCTGTGTGTGTGTGTGTAATTGCACTCTAAGTTCTGTGTGTGTGTGTAATCACACTCTAAGCTGTATGTGCAATCGCACTCCAAACCGTGTGTGTGTGTAATCGCACGTTAAGCTGTGTGTGTGTAATCACACATTAAGCTGTGTGTGTGTAATCGCACTCTAAGCTGTGTGTGTGTAGCCGCACTCTAAGCTGTGTGTGCAGCCTCACTCTAAGCTGTGTGTGTAGCCGCACTCTAAGCTGTGTGTGTACGTAATAGCACTCTAAGCTGTGTGTTTGCGTAATTGCACTCTAAGCTGTGTGTGTGCGTAATCGCACTCTAAGCTGTGTGTGTGCGTAATCGCACTCTAAGCTGTGTGCGTGCGTAATCGCACTCTAAGCTGTGTGTGCGCGTAATCGCACTCTAAGCTGTGTGTGCGTAATCGCACTCTAAGCTGTGTGTGTGTGCGTAATCATACTCTAAGCTATGCGTGTGTGTGTAATCGCACTCTAAGCTGTGCGTGTGTGTAATCGCACTCTAAGCTGTGTGTGCAATCGCACTCTAAGCTGTGTGTAATCGCACTCTGAGCTGTGTGCAATCGCACTCTAAGCTGTGTGTGCAATCGCACTCTAAGTTGTATATGTAATCAGACTCTAAACTCTCTGTGTGTGTAATCGCCCTCTAAACTGAGTGTGTAATTGCATTCTAAGCTCCGTGTGCGTAATCGCTCTCTAAGCTGTGTGCGTGCGCAATCGCACTCTAAGCTGTGTGTGTGCATAATCGCAATCTAAACTGTGTGTGCATAATCGCACTCTAAGCTGTGTGTGTGTGTAATCGCACTCTAAGCTGTGTGTGTGCGTAATCGGACTCTCAGCTGTGTGTGCGTAATCGCACTCTAAGCTGTGTGTGTGCATAATCGCACTCTAAGCTGTGTGTTTGCGTAATCGCACTCTAAGCTGTGTGTGCGTAATCGCAATCGAAGCTGTGCGTGTGTGCGTAATCGCACTCTAAGCTGTGTGGGTACGTACTCGCACTCTAAGCTGTGTGTGTGCGTAATCGCACTCTAAGCTGTGTGTGTGTGTAATCACACTCTAAGCTGTGTGTGCGCGTAATCGCACTCTAAGCTGTGTGTGCGTAATCGCACTCTAAGCTGTGTGTGCGTAATCGCACTCTAAGCTGTGTGTGTGCGTAATTGCACTCTAAGCTGTGTGTGTGCGTAATCGCACTCTAAGCTGTGTGTGCGCATAATCGCACTCTAGGCTGTGCGTGTGTGCGTAATCGCACTCTAAGCTGTGCATGTCTGTGTAATCGCACTCTATGCTGTGTGTGTGTGTAATCGCACTCTAAGCTGTGTGTGTGCGTAATCGCACTCTAAGCTGTGTGTGCGTAATCGCATTCTAAGCTGTGCGTGTGTGCGTAATCGCACTCCAAGCTATGCGTGTGTGTGTAATCGCACTCTAAGCTGTGCGGGTGTGTAATCGCACTCTAAGCGATGCGTGTGTGTAATCGCACTCTAAGCTGTGTGTGTAATCGCACTCTAAGCTGTGTGTGCGTAATCGCATTCTAAGCTGTGCGTGTGTGCGTAATCGCACTCCAAGCTATGCGTGTGTGTGTAATCGCACTCTAAGCTGTGCGGGTGTGTAATCGCACTCTAAGCGGTGCGTGTGTGTAATCGCACTCTAAGCTGTGTGTGTAATCGCACTCTAAGCTGTGCGTGAGTGTGTAATCGCACTCTAAGCTCTGCGTGCATGTGTAATCGCACTCTAGGTTGTGCTTGCGTGTGTAATCGCACTCTAAGCTGTGCGTGCGTGTGTAATTGCACTCTAAGCTGTGCGGCGTGTGTAATCGTACTCTAAGCTGTGCGGCGTGTGTAATCGCACTCTAAGCTGTGCGTGCGTGTGTAATCGCACTCTAAGCTGTGCAGCGTGTGTAATCGCACTCTCAGCTGTGTGGCGTATGTAATCGCACTCTAAGCTGTGTGTGCCGTGTAATCGCACTCTAGGCTGTGTGTGCCGTGTAATCACACTCTAGGCTGTGTGTGCAATCGCACTCTGAGCTTTGTGTGCAATCGCACTCTAAGCTGTGTGTGCAATCGCACTTTAAGTTGTGTGTGCAATTGCACTCTAAGCTGTGTGTAATCGCCCTCTAAGCTGTATGTGTAATTGCATTCTAAGCAGTGTGTGTAGACGCACTCTAAGCTGTGTGTGTAGTCGCACTCTAAGCTGTGTGTGTGCGTAATCGCACTCAAAGCTGTGTGTGTGCGTAATCGCACTCTAAGCTGTGTGTGTGTAATCGCACATTAAGCTGTGTGCGTGTAATCGCACTCTAAGCTGTGTGTAGCCGCACTCTAAGCTGTGTGTGTAGCCGCACTCTAAGCTGTGCGTGTAGCCGCACTCTAAGCTGTGTGAGTGCGTAATCGCACTCTAAGCTGTGTGAGTGCATAATCGCACTCTAAGCTGTGTGTGTAGCCGCACTCTAAGCTGTGTGTCTAGCCGCACTCTAAGCTGTGTGTGTGCGTAATCGCACTCTAACCTGTGTGTGTGCATAATAGCACTCTAAGCTGTGTGTGTGCGTAATCGCACTCTAGGCTGTGTGTGGGCGTAATCGCACTCTAAGCTGTGTGTGTGCGTAATCGCACTCTAAACCGTGTGTGTGTGTAATCGTACATTAAGCTGTGTGTGTGTAATCGCACATTAAGCTGTGTGTGTGTAATCGCACTCTAAGCTGTGTGTGTAGCCGCACTCTAAGCTGTGTGTGTGTGTAATCGCACCCTAAGCTGTGTGCGTGCGTAATCGCACTCTAAGCTGTGTGTGTGCGTAATCGCACTCTAAACTGTGTGTGTGTAATCGCACTCTAAGCTGTGTGTGTAATCGCACACTCAGCTGTGTGTGCGTAATCACACTCTCAGCTGCGTGTGTGCGTAATCGCTCTCTAAGCTGTGTGTGTGCGTAATCGCACTCTAAGCTGTGTGTGTGCGTAATCGCACTCTAAGCTGTGTGTGCGTAATCGCACTCTAAGCTGTGCGTGTGAGCGTAATCGCACTCAAAGCTGTGTGTGTAATCGCACGCTAAGCTGTGTGCGTGTGTAGTCGCACGCTAAGCTGTGTGTGCATAATTGCACTCTCAGCTGTGCGTGCGTAATCGCACTCTAAGCTGTGTTTGTGCGTAATCGCACTCTAAGCTGTGTGTGTGCGTAATCGCACTCTAAGCTGTGTGTGTGCGTAATCGCACTCTAAGCTGTGTGTGTGCGTAATCGCACTCTAAGCTGTGTGTGCGTAATCGCACTCTAAGCTGCGTGTGTGCGTAATCGCACTCAAAGCTGTGTGTGTAATCGCACGCTAAGCTGTGTGCGTGTGTGCGTAATCGCACTCCAAGCTGTGAGTGTGTGCGTAATCGCACTCTAAGCTATGCGTGTGTGCGTAATCGCACTCTAAGCTCTGCGTGTGTGTAATCGCACTCTAAGCTGTGCGTGTGTGTGTAATCGCAATCTAAGCTGTGCGTGCATGTGTAATCGCACTCTAAGAGGTGCGTGCGTGTGTAATCGCAATCTAAGCTGTGCGTGCATGTGTAATCGCACTCTAAGAGGTGTGTGCGAGGGTAATCACACTCTACGCTGTGTGTGCCGTGTAATCATACTCTCGGCTGTGTGTGCCGTGTAATCGCACTCTAGGCTGTGTGTGCCGTGTAATCACACTCTAGACTGTGTGTGCAATCGCACTCTAAGCTTTGTGTGCAATCGCACTCTAAGCTGTGTGTGCAATCGCACTCTAAGCTGCGTGTGCAATCGCACTCTTAGCTGTGTGTGCAATCGCACTCTAAGCTGTATGTGTAATCTCACTCTAAGCTGTGTGCAATCGCACTCTAAGCTATGTGTGCAATCACACTCTAAGCTGTGTGTGTGTGTGTAATTGCACTCTAAGTTCTGTGTGTGTGTGTGTAATCGCACATTAAGCTGTGTGTGTGTAATCGCACATTAAGCTGTGTGTGTGTAATCGCACTCTAAGATGTGTGTGTAGCCGCACTCAAAGCTGTGTGTGTAGCCGCACTCTAAGCTGTGTGTGTGCATAATAGCACTCTAAGCTGTGTGTGTGCGTAATCGCACTCTCAGCTGTGTGTGTGCGTAATCGCACTCTAAGCTGTGTGTGTGCGTAATCGCACTCTAAGCTGTGTGCGCGCGCGTAATCGCACTCTAAGTTGTGTGTGCGCGTAATCGCACTCTAAGCTGTGTGTGCGTAATCGCTCTCTAAGCTGTGCGTGTGTGCGTAATCGCACTCTAAGCTGTGCGTGCGTAATCGCACTCTAAGCTGTGTGTGTGCGTAATCGCACTCTAAGCTGTGTGTGTGCGTAATCGCACTCTAAGCTGTGTGTGTGCGTAATCGGCCTCTAAGCTGTGTGTGCGCGCGTAATCGCACTCTAAGTTGTGTGTGCGCGTAATCGCACTCTAAGCTGCGTGTGCGTAATCGCTCTCTAAGCAGTGCGTGTGTGCGTAATCGTACTCTAAGCTATGCGTGTGTGTGTAATCGCACTCTAAGCTGTGCGTGTGTGTAATCGCACTCTAAGCTGTGTATGCAATCGCACTCTAAGCTGTGTGTGTAATCGCACTCTAAGCTGTGTGTAATCGCCCTGTAAGCTGTGTGTGTAATTGCATTCTAAGTTGTGTGTGCAATCACACTCTAAGCTGTGTGTGTGTGTAATTGTACTCTAAGCTCTGCGTGCGTGTGTAATCGCACTCTAAGCTGTGCTTGCGTGTATAATCGCACTCTAAGCTGTGCGTGCGTGTGTAATCGCACTCAAAGCTGTGCGTGCGTGTGTAATCGCACTCTAAGCTGTGCGTGCGTGTGTAATCGCACTCTAAGAGTTGTGTGCGAGGGTAATCGCACTCTAGGTTGTGTGTGCCGTGTAATCATACTCTAGGCTGTGTGTGCCATGTAATCGCACTCTAGGCTGTGTGTGCCGTGTAATCGCACTCTAGGCTGTATGTGCAATCGCACTCTAAGCTTTGTGTGCAATCGCACTCTAAGCTGTGTGTGCAATCGCACTCTAAGCTGTGAGTGCAATCGCACTCTAAGCTGTGTGTGCAATCGCACTCTAAGCTGTGCGTGTCATCGCACTCTAAGCTGTGTGTAAACACCCTCTAAGCTGTGTGTGTAATTGCATTCTAAGTTGTGTGTGTAATCACACTCTAAGCTGTGTGTGTGTGTGTAATTGCACTCTAAGTTCTGTGTGTGTGTGTAATCACACTCTAAGCTGTATGTGCAATCGCACTCCAGACCGTGTGTGTGTGTAATCGCACGTTAAGCTGTGTGTGTGTAATCACACATTAAGCTGTGTGTGTGTAATCGCACTCTAAGCTGTGTGTGTGTAGCCGCACTCTAAGCTGTGTGTGCAGCCTCACTCTAGGCTGTGTGTGTAGCCGCACTCTAAGCTGTGTGTGTACGTAATAGCACTCTAAGCTGTGTGTTTGCGTAATCGCACTCTAAGCTGTGTGTGTGCGTAATCGCACTCTAAGCTGTGTGTGTGCGTAATCGCACTCTAAGCTGTGTGTATGCGTAATCGCACTCTAAGCTGTGTGTGCGCGTAATCGCACTCTAAGCTGTGTGTGCGTAATCGCACTCTAAGCTGTGTGTGTGTGCGTAATCATACTCTAAGCTATGCGTGTGTGTGTAATCGCACTCTAAGCTGTGCGTGTGTGTAATCGCACTCTAAGCTGTGTGTGCAATCGCACTCTAAGCTGTGTGTAATCGCACTCTGAGCTGTGTGCAATCGCACTCTAAGCTGTGTGTGCAATCGCACTCTAAGCTGTATATGTAATCAGACTCTAAACTCTCTGTGTGTGTAATCGCCCTCTAAACTGAGTGTGTAATTGCATTCTAAGCTCCGTGTGCGTAATCGCTCTCTAAGCTGTGTGTGTGCGTGCGCAATCGCACTCTAAGCTTTGTGTGTGCATAATCGCACTCTAAACTGTGTGTGCATAATCGCACTCTAAGCTGTGTGTGTGTGTAATCGCACTCTAAGCTGTGTGTGTGCGTAATCGGACTCTCAGCTGTGTGTGCGTAATCGCACTCTAAGCTGTGTGTGTGCATAATCGCACTCTAAGCTGTGTGTTTGCGTAATCGCACTCTAAGCTGTGTGTGCGTAATCGCAATCGAAGCTGTGCGTGTGTGCGTAATCGCACTCTAAGCTGTGCGGCGTGTGTAATCGCACTCTAAGAGGGGTCTGCGAGGATAATTACACTCTAGACTGTGTGTGCCATGTAATCGCACTCTAGGCTGTGTATGCTGTGTAATCGCATTCAATGCTGTCTGTGCCGTCTAATCGCACTCTAGGCTGTGTGTGCAATCGCACTCTAAGCTGTGTGTGTGTGTAATCGCACTCTAAGCTGTGTGTGTGCGTAATCGCACTCTCAGCTGTGTGTTTGCGTAATCTCACTCTAAGCTGTGTGTGCGTAATCGCACTCTAGGCTGTGTGTGCAATCGCACTCTAAGCTGTGTGTGCAATCGCACTCTAAGCTGTGTGGGCAATCGCACTCTAAGCTGTGCGTGTAATCGCACTCAAAGCTGTGTGTAATCGCCCTCTAAGCTGTGTGTGTAATTGCATTCTAAGCTGTGTGTGTAGCCACACTCTAAGCTGTGTGTGTAGCCGCACTCTAAGCTGTGTGTGTGCGTAATCGCACTCTAAGCTGTGTGGGTACGTACTCGCACTCTAAGCTGTGTGTGTGCGTAATCGCACTCTAAGCTGTGTGTGTGTGTAATCACACTCTAAGCTGTGTGTGCGCGTAATCGCACTCTAAGCTGTGTGTGCGTAATCGCACTCTAAGCTGTGTGTGCGTAATCGCACTCTAAGCTGTGTGTGTGCGTAATTGCACTCTAAGCTGTGTGTGTGCGTAATCGCACTCTAAGCTGTGTGTGCGCATAATCGCACTCTAAGCTGTGCGTGTGTGCGTAATCGCACTCTAAGCTGTGCATGTCTGTGTAATCGCACTCTATGCTGTGTGTGTGTGTAATCGCACTCTAAGCTGTGTGTGTGCGTAATCGCACTCTAAGCTGTGTGTGCGTAATCGCATTCTAAGCTGTGCGTGTGTGCGTAATCGCACTCCAAGCTATGCGTGTGTGTGTAATCGCACTCTAAGCTGTGCGGGTGTGTAATCGCACTCTAAGCGGTGCGTGTGTGTAATCGCACTCTAAGCTGTGTGTGTAATCGCACTCTAAGCTGTGCGTGAGTGTGTAATCGCACTCTAAGCTCTGCGTGCATGTGTAATCGCACTCTAAGTTGTGCTTGCGTGTGTAATCGCACTCTAAGCTGTGCGTGCGTGTGTAATCGCACTCTAAGCTGTGCGGCGTGTGTAATCGCACTCTAAGCTGTGCGGCGTGTGTAATCGCACTCTAAGCTGTGCGTGCGTGTGTAATCGCACTCTAAGCTGTGCGGCGTGTGTAATCGCACTCTCAGCTGTGTGGCGTATGTAATCGCACTCTAAGCTGTGTGTGCCGTGTAATCGCACTCTAGGCTGTGTGTGCCGTGTAATCACACTCTAGGCTGTGTGTGCAATCGCACTCTGAGCTTTGTGTGCAATCGCACTCTAAGCTGTGTGTGCAATCGCACTTTAAGTTGTGTGTGCAATTGCACTCTAAGCTGTGTGTAATCGCCCTCTAAGCTGTATGTGTAATTGCATTCTAAGCAGTGTGTGTAGACGCACTCTAAGCTGTGTGTGTAGTCGCACTCTAAGCTGTGTGTGTGCGTAATCGCACTCAAAGCTGTGTGTGTGCGTAATCGCACTCTAAGCTGTGTGTGTGTAATCGCACATTAAGCTGTGTGCGTGTAATCGCACTCTAAGCTGTGTGTAGCCACACTCTAAGCTGTGTGTGTAGCCGCACTCTAAGCTCTGTGAGTGCGTAATCGCAATCTAAGCTGTGTGTGTAGCCGCACTCTAAGCTGTGCGTGTAGCCGCACTCTAAGCTGTGTGAGTGCGTAATCGCACTCTAAGCTGTGTGAGAGCATAATCGCACTCTAAGCTGTGTGTGTAGCCGCACTCTAAACTGTGTGGCTAGCCGCACTCTAAGCTGTGTGTGTGCGTAATCGCACTCTAACCTGTGTGTGTGCATAATAGCACTCTAAGCTGTGTGTGTGCGTAATCGCACTCTAGGCTGTGTGTGGGCGTAATCGCACTCTAAGCTGTGTGTGTGCGTAATCGCACTCTAAACCGTGTGTGTGTGTAATCGTACATTAAGCTGTGTGTGTGTAATCGCACATTAAGCTGTGTGTGTGTAATCGCACTCTAAGCTGTGTGTGTAGCCGCACTCTAAGCTGTGTGTGTGTGTAATCGCACCCTAAGCTGTGTGCGTGCGTAATCGCACTCTAAGCTGTGTGTGTGCGTAATCGCACTCTAAACTGTGTGTGTTTAATCGCACTCTAAGCTGTGTGTGTAATCGCACACTCAGCTGTGTGTGCGTAATCACACTCTCAGCTGTGTGTGTGCGTAATCGCTCTCTAAGCTGTGTGTGTGCGTAATCGCACTCTAAGCTGTGTGTGTGCGTAATCGCACTCTAAGCTGTGTGTGCGTAATCGCACTCTAAGCTGTGCGTGTGAGCGTAATCGCACTCAAAGCTGTGTGTGTAATCGCACGCTAATCTGTGTGCGTGTGTAGTCGCACGCTAAGCTGTGTGTGCGTAATCGCACTCTCAGCTGTGCGTGCGTAATCGCACTCTAAGCTGTGTTTGTGCGTAATCGCACTCTAAGCTGTGTGTGTGCGTAATCGCACTCTAAGCTGTGTGTGTGCGTAATCGCACTCTAAGCTGTGTGTGTGCGTAATCGCACTCTAAGCTGTGTGTGCGTAATCGCACTCTAAGCTGCGTGTGTGCGTAATCGCACTCAAAGCTGTGTGTGTAATCGCACGCTAAGCTGTGTGCGTGTGTGCGTAATCGCACTCCAAGCTGTGAGTGTGTGCGTAATCGCACTCTAAGCTATGCGTGTGTGCGTAATCGCACTCTAAGCTCTGCGTGTGTGTAATCGCACTCTAAGCTGTGCGTGTGTGTGTTATCGCACTCTAAGCTGTGTGAGTAATCGCACTCTAAGCTGTGCTTGCGTGTGTAATCGCAATCTAAGCTGTGCGTGCGTGTGTAATCGCACTTGAAGCTGTGCGTGCGTGTGTAATCGCAATCTAAGCTGTGCGTGCATGTGTAATCGCACTCTAAGAGGTGTGTGCGAGGGTAATCACACTCTACGCTGTGTGTGCCGTGTAATCATACTCTAGGCTGTGTGTGCCGTGTAATCGCACTCTAGGCTGTGTGTGCCGTGTAATCACACTCTAGACTGTGTGTGCAATCGCACTCTAAGCTTTGTGTGCAATCGCACTCTAAGCTGTGTGTGCAATCGCACTCTAAGCTGCGTGTGCAATCGCACTCTTAGCTGTGCGTGCAATCGCACTCTAAGCTGTATGTGTAATCTCACTCTAAGCTGTGTGCAATCGCAATCTAAGCTATGTGTGCAATCACACTCTAAGCTGTGTGTGTGTGTGTAATTGCACTCTAAGTTCTGTGTGTGTGTGTAATCGCACATTAAGCTGTGTGTGTGTAATCGCACATTAAGCTGTGTGTGTGTAATCGCACTCTAAGATGTGTGTGTAGCCGCACTCAAAGCTGTGTGTGTAGCCGCACTCTAAGCTGTGTGTGTGCATAATAGCACTCTAAGCTGTGTGTGTGCGTAATCGCACTCTCAGCTGTGTGTGTGCGTAATCGCACTCTAAGCTGTGTGTGTGCGTAATCGCACTCTAAGCTGTGTGCGCGCGCGTAATCGCACTCTAAGTTGTGTGTGCGCGTAATCGCACTCTAAGCTGTGTGTGCGTAATCGCTCTCTAAGCTGTGCGTGTGTGCGTAATCGCACTCTAAGCTGTGTGTGCGTAATCGCACTCTAAGCTGTGTGTGTGCGTAATCGCACTCTAAGCTGTGTGTGTGCGTAATCGCACTCTAAGCTGTGTGTGTGCGTAATCGGCCTCTAAGCTGTGTGTGCGCGCGTAATCGCACTCTAAGTTGTGTGTGCGCGTAATCGCACTCTAAGCTGCGTGTGCGTAATCGCTCTCTAAGCAGTGCGTGTGTGCGTAATCGTACTCTAAGCTATGCGTGTGTGTGTAATCGCACTCTAAGCTGTGCGTGTGTGTAATTGTACTCTAAGCTCTGCGTGCGTGTGTAATCGCACTCTAAGCTGTGCTTGCGTGTATAATCGCACTCTAAGCTGTGCGTGCGTGTGTAATCGCACTCAAAGCTGTGCGTGCATGTGTAATCGCACTCTAAGCTGTGCGTGCGTGTGTAATCGCACTCTAAGAGTTGTGTGCGAGGGTAATCGCACTCTAGGTTGTGTGTGCCGTGTAATCATACTCTAGGCTGTGTGTGCCATGTAATCGCAATCTAGGCTGTGTGTGCCGTGTAATCGCACTCTAGGCTGTGTGTGCAATCGCACTCTAAGCTTTGTGTGCAATCGCACTCTAAGCTGTGTGTGCAATCGCACTCTAAGCTGTGAGTGCAATCGCACTCTAAGCTGTGCGTGTCATCGCACTCTAAGCTGTGTGTAAACACCCTCTAAGCTGTGTGTGTAATTGCATTCTAAGTTGTGTGTGTAATCACACTCTAAGCTGTGTCTGTGTGTGTAATTGCACTCTAAGTTCTGTGTGTGTGTGTAATCACACTCTAAGCTGTATGTGCAATCGCACTCCAAACCGTGTGTGTGTGTAATCGCACGTTAAGCTGTGTGTGTGTAATCACACATTAAACTGTGTGTGTGTAATCGCACTCTAAGCTGTGTGTGTGTAGCCGCACTCTAAGCTGTGTGTGCAGCCTCACTCTAAGCTGTGTGTGTAGCCGCACTCTAAGCTGTGTGTGTACGTAATAGCACTCTAAGCTGTGTGTTTGCGTAATCGCACTCTAAGCTGTGTGTGTGCGTAATCGCACTCTAAGCTGTGTGTGTGCGTAATCGCACTCTAAGCTGTGTGTGTGCGTAATCGCACTCTAAGCTGTGTGTGCGCGTAATCGCACTCTAAGCTGTGTGTGCGTAATCGCACTCTAAGCTGTGTGTGTGTGCGTAATCATACTCTAAGCTATGCGTGTGTGTGTAATCGCACTCTAAGCTGTGCGTGTGTGTAATCGCACTCTAAGCTGTGTGTGCAATCGCACTCTAAGCTGTGTGTAATCGCACTCTGAGCTGTGTGCAATCGCACTCTAAGCTGTGTGTGCAATCGCACTCTAAGTTGTATATGTAATCAGACTCTAAACTCTCTGTGTGTGTAATCGCCCTCTAAACTGAGTGTGTAATTGCATTCTAAGCTCCGTGTGCGTAATCGCTCTCTAAGCTGTGTGCGTGCGCAATCGCACTCTAAGCTGTGTGTGTGCATAATCGCACTCTAAACTGTGTGTGCATAATCGCACTCTAAGCTGTGTGTGTGTGTAATCGCACTCTAAGCTGTGTGTGTGCGTAATCGGACTCTCAGCTGTGTGTGCGTAATCGCACTCTAAGCTGTGTGTGTGCATAATCGCACTCTAAGCTGTGTGTTTGCGTAATCGCACTCTAAGCTGTGTGTGCGTAATCGCAATCGAAGCTGTGCGTGTGTGCGTAATCGCACTCTAAGCTGTGCGGCGTGTGTAATCGCACTCGAAGAGGGGTCTGCGAGGATAATTACACTCTAGGCTGTGTGTGCCATGTAATCGCACTCTAGGCTGTGTATGCTGTGTAATCGCATTCAATGCTGTCTGTGCCGTCTAATCGCACTCTAGGCTGTGTGTGCAATTGCACTCTAAGCTGTGTGTGTGTGTAATCGCACTCTAAGCTGTGTGTGTGCGTAATCGCACTCTCAGCTGTGTGTTTGCGTAATCTCACTCTAAGCTGTGTGTGCGTAATCGCACTCTAGGCTGTGTGTGCAATCGCACTCTAAGCTGTGTGTGCAATCGCACTCTAAGCTGTGTGGGCAATCGCACTCTAAGCTGTGTGTGTAATCGCACTCAAAGCTGTGTGTAATCGCCCTCTAAGCTGTGTGTGTAATTGCATTCTAAGCTGTGTGTGTAACCGCACTCTAAGCTGTGTGTGTAGCCGCACTCTAAGCTGTGTGTGTGCGTAATCGCACTCTAAGCTGTGTGGGTACGTAATCGCACTCTAAGCTGTGTGTGTGCGTAATCGCACTCTAAGCTGTGTGTGTGTGTAATCACACTCTAAGCTGTGTGTGCGCGTAATCGCACTCTAAGCTGTGTGTGCGTAATCGCACTCTAAGCTGTGTGTGCGTAATCGCACTCTAAGCTGTGTGTGTGCGTAATTGCACTCTAAGCTGTGTGTGTGCGTAATCGCACTCTAAGCTGTGTGTGCGCATAATCGCACTCTAAGCTGTGCGTGTGTGCGTAATCGCACTCTAAGCTGTGCATGTCTGTGTAATCGCACTCTATGCTGTGTGTGTGTGTAATCGCACTCTAAGCTGTGTGTGTGCGTAATCGCACTCTAAGCTGTGTGTGCGTAATCGCATTCTAAGCTGTGCGTGTGTGCGTAATCGCACTCCAAGCTATGCGTGTGTGTGTAATCGCACTCTAAGCTGTGCGGGTGTGTAATCGCACTCTAAGCGGTGCGTGTGTGTAATCGCAGTCTAAGCTGTGTGTGTAATCGCACTCTAAGCTGTGCGTGAGTGTGTAATCGCACTCTAAGCTCTGCGTGCATGTGTAATCGCACTCTAGGTTGTCCTTGCGTGTGTAATCGCACTCTAAGCTGTGCGTGCGTGTGTAATCGCACTCTAAGCTGTGCGGCGTGTGTAATCGTACTCTAAGCTGTGCGGCGTGTGTAATCGCACTCTAAGCTGTGCGTGCGTGTGTAATCGCACTCTAAGCTGTGCAGCGTGTGTAATCGCACTCTCAGCTGTGTGGCGTATGTAATCTCACTCTAAGCTGTGTGTGCCGTGTAATCGCACTCTAGGCTGTGTGTGCCGTGTAATCACACTCTCGGCTGTGTGTGCAATCGCACTCTGAGCTTTGTGTGCAATCGCACTCTAAGCTGTGTGTGCAATCGCACTTTAAGTTGTGTGTGCAATTGCACTCTAAGCTGTGTGTAATCGCCCTCTAAGCTGTATGTGTAATTGCATTCTAAGCAGTGTGTGTAGACGCACTCTAAGCTGTGTGTGTAGTCGCACTCTAAGCTGTGTGTGTGCGTAATCGCACTCTAAGCTGTGTGTGTGCGTAATCGCACTCTAAGCTGTGCGTGTGAGCGTAATCGCACTCAAAGCTGTGTGTGTAATCGCACGCTAATCTGTGTGCGTGTGTAGTCGCACGCTAAGCTGTGTGTGCGTAATCGCACTCTCAGCTGTGCGTGCGTAATCGCACTCTAAGCTGTGTTTGTGCGTAATCGCACTCTAAGCTGTGTGTGTGCGTAATCGCACTCTAAGCTGTGTGTGTGCGTAATCGCACTCTAAGCTGTGTGTGTGCGTAATCGCACTCTAAGCTGTGTGTGCGTAATCGCACTCTAAGCTGCGTGTGTGCGTAATCGCACTCAAAGCTGTGTGTGTAATCGCACGCTAAGCTGTGTGCGTGTGTGCGTAATCGCACTCCAAGCTGTGAGTGTGTGCGTAATCGCACTCTAAGCTATGCGTGTGTGCGTAATCGCACTCTAAGCTCTGCGTGTGTGTAATCGCACTCTAAGCTGTGCGTGTGTGTGTTATCGCACTCTAAGCTGTGTGAGTAATCGCACTCTAAGCTGTGCTTGCGTGTGTAATCGCAATCTAAGCTGTGCGTGCGTGTGTAATCGCACTTGAAGCTGTGCGTGCGTGTGTAATCGCAATCTAAGCTGTGCGCGCATGTGTAATCGCACTCTAAGAGGTGTGTGCGCGTAATCGCACTCTAAGCTGTGTGTGCGTAATCGCACTCTAAGCTGTGTGTGTGTGCGTAATCATACTCTAAGCTATGCGTGTGTGTGTAATCGCACTCTAAGCTGTGCGTGTGTGTAATCGCACTCTAAGCTGTGTGTGCAATCGCACTCTAAGCTGTGTGTAATCGCACTCTGAGCTGTGTGCAATCGCACTCTAAGCTGTGTGTGCAATCGCACTCTAAGTTGTATATGTAATCAGACTCTAAACTCTCTGTGTGTGTAATCGCCCTCTAAACTGAGTGTGTAATTGCATTCTAAGCTCCGTGTGCGTAATCGCTCTCTAAGCTGTGTGCGTGCGCAATCGCACTCTAAGCTGTGTGTGTGCATAATCGCACTCTAAACTGTGTGTGCATAATCGCACTCTAAGCTGTGTGTGTGTGTAATCGCACTCTAAGCTGTGTGTGTGCGTAATCGGACTCTCAGCTGTGTGTGCGTAATCGCACTCTAAGCTGTGTGTGTGCATAATCGCACTCTAAGCTGTGTGTTTGCGTAATCGCACTCTAAGCTGTGTGTGCGTAATCGCAATCGAAGCTGTGCGTGTGTGCGTAATCGCACTCTAAGCTGTGCGGCGTGTGTAATCGCACTCGAAGAGGGGTCTGCGAGGATAATTACACTCTAGGCTGTGTGTGCCATGTAATCGCACTCTAGGCTGTGTATGCTGTGTAATCGCATTCAATGCTGTCTGTGCCGTCTAATCGCACTCTAGGCTGTGTGTGCAATTGCACTCTAAGCTGTGTGTGTGTGTAATCGCACTCTAAGCTGTGTGTGTGCGTAATCGCACTCTCAGCTGTGTGTTTGCGTAATCTCACTCTAAGCTGTGTGTGCGTAATCGCACTCTAGGCTGTGTGTGCAATCGCACTCTAAGCTGTGTGTGCAATCGCACTCTAAGCTGTGTGGGCAATCGCACTCTAAGCTGTGTGTGTAATCGCACTCAAAGCTGTGTGTAATCGCCCTCTAAGCTGTGTGTGTAATTGCATTCTAAGCTGTGTGTGTAACCGCACTCTAAGCTGTGTGTGTAGCCGCACTCTAAGCTGTGTGTGTGCGTAATCGCACTCTAAGCTGTGTGGGTACGTAATCGCACTCTAAGCTGTGTGTGTGCGTAATCGCACTCTAAGCTGTGTGTGTGTGTAATCACACTCTAAGCTGTGTGTGCGCGTAATCGCACTCTAAGCTGTGTGTGCGTAATCGCACTCTAAGCTGTGTGTGCGTAATCGCACTCTAAGCTGTGTGTGTGCGTAATTGCACTCTAAGCTGTGTGTGTGCGTAATCGCACTCTAAGCTGTGTGTGCGCATAATCGCACTCTAAGCTGTGCGTGTGTGCGTAATCGCACTCTAAGCTGTGCATGTCTGTGTAATCGCACTCTATGCTGTGTGTGTGTGTAATCGCACTCTAAGCTGTGTGTGTGCGTAATCGCACTCTAAGCTGTGTGTGCGTAATCGCATTCTAAGCTGTGCGTGTGTGCGTAATCGCACTCCAAGCTATGCGTGTGTGTGTAATCGCACTCTAAGCTGTGCGGGTGTGTAATCGCACTCTAAGCGGTGCGTGTGTGTAATCGCACTCTAAGCTGTGTGTGTAATCGCACTCTAAGCTGTGCGTGAGTGTGTAATCGCACTCTAAGCTCTGCGTGCATGTGTAATCGCACTCTAGGTTGTCCTTGCGTGTGTAATCGCACTCTAAGCTGTGCGTGCGTGTGTAATCGCACTCTAAGCTGTGCGGCGTGTGTAATCGTACTCTAAGCTGTGCGGCGTGTGTAATCGCACTCTAAGCTGTGCGTGCGTGTGTAATCGCACTCTAAGCTGTGCAGCGTGTGTAATCGCACTCTCAGCTGTGTGGCGTATGTAATCGCACTCTAAGCTGTGTGTGCCGTGTAATCGCACTCTAGGCTGTGTGTGCCGTGTAATCACACTCTCGGCTGTGTGTGCAATCGCACTCTGAGCTTTGTGTGCAATCGCACTCTAAGCTGTGTGTGCAATCGCACTTTAAGTTGTGTGTGCAATTGCACTCTAAGCTGTGTGTAATCGCCCTCTAAGCTGTATGTGTAATTGCATTCTAAGCAGTGTGTGTAGACGCACTCTAAGCTGTGTGTGTAGTCGCACTCTAAGCTGTGTGTGTGCGTAATCGCACTCTAAGCTGTGCGTGCGTGTGTAATCGCACTCAAAGCTGTGCGTGCGTGTGTAATCGCACTCTAAGCTGTGCGTGCGTGTGTAATCGCACTCTAAGAGTTGTGTGCGAGGGTAATCGCACTCTAGGTTGTGTGTGCCGTGTAATCATACTCTAGGCTGTGTGTGCCATGTAATCGCACTCTAGGCTGTGTGTGCCGTGTAATCGCACTCTAGGCTGTATGTGCAATCGCACTCTAAGCTTTGTGTGCAATCGCACTCTAAGCTGTGTGTGCAATCGCACTCTAAGCTGTGAGTGCAATCGCACTCTAAGCTGTGTGTGCAATCGCACTCTAAGCTGTGCGTGTCATCGCACTCTAAGCTGTGTGTAAACACCCTCTAAGCTGTGTGTGTAATTGCATTCTAAGTTGTGTGTGTAATCACACTCTAAGCTGTGTGTGTGTGTGTAATTGCACTCTAAGTTCTGTGTGTGTGTGTAATCACACTCAAAGCTGTGTGTGTAATCGCACGCTAAGCTGTGTGCGTGTGTGCGTAATCGCACTCCAAGCTGTGAGTGTGTGCGTAATCGCACTCTAAGCTATGCGTGTGAGCGTAATCGCACTCTAAGCTCTGCGTGTGTGTAATCGCACTCTAAGCTGTGCGTGTGTGTGTTATCGCACTCTAAGCTGTGTGAGTAATCGCACTCTAAGCTGTGCTTGCGTGTGTAATCGCAATCTAAGCTGTGCGTGCGTGTGTAATCGCACTTGAAGCTGTGCGTGCGTGTGTAATCGCAATCTAAGCTGTGCGTGCATGTGTAATCGCACTCTAAGAGGTGTGTGCGCGTAATCGCACTCTAAGCTGTGTGTGCGTAATCGCACTCTAAGCTGTGTGTGTGTGCGTAATCATACTCTAAGCTATGCGTGTGTGTGTAATCGCACTCTAAGCTGTGCGTGTGTGTAATCGCACTCTAAGCTGTGTGTGCAATCGCACTCTAAGCTGTGTGTAATCGCACTCTGAGCTGTGTGCAATCGCACTCTAAGCTGTGTGTGCAATCGCACTCTAAGTTGTATATGTAATCAGACTCTAAACTCTCTGTGTGTGTAATCGCCCTCTAAACTGAGTGTGTAATTGCATTCTAAGCTCCGTGTGCGTAATCGCTCTCTAAGCTGTGTGCGTGCGCAATCGCACTCTAAGCTGTGTGTGTGCATAATCGCACTCTAAACTGTGTGTGCATAATCGCACTCTAAGCTGTGTGTGTGTGTAATCGCACTCTAAGCTGTGTGTGTGCATAATCGCACTCTAAGCTGTGTGTTTGCGTAATCGCACTCTAAGCTGTGTGTGCGTAATCGCAATCGAAGCTGTGCATGTGTGCGTAATCGCACTCTAAGCTGTGCGGCGTGTGTAATCGCACTCGAAGAGGGGTCTGCGAGGATAATTACACTCTAGGCTGTGTGTGCCATGTAATCGCACTCTAGGCTGTGTATGCTGTGTAATCGCATTCAATGCTGTCTGTGCCGTCTAATCGCACTCTAGGCTGTGTGTGCAATTGCACTCTAAGCTGTGTGTGTGTGTAATCGCACTCTAAGCTGTGTGTGTGCGTAATCGCACTCTCAGCTGTGTGTTTGCGTAATCTCACTCTAAGCTGTGTGTGCGTAATCGCACTCTAGGCTGTGTGTGCAATCGCACTCTAAGCTGTGTGTGCAATCGCACTCTAAGCTGTGTGGGCAATCGCACTCTAAGCTGTGTGTGTAATCGCACTCAAAGCTGTGTGTAATCGCCCTCTAAGCTGTGTGTGTAATTGCATTCTAAGCTGTGTGTGTAGCCGCACTCTAAGCTGTGTGTGTAGCCGCACTCTAAGCTGTGTGTGTGCGTAATCGCACTCTAAGCTGTGTGGGTACGTAATCGCACTCTAAGCTGTGTGTGTGCGTAATCGCACTCTAAGCTGTGTGTGTGTGTAATCACACTCTAAGCTGTGTGTGCGCGTAATCGCACTCTAAGCTGTGTGTGCGTAATCGCACTCTAAGCTGTGTGTGCGTAATCGCACTCTAAGCTGTGTGTGTGCGTAATTGCACTCTAAGCTGTGTGTGTGCGTAATCGCACTCTAAGCTGTGTGTGCGCATAATCGCACTCTAAGCTGTGCGTGTGTGCGTAATCGCACTCTAAGCTGTGCATGTCTGTGTAATCGCACTCTATGCTGTGTGTGTGTGTAATCGCACTCTAAGCTGTGTGTGTGCGTAATCGCACTCTAAGCTGTGTGTGCGTAATCGCATTCTAAGCTGTGCATGTGTGCGTAATCGCACTCCAAGCTATGCGTGTGTGTGTAATCGCACTCTAAGCTGTGCGGGTGTGTAATCGCACTCTAAGCGGTGCGTGTGTGTAATCGCACTCTAAGCTGTGTGTGTAATCGCACTCTAAGCTGTGCGTGAGTGTGTAATCGCACTCTAAGCTCTGCGTGCATGTGTAATCGCACTCTAGGTTGTCCTTGCGTGTGTAATCGCACTCTAAGCTGTGCGTGCGTGTGTAATCGCACTCTAAGCTGTGCGGCGTGTGTAATCGTACTCTAAGCTGTGCGGCGTGTGTAATCGCACTCTAAGCTGTGCGTGCGTGTGTAATCGCACTCTAAGCTGTGCAGCGTGTGTAATCGCACTCTCAGCTGTGTGGCGTATGTAATCGCACTCTAAGCTGTGTGTGCCGTGTAATCGCACTCTAGGCTGTGTGTGCCGTGTAATCACACTCTCGGCTGTGTGTGCAATCGCACTCTGAGCTTTGTGTGCAATCGCACTCTAAGCTGTGTGTGCAATCGCACTTTAAGTTGTGTGTGCAATTGCACTCTAAGCTGTGTGTAATCGCCCTCTAAGCTGTATGTGTAATTGCATTCTAAGCAGTGTGTGTAGACGCACTCTAAGCTGTGTGTGTAGTCGCACTCTAAGCTGTGTGTGTGCGTAATCGCACTCTAAGCTGTGCGTGCGTGTGTAATCGCACTCAAAGCTGTGCGTGCGTGTGTAATCGCACTCTAAGCTGTGCGTGCGTGTGTAATCGCACTCTAAGAGTTGTGTGCGAGGGTAATCGCACTCTAGGTTGTGTGTGCCGTGTAATCATACTCTAGGCTGTGTGTGCCATGTAATCGCACTCAAGGCTGTGCGTGTGAGCGTAATCGCACTCAAAGCTGTGTGTGTAATCGCACGCTAATCTGTGTGCGTGTGTAGTCGCACGCTAAGCTGTGTGTGCGTAATCGCACTCTCAGCTGTGCGTGCGTAATCGCACTCTAAGCTGTGTTTGTGCGTAATCGCACTCTAAGCTGTGTGTGTGCGTAATCGCACTCTAAGCTGTGTGTGTGTGTAATCGCACTCTAAGCTGTGTGTGCGTAATCGCACTCTAAGCTGTGTGTGCGTAATCGCACTCTAAGCTGCGTGTGTGCGTAATCGCACTCAAAGCTGTGTGTGTAATCGCACGCTAAGCTGTGTGCGTGTGTGCGTAATCGCACTCCAAGCTGTGAGTGTGTGCGTAATCGCACTCTAAGCTATGCGTGTGTGCGTAATCGCACTCTAAGCTCTGCGTGTGTGTAATCGCACTCTAAGCTGTGCGTGTGTGTGTTATCGCACTCTAAGCTGTGTGAGTAATCGCACTCTAAGCTGTGCTTGCGTGTGTAATCGCAATCTAAGCTGTGCGTGCGTGTGTAATCGCACTTGAAGCTGTGCGTGCGTGTGTAATCGCAATCTAAGCTGTGCGTGCATGTGTAATCGCACTCTAAGAGGTGTGTGCGAGGGTAATCACACTCTACGCTGTGTGTGCCGTGTAATCATACTCTAGGCTGTGTGTGCCGTGTAATCGCACTCTAGGCTGTGTGTGCCGTGTAATCACACTCTAGACTGTGTGTGCAATCGCACTCTAAGCTTTGTGTGCAATCGCACTCTAAGCTGTGTGTGCAATCGCACTCTAAGCTGCGTGTGCAATCGCACTCTTAGCTGTGCGTGCAATCGCACTCTAAGATGTATGTGTAATCTCACTCTAAGCTGTGTGCAATCGCACTCTAAGCTATGTGTGCAATCACACTCTAAGCTGTGTGTGTGTGTGTAATTGCACTCTAAGTTCTGTGTGTGTGTGTAATCGCACATTAAGCTGTGTGTGTGTAATCGCACATTAAGCTGTGTGTGTGTAATCGCACTCTAAGATGTGTGTGTAGCCGCACTCAAAGCTGTGTGTGTAGCCGCACTCTAAGCTGTGTGTGTGCATAATAGCACTCTAAGCTGTGTGTGTGCGTAATCGCACTCTCAGCTGTGTGTGTGCGTAATCGCACTCTAAGCTGTGTGTGTGCGTAATCGCACTCTAAGCTGTGTGCGCGCGCGTAATCGCACTCTAAGTTGTGTGTGCGCGTAATCGCACTCTAAGCTGTGTGTGCGTAATCGCTCTCTAAGCTGTGCGTGTGTGCGTAATCGCACTCTAAGCTGTGTGTGCGTAATCGCACTCTAAGCTGTGTGTGTGCGTAATCGCACTCTAAGCTGTGTGTGTGCGTAATCGCACTCTAAGCTGTGTGTGTGCGTAATCGGCCTCTAAGCTGTGTGTGCGCGCGTAATCGCACTCTAAGTTGTGTGTGCGCGTAATCGCACTCTAAGCTGCGTGTGCGTAATCGCTCTCTAAGCAGTGCGTGTGTGCATAATCGTACTCTAAGCTATGCGTGTGTGTGTAATCGCACTCTAAGCTGTGCGTGTGTGTAATTGTACTCTAAGCTCTGCGTGCGTGTGTAATCGCACTCTAAGCTGTGCTTGCGTGTATAATCGCACTCTAAGCTGTGCGTGCGTGTGTAATCGCACTCAAAGCTGTGCGTGCGTGTGTAATCGCACTCTAAGCTGTGCGTGCGTGTGTAATCGCACTCTAAGAGTTATGTGCGAGGGTAATCGCACTCTAGGTTGTGTGTGCCGTGTAATCATACTCTAGGCTGTGTGTGCCATGTAATCGCAATCTAGGCTGTGTGTGCCGTGTAATCGCACTCTAGGCTGTGTGTGCAATCGCACTCTAAGCTTTGTGTGCAATCGCACTCTAAGCTGTGTGTGCAATCGCACTCTAAGCTGTGAGTGCAATCGCACTCTAAGCTGTGCGTGTCATCGCACTCTAAGCTGTGTGTAAACACCCTCTAAGCTGTGTGTGTAATTGCATTCTAAGTTGTGTGTGTAATCACACTCTAAGCTGTGTCTGTGTGTGTAATTGCACTCTAAGTTCTGTGTGCGTGTGTAATCACACTCTAAGCTGTATGTGCAATCGCACTCCAAACCGTGTGTGTGTGTAATCGCACGTTAAGCTGTGTGTGTGTAATCACACATTAAGCTGTGTGTGTGTAATCGCACTCTAAGCTGTGTGTGTGTAGCCGCACTCTAAGCTGTGTGTGCAGCCTCACTCTAAGCTGTGTGTGTAGCCGCACTCTAAGCTGTGTGTGTACGTAATAGCACTCTAAGCTGTGTGTTTGCGTAATCGCACTCTAAGCTGTGTGTGTGCGTAATCGCACTCTAAGCTGTGCGTGTGTGCGTAATCGCACTCTAAGCTGTGCGTGCGTAATCGCACTCTAAGCTGTGTGTGTGCGTAATCGCACTCTAAGCTGTGTGTGTGCGTAATCGCACTCTAAGCTGTGTGTGTGCGTAATCGGCCTCTAAGCTGTGTGTGCGCGCGTAATCGCACTCTAAGTTGTGTGTGCGCGTAATCGCACTCTAAGCTGCGTGTGCGTAATCGCTCTCTAAGCAGTGCGCGTGTGCGTAATCGTACTCTAAGCTATGCGTGTGTGTGTAATCGCACTCTAAGCTGTGCGTGTGTGTAATCGCACTCTAAGCTGTCTGTGCAATCGCACTCTAAGCTGTGTGTGTAATCGCACTCTAAGCTGTGTGTAATCGCCCTGTAAGCTGTGTGTGTAATTGCATTCTAAGTTGTGTGTGCAATCACACTCTAAGCTGTGTGTGTGTGTAATTGTACTCCAAGCTCTGCGTGCGTGTGTAATCGCACTCTAAGCTGTGCTTGCGTGTATAATCGCACTCTAAGCTGTGCGTGCGTGTGTAATCGCACTCAAAGCTGTGCGTGCGTGTGTAATCGCACTCTAAGCTGTGCGTGCGTGTGTAATCGCACTCTAAGAGTTGTGTGCGAGGGTAATCGCACTCTAGGTTGTGTGTGCCGTGTAATCATACTCTAGGCTGTGTGTGCCATGTAATCGCACTCTAGGCTGTGTGTGCCGTGTAATCGCACTCTAGGCTGTATGTGCAATCGCACTCTAAGCTTTGTGTGCAATCGCACTCTAAGCTGTGTGTGCAATCGCACTCTAAGCTGTGAGTGCAATCGCACTCTAAGCTGTGTGTGCAATCGCACTCTAAGCTGTGCGTGTCATCGCACTCTAAGCTGTGTGTAAACACCCTCTAAGCTGTGTGTGTAATTGCATTCTAAGTTGTGTGTGTAATCACACTCTAAGCTGTGTGTGTGTGTGTAATTGCACTCTAAGTTCTGTGTGTGTGTGTAATCACACTCTAAGCTGTATGTGCAATCGCACTCCAAACCGTGTGTGTGTGTAATCGCACGTTAAGCTGTGTGTGTGTAATCACACATTAAGCTGTGTGTGTGTAATCGCACTCTAAGCTGTGTGTGTGTAGCCGCACTCTAAGCTGTGTGTGCAGCCTCACTCTAAGCTGTGTGTGTAGCCGCACTCTAAGCTGTGTGTGTACGTAATAGCACTCTAAGCTGTGTGTTTGCGTAATCGCACTCTAAGCTGTGTGTGTGCGTAATCGCACTCTAAGCTGTGTGTGTGCGTAATCGCACTCTAAGCTGTGTGTGTGCGTAATCGCACTCTAAGCTGTGTGTGCGCGTAATCGCACTCTAAGCTGTGTGTGCGTAATCGCACTCTAAGCTGTGTGTGTGTGCGTAATCATACTCTAAGCTATGCGTGTGTGTGTAATCGCACTCTAAGCTGTGCGTGTGTGTAATCGCACTCTAAGCTGTGTGTGCAATCGCACTCTAAGCTGTGTGTAATCGCACTCTGAGCTGTGTGCAATCGCACTCTAAGCTGTGTGTGCAATCGCACTCTAAGCTGTATATGTAATCAGACTCTAAACTCTCTGTGTGTGTAATCGCCCTCTAAACTGAGTGTGTAATTGCATTCTAAGCTCCGTGTGCGTAATCGCTCTCTAAGCTGTGTGCGTGCGCAATCGCACTCTAAGCTTTGTGTGTGCATAATCGCACTCTAAACTGTGTGTGCATAATCGCACTCTAAGCTGTGTGTGTGTGTAATCGCACTCTAAGCTGTGTGTGTGCGTAATCGGACTCTCAGCTGTGTGTGCGTAATCGCACTCTAAGCTGTGTGTGTGCATAATCGCACTCTAAGCTGTGTGTTTGCGTAATCGCACTCTAAGCTGTGTGTGCGTAATCGCAATCGAAGCTGTGCGTGTGTGCGTAATCGCACTCTAAGCTGTGCGGCGTGTGTAATCGCACTCGAAGAGGGGTCTGCGAGGATAATTACACTCTAGACTGTGTGTGCCATGTAATCGCACTCTAGGCTGTGTATGCTGTGTAATCGCATTCAATGCTGTCTGTGCCGTCTAATCGCACTCTAGGCTGTGTGTGCAATCGCACTCTAAGCTGTGTGTGTGTGTAATCGCACTCTAAGCTGTGTGTGTGCGTAATCGCACTCTCAGCTGTGTGTTTGCGTAATCTCACTCTAAGCTGTGTGTGCGTAATCGCACTCTAGGCTGTGTGTGCAATCGCACTCTAAGCTGTGTGTGCAATCGCACTCTAAGCTGTGTGGGCAATCGCACTCTAAGCTGTGTGTGTAATCGCACTCAAAGCTGTGTGTAATCGCCCTCTAAGCTGTGTGTGTAATTGCATTCTAAGCTGTGTGTGTAGCCGCACTCTAAGCTGTGTGTGTAGCCGCACTCTAAGCTGTGTGTGTGCGTAATCGCACTCTAAGCTGTGTGGGTACGTACTCGCACTCTAAGCTGTGTGTGTGCGTAATCGCACTCTAAGCTGTGTGTGTGTGTAATCACACTCTAAGCTGTGTGTGCGCGTAATCGCACTCTAAGCTGTGTGTGCGTAATCGCACTCTAAGCTGTGTGTGCGTAATCGCACTCTAAGCTGTGTGTGTGCGTAATTGCACTCTAAGCTGTGTGTGTGCGTAATCGCACTCTAAGCTGTGTGTGCGCATAATCGCACTCTAAGCTGTGCGTGTGTGCGTAATCGCACTCTAAGCTGTGCATGTCTGTGTAATCGCACTCTATGCTGTGTGTGTGTGTAATCGCACTCTAAGCTGTGTGTGTGCGTAATCGCACTCTAAGCTGTGTGTGCGTAATCGCATTCTAAGCTGTGCGTGTGTGCGTAATCGCACTCCAAGCTATGCGTGTGTGTGTAATCGCACTCTAAGCTGTGCGTGTGTGTAATCGCACTCTAAGCGGTGCGTGTGTGTAATCGCACTCTAAGCTGTGTGTGTAATCGCACTCTAAGCTGTGCGTGAGTGTGTAATCGCACTCTAAGCTCTGCGTGCATGTGTAATCGCACTCTAAGTTGTGCTTGCGTGTGTAATCGCACTCTAAGCTGTGCGTGCGTGTGTAATCGCACTCTAAGCTGTGCGGCGTGTGTAATCGCACTCTAAGCTGTGCGGCGTGTGTAATCGCACTCTAAGCTGTGCGTGCGTGTGTAATCGCACTCTAAGCTGTGCGGCGTGTGTAATCGCACTCTCAGCTGTGTGGCGTATGTAATCGCACTCTAAGCTGTGTGTGCCGTGTAATCGCACTCTAGGCTGTGTGTGCCGTGTAATCACACTCTAGGCTGTGTGTGCAATCGCACTCTGAGCTTTGTGTGCAATCGCACTCTAAGCTGTGTGTGCAATCGCACTTTAAGTTGTGTGTGCAATTGCACTCTAAGCTGTGTGTAATCGCCCTCTAAGCTGTATGTGTAATTGCATTCTAAGCAGTGTGTGTAGACGCACTCTAAGCTGTGTGTGTAGTCGCACTCTAAGCTGTGTGTGTGCGTAATCGCACTCAAAGCTGTGTGTGTGCGTAATCGCACTCTAAGCTGTGTGTGTGTAATCGCACATTAAGCTGTGTGCGTGTAATCGCACTCTAAGCTGTGTGTAGCCACACTCTAAGCTGTGTGTGTAGCCGCACTCTAAGCTGTGTGAGTGCGTAATCGCACTCTAAGCTGTGTGTGTAGCCGCACTCTAAGCTGTGCGTGTAGCCGCACTCTAAGCTGTGTGAGTGCGTAATCGCACTCTAAGCTGTGTGAGAGCATAATCGCACTCTAAGCTGTGTGTGTAGCCGCACTCTAAACTGTGTGGCTAGCCGCACTCTAAGCTGTGTGTGTGCGTAATCGCACTCTAACCTGTGTGTGTGCATAATAGCACTCTAAGCTGTGTGTGTGCGTAATCGCACTCTAGGCTGTGTGTGGGCGTAATCGCACTCTAAGCTGTGTGTGTGCGTAATCGCACTCTAAACCGTGTGTGTGTGTAATCGTACATTAAGCTGTGTGTGTGTAATCGCACATTAAGCTGTGTGTGTGTAATCGCACTCTAAGCTGTGTGTGTAGCCGCACTCTAAGCTGTGTGTGTGTGTAATCGCACCCTAAGCTGTGTGCTTGCGTAATCGCACTCTAAGCTGTGTGTGTGCGTAATCGCACTCTAAACTGTGTGTGTGTAATCGCACTCTAAGCTGTGTGTGTAATCGCACACTCAGCTGTGTGTGCGTAATCACACTCTCAGCTGTGTGTGTGCGTAATCGCTCTCTAAGCTGTGTGTGTGCGTAATCGCACTCTAAGCTGTGTGTGTGCGTAATCGCACTCTAAGCTGTGTGTGCGTAATCGCACTCTAAGCTGTGCGTGTGAGCGTAATCGCACTCAAAGCTGTGTGTGTAATCGCACGCTAATCTGTGTGCGTGTGTAGTCGCACGCTAAGCTGTGTGTGCGTAATCGCACTCTCAGCTGTGCGTGCGTAATCGCACTCTAAGCTGTGTTTGTGCGTAATCGCACTCTAAGCTGTGTGTGTGCGTAATCGCACTCTAAGCTGTGTGTGTGCGTAATCGCACTCTAAGCTGTGTGTGTGCGTAATCGCACTCTAAGCTGTGTGTGCGTAATCGCACTCTAAGCTGCGTGTGTGCGTAATCGCACTCAAAGCTGTGTGTGTAATCGCACGCTAAGCTGTGTGCGTGTGTGCGTAATCGCACTCCAAGCTGTGAGTGTGTGCGTAATCGCACTCTAAGCTATGCGTGTGTGCGTAATCGCACTCTAAGCTCTGCGTGTGTGTAATCGCACTCTAAGCTGTGCGTGTGTGTGTTATCGCACTCTAAGCTGTGTGAGTAATCGCACTCTAAGCTGTGCTTGCGTGTGTAATCGCAATCTAAGCTGTGCGTGCGTGTGTAATCGCACTTGAAGCTGTGCGTGCGTGTGTAATCGCAATCTAAGCTGTGCGTGCATGTGTAATCGCACTCTAAGAGGTGTGTGCGAGGGTAATCACACTCTACGCTGTGTGTGCCGTGTAATCATACTCTAGGCTGTGTGTGCCGTGTAATCGCACTCTAGGCTGTGTGTGCCGTGTAATCACACTCTAGACTGTGTGTGCAATCGCACTCTAAGCTTTGTGTGCAATCGCACTCTAAGCTGTGTGTGCAATCGCACTCTAAGCTGCGTGTGCAATCGCACTCTTAGCTGTGCGTGCAATCGCACTCTAAGCTGTATGTGTAATCTCACTCTAAGCTGTGTGCAATCGCAATCTAAGCTATGTGTGCAATCACACTCTAAGCTGTGTGTGTGTGTGTAATTGCACTCTAAGTTCTGTGTGTGTGTGTAATCGCACATTAAGCTGTGTGTGTGTAATCGCACATTAAGCTGTGTGTGTGTAATCGCACTCTAAGATGTGTGTGTAGCCGCACTCAAAGCTGTGTGTGTAGCCGCACTCTAAGCTGTGTGTGTGCATAATAGCACTCTAAGCTGTGTGTGTGCGTAATCGCACTCTCAGCTGTGTGTGTGCGTAATCGCACTCTAAGCTGTGTGTGTGCGTAATCGCACTCTAAGCTGTGTGCGCGCGCGTAATCGCACTCTAAGTTGTGTGTGCGCGTAATCGCACTCTAAGCTGTGTGTGCGTAATCGCTCTCTAAGCTGTGCGTGTGTGCGTAATCGCACTCTAAGCTGTGTGTGCGTAATCGCACTCTAAGCTGTGTGTGTGCGTAATCGCACTCTAAGCTGTGTGTGTGCGTAATCGCACTCTAAGCTGTGTGTGTGCGTAATCGGCCTCTAAGCTGTGTGTGCGCGCGTAATCGCACTCTAAGTTGTGTGTGCGCGTAATCGCACTCTAAGCTGCGTGTGCGTAATCGCTCTCTAAGCAGTGCGTGTGTGCGTAATCGTACTCTAAGCTATGCGTGTGTGTGTAATCGCACTCTAAGCTGTGCGTGTGTGTAATTGTACTCTAAGCTCTGCGTGCGTGTGTAATCGCACTCTAAGCTATGCTTGCGTGTATAATCGCACTCTAAGCTGTGCGTGCGTGTGTAATCGCACTCAAAGCTGTGCGTGCGTGTGTAATCGCACTCTAAGCTGTGCGTGCGTGTGTAATCGCACTCTAAGAGTTGTGTGCGAGGGTAATCGCACTCTAGGTTGTGTGTGCCGTGTAATCATACTCTAGGCTGTGTGTGCCATGTAATCGCAATCTAGGCTGTGTGTGCCATGTAATCGCACTCTAGGCTGTGTGTGCAATCGCACTCTAAGCTTTGTGTGCAATCGCACTCTAAGCTGTGTGTGCAATCGCACTCTAAGCTGTGAGTGCAATCGCACTCTAAGCTGTGCGTGTCATCGCACTCTAAGCTGTGTGTAAACACCCTCTAAGCTGTGTGTGTAATTGCATTCTAAGTTGTGTGTGTAATCACACTCTAAGCTGTGTCTGTGTGTGTAATTGCACTCTAAGTTCTGTGTGTGTGTGTAATCACACTCTAAGCTGTATGTGCAATCGCACTCCAAACCGTGTGTGTGTGTAATCGCACGTTAAGCTGTGTGTGTGTAATCACACATTAAGCTGTGTGTGTGTAATCGCACTCTAAGCTGTGTGTGTGTAGCCGCACTCTAAGCTGTGTGTGCAGCCTCACTCTAAGCTGTGTGTGTAGCCGCACTCTAAGCTGTGTGTGTACGTAATAGCACTCTAAGCTGTGTGTTTGCGTAATCGCACTCTAAGCTGTGTGTGTGCGTAATCGCACTCTAAGCTGTGTGTGTGCGTAATCGCACTCTAAGCTGTGTGTGTGCGTAATCGCACTCTAAGCTGTGTGTGCGCGTAATCGCACTCTAAGCTGTGTGTGCGTAATCGCACTCTAAGCTGTGTGTGTGTGCGTAATCATACTCTAAGCTATGCGTGTGTGTGTAATCGCACTCTAAGCTGTGCGTGTGTGTAATCGCACTCTAAGCTGTGTGTGCAATCGCACTCTAAGCTGTGTGTAATCGCACTCTGAGCTGTGTGCAATCGCACTCTAAGCTGTGTGTGCAATCGCACTCTAAGTTGTATATGTAATCAGACTCTAAACTCTCTGTGTGTGTAATCGCCCTCTAAACTGAGTGTGTAATTGCATTCTAAGCTCCGTGTGCGTAATCGCTCTCTAAGCTGTGTGCGTGCGCAATCGCACTCTAAGCTGTGTGTGTGCATAATCGCACTCTAAACTGTGTGTGCATAATCGCACTCTAAGCTGTGTGTGTGTGTAATCGCACTCTAAGCTGTGTGTGTGCGTAATCGGACTCTCAGCTGTGTGTGCGTAATCGCACTCTAAGCTGTGTGTGTGCATAATCGCACTCTAAGCTGTGTGTTTGCGTAATCGCACTCTAAGCTGTGTGTGCGTAATCGCAATCGAAGCTGTGCGTGTGTGCGTAATCGCACTCTAAGCTGTGCGGCGTGTGTAATCGCACTCGAAGAGGGGTCTGCGAGGATAATTACACTCTAGGCTGTGTGTGCCATGTAATCGCACTCTAGGCTGTGTATGCTGTGTAATCGCATTCAATGCTGTCTGTGCCGTCTAATCGCACTCTAGGCTGTGTGTGCAATTGCACTCTAAGCTGTGTGTGTGTGTAATCGCACTCTAAGCTGTGTGTGTGCGTAATCGCACTCTCAGCTGTGTGTTTGCGTAATCTCACTCTAAGCTGTGTGTGCGTAATCGCACTCTAGGCTGTGTGTGCAATCGCACTCTAAGCTGTGTGTGCCGTGTAATCATACTCTAGGCTGTGTGTGCCGTGTAATCGCACTCTAGGCTGTGTGTGCCGTGTAATCACACTCTAGACTGTGTGTGCAATCGCACTCTAAGCTTTGTGTGCAATCGCACTCTAAGCTGTGTGTGTAATCGCACTCAAAGCTGTGTGTAATCGCCCTCTAAGCTGTGTGTGTAATTGCATTCTAAGCTGTGTGTGTAGCCGCACTCTAAGCTGTGTGTGTAGCCGCACTCTAAGCTGTGTGTGTGCGCAATCGCACTCTAAGCTGTGTGGGTACGTAATCGCACTCTAAGCGGTGTGTGTGCGTAATCGCACTCTAAGCTGTGTGTGTGTGTAATCACACTCTAAGCTGTGTGTGCGCGTAATCGCACTCTAAGCTGTGTGTGCGTAATCGCACTCTAAGCTGTGTGTGCGTAATCGCACTCTAAGCTGTGTGTGTGCGTAATTGCACTCTAAGCTGTGTGTGTGCGTAATCGCACTCTAAGCTGTGTGTGCGCATAATCGCACTCTAAGCTGTGCGTGTGTGCGTAATCGCACTCTAAGCTGTGCATGTCTGTGTAATCGCACTCTATGCTGTGTGTGTGTGTAATCGCACTCTAAGCTGTGTGTGTGCGTAATCGCACTCTAAGCTGTGTGTGCGTAATCGCATTCTAAGCTGTGCGTGTGTGCGTAATCGCACTCCAAGCTATGCGTGTGTGTGTAATCGCACTCTAAGCTGTGCGGGTGTGTAATCGCACTCTAAGCGGTGCGTGTGTGTAATCGCACTCTAAGCTGTGTGTGTAATCGCACTCTAAGCTGTGCGTGAGTGTGTAATCGCACTCTAAGCTCTGCGTGCATGTGTAATCGCACTCTAGGTTGTCCTTGCATGTGTAATCGCACTCTAAGCTGTGCGTGCGTGTGTAATCGCACTCTAAGCTGTGCGGCGTGTGTAATCGTACTCTAAGCTGTGCGGCGTGTGTAATCGCACTCTAAGCTGTGCGTGCGTGTGTAATCGCACTCTAAGCTGTGCAGCGTGTGTAATCGCACTCTCAGCTGTGTGGCGTATGTAATCGCACTCTAAGCTGTGTGTGCCGTGTAATCGCACTCTAGGCTGTGTGTGCCGTGTAATCACACTCTCGGCTGTGTGTGCAATCGCACTCTGAGCTTTGTGTGCAATCGCACTCTAAGCTGTGTGTGCAATCGCACTTTAAGTTGTGTGTGCAATTGCACTCTAAGCTGTGTGTAATCGCCCTCTAAGCTGTATGTGTAATTGCATTCTAAGCAGTGTGTGTAGACGCACTCTAAGCTGTGTGTGTAGTCGCACTCTAAGCTGTGTGTGTGCGTAATCGCACTCTAAGCTGTGTGTGTGCGTAATCGCTCTCTAAGCTGTGTGTGCGTAATCGCACTCTAAGCTGTGCGTGTGAGCGTAATCGCACTCAAAGCTGTGTGTGTAATCGCACGCTAATCTGTGTGCGTGTGTAGTCGCACGCTAAGCTGTGTGTGCGTAATCGCACTCTCAGCTGTGCGTGCGTAATCGCACTCTAAGCTGTGTTTGTGCGTAATCGCACTCTAAGCTGTGTGTGTGCGTAATCGCACTCTAAGCTGTGTGTGTGCGTAATCGCACTCTAAGCTGTGTGTGTGCGTAATCGCACTCTAAGCTGTGTGTGCGTAATCGCACTCTAAGCTGCGTGTGTGCGTAATCGCACTCAAAGCTGTGTGTGTAATCGCACTCTAAGCTGTGCTTGCGTGTGTAATCGCAATCTAAGCTGTGCGTGCGTGTGCGTAATCGCACTTGAAGCTGTGCGTGCGTGTGTAATCGCAATCTAAGCTGTGCGTGCATGTGTAATCGCACTCTAAGAGGTGTGTGCGCGTAATCGCACTCTAAGCTGTGTGTGCGTAATCGCACTCTAAGCTGTGTGTGTGTGCGTAATCATACTCTAAGCTATGCGTGTGTGTGTAATCGCACTCTAAGCTGTGCGTGTGTGTAATCGCACTCTAAGCTGTGTGTGCAATCGCACTCTAAGCTGTGTGTGCAATTGCACTCTAAGCTGTGTGTAATCGCCCTCTAAGCTGTATGTGTAATTGCATTCTAAGCAGTGTGTGTAGACGCACTCTAAGCTGTGTGTGTAGTCGCACTCTAAGCTGTGTGTGTGCGTAATCGCACTCTAAGCTGTGTGTGTGCGTAATCGCACTCTAAGCTGTGTATGTGCGTAATCGCACTCTAAGCTGTGTGTGTGCGTAATCGCACTCTAAGCTGTGTGTGTGCGTAATCGGCCTCTAAGCTGTGTGTGCGCGCGTAATCGCACTCTAAGTTGTGTGTGCGCGTAATCGCACTCTAAGCTGCGTGTGCGTAATCGCTCTCTAAGCAGTGCGTGTGTGCGTAATCGTACTCTAAGCTATGCGTGTGTGTGTAATCGCACTCTAAGCTGTGCGTGTGTGTAATTGTACTCTAAGCTCTGCGTGCGTGTGTAATCGCACTCTAAGCTGTGCTTGCGTGTATAATCGCACTCTAAGCTGTGCGTGCGTGTGTAATCGCACTCAAAGCTGTGCGTGCGTGTGTAATCGCACTCTAAGCTGTGCGTGCGTGTGTATTCGCACTCTAAGAGTTGTGTGCGAGGGTAATCGCACTCTAGGTTGTGTGTGCCGTGTAATCATACTCTAGGCTGTGTGTGCCATGTAATCGCAATCTAGGCTGTGTGTGCCGTGTAATCGCACTCTAGGCTGTGTGTGCAATCGCACTCTAAGCTTTGTGTGCAATCGCACTCTAAGCTGTGAGTGCAATCGCACTCTAAGCTGTGAGTGCAATCGCACTCTAAGCTGTGCGTGTCATCGCACTCTAAGCTGTGTGTAAACACCCTCTAAGCTGTGTGTGTAATTGCATTCTAAGTTGTGTGTGTAATCACACTCTAAGCTGTGTCTGTGTGTGTAATTGCACTCTAAGTTCTGTGTGCGTGTGTAATCACACTCTAAGCTGTATGTGCAATCGCACTCCAAACCGTGTGTGTGTGTAATCGCACGTTAAGCTGTGTGTGTGTAATCACACATTAAGCTGTGTGTGTGTAATCGCACTCTAAGCTGTGTGTGTGTAGCCGCACTCTAAGCTGTGTGTGCAGCCTCACTCTAAGCTGTGTGTGTAGCCGCACTCTAAGCTGTGTGTGTACGTAATAGCACTCTAAGCTGTGTGTTTGCGTAATCGCACTCTAAGCTGTGTGTGTGCGTAATCGCACTCTAAGCTGTGTGTGTGCGTAATCGCACTCTAAGCTGTGTGTGCGCGTAATCGCACTCTAAGCTGTGTGTGCGTAATCGCACTCTAAGCTGTGTGTGTGTGCGTAATCATACTCTAAGCTATGCGTGTGTGTGTAATCGCACTCTAAGCTGTGCGTGTGTGTAATCGCACTCTAAGCTGTGTGTGCAATCGCACTCTAAGCTGTGTGTAATCGCACTCTGAGCTGTGTGCAATCGCACTCTAAGCTGTGTGTGCAATCGCACTCTAAGTTGTATATGTAATCAGACTCTAAACTCTCTGTGTGTGTAATCGCCCTCTAAACTGAGTGTGTAATTGCATTCTAAGCTCCGTGTGCGTAATCGCTCTCTAAGCTGTGTGCGTGCGCAATCGCACTCTAAGCTGTGTGTGTGCATAATCGCACTCTAAACTGTGTGTGCATAATCGCACTCTAAGCTGTGTGTGTGTGTAATCGCACTCTAAGCTGTGTGTGTGCGTAATCGGACTCTCAGCTGTGTGTGCGTAATCGCACTCTAAGCTGTGTGTGTGCATAATCGCACTCTAAGCTGTGTGTTTGCGTAATCGCACTCTAAGCTGTGTGTGCGTAATCGCAATCGAAGCTGTGCGTGTGTGCGTAATCGCACTCTAAGCTGTGCGGCGTGTGTAATCGCACTCGAAGAGGGGTCTGCGAGGATAATTACACTCTAGGCTGTGTGTGCCATGTAATCGCACTCTAGGCTGTGTATGCTGTGTAATCGCATTCAATGCTGTCTGTGCCGTCTAATCGCACTCTAGGCTGTGTGTGCAATTGCACTCTAAGCTGTGTGTGTGTGTAATCGCACTCTAAGCTGTGTGTGTGCGTAATCGCACTCTCAGCTGTGTGTTTGCGTAATCTCACTCTAAGCTGTGTGTGCGTAATCGCACTCTAGGCTGTGTGTGCAATCGCACTCTAAGCTGTGTGTGCAATCGCACTCTAAGCTGTGTGGGCAATCGCACTCTAAGCTGTGTGTGTAATCGCACTCAAAGCTGTGTGTAATCGCCCTCTAAGCTGTGTGTGTAATTGCATTCTAAGCTGTGTGTGTAGCCGCACTCTAAGCTGTGTGTGTAGCCGCACTCTAAGCTGTGTGTGTGCGTAATCGCACTCTAAGCTGTGTGGGTACGTAATCGCACTCTAAGCTGTGTGTGTGCGTAATCGCACTCTAAGCTGTGTGTGTGTGTAATCACACTCTAAGCTGTGTGTGCGCGTAATCGCACTCTAAGCTGTGTGTGCGTAATCGCACTTTAAGCTGTGTGTGCGTAATCGCACTCTAAGCTGTGTGTGTGCGTAATTGCACTCTAAGCTGTGTGTGTGCGTAATCGCACTCTAAGCTGTGTGTGCGCATAATCGCACTCTAAGCTGTGCGTGTGTGCGTAATCGCACTCTAAGCTGTGCATGTCTGTGTAATCGCACTCTATGCTGTGTGTGTGTGTAATCGCACTCTAAGCTGTGTGTGTGCGTAATCGCACTCTAAGCTGTGTGTGCGTAATCGCATTCTAAGCTGTGCGTGTGTGCGTAATCGCACTCCAAGCTATGCGTGTGTGTGTAATCGCACTCTAAGCTGTGCGGGTGTGTAATCGCACTCTAAGCGGTGCGTGTGTGTAATCGCACTCTAAGCTGTGTGTGTAATCGCACTCTAAGCTGTGCGTGAGTGTGTAATCGCACTCTAAGCTCTGCGTGCATGTGTAATCGCACTCTAGGTTGTCCTTGCGTGTGTAATCGCACTCTAAGCTGTGCGTGCGTGTGTAATCGCACTCTAAGCTGTGCGGCGTGTGTAATCGTACTCTAAGCTGTGCGGCGTGTGTAATCGCACTCTAAGCTGTGCGTGCGTGTGTAATCGCACTCTAAGCTGTGCAGCGTGTGTAATCGCACTCTCAGCTGTGTGGCGTATGTAATCGCACTCTAAGCTGTGTGTGCCGTGTAATCGCACTCTAGGCTGTGTGTGCCGTGTAATCACACTCTCGGCTGTGTGTGCAATCGCACTCTGAGCTTTGTGTGCAATCGCACTCTAAGCTGTGTGTGCAATCGCACTTTAAGTTGTGTGTGCAATTGCACTCTAAGCTGTGTGTAATCGCCCTCTAAGCTGTATGTGTAATTGCATTCTAAGCAGTGTGTGTAGACGCACTCTAAGCTGTGTGTGTAGTCGCACTCTAAGCTGTGTGTGTGCGTAATCGCACTCAAAGCTGTGTGTGTGCGTAATCGCACTCTAAGCTGTGTGTGTAATCGCACATTAAGCTGTGTGCGTGTAATCGCACTCTAAGCTGTGTGTAGCCGCACTCTAAGCTGTGTGTGTAGCCGCACTCTAAGCTGTGCGTGTAGCCGCACTCTAAGCTGTGTGAGTGCGTAATCGCACTCTAAGCTGTGTGAGTGCATAATCGCACTCTAAGCTGTGTGTGTAGCCGCACTCTAAGCTGTGTGTCTAGCCGCACTCTAAGCTGTGTGTGTGCGTAATCGCACTCTAACCTGTGTGTGTGCATAATAGCACTCTAAGCTGTGTGTGTGCGTAATCGCACTCTAGGCTGTGTGTGGGCGTAATCGCACTCTAAGCTGTGTGTGTGCGTAATCGCACTCTAAACCGTGTGTGTGTGTAATCGTACATTAAGCTGTGTGTGTGTAATCGCACATTAAGCTGTGTGTGTGTAATCGCACTCTAAGCTGTGTGTGTAGCCGCACTCTAAGCTGTGTGTGTGTGTAATCGCACCCTAAGCTGTGTGCGTGCGTAATCGCACTCTAAGCTGTGTGTGTGCGTAATCGCACTCTAAACTGTGTGTGTGTAATCGCACTCTAAGCTGTGTGTGTAATCGCACACTCAGCTGTGTGTGCGTAATCACACTCTCAGCTGTGTGTGTGCGTAATCGCTCTCTAAGCTGTGTGTGTGCGTAATCGCACTCTAAGCTGTGTGTGTGCGTAATCGCACTCTAAGCTGTGTGTGCGTAATCGCACTCTAAGCTGTGCGTGTGAGCGTAATCGCACTCAAAGCTGTGTGTGTAATCGCACGCTAAGCTGTGTTCGTGTGTAGTCGCACTCTAAGCTGTGTGTGCGTAATCGCACTCTAAGCTGCGTGTGTGCGTAATCGCACTCAAAGCTGTGTGTGTAATCGCACGCTAAGCTGTGTGCGTGTGTGCGTAATCGCACTCCAAGCTGTGAGTGTGTGCGTAATCGCACTCTAAGCTATGCGTGTGTGCGTAATCGCACTCTAAGCTCTGCGTGTGTGTAATCGCACTCTAAGCTGTGCGTGTGTGTGTAATCGCTTTCTAAGCTGTGTGAGTAATCGCACTCTAAGCTGTGCTTGCGTGTGTAATCGCAATCTAAGCTGTGCGTGCGTGTGTAATCGCACTTGAAGCTGTGCGTGCGTGTGTAATCGCAATCTAAGCTGTGCGTGCATGTGTAATCGCACTCTAAGAGGTGTGTGCGAGGGTAATCACACTCTACGCTGTGTGTGCCGTGTAATCATACTCTAGGCTGTGTGTGCCGTGTAATCGCACTCTAGGCTGTGTGTGCCGTGTAATCACACTCTAGACTGTGTGTGCAATCGCACTCTAAGCTTTGTGTGCAATCGCACTCTAAGCTGTGTGTGCAATCGCACTCTAAGCTGCGTGTGCAATCGCACTCTTAGCTGTGTGTGCAATCGCACTCTAAGCTGTATGTGTAATCTCACTCTAAGCTGTGTGCAATCGCACTCTAAGCTATGTGTGCAATCACACTCTAAGCTGTGTGTGTGTGTGTAATTGCACTCTAAGTTCTGTGTGTGTGTGTAATCGCACATTAAGCTGTGTGTGTGTAATCGCACATTAAGCTGTGTGTGTGTAATCGCACTCTAAGATGTGTGTGTAGCCGCACTCAAAGCTGTGTGTGTAGCCGCACTCTAAGCTGTGTGTGTGCATAATAGCACTCTAAGCTGTGTGTGTGCGTAATCGCACTCTCAGCTGTGTGTGTGCGTAATCGCACTCTAAGCTGTGTGTGTGCGTAATCGCACTCTAAGCTGTGTGCGCGCGCGTAATCGCACTCTAAGTTGTGTGTGCGCGTAATCGCACTCTAAGCTGTGTGTGCGTAATCGCTCTCTAAGCTGTGCGTGTGTGCGTAATCGCACTCTAAGCTGTGCGTGCGTAATCGCACTCTAAGCTGTGTGTGTGCGTAATCGCACTCTAAGCTGTGTGTGTGCGTAATCGCACTCTAAGCTGTGTGTGTGCGTAATCGGCCTCTAAGCTGTGTGTGCGCGCGTAATCGCACTCTAAGTTGTGTGTGCGCGTAATCGCACTCTAAGCTGCGTGTGCGTAATCGCTCTCTAAGCAGTGCGTGTGTGCGTAATCGTACTCTAAGCTATGCGTGTGTGTGTAATCGCACTCTAAGCTGTGCGTGCGTAATCGCACTCTAAGCTGTGTGTGTGCGTAATCGCACTCTAAGCTGTGTGTGTGCGTAATCGCACTCAAAGCTGTGTGTGTGCGTAATCGCACTCTAAGCTGTGTGTGTGTAATCGCACATTAAGCTGTGTGCGTGTAATCGCACTCTAAGCTGTGTGTAGCCGCACTCTAAGCTGTGTGTGTAGCCGCACTCTAAGCTGTGCGTGTAGCCGCACTCTAAGCTGTGTGAGTGCGTAATCGCACTCTAAGCTGTGTGAGTGCATAATCGCACTCTAAGCTGTGTGTGTAGCCGCACTCTAAGCTGTGTGTCTAGCCGCACTCTAAGCTGTGTGTGTGCGTAATCGCACTCTAACCTGTGTGTGTGCATAATAGCACTCTAAGCTGTGTGTGTGCGTAATCGCACTCTAGGCTGTGTGTGGGCGTAATCGCACTCTAAGCTGTGTGTGTGCGTAATCGCACTCTAAACCGTGTGTGTGTGTAATCGTACATTAAGCTGTGTGTGTGTAATCGCACATTAAGCTGTGTGTGTGTAATCGCACTCTAAGCTGTGTGTGTAGCCGCACTCTAAGCTGTGTGTGTGTGTAATCGCACCCTAAGCTGTGTGCGTGCGTAATCGCACTCTAAGCTGTGTGTGTGCGTAATCGCACTCTAAACTGTGTGTGTGTATACGCACTCTAAGCTGTGTGTGTAATCGCACACTCAGCTGTGTGTGCGTAATCACACTCTCAGCTGTGTGTGTGCGTAATCGCTCTCTAAGCTGTGTGTGTGCGTAATCGCACTCTAAGCTGTGTGTGTGCGTAATCGCACTCTAAGCTGTGTGTGCGTAATCGCACTCTAAGCTGTGCATGTGAGCGTAATCGCACTCAAAGCTGTGTGTGTAATCGCACGCTAAGCTGTGTTCGTGTGTAGTCGCACGCTAAGCTGTGTGTGCATAATCGCACTCTCAGCTGTGCGTGCGTAATCGCACTCTAAGCTGTGTTTGTGCGTAATCGCACTCTAAGCTGTGTGTGTGCGTAATCGCACTCTAAGCTGTGTGTGTGCGTAATCGCACTCTAAGCTGTGTGTGTGCGTAATCGCACTCTAAGCTGTGTGTGCGTAATCGCACTCTAAGCTGCGTGTGTGCGTAATCGCACTCAAAGCTGTGTGTGTGCGTAATCGCACTCTAAGCTGTGAGTGTGTGCGTAATCGCACTCTAAGCTATGCGTGTGTGCGTAATCGCACTCTAAGCTCTGCGTGTGTGTAATCGCACTCTAAGCTGTGCGTGTGTGTGTAATCGCTTTCTAAGCTGTGTGAGTAATCGCACTCTAAGCTGTGCTTGCGTGTGTAATCGCAATCTAAGCTGTGCGTGCGTGTGTAATCGCACTTGAAGCTGTGCGTGCGTGTGTAATCGCAATCTAAGCTGTGCGTGCATGTGTAATCGCACTCTAAGAGGTGTGTGCGAGGGTAATCACACTCTACGCTGTGTGTGCCGTGTAATCATACTCTAGGCTGTGTGTGCCGTGTAATCGCACTCTAGGCTGTGTGTGCCGTGTAATCACACTCTAGACTGTGTGTGCAATCGCACTCTAAGCTTTGTGTGCAATCGCACTCTAAGCTGTGTGTGCAATCGCACTCTAAGCTGCGTGTGCAATCGCACTCTTAGCTGTGTGTGCAATCGCACTCTAAGCTGTATGTGTAATCTCACTCTAAGCTGTGTGCAATCGCACTCTAAGCTATGTGTGCAATCACACTCTAAGCTGTGTGTGTGTGTGTAATTGCACTCTAAGTTCTGTGTGTGTGTGTAATCGCACATTAAGCTGTGTGTGTGTAATCGCACATTAAGCTGTGTGTGTGTAATCGCACTCTAAGATGTGTGTGTAGCCGCACTCAAAGCTGTGTGTGTAGCCGCACTCTAAGCTGTGTGTGTGCATAATAGCACTCTAAGCTGTGTGTGTGCGTAATCGCACTCTCAGCTGTGTGTGTGCGTAATCGCACTCTAAGCTGTGTGTGTGCGTAATCGCACTCTAAGCTGTGTGCGCGCGCGTAATCGCACTCTAAGTTGTGTGTGCGCGTAATCGCACTCTAAGCTGTGTGTGCGTAATCGCTCTCTAAGCTGTGCGTGTGTGCGTAATCGCACTCTAAGCTGTGCGTGCGTAATCGCACTCTAAGCTGTGTGTGTGCGTAATCGCACTCTAAGCTGTGTGTGTGCGTAATCGCACTCTAAGCTGTGTGTGTGCGTAATCGGCCTCTAAGCTGTGTGTGCGCGCGTAATCGCACTCTAAGTTGTGTGTGCGCGTAATCGCACTCTAAGCTGCGTGTGCGTAATCGCTCTCTAAGCAGTGCGTGTGTGCGTAATCGTACTCTAAGCTATGCGTGTGTGTGTAATCGCACTCTAAGCTGTGCGTGTGTGTAATCGCACTCTAAGCTGTGTGTGCAATCGCACTCTAAGCTGTGTGTGTAATCGCACTCTAAGCTGTGTGTAATCGCCCTGTAAGCTGTGTGTGTAATTGCATTCTAAGTTGTGTGTGCAATCACACTCTAAGCTGTGTGTGTGTGTAATTGTACTCTAAGCTCTGCGTGCGTGTGTAATCGCACTCTAAGCTGTGCTTGCGTGTATAATCGCACTCTAAGCTGTGCGTGCGTGTGTAATCGCACTCAAAGCTGTGCGTGCGTGTGTAATCGCACTCTAAGCTGTGCGTGCGTGTGTAATCGCACTCTAAGAGTTGTGTGCGAGGGTAATCGCACTCTAGGTTGTGTGTGCCGTGTACTATACTCTAGGCTGTGTGTGCCATGTAATCGCACTCTAGGCTGTGTGTGCCGTGTAATCGCACTCTAGGCTGTATGTGCAATCGCACTCTAAGCTTTGTGTGCAATCGCACTCTAAGCTGTGTGTGCAATCGCACTCTAAGCTGTGAGTGCAATCGCACTCTAAGCTGTGTGTGCAATCGCACTCTAAGCTGTGCGTGTCATCGCACTCTAAGCTGTGTGTAAACACCCTCTAAGCTGTGTGTGTAATTGCATTCTAAGTTGTGTGTGTAATCACACTCTAAGCTGTGTGTGTGTGTGTAATTGCACTCTAAGTTCTGTGTGTGTGTGTAATCACACTCTAAGCTGTATGTGCAATCGCACTCCAAACCGTGTGTGTGTGTAATCGCACGTTAAGCTGTGTGTGTGTAATCACACATTAAGCTGTGTGTGTGTAATCGCACTCTAAGCTGTGTGTGTGTAGCCGCACTCTAAGCTGTGTGTGCAGCCTCACTCTAAGCTGTGTGTGTAGCCGCGCTCTAAGCTGTGTGTGTACGTAATAGCACTCTAAGCTGTGTGTTTGCGTAATCGCACTCTAAGCTGTGTGTGTGCGTAATCGCACTCTAAGCTGTGTGTGTGCGTAATCGCACTCTAAGCTGTGTGTGTGCGTAATCGCACTCTAAGCTGTGTGTGCGCGTAATCGCACTCTAAGCTGTGTGTGCGTAATCGCACTCTAAGCTGTGTGTGTGTGCGTAATCATACTCTAAGCTATGCGTGTGTGTGTAATCGCACTCTAAGCTGTGCGTGTGTGTAATCGCACTCTAAGCTGTGTGTGCAATCGCACTCTAAGCTGTGTGTAATCGCACTCTGAGCTGTGTGCAATCGCACTCTAAGCTGTGTGTGCAATCGCACTCTAAGCTGTATATGTAATCAGACTCTAAACTCTCTGTGTGTGTAATCGCCCTCTAAACTGAGTGTGTAATTGCATTCTAAGCTCCGTGTGCGTAATCGCTCTCTAAGCTGTGTGCGTGCGCAATCGCACTCTAAGCTTTGTGTGTGCATAATCGCACTCTAAACTGTGTGTGCATAATCGCACTCTAAGCTGTGTGTGTGTGTAATCGCACTCTAAGCTGTGTGTGTGCGTAATCGGACTCTCAGCTGTGTGTGCGTAATCGCACTCTAAGCTGTGTGTGTGCATAATCGCACTCTAAGCTGTGTGTTTGCGTAATCGCACTCTAAGCTGTGTGTGCGTAATCGCAATCGAAGCTGTGCGTGTGTGCGTAATCGCACTCTAAGCTGTGCGGCGTGTGTAATCGCACTCTAAGAGGGGTCTGCGAGGATAATTACACTCTAGGCTGTGTGTGCCATGTAATCGCACTCTAGGCTGTGTATGCTGTGTAATCGCATTCAATGCTGTCTGTGCCGTCTAATCGCACTCTAGGCTGTGTGTGCAATCGCACTCTAAGCTGTGTGTGTGTGTAATCGCACTCTAAGCTGTGTGTGTGCGTAATCGCACTCTCAGCTGTGTGTTTGCGTAATCTCACTCTAAGCTGTGTGTGCGTAATCGCACTCTAGGCTGTGTGTGCAATCGCACTCTAAGCTGTGTGTGCAATCGCACTCTAAGCTGTGTGGGCAATCGCACTCTAAGCTGTGTGTGTAATCGCACTCAAAGCTGTGTGTAATCGCCCTCTAAGCTGTGTGTGTAATTGCATTCTAAGCTGTGTGTGTAGCCGCACTCTAAGCTGTGTGTGTGCGTAATCGCACTCTAAGCTGTGTGGGTACGTACTCGCACTCTAAGCTGTGTGTGTGCGTAATCGCACTCTAAGCTGTGTGTGTGTGTAATCACACTCTAAGCTGTGTGTGCGCGTAATCGCACTCTAAGCTGTGTGTGCGTAATCGCACTCTAAGCTGTGTGTGCGTAATCGCACTCTAAGCTGTGTGTGTGCGTAATTGCACTCTAAGCTGTGTGTGTGCGTAATCGCACTCTAAGCTGTGTGTGCGCATAATCGCACTCTAAGCTGTGCGTGTGTGCGTAATCGCACTCTAAGCTGTGCATGTCTGTGTAATCGCACTCTATGCTGTGTGTGTGTGTAATCGCACTCTAAGCTGTGTGTGTGCGTAATCGCACTCTAAGCTGTGTGTGCGTAATCGCATTCTAAGCTGTGCGTGTGTGCGTAATCGCACTCCAAGCTATGCGTGTGTGTGTAATCGCACTCTAAGCTGTGCGTGTGTGTAATCGCACTCTAAGCGGTGCGTGTGTGTAATCGCACTCTAAGCTGTGTGTGTAATCGCACTCTAAGCTGTGCGTGAGTGTGTAAGCGCACTCTAAGCTCTGCGTGCATGTGTAATCGCACTCTAAGTTGTGCTTGCGTGTGTAATCGCACTCTAAGCTGTGCGTGCGTGTGTAATCGCACTCTAAGCTGTGCGGCGTGTGTAATCGCACTCTAAGCTGTGCGGCGTGTGTAATCGCACTCTAAGCTGTGCGTGCGTGTGTAATCGCACTCTAAGCTGTGCGGCGTGTGTAATCGCACTCTCAGCTGTGTGGCGTATGTAATCGCACTCTAAGCTGTGTGTGCCGTGTAATCGCACTCTAGGCTGTGTGTGCCGTGTAATCACACTCTAGGCTGTGTGTGCAATCGCACTCTGAGCTTTGTGTGCAATCGCACTCTAAGCTGTGTGTGCAATCGCACTTTAAGTTGTGTGTGCAATTGCACTCTAAGCTGTGTGTAATCGCCCTCTAAGCTGTATGTGTAATTGCATTCTAAGCAGTGTGTGTAGACGCACTCTAAGCTGTGTGTGTAGTCGCACTCTAAGCTGTGTGTGTGCGTAATCGCACTCAAAGCTGTGTGTGTGCGTAATCGCACTCTAAGCTGTGTGTGTGTAATCGCACATTAAGCTGTGTGCGTGTAATCGCACTCTAAGCTGTGTGTAGCCACACTCTAAGCTGTGTGTGTAGCCGCACTCTAAGCTGTGTGAGTGCGTAATCGCACTCTAAGCTGTGTGTGTAGCCGCACTCTAAGCTGTGCGTGTAGCCGCACTCTAAGCTGTGTGAGTGCGTAATCGCACTCTAAGCTGTGTGAGTGCATAATCGCACTCTAAGCTGTGTGTGTAGCCGCACTCTAAGCTGTGTGTCTAGCCGCACTCTAAGCTGTGTGTGTGCGTAATGGCACTCTAACCTGTGTGTGTGCATAATAGCACTCTAAGCTGTGTGTGTGCGTAATCGCACTCTAGGCTGTGTGTGGGCGTAATCGCACTCTAAGCTGTGTGTGTGCGTAATCGCACTCTAAGCTGTGTGTGTGCGTAATCGCACTCTAAGCTGTGTGTGTGCGTAATCGCACTCTAAGCTGCGTGTGTGCGTAATTGCACTCTAAGCTGTGTGTGTGCGTCATCGCACTCTAAGCTGTGTGTGTGCGTAATCGCACTCTAAGCTGTGTGTGCGTAATCGCACTCTAAGCTGTGCGTGTGCGTAATCGTACTCTAAGCTATGCGTGTGTGTGTAATCGCACTCTAAGCTGTGCGTGTGTGTAATCGCACTCTAAGCTGCGTGTGCAATCGCACTCTAAGCTGTGTGTGTAATCGCACTCTAAGCTGTGTGTAATCGCCCTCTAAGCTGTGTGTGTAATTGCATTCTCAGTTGTGTGTGCAATCACACTCTAAGCTGTGTGTGTGTGTCTGTAATTGCACTCTAAGTTCTGTGTGTGTGTCTAATCCCATTCCAAGCTGTATGTGCAATCGCACTCTAAACCGTGTGTGTGTGTAATCACACATTAAGCTGTGTGTGTGTAATCGCACATTAAGCTGTGTGTGTGTAATCGCACTCTAAGCTGTGTGTGTAGCCGCACTCTAAGCTGTGTGTGTAGCCGCACTCTAAGCTGTGTGTGTGCGTCATCGCACTCTAAGCTGTGTGTGTAGCCGCACTCTAAGCTGTGTGTGTAGCCGCACTCTCAGCTGTGTGTGTGCGTAATCGCACTCTAAGATGTGTGTGTGCGTAATCGCACTCTAAGCTGTGTGTGTCCATAATCGCACTCTAAACTGTGTGCGTAATCGCACTCTAAGCTGTGTGTGTGTGTAATCGCATTCTAAGCTGTGTGTGTGCGTAATCGCACTCTAAGCTGTGTGTGTGCGTAATCGCACTCTAAGCTGTGTGTGTGCGTAATCGCACTCTAAGCTGTGTGTGCGCGTAATCGCACTCTAAGCTGTGTGTGCGTAATCGCACTCTAAGCTGTGTGTGTGTGCGTAATCATACTCTAAGCTATGCGTGTGTGTGTAATCGCACTCTAAGCTGTGCGTGTGTGTAATCGCACTCTAAGCTGTGTGTGCAATCGCACTCTAAGCTGTGTGTAATCGCACTCTGAGCTGTGTGCAATCGCACTCTAAGCTGTGTGTGTAATCGCACATTAAGCTGTGTGTGTGTAATCGCACATTAAGCTGTGTGTGTGTAATCGCACTCTAAGATGTGTGTGTAGCCGCACTCAAAGCTGTGTGTGTAGCCGCACTCTAAGCTGTGTGTGTGCATAATAGCACTCTAAGCTGTGTGTGTGCGTAATCGCACTCTCAGCTGTGTGTGTGCGTAATCGCACTCTAAGCTGTGTGTGTGCGTAATCGCACTCTAAGCTGTGTGCGCGCGCGTAATCGCACTCTAAGTTGTGTGTGCGCGTAATCGCACTCTAAGCTGTGTGTGCGTTATCGCTCTCTAAGCTGTGCGTGTGTGCGTAATCGCACTCTAAGCTGTGTGTGCGTAATCGCACTCTAAGCTGTGTGTGTGCGTAATCGCACTCTAAGCTGTGTGTGTGCGTAATCGCACTCTAAGCTGTGTGTGTGTGCGTAATCGGCCTCTAAGCTGTGTGTGCGCGCGTAATCGCACTCTAAGTTGTGTGTGCGCGTAATCGCACTCTAAGCTGCGTGTGCGTAATCGCTCTCTAAGCAGTGCGTGTGTGCGTAATCGTACTCTAAGCTATGCGTGTGTGTGTAATCGCACTCTAAGCTGTGCGTGTGTGTAATTGTACTCTAAGCTCTGCGTGCGTGTGTAATCGCACTCTAAGCTGTGCTTGCGTGTATAATCGCACTCTAAGCTGTGCGTGCGTGTGTAATCGCACTCAAAGCTGTGCGTGCGTGTGTAATCGCACTCTAAGCTGTGCGTGCGTGTGTAATCGCACTCTAAGAGTTGTGTGCGAGGGTAATCGCACTCTAGGTTGTGTGTGCCGTGTAATCATACTCTAGGCTGTGTGTGCCATGTAATCGCAATCTAGGCTGTGTGTGCCGTGTAATCGCACTCTAGGCTGTGTGTGCAATCGCACTCTAAGCTTTGTGTGCAATCGCACTCTAAGCTGTGTGTGCAATCGCACTCTAAGCTGTGAGTGCAATCGCACTCTAAGCTGTGTGTGCAATCGCACTCTAAGCTGTGCGTGTCATCGCACTCTAAGCTGTGTGTAAACACCCTCTAAGCTGTGTGTGTAATTGCATTCTAAGTTGTGTGTGTAATCACACTCTAAGCTGTGTGTGTGTGTGTAATTGCACTCTAAGTTCTGTGTGTGTGTGTAATCACACCCTAAGCTGTATGTGCAATCGCACTCCAAACCGTGTGTGTGTGTAATCGCACGTTAAGCTGTGTGTGTGTAATCACACATTAAGCTGTGTGTGTGTAATCGCACTCTAAGCTGTGTGTGTGTAGCCGCACTCTAAGCTGTGTGTGCAGCCTCACTCTAAGCTGTGTGTGTAGCCGCACTCTAAGCTGTGTGTGTACGTAATAGCACTCTAAGCTGTGTGTTTGCGTAATTGCACTCTAAGCTGTGTGTGTGCGTAATCGCACTCTAAGCTGTGTGTGTGCGTAATCGCACTCTAAGCTGTGTGTGTGCGTAATCGCACTCTAAGCTGTGTGTGCGCGTAATCGCACTCTAAGCTGTGTGTGCGTAATCGCACTCTAAGCTGTGTGTGTGTGCGTAATCATACTCTAAGCTATGCGTGTGTGTGTAATCGCACTCTAAGCTGTGCGTGTGTGTAATCGCACTCTAAGCTGTGTGTGCAATCGCACTCTAAGCTGTGTGTAATCGCACTCTGAGCTGTGTGCAATCGCACTCTAAGCTGTGTGTGCAATCGCACTCTAAGTTGTATATGTAATCAGACTCTAAACTCTCTGTGTGTGTAATCGCCCTCTAAACTGAGTGTGTAATTGCATTCTAAGCTCCGTGTGCGTAATCGCTCTCTAAGCTGTGTGCGTGCGCAATCGCACTCTAAGCTTTGTGTGTGCATAATCGCACTCTAAACTGTGTGTGCATAATCGCACTCTAAGCTGTGTGTGTGTGTAATCGCACTCTAAGCTGTGTGTGTGCGTAATCGGACTCTCAGCTGTGTGTGCGTAATCGCACTCTAAGCTGTGTGTGTGCATAATCGCACTCTAAGCTGTGTGTTTGCGTAATCGCACTCTAAGCTGTGTGTGCGTAATCGCAATCGAAGCTGTGCGTGTGTGCGTAATCGCACTCTAAGCTGTGCGGCGTGTGTAATCGCACTCTAAGAGGGGTCTGCGAGGATAATTACACTCTAGGCTGTGTGTGCCATGTAATCGCACTCTAGGCTGTGTATGCTGTGTAATCGCATTCAATGCTGTCTGTGCCGTCTAATCGCACTCTAGGCTGTGTGTGCAATCGCACTCTAAGCTGTGTGTGTGTGTAATCGCACTCTAAGCTGTGTGTGTGCGTAATCGCACTCTCAGCTGTGTGTTTGCGTAATCTCACTCTAAGCTGTGTGTGCGTAATCGCACTCTAGGCTGTGTGTGCAATCGCACTCTAAGCTGTGTGTGCAATTGCACTCAAAGCTGTGTGTAATCGCCCTCTAAGCTGTGTGTGTAATTGCATTCTAAGCTGTGTGTGTAGCCGCACTCTAAACTGTGTGTGTAGCCGCACTCTAAGCTGTGTGTGTGCGTAATCGCACTCTAAGCTGTGTGGGTACGTAATCGCACTCTAAGCTGTGTGTGTGCGTAATCGCACTCTAAGCTGTGTGTGTGTGTAATCACACTCTAAGCTGTGTGTGCGCGTAATCGCACTCTAAGCTGTGTGTGCGTAATCGCACTCTAAGCTGTGTGTATGCGTAATTGCACTCTAAGCTGTGTGTGTGCGTAATCGCACTCTAAGCTGTGTGTGCGCATAATCGCACTCTAAGCTGTGCGTGTGTGCGTAATCGCACTTTAAGCTGTGCATGTCTGTGTAATCGCACTCTATGCTGTGTGTGTGTGTAATCGCACTCTAAGCTGTGTGTGTGCGTAATCGCACTCTAAGCTGTGTGTGCGTAATCGCATTCTAAGCTGTGCGTGTGTGCGTAATCGCACTCCAAGCTATGCGTGTGTGTGTAATCGCACTCTAAGCTGTGCGTGTGTGTAATCGCACTCTAAGCGGTGCGTGTGTGTAATCGCACTCTAAGCTGTGTGTGTAATCGCACTCAAAGCTGTGCGTGCGTGTGTAATCGCACTCTAAGCTCTGCGTGCATGTGTAATCGCACTCTAAGTTGTGCTTGCGTGTGTAATCGCACTCTAAGCTGTGCGTGCATGTGTAATCGCACTCTAAGCTGTGCGGCGTGTGTAATCGAACCCTAAGCTGTGCGGCGTGTGTAATCGCACTCTAAGCTGTGCGTGCGTGTGTAATCGCACTCTAAGCTGTGCGGCGTGTGTAATCGCACTCTCAGCTGTGTGGCGTATGTAATCGCACTCTAAGCTGTGTGTGCCGTGTAATCGCACTCTCAGCGGTGTGTGCCGTGTAATCACACTCTAGGCTGTGTGTGCAATCGCACTCTGAGCTTTGTGTGCAATCGCACTCTAAGCTGTGTGTGCAATCGCACTTTAAGCTGTGTGTGCAATCGCACTCTAAGCTGTGTGTAATCGCCCTCTAAGCTGTATGTGTAATTGCATTCTAAGCAGTGTGTGTAGACGCACTCTAAGCTGTGTGTGTAGTCGCACTCTAAGCTGTGTGTGTGCGTAATCGCACTCAAAGCTGTGTGTGTGCGTAATCGCACTCTATGCTGTGTGTGTGTAATCGCACATTAAGCTGTGTGCGTGTAATCGCACTCTAAGCTGTGTGTAGCCGCACTCTAAGCTGTGTGTGTAGCCGCACTCTAAGCTGTGTGAGTGCGTAATCGCACTCTAAGCTGTGTGTGTAGCCGCACTCTAAGCTGTGTGTGTAGCCGCACTCTAAGCTGTGTGTCTAGCCGCACTCTAAGCTGTGTGAGTGCATAATCGCACTCTAAGCTGTGTGTGTAGCCGCACTCTAAGCTGTGTGTCTAGCCGCACTCTAAGCTGTGTGTGTGCGTAATCGCACCTAAGCTGTGTGTGTGCGTAATCGCACTCTAAGCTGTGTGTGTGCGTAATCGCACTCTAAGCTGTGTGTGTGCGTAATCGCACTCTAAGCTGTGTGTGCGCGTAATCGCACTCTAAGCTGTGTGTGCGTAATCGCACTCTAAGCTGTGTGTGTGTGCGTAATCATACTCTAAGCTATGCGTGTGTGTGTAATCGCACTCTAAGCTGTGCGTGTGTGTAATCGCACTCTAAGCTGTGTGTGCAATCGCACTCTAAGCTGTGTGTAATCGCACTCTGAGCTGTGTGCAATCGCACTCTAAGCTGTGTGTGCAATCGCACTCTAAGCTGTATATGTAATCAGACTCTAAAGTCTCTGTGTGTGTAATCGCCCTCTAAAATGAGTGTGTAATTGCATTCTAAGCTCCGTGTGCGTAATCGCTCTCTAAGCTGTGTGCGTGCGCAATCGCACTCTAAGCTGTGTGTGTGCATAATCGCACTCTAAACTGTGTGTGCATAATCGCACTCTAAGCTGTGTGTGTGCATAATCGCACTCTAAGCTGTGTGTGCGCATAATCGCACTCTAAGCTGTGCGTGTGCGTAATCGCACTCTAAGCTGTGCATGTCTGTGTAATCGCACTCTATGCTGTGTGTGTGTGTAATCGCACTCTAAGCTGTGTGTGTGCGTAATCGCACTCTAAGCTGTGTGTGCGTAATCGCATTCTAAGCTGTGCGTGTGTGCGTAATCGCACTCTAAGCTATGCGTGTGTGTGTAATCGCACTCTAAGCTGTGCGTGTGTGTAATCGCACTCTAAGCGGTGCGTGTGTGTAATCGCACTCTAAGCTGTGTGTGTAATCGCACTCTAAGCTGTGCGTGCGTGTGTAATCGCACTCTAAGCTCTGCGTGCATGTGTAATCGCACTCTAAGTTGTGCTTGCGTGTGTAATCGCACTCTAAGCTGTGCGTGCGTGTGTAATCGCACTCTAAGCTGTGCGGCGTGTGTAATCGCACTCTAAGCTGTGCGGCATGTGTAATCGCACTCTAAGCTGTGCTTGCGTGTGTAATCACACTCTAAGCTGTGCGGCGTGTGTAATCGCACTCTCAGCTGTGTGGCGTATGTAATCGCACTCTAAGCTGTGTGTGCCGTGTAATCGCACTCTAGGCTGTGTGTGCCGTGTAATCACACTCTAGGCTGTGTGTGCAATCGCACTCTGAGCTTTGTGTGCAATTGCACTCTAAGCTGTGTGTGCAATCGCACTTTAAGCTGTGTGTGCAATCGCACTCTAAGCTGTGTGTAATCGCCCTCTAAGCTGTATGTGTAATTGCATTCTAAGCAGTGTGTGTAGATGCACTCTAAGCTGTGTGTGTAGTCACACTCTAAGCTGTGTGTGTGCGTAATCGCACTCAAAGCTGTGTGTGTGCGTAATCGCACTCTAAGCTGTGTGTGTGTAATCGCACATTAAGCTGTGTGCGTGTAATCGCACTCTAAGCTGTGTGTAGCCGCACTCTAAGCTGTGTGTGTAGCCGCACTCTAAGCTGTGTGAGTGCGTAATCGCACTCTAAGCCGTGTGTGTAGCCGCACTCTAAGCTGTGCGTGTAGCTGCACTATAAGCTGTGTGAGTGCGTAATCGCACTCTAAGCTGTGTGAGTGCATAATCGCACTCTAAGCTGTGTGTGTAGCCGCACTCTAAGCTGTGTGTCTAGCCGCACTCTAAGCTGCGTGTGTGCGTAATCGCACTCTAAGCTGTGTGTGTGCGTAATCGCACTCTAAGCTGTGTGTGTGCATAGTCGCACTCTAAACTGTGTGTGCATAATCGCACTCTAAGCTGTGTGTGTGTGTAATCGCACTCTAAGCTGTGTGTGCGTAATCGCACTCTCAGCTGTGCATGCATAATCGCACTCTAAGCTGTGTGTGTGCGTAATCACACTCTAAGCTGTGAGTGTGCGTAATCGCACTCTAAGCTGTGTGTGCGTAATCGCACTCTAGGCTGTGCGTGTGTGCGTAATCACACTCTAAGCTGTGCATGTGTGTGTAATCGCACTCTAAGCTTGTGTGTAATCGCACTCTAAGCTGTGCGTGCGTGTGTAATTGCACTCTAAGCTCTGCGTGCATGTGTAATCGCACTCTAAGCGGTGCTTGCATGTGTAATCGCACTCTAAGCTGTGCGTGCGTGTGTAATCGCACTCTAAGCTGTGCGGTATGTGTAATCGCACTCTAAGAGGTGTGAGCGAGGGTAATCGCACTCTAGGCTGTGTGTGCCGTGTAATCGCACTCAAGGCTGTGTGCCGTGTAATCGCACTCTAGGCTGTCTGTGCCATGTAATTGCACTCTAGACTGTGTGTGCAATCGCACTCTAAGCTGTGTGTGCAATCGCAATCTAAGCTGTTGTGCAATCGCACTCTAAGCTGTGTGTGTAATCGCACTCTAAGCTGTGTGTAATCGCCCTCTAAGCTGTGTGTGTAACTGCATTCTAAGCTGTGTGTGTAGCCGCACTCTAAGCTGTGTGTGTAGCCGCAGTCTAAGCTGTGTGTGTGCGTAATCGCACTCTAAGCTGTGTGGGTGCGTAATCGCACTCTAAGCTGTGTGTGTGCATAATCGCACTCTAAGCTGTGTGTGTGTGTAATCGCACTCTAAGCTGTGTGTGCGTAATCGCACTCTCAGCTGTGTGTGCGTAATCGCACTCTAAGCTGTGTGTGTGCGTAATTGCACTCCAAGCTGTGTGTGTGCGTAATCGCACTCTAAGCTGTGTGTGCGCATAATCGCACTCTAAGCTGTGCGTGTGTGCGTAATCGCACTCTAAGCTGTGCATGTGTGTGTAATCGCACTCTAAGCTGTGCGTGTGTGTAATCGCACTCTAAGCTGTGTGTGTGCGTAATCGCACTCTAAGCTGTGTGTGCGTAATCACATTCTAAGCTGTGCGTGTGTGCGTAATCGCACTCCAAGTTATGCGTGTGCGTGTAATCGCACTCTAAGCTCTGTGTGCGTGTGTAATCGCACTCTAAGCTGTGCTTGCATGTGTAATCGCACTCTAAGCTGTGCGTGCGTGTGTAATCGCACTCGAAGCTGTGTGTGCGTGTGTAATCGCATTCTAAGCTGTGCGTCGTGTGTAATCGCACTCTAAGAGGTGTGTGCGGGGGTAATCGCACTCTAGGCTGTGTGTGCCGTGTAATCATACTCAAGGCTGTGTGTGCCGTGTAATCACATTCTAGGCTGTGTGTGCCGTGTAATCGCACTCTAGGCTGTGTGTGCAATCGCACTCTAAGCTTTGTGTGCAATCGCACTCTAAGCTGTGTGTGCAATCGCACTCGAAGCTGTGTGCGCAATCGCACTCTAAGCTGTTTGTGTAATCGCACTCTAAGCTGTGAGTAATCGCCCTCTAAGCTGTGTGTGTAATTGCATTCTAAGTTGTGTGTGTAATCTCACTCTAAGCTGTGTGTGTGTGTGCAATTGCACTCTAAGTTCTGTGTGTGTGTGTAATCACACTCTAAGCTGTATGTGCAATCGCACTCCAAACCGTGTGTGTGTGTAATCGCACATTAAGCTGTGTGTGTGTGTAATCGCACATTAAGCTGTGTGTGTGTAATCGCACTCTAAGCTGTGTGTGTGTAGCCGCACTCTAAGCTGTGTGTGTAGCCGCACTCTAAGCTGTGTGTGTGCGTAATAGCACTCTAAGCTGTGTGAATGCGTAATCGCACTCTAAGCTGTGTGTGTGCGTAATCGCACTCTAAGCTGTGTGTGTGCATAATCACACTCTAAGCTGTGTATGTGCGTAATCGCACTCAAAGCTGTGTGTGTGCGTAATCGCACTCTAAGCAGTGTGTGTGCGTAATCGCACTCTAAGCTGCGTGTGCGCACGTAATCGCACTCTAAGCTGTGTGTGCGCGTAATCGCACTCTAAGCTGTGTGTGCGTAATCGCACTCTAAGCTGTGCGTGTGTGCGTAATCGTACTCTAAGCTATGCGTGTGTGTGTAATCGCACTCTAAGCTATGCGTGTGTGTAATCGCACTCTAAGCTGTGTCTGCAATCGCACTCTCAGCTGTGTGTGTAATCGCACTCTAAGCTGTGTGTAATCGCCCTCTAAGCTGTGTGTGTAATTGCATTCGAAGTTGTGTGTGCAATCACACTCTAAGCTGTGTGTGTGTGTGTAATTGCACTCTAAGTTCTGTGTGTGTGTGTAATCGCACTCTAAGATGTATGTGCAATCGCACTCTAAACCGTGTGTGTGTGTAATCACACATTAAGCTGTGTGTGTGTAATCGCACATTAAGCTGTGTGTGTGTAATCGCACTCTGAGCTGTGTGTGTAGCCGCACTCTAAGCCGTGTGTGTGTGTAATCGCACTCTAAGCTGTGTGTGTGCGTAATCGCACTCTAAGCTGTGTGTGTGCATAATCGCACTCTAAACTGTGTGTGCGTAATCGCACTCTAAGCTGTGTGTGTGTGTAATCGCACTCTCAGCCGTGTGTGCGTAATCGCACTCTCAGCTATGTGTGTGCGTAATCGCACTCTAAGCTGTGTGTGTGCGTAATCGCACTCTAAGCTGTGTGTGCGTAATCGCACTCTAAGCTGTGTGTGTGCGTAATCGCACTCTCAGCTGTGTGTGTGCGTAATCGCACTCTAAGCTGTGTGTGCGCATAATCGCACTCTAAGCTGTGTGTGCGTAATCGCACTCTAAGCTGTGCGTGTGTGCGTAATCGCAATCTAAGCTGTGCGTGTGTGCGTAATCGCACTCTAAGCTGTGCATGTGCGTAATCGCACTCTAAGCTATTCGTGTGTGTGTGTAATCGCACTCTAAGCTGTGCGTGTGTGTAATCGCACTCTAAGCCGTGCGTGTGTGTGTAATCGCACTCTAAGCTGTGGGTGTGTAATCGCACTCTAAGCTGTGCGTGCGTGTGTAATTGCACTCTAAGCTCTGCGTGCTTGTGTAATCGCACTCTCAGCTGTGCTTGTGTGTGTAATCGCACTCTAAGCTGTACGTGCGTGTGTCATCGCACTCTAAGCTGTGCGGCGTGTGTAATCGCACTCTAAGCTGTGCGTGCGTGTGTAATTGAATTCTAAGAGGTGTGTGCGAGGGTAATCGCCCTCTAGGCTGTGCGCGCCGTGTAATCGCACTATAGGCTGTGTGTGCCGTGTAATCGCACTCTAGGCTGTGTGTGCAATCGCACTATAAGCTTGTGTTCAATCGCACTCTAAGCTGTGTGTGCAATCGCACTCTAAGCCGTGTGTGTAATCGCACTCTAAGCTGTGTGTAATCGCCCTCTAAGCTGTGTGTGTAATTGCATTCTAAGCTGTGTGTGCAATCACACTCTAAGCTGTGTGTATGTGTAATTGCACTCTAAGTTCTGTGTGTGTGTGTAATCGCACTCTAAGCTGTATGTGCAATCGCACTCTAAACCGTGTGTGTGTGTGTAATCGCACATTAAGCTATGTGTGTGTAATCGCACATTAAGCTGTGTGTGTAGCCGCACTCTAAGCTGTGTGTCTAGCCGCACTCTAAGCTGTGTGTGTAGCCGCACACTAAGTTGTGTGTGTAGCCGCACTCTAAGCTGTGTGTGTAGCCGCACTCTAAGCTGTGTGTGCAGACTGACTCTAAGCTGTGTGCGTAATCGCACTCGAAGCTGTGCGAGCATGTGTAATCGCACTCTAAGCTGTGTGTGCGCGTGTAGTGGCATTCTAAGCTGTGTGTGCGCCTGTGTAATTGCACTCTAAGCTGTGTGTGCGTGTGTACTCGCACCCTAAACTGTGTGCATGTGTAATCGCACTCTAAGCTTTGTGTGTGTGTAATCGCACTGTAAGCTGTATGTGCAATCGCACTCTAAGCTGTGTGTGCAATCGCACGCTAAGCTGTGTGTGCAATCGCACGCTAAGCTGTGTGTGCAATCGCACGCTAAGCTGTGTGTGCAATCGCACTCTAAGCTGTGGTGTGTGTAATCGCACTGTAAGCTGTTCGTGCAATCGCACTGTAAGCTGTGTGTGCAATCGCACGCTAAGCTGTGTGTGCAATCGCACGCTAAGCTGTGTGTGCAATCGCACGCTAAGCTGTGTGTGTGTAATCACACTGTAAGCCGTATGTGGAATCGCACGCTAAGCTGTGTGTGCAATCGCATTCTAAACAGTGTGTGTGTAATCGCACTGTAACCTGTATGTGCAATTGCACTCTAAGCTGTGTGTGTAGCCGCACTCTAAGCTGTGTGTCTAGCCGCACTCTAAGCTGTGTGTGTGCATAATCGCACTCTAAGCTGTGTGTGTGCGTAATCGCACTCTAAGCTGTGTGTGTGCATAATCGCACTCTAAGCTGTGTGTGTGCGTAATCGCACTCTAAGCTGTGTGTGCGCGTAATCGCACTCTAAGCTGTGTGTGCGTAATCGCACTCTAAGCTGTGTATGTGTGCGTAATCATACTCTAAGCTATGCGTGTGTGTGTAATCGCACTCTAAGCTGTGCGTGTGTGTAATCGCACTCTAAGCTGTGTGTGCAATCGCACTCTAAGCTGTGTGTAATCGCACTCTGAGCTGTGTGCAATCGCACTCTAAGCTGTGTGTGCAATCGCACTCTAAGCTGTATATGTAATCAGACTCTAAAGTCTCTGTGTGTGTAATCGCCCTCTAAACTGAGTGTGTAATTGCATTCTAAGCTCCGTGTGCGTAATCGCTCTCTAAGCTGTGTGTGTGCGCAATCGCACTCTAAGCTTTGTGTGTGCATAATCGCACTCTAAACTGTGTGTGCATAATCGCACTCTAAGCTGTGTGTGTGTGTAATCGCACTCTAAGCTGTGTGTGTGCGTAATTGCACTCTAAGCTGTGTGTGTGCGTAATCGCACTCTAAGCTGTGTGTGCGCATAATCGCACTCTAAGCTGTGCGTGTGTGCGTAATCGCACTCTAAGCTGTGCATGTCTGTGTAATCGCACTCTATGCTGTGTGTGTGTGTAATCGCACTCTAAGCTGTGTGTGTGCGTAATCGCACTCTAAGCTGTGTGTGCGTAATCGCATTCTAAGCTGTGCGTGTGTGCGTAATCGCACTCCAAGCTATGCGAGTGTGTGTAATCGCACTCTAAGCTGTGCGTGTGTGTAATCGCACTCTAAGCGGTGCGTGTGTGTAATCGCACTCTAAGTTGTGTGTGTAATCGCACTCTAAGCTGTGCGCGCGTGTGTAATCGCACTCTAAGCTCTGCGTGCATGTGTAATCGCACTCTAAGTTGTGCTTGCGTGTGTAATCGCACTCTAAGCTGTGCGTGCATGTGTAATCGCACTCTAAGCTGTGCGGCGTGTGTAATCACACTCTAAGCTGTGCGGCGTGTGTAATCGCACTCTAAGCTGTGCGTGCGTGTGTAATCGCACTCTAAGCTGTGCGGCGTGTGTAATCGCACTCTCAGCTGTGTGGCGTATGTAATCGCACTCTAAGCTGTGTATGCCGTGTAATCGCACTCTAGGCTGTGTGTGCCGTGTAATCACACTCTAGGCTGTGTGTGCAATCGCACTCTGAGCTTTGTGTGCAATTGCACTCTAAGCTGTGTGTGCAATCGCACTTTAAGCTGTGTGTGCAATCGCACTCTAAGCTGTGTGTAATCGCCCTCTAAGCTGTATGTGTAATTGCATTCTAAGCAGTGTGTGTAGACGCACTCTAAGCTGTGTGTGTAGTCACACTCTAAGCTGTGTGTGTGCGTAATCGCACTCAAAGCTGTGTGTGTGCGTAATCGCACTCTAAGCTGTGTGTGTGTAATCGCACATTAAGCTGTGTGCGTGTAATCGCACTCTAAGCTGTGTGTAGCCGCACTCTAAGCTGTGTGTGTAGCCGCACTCTAAGCTGTGTGAGTGCGTAATCGCACTCTAAGCTGTGTGTGTAGCCGCACTCTAAGCTGTGTGTGTAGCCGCACTCTAAGCTGTGTGAGTGCGTAATCGCACTCTAAGCTGTGTGAGTGCATAATCGCACTCTAAGCTGTGTGTGTAGCCGCACTCTAAGCTGTGTGTCTAGCCGCACTCTAAGCTGTGTGTGTGCGTAATCGCACTCTAAGCTGTGTGTGTGCGTAATCGCACTCTAAGCTGTGTGTGTGCGTAATCGCACTCTAAGCTGTGTGTGTGCGTAATCGCACTCTAAGCTGTGTGTGCGCGTAATCGCACTCTAAGCTGTGTGTGCGTAATCGCACTCTAAGCTGTGTGTGTGTGCGTAATCATACTCTAAGCTATGCGTGTGTGTGTAATCGCACTCTAAGCTGTGCGTGTGTGTAATCGCACTCTAAGCTGTGTGTGCAATCGCACTCTAAGCTGTGTGTAATCGCACTCTGAGCTGTGTGCAATCGCACTCTAAGCTGTGTGTGCAATCGCACTCTAAGTTGTATATGTAATCAGACTCTAAACTCTCTGTGTGTGTAATCGCCCTCTAAACTGAGTGTGTAATTGCATTCTAAGCTCCGTGTGCGTAATCGCTCTCTAAGCTGTGTGTGTGCGCAATCGCACTCTAAGCTTTGTGTGTGCATAATCGCACTCTAAACTGTGTGTGCATAATCGCACTCTAAGCTGTGTGTGTGTGTAATCGCACTCTAAGCTGTGTGTGTGCGTAATCGGACTCTCAGCTGTGTGTGCGTAATCGCACTCTAAGCTGTGTGTGTGCGTAATCGCACTCTAAGTTGTGTGTTTGCGTAATCGCACTCTAAGCTGTGTGTGCGTAATCGCAATCTAAGCTGTGCGTGTGTGCGTAATCGCACTCTAAGCTGTGCGGCGTGTGTAATCGCACTCTAAGAGGTGTCTGCAAGGGTAATTACACTCTAGGCTGTGTGTGCCATGTAATCGCACTCTAGGCTGTGTGTGCCGTGTAATCGCATTCAATGCTGTCTGTGCCGTCTAATCGCACTCTAGGCTGTGTGTGCAATCACACTCTAAGCTGTGTGTGTGTGTAATCGCACTCTAAGCTGTGTGTGTGCGTAATCGCACTCTCAGCTGTGTGTTTGCGTAATCTAACTCTAAGCTGTGTGTGCGTAATCGCACTCTAGGCTGTGTGTGCAATCGCACTCTAAGCTGTGTGTGCAATCGCACTCTAAGCTGTGTGGGCAATCGCACTCTAAGCTGTGTGTGTAATCGCACTCAAAGCTGTGTGTAATCGCCCTCTAAGCTGTGTGTGTAATTGCATTCTAAGCTGTGTGTGTAGCCGCACTCTAAGCTGTGTGTGTAGCCGCACTCTAAGCTGTGTGTGTGCGTAATCGCACTCTAAGCTGTGTGGGTACGTAATCGCACTCTAAGCTGTGTGTGTGCGTAATCGCACTCTAAGCTGTGTGTGTGTGTAATCGCACTCTAAGCTGTGTGTGCGCGTAATCACACTCTAAGCTGTGTGTGCATAATCGCACTCTAAGCTGTGTGTGCGTAATCGCACTCTAAGCTGTGTGTGTGCGTAATCGCACTCTAAGCTGTGTGTGTGCGTAATCGCACTCTAAGCTGTGTGTGTGTGTAATCGCACTCTCAGCCGTGTGTGCGTAATCGCACTCTATGCTGTGTGTGTGCGTAATCGCACTCTAAGCTGTGTGTGTGCGTAATCGCACTCTAAGCTGTGTGTGCGTAATCGCACTCTAAGCTGTGTGTGTGCGTAATCGCACTCTCAGCTGTGTGTGTGCGTAATCGCACTCTAAGCTGTGTGTGCGCGTAATCGCACTCTAAGCTGTGTGTGCGTAATCGCACTCTAAGCTGTGCGTGTGTGCGTAATCGCAATCTAAGCTGTGCGTGTGTGCGTAATCGCACTCTAAGCTGTGCATGTGCGTAATCGCACTCTAAGCTATTCGTGTGTGTGTGTAATCGCACTCTAAGCTGTGCGTGTGTGTAATCGCACTCTAAGCCGTGCGTGTGTGTGTAATCGCACTCTAAGCTGTGGGTGTGTAATCGCACTCTAAGCTGTGCGTGCGTGTGTAATCGCACTCTAAGCTGTGTGTATGTGTAATTGCACTCTAAGTTCTGTGTGTGTCTGTAATCGCACTCTAAGCTGTATGTGCAATCGCACTCTAAACCGTGTGTGTGTGTGTAATCGCACATTAAGCTGTGTGTGTGTAATCGCACATTAAGCTGTGTGTGTAGCCGCACTCTAAGCTGTGTGTCTAGCCGCACTCTAAGCTGTGTGTGTAGCCGCACACTAAGTTGTGTGTGTAGCCGCACTCTAAGCTGTGTGTGTAGCCACACTCTAAGCTGTGTGTGTAGACTGACTCTAAGCTGTGTGCGTAATCGCACTCGAAGCTGTGCGAGCATGTGTAATCGCACTCTAAGCTGTGTGTGCGCGTGTAGTGGCATTCTAAGCTGTGTGTGCACCTGTGTAATTGCACTCTAAGCTGTGTGTGCGTGTGTACTCGCACCCTAAACTGTGTGCATGTGTAATCGCACTCTAAGCTTTGTGTGTGTGTAATCGCACTGTAAGCTGTATGTGCAATCGCACTCTAAGCTGTGTGTGCAATCGCACGCTAAGCTGTGTGTGCAATCGCACGCTAAGCTGTGTGTGCAATCGCACGCTAAGCTGTGTGTGCAATCGCACTCTAAGCTGTGGTGTGTGTAATCGCACTGTAAGCTGTTCGTGCAATCGCACTGTAAGCTGTGTGTGCAATCGCACGCTAAGCTGTGTGTGCAATCGCACGCTAAGCTGTGTGTGCAATCGCACTCTAAGCTGTGTGTGTAATCGCACTGTAAGCCGTATGTGCAATCGCACGCTAAGCTGTGTGTGCAATCGCATTCTAAACTGTGTGTGTGTGTAATCGCACTGTAACCTGTATGTGCAATTGCACTCTAAGCTGTGTGTGCAATCGCATGCTAAGCTGTGTGTGCAATCGCACGCTAAGCGGTGTGTGCAATCGCACTCTAAGCTGTGTGTGCAATTGCACTTTAAGCTGTGTGTGCAAACGCACTCTAAGCTGTAAGTGGAATCACACTCTAAGCTGTTTGTGTGCGTAATCGCACTCTAAGCTGTGTGTGTGTGTAATCGCACTCTAAGCTGTGTGTGCAAGTGCACTCTAAGCTGTGTGTGTAATCGCACTCTAAGCTGTGTGCAATCGCACTCTAAGCTGTGTGTGTGTGTAGTCGCACTCTAAGCTGTGTGTGTGTGTAGTCGCACTCTAAGCTGTGTTTGTGTGTAATCGCACTCTCAGCTGTGTGTGTGTGTAATCGCACTGTAAGCTGTGTGTGTGTGTAATCGCACTCTCAGCTGTGTGTGCAATCGCACTCTCAGCTGTGTGTGCAATCGCACTCTCAGCTGTGTGTGCAATCGCACTCTCAGCTGTGTGTGCAATCGCACTCTCAGCTGTGTGTGCAATCGCACTCTCAGCTGTGTGTGCAATCGCACTCTCAGCTGTGTGTGCAATCGCACTCTCAGCTCTGTGTGCAATCGCACTCTCAGCTGTGTGCAATTGCACTCTCAGCTGTGTGTGCAATCGCACTCTCAGCTGTGTGTGCAATCGCACTCTAAGCTGTGTGCAATCGCACTCTAAGCTGTGTGTGCAATCACACTCTAAGCTGTGTGTGTGTGTGTAATTGCACTAAGTTCTGTGTGTGTGTAATCGCACTCTAAGCTGTATGTGCAATCACACTCCAAACTGTGTGTGTGTAATCGCACATTAAGCTGTGTGTGTGTAATCGCACATTAAGCTGTGTGTGTGTAATCGCACTTTAAGCTGTATGTGTGTAGTCGCACTCTAAGCTGTGTGTGCAGCCGCACACTAAGCTGTGTGTGTAGCCGCACTCTAAGCTGTGTGTGTGCGTAATAGCACTCTGAGCTGTGTGTGTGCGTAATAGCACTCTGAGCTGTGTGTGTGCGTAATCGCACTCTAAGCTGTGTGTGTGCGTAATCGCACTCTAAGCTGTGTGTGTGCGTAATCGCACTCTAAGCTGTGTGTGTGCGTAATCGCACTCTAAGCTGCGTGTGTGCGTAATTGCACTCTAAGCTGCGTGTGTGCGTCATCGCACTCTAAGCTGTGTGTGTGCGTAATCGCACTCTAAGCTGTGTGTGCGTAATCGCACTCTAAGCTGTGCGTGTGCGTAATCGTACTCTAAGCTATGCGTGTGTGTGTAATCGCACTCTAAGCTGTGCGTGTGTGTAATCGCACTCTAAGCTGCGTGTGCAATCGCACTCTAAGCTGTGTGTGTAATCGCACTCTAAGCTGTGTGTAATCGCCCTCTAAGCTGTGTGTGTAATTGCATTCTCAGTTGTGTGTGCAATCACACTCTAAGCTGTGTGTGTGTGTCTGTAATTGCACTCTAAGTTCTGTGTGTGTGTCTAATCCCATTCCAAGCTGTATGTGCAATCGCACTCTAAACCGTGTGTGTGTGTAATCACACATTAAGCTGTGTGTGTGTAATCGCACATTAAGCTGTGTGTGTGTAATCGCACTCTAAGCTGTGTGTGTAGCCGCACTCTAAGCTGTGTGTGTAGCCGCACTCTAAGCTGTGTGTGTGCGTCATCGCACTCTAAGCTGTGTGTGTAGCCGCACTCTAAGCTGTGTGTGTAGCCGCACTCTCAGCTGTGTGTGTGCGTAATCGCACTCTAAGATGTGTGTGTGCGTAATCGCACTCTAAGCTGTGTGTGTCCATAATCGCACTCTAAACTGTGTGCGTAATCGCACTCTAAGCTGTGTGTGTGTGTAATCGCATTCTAAGCTGTGTGTGTGCGTAATCGCACTCTAAGCTGTGTGTGTGCGTAATCGCACTCTAAGCTGTGTGTGTGCGTAATCGCACTCTAAGCTGTGTGTGCGCGTAATCGCACTCTAAGCTGTGTGTGCGTAATCGCACTCTAAGCTGTGTGTGTGTGCGTAATCATACTCTAAGCTATGCGTGTGTGTGTAATCGCACTCTAAGCTGTGCGTGTGTGTAATCGCACTCTAAGCTGTGTGTGCAATCGCACTCTAAGCTGTGTGTAATCGCACTCTGAGCTGTGTGCAATCGCACTCTAAGCTGTGTGTGTAATCGCACTGTAAGCCGTATGTGCAATCGCACGCTAAGCTGTGTGTGCAATCGCATTCTAAACTGTGTGTGTGTGTAATCGCACTGTAACCTGTATGTGCAATTGCACTCTAAGCTGTGTGTGCAATCGCATGCTAAGCTGTGTGTGCAATCGCATGCTAAGCGGTGTGTGCAATCGCACTCTAAGCTGTGTGTGCAATTGCACTTTAAGCTGTGTGTGCAAACGCACTCTAAGCTGTAAGTGGAATCACACTCTAAGCTGTTTGTGTGCGTAATCGCACTCTAAGCTGTGTGTGTGTGTAATCGCACTCTAAGCTGTGTGTGCAAGTGCACTCTAAGCTGTGTGTGTAATCGCACTCTAAGCTGTGTGCAATCGCACTCTAAGCTGTGTGTGTGTGTAGTCGCACTCTAAGCTGTGTGTGTGTGTAGTCGCACTCTAAGCTGTGTTTGTGTGTAATCGCACTCTAAGCTGTGTGTGTGTGTAATCGCACTGTAAGCTGTGTGTGTGTGTAATCGCACTCTCAGCTGTGTGCAATCGCACTCTCAGCTGTGTGTGCAATCGCACTCTCAGCTGTGTGTGCAATCGCACTCTCAGCTGTGTGTGCAATCGCACTCTCAGCTGTGTGTGCAATCGCACTCTCAGCTGTGTGTGCAATCGCACTCTCAGCTGTGTGTGCAATCGCACTCTCAGCTCTGTGTGCAATCGCACTCTCAGCTGTGTGCAATTGCACTCTCAGCTGTGTGTGCAATCGCACTCTCAGCTGTGTGTGCAATCGCACTCTAAGCTGTGTGCAATCGCACTCTAAGCTGTGTGTGCAATCACACTCTAAGCTGTGTGTGTGTGTGTAATTGCACTAAGTTCTGTGTGTGTGTAATCGCACTCTAAGCTGTATGTGCAATCACACTCCAAACTGTGTGTGTGTAATCGCACATTAAGCTGTGTGTGTGTAATCGCACATTAAGCTGTGTGTGTGTAATCGCACTTTAAGCTGTATGTGTGTAGTCGCACTCTAAGCTGTGTGTGCAGCCGCACACTAAGCTGTGTGTGTAGCCGCACTCTAAGCTGTGTGTGTGCGTAATAGCACTCTGAGCTGTGTGTGTGCGTAATAGCACTCTGAGCTGTGTGTGTGCGTAATCGCACTCTAAGCTGTGTGTGTGCGTAATCGCACTCTAAGCTGTGTGTGTGCGTAATCGCACTCTAAGCTGTGTGTGTGCGTAATCGCACTCTAAGCTGCGTGTGTGCGTAATTGCACTCTAAGCTGCGTGTGTGCGTCATCGCACTCTAAGCTGTGTGTGTGCGTAATCGCACTCTAAGCTGTGTGTGCGTAATCGCACTCTAAGCTGTGCGTGTGCGTAATCGTACTCTAAGCTATGCGTGTGTGTGTAATCGCACTCTAAGCTGTGCGTGTGTGTAATCGCACTCTAAGCTGCGTGTGCAATCGCACTCTAAGCTGTGTGTGTAATCGCACTCTAAGCTGTGTGTAATCGCCCTCTAAGCTGTGTGTGTAATTGCATTCTCAGTTGTGTGTGCAATCACACTCTAAGCTGTGTGTGTGTGTCTGTAATTGCACTCTAAGTTCTGTGTGTGTGTCTAATCCCATTCCAAGCTGTATGTGCAATCGCACTCTAAACCGTGTGTGTGTGTAATCACACATTAAGCTGTGTGTGTGTAATCGCACATTAAGCTGTGTGTGTGTAATCGCACTCTAAGCTGTGTGTGTAGCCGCACTCTAAGCTGTGTGTGTAGCCGCACTCTAAGCTGTGTGTGTGCGTCATCGCACTCTAAGCTGTGTGTGTAGCCGCACTCTAAGCTGTGTGTGTAGCCGCACTCTCAGCTGTGTGTGTGCGTAATCGCACTCTAAGATGTGTGTGTGCGTAATCGCACTCTAAGCTGTGTGTGTCCATAATCGCACTCTAAACTGTGTGCGTAATCGCACTCTAAGCTGTGTGTGTGTGTAATCGCATTCTAAGCTGTGTGTGTGCGTAATCGCACTCTCAGCTGTGTGTGTGCGTAATCGCACTCTCAGCTGTGTGTGTGCGTAATCGCACTCTAAGCTGTGTGTGTGCGTAATCGCACTCTAAGCTGTGTGTGTGCGTAATCGCACTCTAAGCTATGCTTGTGTGTGTAATCGCACTCTAAGCTGTGTGTGTCCATAATCGCACTCTAAACTGTGTGCGTAATCGCACTCTAAGCTGTGTGTGTGTGTAATCGCACTCTCAGCTGTGTGTGCGCGTAATCGCACTCTAAGCTGTGTGTGTGCGTAATCGCACTCTAAGCTGTGTGTGTGCGTAATCGCACTCTAAGCTATGCTTGTGTGTGTAATCGCACTCTAAGCTGTGCGTGTGTGTAATCGCACTATAAGCTGTGCGTGTGTGTGTAATCGCACTCTAAGCTGTGCGTCCGTGTGTAATCGCACTCTAAGCTGTGTGTGCGTGTGTAATCGCACTCTAAGCTCTGCGTGCATGTGTAATTGCACTCTAAGCTGTGCTTGTGTGTGTAAACGCACTCTAAGCTGTGCGGCGTGTGTAATCGCACTCTAAGCTGTGCGTGCGTGTGTAATTGCACTCTAAGAGGTGTGTGCGAGGGTAATCGCACTCTAGGCTGTGTGTGTCGTGTAATCGCACTCTAGGCTGTGTGTGCAATCGCACTATAAGCTTTGTGTGCAATCGCACTCTAAGCTGTGTGTGTGTAATCGCACTCTAAGCTGTGTGTGCAATCGCACTCTAAGCAGTGTGTGCAATCGCACTCTAAGCTGTGTGTGTAATCGCACTCTAAGCTGTGTGTAATTGCCCTCTAAGCTGTATGTGCAATCACACTCTAAACCGTGTGTGTGTGTGTAATCGCACATTAAGCTGTGTGTGTGTAATCGCACATTAAGCTGTGTGTGTAGCCGTACTCTAAGCTGTGTGTCTTGCCGCACTCTAAGCTGTGTGTGTAGCCGCATTCTAAGCTGTGTGTGTAGCCTCACTCTAAGCTGTGTGTGTAGCCTCACTCTAAGCTGTGTGCGTAATCGCACTCGAAGCTGTGCGTGCGTGTGTAATCGCACTCTAAGCTGTGTGTGCGCGTGTAGTGGCATTCTAAGCTGTGTGTGCGCCTGTGTAATTGCACTCTAAGCTGTGTGTGTGTGTGTACTCGCACCCTAAGCTGTGTGTGCGTGTGTAATCACACGATAGGCTGTGTGTGCATGTGTAATCGCACTCTAAGCTGTGTGTGTGTAATCGCACTGTAAGCTGTATGTGCAATCGCACTCTAAGCTGTGTGTGCAATCGCACGCTAAGCTGTGTGTGCAATCGCACGCTAAGCTGTGTGTGCAATCGCACGCTAAGCTGTGTGTGCAATCGCACTCTAAGCTGAGGTGTGTGTAATCGCACTGTAAGCTGTACGTGCAATCGCACTGTAAGCTGTGTGTGCAGTCGCACGCTAAGCTGTGTGTGCAATCGCACGCTAAGCTGTGTGTGCAATCACACGCTAAGCTGTGTGTGCAATCGCACTCTAAGCTGTGTGTGTGTAATCGCACTGTAAGCCATATGTGCAATCGCACGCTAAGCTGTGTGTGCAATCGCACGCTAAGCTGTGTGTGCAATCGCACGCTAAGCTGTGTGTGCAATCGCATTCTAAACTGTGTGTGTGTGTAATCGCACTGTAACCTGTATGTGCAATTGCACTCTAAGCTGTGTGTGCAATCGCATGCTAAGCTGTGTGTACAATCGCACGCTAAGCAGTGTGTGCAATCGCACTCTAAGCTGTGTGTGCAATTGCACTTTAAGCTGTGTGTGCAAACGCACGCTAAGCTGTAAGTGGAATCACACTCTAAGCTGTTTGTGTGCGTAATCGCACTCTAAGCTGTGTGTGTGTGTAATCGCACTCTAAGCTGTGTGTGCAAGTGCACTCTAAGCTGTGTGTGTAATCGCACTCTAAGCTGTGTGTGTGTGTAGTCACACTCTAAGCTGTGTGTGTGTGTAGTTGCACTCTAAGCTGTGTGTGTGTGTGTAATCGCACTCTAAGCTGTGTGTGTGTGTGTAATCGCACTCTCAGCTGTGTGTGCAATCGCACTCTCAGCTGTGTGTGCAATCGCACTCTCAGCTGTGTGTGCAATCGCACTCTCAGCTGTGTGTAATCGCACTCTCAGCTGTGTGTGCAATCGCACTCTCAGCAGTGTGTGCAATCGCACTCTCAGCAGTGTGTGCAATCGCACTCTCAGCAGTGTGTGCAATCGCACTCTCAGCAGTGTGTGCAATCGCACTCTCAGCTGTGTGTGCAATCGCACTCTCAGCTGTGTGTGCAATCGCACTCTCAACTGTGCGTGCAATCGCACTCTCAGCTGTGTGTGCAATCGCACTCTCAGCTGTGTGTGCAATCGCACTCTCAGCTGTGTGCAATCGCACTTTCAGCTGTGTGTGCAATCGCACTCTCAGCTGTGTGTGCAATCGCACTCTCAGCTGTGTGCAATTGCACTCTCAGCTGTGTGCAATCGCACTCTCAGCTGTGTGTGCAATCGCACTCTCAGCTGTGTGCAATCGCACTCTCAGCTGTGTGCAATCGCACTCTCAGCTGTGTGCAATCGCACTCTAAGCTGTGTGTGCAATCGCACTCTAAGCTGTGTGTGCAATCACACTCTCGGCTGTGTGTGCAATCGCACTCTAAGCTGTGTGTGCAATCGCACTCTAAGCTGTGTGTGCAATCACACTCTCGGCTGTGTGTGCAATCGCACTCTCAGCTGTGTGTGTACAATCACACTCAAAGGTGTGTGTGTGTAATCGTGCTCTAAACTGTGTGTGTGTAATATTTTGCGATTACACACACACACAGTTTAGAGTGCGATTACACACACACAGTTTAGAGTGTAATCGCTCTCTAAATTGTCTGTGTATGTAACCACACTAACTCTGGGCTGAATAATACAAGGGTTTCAGACACTCGCCCCCAGGAGGATAATCAGCACGGAGCCGACAAGCTCCATGGCAACCTACCAATCGCCATAAATAGCTGCGGAGCAACTAAACTGGGGCCAAGTGGAAATTTTGCCCCTCACTGGGAGGGAAGTCCCACATTCTGCCGCTTGTCAGCCAATCCAATTGACCAGCACCTGCATCAGTCCCAGCAGCACCAAGGGAACGGGAGGAGAAGGAAGAAGGCCCATGGGTCCCCGGAGCAGGTAAATCCAGGGTCTTGGGCAGGGAGGTTTTTGGCAGGTCGGCGGGGGTGGTGGGGGAGTGAGGGTGTTGGTTTAAGGCTGCAGGCAGGTAGGAAGGAAGGGAGTGTTCATTCTTAGGTGGACCACCCCACACCCACCTCTTCAAAGGGCAGCCCCCGAAGAGTGAACTGCCCATCCTTCCTTCCTGCTCTTTGAAGAACTTTTTTTAAAAATTGGGCTGCCCACGCCAAACGATTTATGGCATGGGCAGTCTATTATCAGGGTCAATTGGCTTGCTAACAGCCTAATTGACCCTGGATTATTTATTTAAATATGGCAGGCGAGCTGCCAATTTTGGTGCCTACCCAGCCCCCATATTTTGGAGGTGAGCTCGGAGGTGGGTGGGAAGGTGGTGTGAGGGGTACCTACCCATTTTACATGCCCCCCACCCAAAACATAAAATACAGCCCTGTGTGTGGAACCCTTCCTTAAAAACAGTTCGAGTAATCACACTGTAAAGTCATCCAATCACTCTGTAACAGTCTCTGTGTTATCACACCGTAACTGTGAACAGAATTTTTACGTCATCGGGCAGGCACAGTGGGCGGGACCGGGAGTGGCCGCACAACGGTCTGCTGTCTGCAATCGGGCCCCAACCGTGATTTCACATTGGCTGGCCAATTAACGAGTGCTAAAGTTTGTACATGCGCGCTCAGTCAAAGCTCCCTGAAGACACAGAGCTGCCAACCGTAAAATTTCACTTTAGTTAACTGTTTAATGGGCTTAATGGCCCTCTTAGTTGTTGGCTGGCATACTACTGACTCCCGTACACACCCGCCGACCAAAATATCGTGCGAGTGCGATGTCATCGCACGTTATTTCACACTTGCGTGTGTCAGGTGAGCGCCCGCTGCTGAGCTGAAAATCCTGCCCTTTGTCTCTAATCACAGTGTGCGTGTGAAATCACACTGTGAACTGTCTCTGTAATCACTCTATGAACTGTGTGTGCAATCACACTAACTGTGTGTGTAATTACTCCATAAAAAATGTTTGTGCAATCACACCTCAATCTGTGTGCAACCACTCCGTGAACTGTGTGTACATGATCACACTGTAAACTGGGTGTGTGTAATCACAATGTAACTGTGTGTCAACACGCTGTGAACTGTGTCTGTACTCACTCTGTAAACTACATGTTATTATGATGCCAGTTGGTGTCACTACTAGACAAGTCAGATCCCAGGATGGGTTGATAGATCCTAACTTTACTTCTTAGAAATGTAGAGGTTGGCTACTGAACAGAATCACAGGAGTCTGCTGGTGAACTTTTAACAAAAAAATAGAACATTAAACAATGAAAAATACATAAATTACACTTCTCCTTCACACACAATTATACCTTTGCAGATATATGTAAATTCATAAAGATAATACATGTTACAAAATCTATCTTATAATGTTCACAGTAAGTATACAGTCCATGTAAACCAATAGACGACCTGTGTCAAGCACACCACACTCCAAGATCAAGTGATAGATACCACCCAAAGCAGATGCTATGGATTTTTTATCAACTCCCAAGAGGTTCATTACACCATGAGCCAACGGGACTCATGGAAATTCTATCTTTCTCATGAGGGTTTCCAATCTCCACTCTCAAAGAACTCGCCTTGGAATTTTCTCCCATTTTCCCTCAGAAGTCTTCACAAGGATCCACTTCCAGGATTTTGATCTCTCCTGGATCGCCACATGCATTCAAGCTTCACCTTCTACATACACTCTCAGATACTCAGCTGTGCCAAGCAGAACACCACTGCTCCAAAAGCCCACAGTAAAGAGTCACAAACCTTAAGCTGTCTCCTCAGTACTTCTGGCTTCTTGCAAGCCCATTTTGTTCTAAGTCTACTCTCTGCAACTCTGTCTTTTTAACTTGGAGCATTTCTACTGCTTACTTTCAATTCAACTTAACAGGACCTGTTCCGGATCCCTGTCCGTGTTCCTTGGCTTGGCTGTCTTCCTGGGACCTCTTTCTGTCCCTCTCCCTAGTTTTTAGACCTTTCTAAAAACCTTTCTAGAACTGCTCCCTTGTCGAGCTTCTTCTGGCACGTTCTGCACAATGGCGTTCTTTTCTGGGTCACCTGACACCCTCTCCCCCTTTTCACAGTGTTTCACTTTCTCTTGTTTTCTTATTCAGCACAAGTGCAGAACTGGCTTCAAAAAACGAAAAAGGTCCTGATCTGAACATGCCCCGACTGCGCATGTGCGGCCGTTCCAGGTACGGCGCATGCGCAAACACCACTGAGGCCTGTCGGGAGCTGTAGTTCCCAATCTTGAGGGCTTGACTTTCGCTTTTTAAAAGTTAAGCTTTCTTCTTTATTTTCCTGGGCTCGCAACAAAGAGTGTATTCACATTGTAAACTATGTTGGTAGTCGCTCTATAAAGTGTGTGCGTAATCACTCGATAGAAACTGTGTGGAATCACACTGTACTTGGACTCGAAATCAAGTTCTGTCGAAGGGTCATGAGGACTCGAAACATCAACTCTTTTCCTCTCCGCCGATGCTGCCAGACCTGCTGAGTCTTTCCAGGTAATTCTGTTTTTGTTTTGGATTTCCAGCATCCGCAGTTTTCTTTGTTTTTATTTCACACTGTAATGTCTGTCCAATCTCTGTAAACGGTGCGTGGAATCACTCCATAAAAAACTGTGTGTGTAAATTTGGTGAGGAAAAGGTGAAGCTTGATTTAGGAGACATGGGGAGGAGTTTACACGCTTGTGTCAGGAGCCCCGCCCCCGGATTACACGCGCATAAACTTATTGGTCGAAGCCCCCACCCACCCCATAACTGCATCACATGATGAGTGATTGACAGGAGGGTGGGACAAAAGTCCAGTTACTACACTTTCTCCCCTTTTAAGTTTCTTACATTTACTATAAAATACATGTCAGAAAAGCTAGCAAACATTTGTACACTCTCTGGTGATTACAAATCAAGTCTCTGAGGAGCTCAGCGGAATTGGTTAGAGCATGTTGTTCTACTGAAGGCGACTCGTGAACAGGATTAACAGGATTTGGAGCGACACTCAGAGACACATCGTTGGAATTGGGTAATTCTGTATTTGGCAACTTGTTAGAAACGCCTGGAATATCAGCTCGAGGATGATCATGCACCTCAGAAGACAGCAGCGAAACATCAATCACAGATTGATCTTGCATTTGTTGGGATGTTTCTCTAGCCCTGATATGATCTGTATGTTTACCTACAATTCTATCTTCAACTTGCACTTGAAAAGATAATGGACCAGATTATGGACTCCAACAGGGTGCACTTCCAAACTTACGCACATACACAGGGTTGCCTGCATGGAATGTGCGAGCATGGCTGTGTAGATCGGGGTTCAATTTTTGATTATTCTGGCTCTGTGTCACCTTCCCCTCTAGAATTGGAAACAACAAGTTTAAACACATATGTGAACGGTATTTCATCAGTAGCCTTGATGGTATCAAGCCCATAGTAGTATGTGGTGTTGTATGGTAACTTAGGAGAAATCTGGAAAGGCGAGACTCCAGAGTACCTCCAGATAACTTCTTCATACCAGGTTTAAAGATCTGGACAGCTCTCTCAGCGAGACCATTAGGTGAGACCAGGGAACGGTCTTTATGTTAAAAGCAAAAAACTGCGGATGCTGGAAATCCAAAAAAAAACAAAAACAAAAATACCTGGAAAAACTCAGCAGGTCTGGCAGCATCTGCAGAGAGGAGCACATTTGACGTTTCAAGTCCGAATGACCCTTCAACAGAACTAAGTAAAAATAGAAGAAATGTGAAATATAAGCTAGTTTAAGGAGGGGGTGGAACAAGTAGAGCTGGATAAAGGGCCAGTGATAGGTGGAGATAACCAAAAGATGTCACAGACAAAAGGACAAAGAGGTGTTGATGATGATATTATCTAAGGAATGTGCTAATTAAGGGTAGAAAGCAGGACGAGCAAGGTACAGATAGCCCTAGTGGGGTGGGATGGGGTGAAGGAATCAAAAAAGGCTAAAAGGTAGAGATACAACAATGGATGGAAATACATTTAAAAATAAAGGAAATAGATGGGAAAAGAAAAATCTATATAAATTATTGGAAAAAAAGGGGGGGAATCGGAAAGGTGGTGGGGATGGAGGAGAGAGTTCATGATCTAAAATTGTTGAACTCAACATTCAGTCCGGAAGGCTGTAAAGTGCCTAGTCGGAAGATGAGGTGCTGTTCCTCCAGTTTGCGTTGAACTTCACTGGAACAATGCAGCAAGCCAAGGACGGACATGTGGGAAAGAGAGCAGGGTGGAGTGTTGAAATGGCAAGCGACCTATCAATGGCCCTCTATCCAGCTCTACGTGTCCCACCCCCCCCTTAAACCAGCTTATATTTCACCTCTTTTGCAGAACACTTTCGGTCTGTCCGCAAGCATTACCCAGACCTCCCTGTCGCTTGCCATTTCAACACTCCACCCTGCTCTCATGCCCACATGTCCGTCCTTGGCCTGCTGCAATGTTCCAGTGAAGCTCAATGCAAACTGGAGGAACAGCATCTCATCTTACGACTAGGCACTTTACAGCCTTCCAGACTGAATATTGAGTTCAACAATTTTAGATCATGAACTCTCTCCTCCATCCCCACCCTCTTTCCTGGGTCATTCGGACTGTGCTCCTCTCCGCAGATGCTGCCAGACCTGCTGAGTTTTTCCAGGTATTTCTGTTTTTGTTAACGATCTTTATGTGTCAGATACAGTTCAGGTCAGTGAATCTCTTAAATTCCATGCTGATGAAAGCTGTTCCATTAACAGAACAGTAATATCAGGTAAGCTATTATTACTGAAGGAATGACACAGCTTTTCAATAGTTGTGGCTGAAGTTGGTGTTTTTGCTCCGTAGACATCAAACCATTTTGAATGTGCATCGATGACTGATAGAACATGGTGTCTAGAAACGGTCCCACGTAGTCAATACACAGTCTAACCCAAGGTCGACCTGGCCATTCCCATGGGTGAAGAGGAGTTGAAATAGGTAGCTTCTGGTGTTGCTGGCAAAGGGAAAAGTACTTAACCATGCTCTCGATGTCACTGTCTATTCCTGGCCACCAGATATAGCTACGTGCCAGCATCTTCATCTTCAATATGCCTAGGTGTGCACTATGGAGTCCTGCCAAGAGTGACTCTCTACCTTGTGACGGAACCAAGACTCTTGACCCCACAGCAAAGTTCTGTCTTGATAACTCAGTTCAGCGTTTCTGGAATAAAATGATCGTAAATGATCAAAACAAGTGGTCTCGGCTAACCTTGTAAGATTTTTGATAGTACTGGGTCTCTGTGCATCCAATTCTTGATCTGTTTGGCATATACAGGTGATGAATCCAAGAAATTTAACAATAACGCTAACTCTTGCGGAACGGGTGTATTGACAAGACTACCCAGTAATGGAAGATGACTAAGTGCACCTGCATTGGCTATATGCAAACCAGGGCCGTACGTGAATGTGTACTCGTAAGCTGAAAGCCCAATGTTGGATTCTTGCTGAACAAACCCGTCAGCGGCTTATGGTCAGACACAATTGTAAAATGTCGCCCATGTAGGTATTGGTGAAACTTCTTGACAGTAAATGCAACTGATAATCCTCTTTTTCCTAACTGAGAGTAGCCCTTTTCAGCTTGGGAAAGTGTTCTTGACACATAGCCAATGGGTCTTTCTGATCTATCCTCCATTTAATGTGAAAGAACAGCTCCTACACCATAAGGAGAAGAAGCACACGTCAACTGTAGCTCTTTCAATGGGTCATAATGTACCAACAAGCATGATGATTGAAGCAGTTTCTTCACTGGTACAAAGGCTTCACCTTGCTGTGAATCCATGACCAGCGATGGTTCTTCCTCAGCAATAAGTGTACCGGTGCCAGTACAGTGGATAGATTAGGTAAAAATTGGCTATAGCAATTAATCATCTGTCACATTAGAGGGTGATGGTGCATTGCTTGGACCCTGTCTTCAACAGGATGAAGGACCCATGGTGTCCACTCTGTGATCCAGGTAGGTTACCTCTGATGCTTGAAATGTGCATTTTTCTCACTTCAAAAGCACATCTGCTTCCATAAATCTTCTCAGCACTTCCTCAAGGTTGGCTAAATGTTCAGCTTTGGTCTATCCAGTGATGAGAACGTCACCTAAGTACAAGACCACACATGGAAGTCCCTGCAGGAGACTCTCCATGGTTCGCTGAAAAATAGCGCATGCTGATGAAACTCCAAAAGGTAATTGGGTGTACTGGTAGAGGCTTTTATGGGTATTAATTGTCATTTATTCTCTTGACGTGCTATCCAATTCCAATTGTTTATAGGCATGACTCATATCTAGTTTTGTATATGACTTGCCTCCTGCTAACTTGGCGTACAAGTCATCGATTTGGGTAGGAATGGGGTATTTGTCTAACTTTGCTGCTTTGTTGACTGTCAGTTTGTAATCACATATAGTCTCGTCTGGTTTGATAATTGGGACTCTGGATGCAGCCCACTCAGAAAACTGGACAGGCTGCATTATTCCCATTTTTTCCAACCTGCACAACCCAGCTTCCACTTTTTCTTTCAGTGATTAAGGCACTGGCCAGGCCTTGATGAGACATGGTGTTGCCTGGGGATCGACGTACCTTTTAGCTTGCATGCCCTTCAGTTTTCCCAATTCATCTTGAAAAACAGTGTCATATTTCTTCAAGAGCTCTGGAATTCCATCAAACTTCAAATGGAATATTTCTGACCAGTCAAGTTTTATTTTCTGCAGCCAATCTCGACCCAAAAGACTGAGTCCCTCCCGCTTTATGATTATCACAGGCAATCGGGCTGTCTGTTGTTTGTAGCAGACTGGGACAGCAGCAATGCCCTTGACCTGAAAGGATTCTCCAGTGTAAGTTCTCAGCTTGGCAAGCATACACTTCAATGTCAATGGCTGACTCCCTTCACTGAGGTATTTGAAGGTGTGCTCCCCAACAACAGTAGTTGAAGCACTGGTATCCACCTCCATCTGCAGTTGCTTGCCATTCAATTGCACTGTCACTGTAATGGGCTCAGATTTAACAGCAGTCACGTGATATAGAGAGCATACATCAGCAGTAGCAGCCTCAGCCTTTGCTGTATGAGTTAGCTCAATCAGACTTGTTTGTTGTTTTGCTGTTTGCCTATCCTTTGTTCTGCACTGTCTAACGAGGTGTCCTTTCCTGTGCATGATTTCTTCCACATCTGTAGCAAATGCGTATCTTATTGGCTGACATGTTACCATTAGGCTTCCTAAGTCTTCGTTTAGCGGGCACAGAATCGCGTTTAAAATCTGTTCTGTTTTTTGCTCCACACTCAGCGGCAGGTTCCTGCCCAACATGGAGTATGGTGCCATTATCCACATGCTGCAAAGCCTGCGAGTCTTTTGTGGCACTATCCAAAGCAAGAGAAAGTTCCAGGGTGCACTTGAAATCGATGTTGGATTCAGCTAGCAACGTCGCTGCATGGCGTCATCCTCAACTCCACATACAAGTCTGTCCCGCTGCATATCATTCAAAGCATCCCCAAATTCACAGCATTTGGATAACTGTTTCAGATTCGCCACAAAGGTAGCAATGGACTTTCCTCGAGCTCAAACTCACGAATTAAACTTGAAGCGCTGCATGATCACAGACGGTTTGGGCTGAAAGTGCAATTTCATGAGTTTCATTAACTCACTGTACGATTTAGAATTGTGCATGTTCGGGGCAGTCAGGTTTCGAATCAGGTTATATGTTTTGCTTCCTAATGCACTCAGCAGGATAGCTTTACGTTTTTCTTCAGCAATAATCTCATTCTCAATGAAATAGAACCCAAGTCACTCGACATGTTGACTCCAATCTTCAGTGTTAGCATCATATGAACCAATTATTCCAAACAGCAGCATGACACGTAAGTATTGTTCAACTTTGTTTTATTCACATCAACCAGGGTGAATTACACAGCAGAAGTCGGTTTTGTCCTCATCGCCAAATGTAATAACTTGATGGAGCAGCAGGTTTGGTGAAAAAAAGGCTAAACTTTATTTAGGAGACATGTAGAGGTGCCTGCACACAAGACACAACCTCTGCTTCAGATGCCCCACCCACAGGAATACCCATGCAATAAGTTTATTGGTCGAAAACCCCATTATCGCATCACATGATAAGTGACTGACAGGAGGGAGGGACAAAACTACAGTAGTCAATTGCAAACTCTGTTTCTGTAATCACAATGTAACTTGTGTGTCCAATCTCTGTAAACTGTGTATGTTGTCAATTGTAAACTCTGTTTCTATAATCACACTGTAACTATGTGTGTGATTACACTAATCTGTGTGTTTAATCACTCTGTAAATTCTGTGTAATCGCTGCATGAAAACTATGTATGGAATCACATTCTAACTGCGTGTGTAATTACACTGTAACTTGCGAGTCCAATCTCTCTGTAATATGGGAAAATGTGAACTTGTCCATTTTTGCAGGAAGAATAAAAGAGAGGCATATTATCTAAATGGTGAGAGATTGCAAAGCTCTGGGATGCAGAGGGATCTGGGTGTCTTAGTGCATGAATCGCAAAAGGCTAGTATGCAGGTACAGAAAGTAATTAGAAAAGCTAATAGAATGTTATCATTTATTGTGAGGAGAATTGAATATAACAGTAGGGAGGTTATACTTTGCTTATACAGAGCACTAGTAGACCACATCTGGAGTACTATGTACAGTAATGGTCACCTTATTTAAGAAAGGATGTTAATGCATTGGAAGCAATTCAGAGAAGGTTTACCAGACTAATACAAAGAATAGGTGGGTTGTCTTATGAGGAAAGGTTGGACAGACTAGGCTTGTATCTGCTGGAGTTTAGAAGAGTAAGAGGCAACTTGATTGAAACATATAAGATTCTGAGGGAACTTGACAGGGTGGATGTGGAGAGGATGTTTTCTCTTGTGGGAGAATCTATAACTAGGGGGTCGCTGTTTAAAAATAAAGGGTCGCCCATTTAAAACGGAGATGATGCAAAATGTTTTCTCTCAGAGGGTCATGAGCCTTTGGAACTCTCTTGAAAAGGCGGTAGAAGCAGAGTCTTTGAATATTTTTAAGGCAGAGGTGGATGGATTCTTGGTAACTATGGGGGTGAAAGGTTATCAGGGGGAGGCAGGATGCAGATTTCAGGTTACTATCAGATCAGCCATGATCTTATTAAATGACAGATCAGGCTCAAGGGGCTCATATGGTTGTAACTATGTATGTGTGATCACTCCTTAAAAAACTGTGTGTAGTCAATTGTAAACTCTGTCTGTAATCACACTAACTGTTTCTGTAATTGTGCTGTAACTGTTTCTGTAATCATACTGTAACTGTTTCTGTAATCTCTCTGTGACTCTTTCTGTAATCATACTGTAAATTGTTTCTTAATCACAATGTGACTTTCTGTATTCACGCTGTTACTGCTTCTGTAATCATGCTGTAACTGTTACTGTAATCACACTGTGACTGTAATCACGTTGTAACTGTTTCTGTAATCACACTGTGACTCTTTCTGTAATCATACTGTAACTGTGTGTGTGATCACTCTGCGACTGTTTCTGTAATCACACTGTATTTCTGTAATCACACTGTGACTGTTTCAGTAATCACTCTATAACTGTTTCTGTAATCTCACTGACTCTGTAATAATACTGTAACTGTTTCTGTAACCACACTGTGACTTTCTGTAATCATACTGTAACTGTTTCTGTAATCATGCTATAACTTTCTGTAATCACACTATAACTGTTTCTGTAATCGTGCTGTAACTGTTTCTGTAATCACACTATATCTGTTTCTGTAATCATGCTGTAACTGTTTCTGTAATCACACTGTGACTCTTTCCGTAATCATTTTGTAACTGTTTCTGTAACCACACTGTGACTTTCTGTAATCATACTGTAACTGTTTCTGTAATCATGCTATAACTTTCTGTAATCACACTATAACTGTTTCTGTAATCATGCTGTAACTGTTTCTGTAATCATGCTGTAACTGTTTCTGTAATCACACTATAACTGTTTCTGTAATCATGCTGTAAGTGTTTCTGTAATCACGCTGTGACTGTTTCTGTAATCGCACTCTGACTGTTTCTGTAATCACACTATGAGTCTTTCTGTAATCATACTGTAACTGTTTCTATAATTACAGTATAACTGTTTCTCTAATCACATAGTGACTCTTTCTATAATGATCCTGTAACTGTTTCTCTAATCATGCTATCACTGTTTCTGTAATCATGCTGTGCCTCTTTCTGTAATCACTCTGTGACTGTTTCTGTAATCACACTGTAACTGTTTCTGTAATCACATTGTGACTCTGTGATCATACTGTAACTGAGTGTGATCACTCTGACTGTTTCTGTAATCACACTGTGACTCTGTGTAATCATACTGTAACTGTTTCTGTAATCATATTGTAACTGTGTGTGTGATCACTATGACTTTTTCAGTAATCACACTTTAACTTTCTGTAATCATACTGTAACTGTGCATGTGATCACACCAATCTGTGTGTTTAATCTCTCTGTAAACTGTGTGCGCAATCACTCTAATCTATGTGTGTAATCACTCCATAAAATGTGTGTGCATTTACATTGTAAATTGTGTGTATAATCACACTGTAAACTGTGCATTACCTCTCCATAAACTGCATATGTGTGATCACACTGTAAACTGTGTCTGTAATCGCTCTGTAAAGTATGTTTGTCTTCACATTGTAAACTGTGTCTTACCACTCAGGAAACTCTGTATGTGTAATCATCCTGTAAACTGTGTGTATTCACATCTTAAACTGTGTACGTGTAAACACAATAAATTTGTGTGTAATCACAGTGTAACTGTGTCTAATCACACTGTAAACTGTGTGTGTAATCACTCGGTACAGTATGGGCAGAATTTTGCACTTGGTGGGCGGGCTCGGTGGGGCCAGGCGGGGATGGTTGGAAAACCGACCACTGTCCGCGATCAGCAATGCACCACGATTTCATGCTGGTGAGCCAATCAAAGTCCGCCCAGCATGAAACATGAGCGACAGCGCTCAGCGCTGCCTGTGCGGGCAGAGGGAGGGGGGGGAGGGCAAACCCGACCTTCACGCGTGCACACAAGTGCAAGCTACATAATCTCCCTGAGGCACAGAGCTGCCTCAGGGAGATGAAATGATTTTTAAAGAATATTTAAAATGTTATAAAACATGCCCCTTCATGTGACTCTGTCACATGAGCAGAGACATGTTATTAATGAAAAAATAAAGTTTTTATTTCATTTTTATTTACTTTTGGAAACCTCATCCCGCCCGTGGATGAGGTTTCCAAAAAAGTGTAAAGGCCGTTTGGCCTTTTCACCTGCCCGCCAACCGTAAGGTTGGACGGGCAGCAAAAAATTTCTTTTAATTAACTTTTTAATGGCTTTAATAGGTTTTTTGATTGTCGGCATACGTGCTGCTGCTTCCGGCGCACGCCAGCCAACCGAAATATTACGCGAGTGCACAATGATGTTGGGACGCACACCCAACATCATCATGCTTCATTTTGCACTCAGTTGGGTCGGGCACACGCCCACCCACCAAGCTAAAAATTTTACCCCATATGTAAGTAGTCACACTATAAACTGTGTGTGTGTAATCTCTCAGCACACAATCATTTTGTAAACTGTGTGTGTAATCATACGATAAACTGTAGTTACTCTAAACTGTATTTACATTGTAAACTGTGTCTGTAATCACTCTGTAAACTGTGTGTATCTATTTACACTTTAATTTCTGTGTGTAGTCACTTTTTAAATTGGGTGTGTGCAATAACTGTGTTTTCACACTATAAAAATGTGTGTAATCATACTGCAACTGTGTATATAATCACTCTGTAAACTCTCTGTGTGCAATTGCACTGTAATCTGTGTAACCACTCCATAAACTGTGTATGCATGATCACGCTGTAAATTATGTGTAATCACTCTGTAAACTGTGTGTTACTCCATAAAAATTGTGTCTGTAATTACATTGTAATAGTATGCATGTAATCCCACTATAACTCTGTGTATGATCACATTGTAAACTGCATGTGTGTAATTACATTGTAACTAAATGAGTAACCATATGGTAAACTGTTAATCTAAATGGTGCATGTAATCATACTAAAATGTTGTTAAGCACTGTGTGAGCTGTGTATGTAATCATACTAAACTGTGCAAGAAATCTGTAAACTAGGTCTGTAATCACTCTGTAACTGTGTGTATGTATTTGCAGTGTAAACTGTTAGCCTGATCACACTGTAAACTATGTTTTGCGATTGCACTGTGATCTGTATGTATAAGCACTCTGAAAACTCTATGTGTAATCACGCTATAAACTCTGTGTGTAATCAATCTATAAACCACGTGTTTAATCACTGCAAAAAAAAGCTGTGTCTGATCAGCTTGTAACTTTGTGTGTCATCACACTAATTTTTTTTATTCATTTACGGGATGTGAGCTTCGCTGGCTAGGCCAGCATTTATTGCCCATCCCTGGTTGCCCTTGAGAAGGTGGTGGTGAGCTGCCTTCTTGAACCGCTGCAGTCCATGTGGTGTAGGTACACGAACAGTGTTGTTAGGGAGGGAGTTCTAGGATTTTGACCCAACGACAGTGAAGGAACGGCGATATATTTCCAAATCAGGTTGGTGAGTGACTTGGAGGGGAACTTCCAGGTGGTGGAGTTCCCATCTGTCTGCTGCCCTTGTCCTTCTAGATGGTAGTGGTCATAGGTTTCGAAGGTGCTGTCTAAAGAGCCTTGGTGAGTTGCTGCAGTGTATCTTGAACATGGTAGAAACTACTGCCACTGTTCGTCGGTGGTGGAGGGAATGAATGTTGTGGATGTGGTGCCAATCAAGTGGTCTGCTTTGTCTTGGATGGTGTCAAGCTTCTTGAGTGTTGTTTGGGCTAAACTCATCCAGGCAAGTGGAGAGCTTCCATCACACTCCTGACTTGTGCCTTGTAGATGGTGGACAGGCTTTGGGGAGTCAGGAGGTGAGTTACTCATCACAGGATTCCTAGCCATTGACCTGCTTTTGTAGACACAGTATTTGTATGGCTAGTCCAGTTCAGCATCTAATCAATGGTAACCCCTAGATGTTGAATGTGGGGGATTCAGCAATGGTAATGCCATTGAACATCAAGGGGCGATGGTTAGATTCTCTCTTGTTGGAGATGGTCATTGTCTGACACTTGTGTGGCGTGAATGTTACTTGCCACTTGTCAGCCCAAGCCTAGATATTGTCCAGGTTTTGCTGCATTTGGACATGGACTGCTTCAGTATCTGAGGAGTCGCGAATGGTGCTGAACATTGTGCAATCATTAGCGAACAACCCCAGTTCTGACCTTATGATGAAAGGAAGGTCATTGATGAAGCAGCTGAAGATGCTTGGCCCTAGGACACTACCCTGAGGAACTCCTGCAGTGATATCCTGGAACTGAGATGATTGACCTCCAACAACCACAACCATCTTCCTTTGTGCTAGGTATGACACCAACCAGCAGAGAGTTTTCCTGGAAAAACTCAGCAGGTCTGGCAGCATCGGGAGAGAAGAACAAAGTTGATGTTTCAAGTCCTCATGACCCTTCAACAGAACTAAGTAAAAATAGGAGAGGGGTGAAATATAAGGTGGGGGGGGTGGAGGGAGAGAAGTGGGGGAAGGGGGTGTGGTTGTAGGGACAGGCAAGCAGTGATAGGAGCAGATAATCAAAAGATGTCACAGACAAAAGAACAAAGAGGTGTTTAAGGTGGTGATATTATCTAAAAGAATGTGCTGATTAAGAATGGATGGCAGGACACGCAAGGTACAGATAGCTCTAATGGGGGTGGGGTGAAATAAGAATAAGTCTTATTTCACCCCACCCGCCTCCCCCTCCCCCGCCCCACCACCCCTCTCCTATTTTTACTTAGTTCTGTTGAAGGGTCATGAGGACTCGAAACGTCAACTTTGTACTTCTCCGCCGATGCTGCCAGACCTGCTGAGTTTTCCAGGTATTTCTGTTTTTGTTTTGGATTTCCAGCATCCGCAGTTTTTTGTTTATATAGCAGAGAGTTTTCCTCCTGATTCCCATTGGCTCCAGTTTTGCTAGGGCTCATTGGTGCCATACTCGATCAAATGCTGCCTTGATGTCAAGGACAGTCACTCTCACCTCATCTTGGGAGTTCAGCTCTTTTGTCCATGTTTGAACCAAGGCTGTAATGAGGTGAGAAGCTGAGTGACCCTTGCGAACCAAAGCTGAGCATCAGTGAGCAGGTTATTGCTAAGCAAGTGCCACTTGATAGCACTGTTGATGATCCCTTCCATTACTGATGATCAAGAGTAGACTGTGGGGCAGTAATTGGCCGGGTTGGATTTGCCCTGCTTTTTGTGTACAGGACATATCTAAGCAAATTTCCACATTGCTGGGTAGATGCCAGTGTTGTAGCTGTACTGGAACAGGTTGGCTAGGGGTGTGGCAAGTTCTGGAGAACAAGTCTTCAGTACTATTGCCAGAATATTATCAGGGCCCATAGCCTTTGCACTCTCCTGTGCTTCCAGCCATTTCTTGATATCACATGGAGTGAATCAAATTGGCCAAAGACTGGCATCTGTGATGCTGGGGACCTTCAGAGGAGGCCGATTGGATCATCCACTCGGCACTTCTGTCTGAAGATTGTTGCGAATGCTTCAGCCTAATCTTTTGCACATTTGCTGGGCTCTTCTGTCTTTGAGGATGGGGATGTTTGTGGAGCCTCCTCCTCCAGTGAGTTGTTTAATTGTCCACCACCATTCAGAACTGGATGTAACAGGACTGCAGAGCTTAGATCTGAACTGTTGGTTGTAGAATTGCTTAGCTCTGTCTATCACATGCTGCTTATGCTGTTTGACATGTAAATAGTCCTGTGCTGTAGCTTTACCAGGTTGACACATCATTTCTGAGTATGCCTGGTGTTGTTCCTGGCATGCCCTTCTGCACTCTTCATTGAACAAGGGTTGATCCTTGGCTTGGTGATAATGGTAGAGTGGGGGATGTGCCGGGCCATGAGGTTACAGATTGTGGCTGTATATAAATCTACTGCTGCTGATGGCCCACAGTGCCTCATTGATGCCCAGTCTTGAGTTGCTAGATCTGTTTGAAATCTGTCCCATTTAGCACGGTGGTGGTGACACACAGCACGATGGAGGGTATCCTCAATGTGAAGATGAGACTTTGTCTACACAAGGTCACTCCTACCGATACCGTCATGGACAGATGCATATGTGGCAGACAGGTTGGTGTGAATGAGATCAAGTACGTTTTCCCCTCACGTTGGTTCCCTCACCACCTGCCGCAGACCCAGTCTAGCAGCTATTTGATTTAGGATTCGGCCAGCTCAGTCTGTGGTGGTGCTACTGAGTCACTCTTGGTGGTGGACATTGAAGTCCCCCACCCCGAGTACTTTCTGCACCTTTGCCACCCTCAGTGCTTCCTCCAAGTGGTGTTCAACATGGAGGAGCACTGATTCATCAGCTGAGGGAGGACAGTATGTGGTAGTCAGCAGGTTTCCTTGCCCATATTTGACCTGATGCCATGAGATTTCATGGGGGCCAGAGTTGATGTTAATGTCTCCCAGAGCAACTCCCTGTATCCCACTGTGCCGCCACCTCTGCTGGGTCTGTCCTGCCTGTGGGACAGGACATACCCATAGATGGTGATGGTGGTGTCTGGGACATTATCTGTAAGGTATGATTCTGTGAGAATGACTATGTCAGGCTGTTACATGACTAGTCTGTGAGACAGCTCTCCCAATTTTGGCACTGGCCCCAAATGTTAGTAAGGACGGTTTTGCAGCGTCGACAGGGCTGGATTTGCTCTTGTCATTTCCGGTGCTTGGTTGATGCTGGGTGGTCCATCCTGGTTCATTCCTTTAAATTGGCTTTTTAGCAGTTTGATACAACTGAGTGGCTTGCTAGGCCATTTCAGAGGGCATTTAAGAATCAACCACATTACTGAAGATCTGGAGTCACATGTAGGCCAGACCAGGTAAGGTCAGCAAATCTTAAAGGACATTAATGAACCGGATGGGTTTTTAACGATAAATAAAAATGGTTTCATTGTCATCATTAGACTGTAAATTATGCATTTTTATTGAATCCAAATTCCACCATCAGCCATGGTGGGATTCAATTCATTACGATGGGTCTCTGGTTTACCAGCCCAGTGACAATACCACTATGCCACCACCTCCCCTAATTGAGCGTATAATTACTCTGTAAACTGCCAGCATGTATTCACGTTGTAAACTCTGTGTGTAATCACTCTATAAACTGAGTGTGTGCATTTAGACTGTGTGTAATCACTTCATAAAAAACTATGCATGTGTAATCACACTGTAAACAATGTGTCCAATCACTCTGTAAACTGTGTGCGTAAACACACTGTAAAACCATATGTCCAATCACTCTGCAAACTGTGAGCGTAATCACACTGTAAACCGTGTCCAATCACTCTGTAAACTGTGTGTGTAATCGCACTGTAAACTGTGTGTCCAATCACTCTGTAAACTGTGTGTATTATCACACTGTAAACTGTGCGTCCATCACTCTGTAAACTGTATGTGTAATCACACTGTAAACCGTGCCCAATCACTCTGTAAACTGTGTGTTATCACACTGTAAACCGTTTGCCCAATCACTCTGTAAACTGTGTGCATAATCACACTGTAAACCGTGTGTCCAATCACTCTGTAAACTGTGTGCGTAATCACACTGTAAACCGTTTCCAATCACCCTGTAAACTGTGTGCGTAATCACACTGTAAACCGTTTGCCCAATCACTCTGTAAACTGTGTGCGTAATCACACTGTAAACCTTGTACCCAATCACTCTGTAAACTGTGTGCGTAATCACACTGTAAACCGTGTGTCCAATCACCCTGTAAACTGTGTGCGTAATCACACTGTAAACCGTGTGTCCAATCACTTTGTAAACTGTGTGCGTAATCACACTGTAAACCGTGTGTCCAATCACTCTGTAAACTGTGTGCGTAATCACACTGTAAACCGTTTGCCCAATCACTCTGTAAACTGTGTGCATAATCACACTGTAAACCTTGTACCCAATCACTCTGTAAACTGTGTGCGTAATCACACTGTAAACCGTGTGTCCAATCACCCTGTAAACTGTGTGCGTAATCACACTGTAAACCGTGTGTCCAATCACTTTGTAAACTGTGTGCGTAATCACACTGTAAACAGTGTGTCCAATCACTCTGTAAACTGTGTGCGTAATCACACTGTAAACTGTTTGCCCAATCACTCTGTAAACTGTGTGCATAATCACACTGTAAACCATGTGTCTAATCACGCTGTAAACTATGTGCGTAATCACACTGTAAACCGTGTCCAATCATTCTGTAAACTGTGTGTGTAATCGCACTGTAAACTGTGTGTCCAATCACTCTGTAAACTGTGTGTATTATCACACTGTAAACCGTTTGCCCAAACACTCTGTAAACTGTGTGTGTAATCACACTGTAAATCTTGTACCCAATCACTCTATAAACTGTGTGTAATCACACTGTAAACCGTGTCCAATCATTCTGTAAACTGTGTGCGTAATCACACTGTAAACCGTTTGCCCAATCACTCTGTAAACTGTGTGCGTAATCACACTGTAAACTGTGTGTCCAATCACTCTGTAAACTGTGTGTAATCACACTGTAAACCGTGTTCAATCACTCTGTAAACTGTGTGTGTAATCACACTGTAAACTGTGCCCAATCACTCTGTAGACTGTGTGCGTAATCACACTGTAAACCGTTTGCCCAATCACTCTGTAAACTGTGTGCGTAATCACACTGTAAACCGTGTCCAATCACTCTGTAAACTGTGTGCGTAATCACACTGTAAACCGTGTCCAATCACTTTGTAAACTGTGTGTGTAATCATACTATAAACCATGTGTCCAATCACTCTGTAAACTGTGTGCGTAATCACACTGTAAACCGTGTGTCCAATCACTCTGTAAACTGTGTGCGTAATCACACTGTAAACTGTTTGCCCAATCACTCCGTAAACTGTGTGCATAATCACACTGTAAACCATGTGTCTAATCACCCTGTAAACTATGTGCGTAATCACACTGTAAACCGTGTCCAATCATTCTGTAAATTGTGTGTGTAATCGCACTGTAAACTGTGTGTCCAATCACTCTGTAAACTGTGTGTATTATCACACTGTAAACCGTTTGCCCAATCACTCTGTAAACTGTGTGTGTAATCACACTGTAAATCTTGTACCCAATCACTCTATAAACTGTGTGTAATCACACTGTAAACCGTGTCCAATCATTCTGTAAACTGTGTGCGTAATCACACTGTAAACCGTTTGCCCAATCACTCTGTAAACTGTGTGTGTAATCACACTGTAAACCGTGTGTCCAATCACTCTGTAAACTGTGTGTAATCACACTGTAAACCGTGTTCAATCACTCTGTAAACTGTGTGTGTAATCACACTGTAAACTGTTTGCCCAATCACTCTGTAAACTGTGTGCGTAATCACACTGTAAACTGTGCCCAATCACTCTGTAGACTGTGTGCGTAATCACACTGTAAACCGTTTGCCCAATCACTCTGTAAACTATGTGCGTAATCACACTGTAAACCGTGTCCAATCACTCTGTAAACTGTGTGCGTAATCACACTGTAAACCGTGTCCAATCACTTTGTAAACTGTGTGTGTAATCATACTATAAACCATGTGTCCAATCACTCTGTAAACTGTGTGCGTAATCACACTGTAAACCGTGTGTCCAATCACTCTGTAAACTGTGTGCGTAATCACACTGTAAACCGTGTCCAATCACTCTGTAAACTGTGTGCGTAATCACACTGTAAACCATGTCCAATCACTCTGTAAACTGTGTGCGTAATCACACTGTAAACCGTGTCCAATCACCCTGTAGACTGTGTGTAATCATACTGTTAACTGTGTGTCCAATTACTCTGTAAACTATGTGCGTAATCACACTGTAAACCGTGTCCAATCACTCTGTAAACTATGTGCGTAATCACACTGTAAACCGTGTCCAATCACTCTGTAGACTGTGTGCGTAATCACACTGTAAACCGTGTGTCCAATCACTCTGTAAACTGTATGCGTAATCACAATGTAAACCGTGTCTAATCGCTCTGTAAATGGTGTGCGTAATCACACTTAAACCATGTCCAATCACTCTGTAGACTGTGCGTAATCACACTGTAAACCATGTGTCCAATCACTCTGTAAACTGTGTGCGTAATCACAGTCCTGCCAACAGCAGGATGCTTGGCGGGTGGGGAAACATAATTTGCTGGGAGGCCAAAAGTCAATTTGCTGACAGAGAGTTGAACTTTAGGAATTAAGTTCTCGGGACTTTAAAGGCGAGTCAAGCTGGCACAAACAATGTCAGGAAGCCAAAACAAAAAACGCTGGAAAAACTCAGCAGGTCGGACAGCGTCTGTTGACAGAAAGACAGGGGTAACATTTCGAGTCCATATGACTGTTCTTATGACTTGAAATGTTAACTCTGTCTTTCACTCCACAGATGCTGTCAGACCTGCTGAGTTTTTCCAGCACTTTTTGTTTTTGTTTCAGATTTCCAGTATCCGCAGTATTTTGCCTTTATCTTAATGTCTGGAAGCCCGTTGGCATGTATCAGCAAGTCATGCTTGCTCATTAAAAGGCCACCTCACCGGAATTAAGTTCCTCTCCAAATTAAGTTCCCCACCATGTAAGTATATACATGGTGTGCATCTGATGAATCACAGAATCACAGTGCAGGAGAGGCCTTTCGGCCCATCGAGTCTGCACCAACCTGTGAGAATCACCTGTCCTACCTACCTAATCCCATTTACCAGCACTTGGCCCATAGCCTTGAATGTTATGATGTGCCAAGTGCTCATCCATGTACTTTTTAAAGGATATGAGGCAATCCGCCTCCACCTCCCTCCCAGGCAGTGCATTCCAGACCATCACCACCCTCTGGGTAAAAAAGTTTTTCCTCACATCCTCCCTAAACCTCCTGCCCCTCACCTTGAACTTATGCCACCTTGTGACTGACCCTTCAACTAAGGGGAACAGCTGCTCCCTATCCACCCTGTCCATGCCCCTCAAAATCTTGTACACCTCCATCAGGTCATCCCTCAGTCTTCTCTGCTCCAACGAAAACAACCCTGTCTATCCAACCTCTCTTCATAACTTAAATGTTTCATCCCAGGCAACATCCTGGTGAATCGCCTCTACACCCCCTCCCGTGCAATCACATCCTTCCTATAATATGGTGACCAGAACTACACACAGTATTCCACCTGTGGCCTCACTAATGTTCCATACAACTCCAAAATGACCTACCTACTTTTGTAAGCTATGCCTCGATTGATAAAGGCAAGTGTCCCATATGCCTTTTTCACCACCCCACTAATGTGCCCCTCCGCCTTCAGAGATCTATGGACACACACGCCAAGGTCCCTTTGTTCCTCAGAACTTCCCAGTCCCATGCCATTTATTGAATACTTCCATGTTAACCTACTCCTTCAAAAGTGTATCACCTCACACTTTTCAGGGTTGAATTCCATCTGCCACTTATCTGCCCATTTGACCATCCCGTCTATATCTTCCTGTAGCCCAAGACACTCAACCTCACTGTTAACCACCCGGCAAATCTTTGTGTCATCCACAAACTTACTAATCCTAACCCCCACATAGTCAGCTATGTCGTTTATATAAATGACAAATAATAGGGGACCCAGCACAGATCCCTGTGGACACTGGCTTCCAGTTACTAAAGCATCCTTCTGTCATCACTCTCTGCCTCCTATAACAAAGCCAATTTTGAATCCACCTTATCAAATTACTCTGTATCCCATGTGCATTTACCTTCTTTATAAGCCTTCCATGTGGGACCTTGTCAAAGGCTTTGCTGAAATCAATATAAACTACATCAACTGCACCACCCTCATCTACACACCTGGTCATCGCCTCAAAAAAATTCAATCTAATTTGTTAGGCATGACCTCCCTCTGACAAAGCCATGCTGACTATCCCTGATCAAACCTTGCCTCTCAAATGGAGATAGATACTCTGCTTCAGAACTTTCTCCAATAATTTCCCTACCACTGACGTGAGACTCACTGGCCTGTAGTTCCCTGGCTTATCTCTACAACCCTTCTTAAATAGCGGAAACACATTAGCTGTTCTCCAGTCCCCTGGCACCTCCCCTGTGGCCAACGTGGAATTAAAAATTTGGGTCAGAACCCCTGCAATCTCCTCCCTTGCCTCCCTCAGCAGTCTGGGACACAAATCATCTGGACTTGGAGATTTGTCCACTTTTAAGCCTGCCAACACCTCCAATACCTTGTCACTCCCTATATCAATTTGCTTTAAGAACCTCGCAGTCTCTCTCCCTGAGTTCGATACCTTCATCCTCATTCTCTTGGGTGAAGACGGATGTGAAGTATTCATTCAACACTCTAGTGATGTCATCTGGCTCCGCCCATAGATTGCTCCCTTGGTCCCTTATGGGCCCTACTCTTCCCTGGTTATCCTCTTCCCATTGATATACTTATAGAATATCTTGGGATTTTCCTTACTTTTACCAGCCAGAGCTTTCTCATATCCCCTCTTTGCTCTCCTAATTGCTTTCTTAAGCTCCACCCTGCACTGTCTGTACTTCACTAATGCCTCTGCTGATTCGCTTCCCTTGTACCTGCTAAAAGCCTCTCTTTTCCTTCTCATCGTAACCTGAATATCTCTGGTCATCCATGGTTCTCTGGGCTTGTTACTCCTTCCTATCACCCTAGAGGGAACATGTTGAGCCTGTATCCTCCCCATTTCCTTTTTGAACACCCCCCCCCCCCCACACTGCTCTGTAGATTTCCCCACAAGTAACTGTTCCCAGTCTACCTTGGCCAGATCCTGCCTTATTTTACTAAAATTCACTCTCCCCCAACCCAAAACACTTCTTTGCAACTTGTCGATTTCTTTGTCCAAACAAACTTAAACTGTACCATGTTGTGGTCGCTATCGCTAAAATGCTCCCCCCCGCCAACCACCTCAGCCACCTGTCTGGCTTCATTCCCCAGAATTAGGTCCAGCACTGCACCATCTCTTGTTGGACCCTCTACATATTGACCTAAAAAGTTCTCCTGTACATATTTCAAGAAATCCACTCCATCCAAGCCCTTAACACTATGTCAATCCCAATTAATGTTGGGAAAGTTGAAATCACCTAATATAATTACCCTATTGTGCACATATTTGCTCCTCAATTTCCCGCTGACTATCTGGGGGTCTATAATAAACACCTAATAAAGTGGTTGCCCCTTTTTTATTCCTAAGCTCTACCCACAAAGTTTCATTCGATTCCCCCTCCAAGATATCATCTCTCCTTACTGCAGTAACTGATTCCTTACAATACTGCAATGCCTCCTCCTCTTTTACCCCCTCCCCTGTCTTGCCTGAAGGTTCCATATCCCGGAATGTTGAGCTGCCAATCCTGCCCTTCCCTCAACCACATCTCAGTGATTGCTACTATATCACAATTCCACGTGTCAATCCTCACGCTTAACTCATCCATTTTACCTGTAATACTCCTGGCATTAAAGTAGAGGGCATCCAGCCTTGCCTTACTCTCTTGCAGCTTATTGCATCTGTACTCCCTCTGACATGATTGTTTTACTGTATTATGATGTGTCCCTATTCTGCTAACATTCTGTGTCCTCTCCCCCTGCCAAATTAGTTTAAACTCCTTCCAACAGCACTAGCAAACCCGCCCGCAAGGATGTTAGTCCCGCTCTGGTTCAGATGTAGACGGTCCTGCTTATACAGGTCCCACCTTCCCCAGAGCTTGATTTCTTCCTGGACTTTGAAGTGAGTAGATGCTGCTTTGGACTTCTTGGGGTTCATGCAGAAATCTTGACTCATATCAGGTATCGGTAGTGTCCTTTCCTATCCGCAGATGCTGCCAGACCTGCTGAGTTTTTCCAGGTATTTTTGTTTTTGTTTTGGAATTCCAGCATCCGCAGTTTTTTGCTTTTATTGGTAGTGTCCTGTTGTTATAATGTTATAAAGACACCAATCACTCATGTGGGATTGGGTAAACACATTCTGGGATCATTTATTGTGACTGGGCATATTAAAGCATTTTTTCATCAGTAGAAAGTTTGAAGACAGTAGCAGAGTTGCGTGTGTGTGTGTGTGTGAGTGTGCTCTGCTCAAAAGCAAAAGTGAGATGAAGACTGGATCACACTTCCCTTCTGGTAATGTCATGCCTTAAAGACATATTACAACAGGTAGAACAAGCTGAGCGAAATTTGGACAGGGGAGGTGGACGAAGGATGGAGGGGAGGTAGGGTGGAAGCATGGAGTGAAGTCTGGACACGGAGGGGAAGGCAAAGGGTAGAAGTGGGGGTAGGGTAGGGCGAAGGTTGGACACAGCAGGCAAAAAGTGGAAGGAGGGAAGCTGTCCAGGAAAGGATGACAGACTGGGGCAGGGAGGGAGGCAATGAGGGAATGGAAAGGTGCAGTGAAGTGGGATGGAGGGAAGGGCCTTTGGAGGGGGTCCTGTTGCTGGTGATATGGCGGGGGTGGGGGGTGATGGTGATGGAGAGATGGTCCTAGAGGGCGAGGTCATTGCTATCAACAGTGAGATCCTAGGTTTGAACTGAGGCTACTGGGCAGTGTAGGAAACAGTCACAGTGAGAGGAGGAAGTGGGATGTGGTAGGATGGCAGGTCCATGGTGATAGTTGGGCAGGTGAAGGTTTCATGGCGGGCGGGGGGGGGGGGCACAGGGGTCACGGAAATGAATGAAACAGGTGGCTGGGAAAATGGGAGAGGTCAGAGTCAAGGTGGGCATGGGTGGTAAGGGGTAGAGGCTCAGAGGGGAGAGAAGGCATGTGGAGGTTTGGTTATAGGTGCAAGGGTAATGGAGGAGATTCAAGGGTGACAGAGGGGAGAGGAAAGGTTATGTTGGGTGGGTCAAGGGTGATGGGGAGTGACGGGGCAGGTTGTGGAGTGAGTCCCAATTGTAACACACATTTTGTGATTCTCACCCATGCAACATAGTAGATGTAAAACTGTGATCCCTCAAAGTGGAGGAGGGTCTTTTCAGGTGGGTGGAGGTCAAAGTAAGCACAATTGGCCAACTAAAGGGGCACCCTAATAATCATGAGGCAACTGGATGAGAACCATGTTCAGTTGTGTTCTCCTCTCTCTGGTGAAGCCCACACAATTTGTTCCCAACTCATGGGACTCATAACATCGAGATGCCAACAAGGTCAGGAGCTGCCATTCATTCTGTGCGATTTGCCCTCAGAGGCAGGGATGAAGAGGGGGAGGGAGGTGGATGCCTCCCAGGAGCATGGCTGGTAAACAGCAGCAAGCACCCCACTCCAAACCTCCATCCTCCTGGGTGAGTGGTCATGGCTGACAAGAGCTCGAGTCTTTCTATGTTGCCAAGACAATAGTCTCACATTAGAGTCTCAAGGGTAATGGAAGCAAGCTGAATAGTGTCTGAAGGAGGGTTCTTGCATACAGCTGTCATCACCCTGGTCAATGCACAATGTCTCCATGCACAGTTATGTATGAACGGGAGGAACACTCATCTCTGATCCTCCAGGATGTCTTTCACCTGGAAGGGATCAGGTGAGGATGCCATGTCTAGACAGAAGCCAGGCACAGAGCTGAGCCCTGGAAATGGTGGGGTGGGGATGCCATGTCTAGACAGAAGCCAGGCACAGAACTTAGCCCTGGAAGGGGTGGGGTGGGGATGCCATGTCTAGACAGAAGCCAGGCACAGGGCTTAGCCCTGGAAGGGGTGGGGTGGGGATGCCACGTCAAGACAGAAGCCAGGCACAGGGCTTAGCCCTGGCTTGGTGGCTCAGAGATGAAGGCAAACCTGAATGGAATATGCTCACTAGATATGTCAGTTCAATTCATTCACAGATCCACTGAGGTGTCATAGTGCAGGCTCCAGGCAACCCTGCCTTTCTACAGGCTCTCAATCAAAAGAGGAGGTGGGCCCATCGCACAGGGCCAGGAGGAACAACGGCCAGAACAGCAAGAGGCAGCAGGGCCTCAGGAAGGTCAGGACGCTGCTGTCCAGGGGTCAGTGCACCAGTGAGCATTGGCCCGACCACAGTATATCGCAGGCGGTGCAGCTACCTATAGATGGGCAAAAGACAATGCCAGAGGTGCCTTAGAATGTTCTGGAATGTGATTTCTCACAACTGCCAGCTTCCCACGATGACCTGCAGCAGTTAGGACTTGGAGGCAGCCCCATGTTGGTGGCATAAATGATCACCGCCGCCTTAACTTCTTTGCCAGTGGCTCCTTTCAGGGCTCCACTGGGGACCTGTGCAGCATTTCCCAGTCAGCAACACACATGTGCATCTGGAGGTGATATGCACTGTTCAGGAGAACACACCAATTTGTCCAATTCCTCCTGGAATCCAATAGCTACATTGTTAGACCATTGGGTTTTGCAGCAATCTCAGGTTTCCCACAAGTACAAAGAACTATTGACTGCAAACATGTGGCCTTGAGAGCTCCCTGGCAACAGCCAGTCACATTTGTCAATAGGAAAGTTTTCTATGCTTTGAATGTGCAGCTGATATGTGATCACAGAAGACAATCCTGCCTGTTTGTGCTCGGTTTCCAGGGTGCTCTCACAATGCTTACATTCTAACCCACTCCCAGGTGCCACAGGTTTTTGAAGGACTTTGGTGATTGTAGAGCTGGCTCTTTGGGGAAAAAGGATACCCCTGAAGGCCTGGTTGATGACAGCGATTTGCCGTCCGCAGAGTGCTGCTGAGGAGAGGTACAATGCCACACATGCCTCCACCAGGTCTATGAGTGAGCTGACGATAGGCTTCCTAAAGATGAGGTTCAGATGTTTGGACTGCTCAGGCAGAGCTTTCTAATACTCACCACAGAGAGTGTCCAAGATCATCATTATCTGCTGGGCCCTGCACAACCTAGCGCCTCAAAGTGGGGGTGCCTTGGCTGAGGGACCCAAGCAGGAACGAGATGTCTCTTCCAAGAATGAGGATGGTGAAGGGGATGGTGTTGACCAGGGCCAGAATGTCACTGAGCCACATGCAGAGGCCATTGTAGGGAAAGGATGTGGCAGACAGGCCCGTGACAATCTGATGGCCAACAGATTCCAGGCAGAGTAAGCTGCCGAGATATTTCCTTTACTATTTTTCTATCCTCTGCTGGTTGGCAGGCCCCAGCTCCTTTCTGGTTACAGACTTTATACTTTGCTCTGATGAACCTTGATTTATGATAGCTGAATTAAAATGGACTACTTAATGTCTGTCCTAGTGGTTTGATCCTTTGCATGTGCCAAACTGTGCTGATATACAGAGTCCTGGCACTAAAGGTGCCCATTAGACCCTGCACAGCACTCTGTTCTCCCATGACCTGGAAGTAGAATTGAGATTTTTTCCATGCCCTCGCAAGGTCTGTGTGCATGGCAACTTGGAACAACATGAAATCTAACCTTAGCAGGGCTGCCCTCATGTCACCCTCTCACCTGCTCCCAATGGGGGGACAGATCTTGTAGAGAGTTCATTTAGGCAGAATCAGATAGATGGGTCCATTGTGAGCAGCAGCATGAGACCACCGTTTGGTCCCTCGAGATTCCTCCTCCATAAAGATTGATGAGGGAAAATAATTTTCCTGTACCCCCTCCCACCGATCGCCACTTGCCCACAGTAAACCCATATCCCTTGATGTCTTTATCATGCCGAGAAGTTTTGAGGTCACCTTGAAGTCCACTCACTGACAGAGCCTCACCTGCACTATGGGCTGGTGAGGTGGTAACTGTTTCAGACCCTCCAATCACAGAGACTCCTACATGTCACAATCCTAGATGGCCTTAATATTGGTGTGAGATTGTGATCCGTCATTGTGGACACCCCATCCAGATTAACCATCTTTACTGCATGGACCTGCAGAGCCCTGTTACAGCTGCTGGTGCGTCACATTGATAGCCTCACAGTCCTTGGCACGGTCCAGCACACAGGCCCATTCTACTCTCTCTCACCTCATAAACTAAGACCCCAGTCCTTCAATCTGGTCTGGTGCACTTTGGTTGCAAACCCTTTACATGAGGTCTACTCCCACCCTTGATAAAGAGATGAGCAGGCCAATCAAATCTCCATGTGAGGTCTCACAAAGGCTTCAGTCAACTGCACACCCACCTCTTTAATCCTACACTCATTCCCTCTTGCAGTCAAGGCTAATGTGCCCATTGCCACTTTACTTGCAGCTTCACCTGCATGTTAGCTCAAACTGACAAATCACCAAGGAAGGTCAGTAATGATTGGGCTTGCCCATCACAGCTTTCTCCAGACACGTAGGGAAGCCTCTGGTTTTCTATTGTTAAGATCATGGTGGAGAGCCTCACTCTTTTAACCCTGACTGCATGGACAGTGTTCTCTGCCACTCACATAACCTGTTAACTCTCCCTAAGTATTTGTGGCATCCGCCCACATCTCACATCAGAGCAACAGCAGCAGGAGATGCAATGACCTCACTGATCACATTTTCAGAGGTCAGAACATGGTGAGCTGCAAGTAATGGTTTGAATGATGCATGGCCAGTCCGCACGCTCACAAATGATGACCAGTGCTCAATCATACACATGTGGGATTATTGAGTAATCACTACATTGATAATGTGAGAGAACTGAATCTGTAGGAGCTTATCCTCAGACTCTGATGGGGCTCTCATTCCGGACCCTTAATTGCCCGTAACCATTGAAGCAGCTAGCAGCAAAATGAGAATCCAGGACTCTTCCAAACAGTGCAAGTGAACATATATTTACAAGTGCCAAAACTATGTACAATGGTTGTATACCCGTGTCACCTGTGTGACTTCAAAACTTCTCCCATCTTTCTTTGCCCACTGCTCCGTCTAGGTGCAGCCCCAACATCCACAGCTGAGATGAAGGCAGCCTGCTGACTGCTCTGCCCTGTTGACTGTGATGACTTTGGTGGGAATCCTCTGGTGGTCTAGGGCCTGCAGGGCACAGGCTGCTCAGGCTCCTGCTCAGAATGTGCACTCTCCTCAGCCTGACCTGCTGGAGGTGATGGGGTCACTAGCAAAGGGGAGGTGGAGTGGCAGAGCACCCTTGGAACGCCCTGGGATAAAGCCCCTGCCGGGGGTCTGGCTGGCACCCCTCCCTACTGTGGGTGTGCGATGGCATTTCCCTGACACCTTGAGGAGAAGGGGCATCTGTAGGGAGGCTGAGGTGCCCCCACTCGTCTAGTCACTGCTGCACTGCACCCATGGCTAGAGCGACAGAGTGAAGGCCTGAGCACACATCCAGCAGCCACTGTGTGTTCTGCTGGACTTGGCTCTCCACAGCGGCTGCTACTCGTTCCTGGTTTTTGGAGGCAGCCAGCACTCACATGCAAGAGCCACAACATCAGACAGAATGTGGATGGACTCCTCCAGCCTCCGGTTCATGTTGTACATGGCCTCTGACATCTCTGCCTGATGTTCCCCTGCCTGTCTCTGAATCTCCAGCAGGTCTCTTATGGCCAAGTCCAGAGGCTCACCATCTAGATGGGGTTGAGCAGGGGCCTGGTCTCCAGCAGTCCTCCAAGTGTCAGAAACCTTGGCTGTCACTTCCTCCGCCAGCTGTGGACCTGTGTCAGTGATGTGCTCACCAGATTATGATCCTAAGCCGAGTCTAGAATGTGGACCCACCGAAGTGACTGTATCTGCTCTGGTGGAAGGTGTTGCTGAATGCCATGAAGAAGTGTCAAATTGGACTTGAAATGTTAACTCTGGTTCTCTCTCCACAGATGCTGCCAGACCTGCTGAGTTTTTCCAGCACTTCCTGTTTTTATTTCAGATTTCCAGCATCCGCAGTATTTTCCTTTCACCCTGTGAAATTTGTGTGGTATCACATTGTAAACTCTATGGGCAGAATCTTCTGCCTGTCAGGCCAGCTGGTCGGGAGCAGGCATGGGCAGGCACGGAGCTGCCTCAGGAAGATTAAGTTCAGTTTTAAATTTTGAAAAATGAAAGATTAAAATTATTCAGACATGTCCCAGCTCATGTGACACTGTCACATGAGCTGGGTCATGTTTATGAATTGTCAAAAAAATTTTTATTTATTTAATAAACCCTTCATGAAACCTCATCTCGCCACTTGGGCTCTTCGCCTGCCCGCCAACCTTAAGGTTGGACGGGCAGCATTGAGAATTAGTTAAAATAGTTTATTAGTGGCCTTAACAGGCCTTTGACAGTTCACCAGCCCCCAGCCACCTCCGGCGCTTGCCCACCAAACGGTGAATAGGTGCAGAGGTGAATAGATTCTTGGTAAGCAAGGGGGTGATAGGTTATCGGGGGTAGGTGAGATGCAGATTTGAGGTTACAATCAGATCAGCCATGATCTTATTGAATGGCGGAGCAAGCTCAAGGGGCCGAATTGCCTACTCCTGCACCTTGTTCATATGTTTGTAAGTTAATTTTGTTTGTTCAAGACCCATGAAATCTTGTGACTTTATTCCCGTAGCAACTTTCTTGTATCTCAGACATTGTCTATTTAAACATAACGTTATTGCTGCTTAATCGGATCACATTAAAAACTTGGGGGTCTGGTCGTAACATAAACTGAGGGCTCTTGTAGGATTTCAAATCCACAGACAAATATGAGTACTGGTATTTGCTGAGGTTAAAGTTGATAAGATTTCTGTGGTGAATTTTACTATGCTGAATGAAAAGCAGAGTAGCTTTGTCAATTGCTACAACTTTTATGAAGAGGGACGATTTATCCCTGAGTAATTTGCAGAAGAGTTAGCGTTAGAGTTCAAAGCAGGGGTCAGGAAAGCAGACATAATTGAGGTAATAGCATGGTATTTGAAATTGGAAGAAGGAGAAGTTAACCCAGAAGCAATTCAGTTGAATTAATGAGAATTCATTTGCAGATTAAGCCTCTTGAGATAGAAAGAGATAAAGAAATTAAAGAACTTTAGACAGAAAAAGAAATGAAAAAGCTGGATTTATAAAAAAAAGTAAAAGAAAGAGCGAAAGAATTGGAAATGCAAAAGATGAACCTTGAACTCCAGAGAGAGAAAGAAATCAGACAGTATGAACTGACTGGAGAAAAGCTTAGGTTACGGAATAAAAGAGACCTGAGAGGCTTGGATGAGGAATCGAATCCCACTTTCATAGAACAGACTATTCACATAGTGCCTAAATACACTGAAGGCAGAGTTGAGAGATAAATTAGCTTGTTTGAAAAGATGGCCACAAAGTTAAATTAGCCAAAGGACACATGGGGCAGAACCTTCCTAGATTTGCATTGAGTGTGGGAGTAGGCGGGTATAACGATGTTGGCCAGCAGGTTTTCACAACATATCATCCCAAACCTGCCACATTATTTACGCACTCCCAGAAAACATGCCATTTCCATGGCAGGCAGGCTCTCATTTGCCTGTTCTCCATCACGTTGCCACTATGTCATGCCAGGCACCATATTTAAAGTCCAGCCGCAAGCACATATCTCAGTACTTCTAAACCACCACTGTTGCATGGAAAACATGGCCCTGAAACTGAAGAAGACTGCAGCCCCCAAGTTCAGTGACATGTCCCAAGAGCGCCTTTTGGATGCCATGCAGGCCTGCCGGGTTGTCCTCTACCTCTGCTTGGGCTGCAGGATGGGCAGCAACAGCACTAACCAGGCTTGGGAGGTGGTGGCAGCAGTGGTATGTGCCAACACCCTGCAAAATAGTTCAGCCACCCAGTGCCACAAGAGGATGAATGATCTCCTCCGTTCCGCCAGGTAAGTCACTCTTCTCATCACTCTCAACTCACACACTCACAAACACATCGCACATCCACAGGGATCTCACTCACTACCGGTTCAAGGGATATCACCATTTACTCTCTCACACACCTTCATTGTCCTCATTCCGTCCATGGGACCACTCCCCACTCACACAGGCCAGGCATACTTATAAACTGGCCTGGCAGGTGTCCTGCTTGCACTTTCCCCATCTCTCTTCATGCAGGACAAGCTGGCACACAACAAGAGGGAGAGGCCACAGACCAATGGCGGAATGTCCGAAATCAAGGCCCTCACAGACTTTGAAAACAAAGCCATCCAGCCTGGCCGTCGAGGATCTGGACCGCTCCTATGCTGACAGTGAGTCGGCGCTGCTCTACCAAGTGAGGGTTCAGCAGTGCAACATCCATCAGACAATCGTGCTGTGAGTGATATGTCCTGTTTCACAGTGGCATGGCCACTGCCATGCACTAATTACCTCCTCTTGCTTTCTCAGGCACATCAGCCAAACAGCCAACAGAGTTCATGACTTAGGGCCTCCAATCAAGCCCCAAAAAACCTCTGAAAAGGAATCTGGAGGCATTCTCCCTAAAGTCTCATCACCCACACCTTCCATCACCACAGAGACACACACATCAGTGGGTCCTAGCTTTAGAAATAGCCCTGGGATCACAATCTGCTGAGCACATTGCACCATCTGATCCACAACAGGTGAAGGCAGGGACTTCCCAAGTTTTTGGCACTCGGAGGACTACTGGAGGCCAGAACTTTGCTGAGTCCGAGTCAGATGATGAGCCTCTGGACTCGGTCATACCTCAATGGCTGGAGCTGCAAAGACAAGCTCAGGAACATCAGGAAGAGATGTCCACTGCACTCCTCAGATTGCAAGGCACGATGGAGGAGTCTGTCCACCTTCACTCTGAGGTGATAGCACCAGCATGCCAATGCACCGAGGTCAACACTGGTGGGATGGCGGCCACCATAGAGACCTTGGTCCAGGACTTCGCTCCTGCACTGCTGCACGGGCTCAACTCCATCGCTGATGCCATAGTTGGCCTCCAACTGTGTGTACATAAGAGAACTGCGATGCAGCTCGATCTCACTCCAGCTACCCCAGCTCCTCAAGGAGTCAGCCTGGGGCCCCTGGGCATCATAGGGAGGAGGATCAATAGGTGCACACTGCGGGTCCATCCACCCAGGTGACTCCAAGGGGGTCCAGCCCATCCGACTTCCCTCTTCCTGTGACCTCAGCAGATCCAGCTTCACAGGCCGAAGAGGGTGCCACTGCCGCACAGCAGGATCCCGAAAGCACTCCAAGTCTCGGCCCTCCAGACGTTGCCCGCCAAGATCATCACAGACACAGTTAGCAGGCTGCCTCAACCTCCGCTGTGAATGTCCAGGGAGCAGCAAGATGTAGCAGCAGAAATATGAAAGTGAAGGAGAATTAATCACATAGCCTGGGCACAGGTATTAATCACTTGTACATACTGTTCACTATTGTCAATGAACTCCCAAGATTGTCTCCTTGCCTATGGCTCCTTGTTCTGATGAGCAGTGTTCTTGTCACTCAAATGTGAAACCTTTCTATGCAAGATAAAGGCAGGTGTCTCAGTCCAGGGCCTCTTCCCTGTGCTCTGTGCAACCTTCAGACTACAGCGATGGCCATGCCTCACACTCCCTGGACACATTACTGATGCCTGCACCTCAGCGGTGCTTGTCTTGCCGCCAGAATGTAATGGGCAGGCACCACAGAGTTCTCTCATTCTCTCTGTGTGCTCTCAACACCTTTAAGGTGAGGCTGGCCCCCATCACACCAGCATCTGTAACCACTGATGAACTGTCCCCAGTCATATCGATGTGGCTGCACCTGAACTGTCTCAGCTGCAGAGGTATGGTCATTTTATACAGGTTTCCCTAATGCATGGCTACTTCCCTTGCCCATCCTCCCCCCACCCCAAATGTTTGTGCGCTATATTCAACGGCAGGGCTGCTCTTGCCCCCCGCCTCCCGCAACCAGTCGCCTCAATGGCAGGGCTGCCCTCAATACCCACCCACCCGTACCACCAGTCACCTCAAAGGCAGGGCTACCCTTAACTCCAACCCCCGACGCCCTTCAAGGTTGAAGTCCAACTGGTGACCTGCCAAGCGCTGCACGTTACTGTGCACTCACCTCTGAGTTCCCTTGAAAATGCAGGCCACCAAGTGCACACCTTTTATGTGCTGTTGTGAAACATGTCGGCATGCTTTCCTGCTGATGTGGATGGACGATCCAGCTGGAGGTGAGCGGAGGGTGGGGGAGACGATTCCGGTGGGCTTGCCTGATAGTGATATGCTGATGTATTACAGAAAGGTTCCCGCCATCCGATGACGGGAAACGTAGCCCGCCATCGGCAGGCTGAGCAGATCATCACCAACAGATTTCCCACCATCGTAAAACTGATCACGCCACTCATGCCACTGATCACGCCCAACATCAGCGGGCACAGAAAATTCCACCCATGGACTCTCATTTTGCAAAGTGTACAGGTTAGGAAGCCTATGGATTTGTATTCTAGTGTTTCAGAAGAACAATCCGCAGATTATGCGCTAGTTCAAACTTTGGTACTTAATGCTTACAAACTTGTCTATGAAGCATGTCAGTTGAAATTTGGGACTTTAAAGAAAAGACTGAATGAAATGTTTATACAATTTGCTAGAGAGAAAGTTGTGTTGTGGGACCAAGGGTTTCAATCATTGAAGTTAGAACAAAATTTTGAGAATGTGAGGGAGCTAATGGTACTGGAAGAATTTTGAAACAGCAACCCAATAGGTATTAGGTCACACCTGGAAGACCATAGGGATTCTAATGTATGGGAAGTGGTAGTTTTGGCAAATGGGTCTGATATGTCACATAGGCAGCTAAGGTGCAGCAGATCTCCATTTGTAAACCCAAAGGGAAGCTGGAGAAATAGAAGAGCCGAGCTTTAGGAGGAAGGCAGAAGCTGTTTCTGTCAATAGAAATGATAGAAATGCACCTGGAGCACTGTGCACAGTTTTGGTTCCCTTACTTGCACTTGAAGTACTGTGCACAGTTTTGGTCCTCCTACTTGAAGAAAGATGTAGTTGCATTTGAGGCAGTTCAGAGAAGGTTCACTAGATTGATTCCAAAGATGCAGGGCTTGTCTTATGAGGAGAGATTGAGCAGTTTAGGCCTTTACTCGCTAGATTTTAGAGGAATGAGTGGAGATCTAATTGAGATATAAAAGATGCTAAAGGAGATGGACATAGTAGACATGAAGCAGATGTTTCCCTTTGTGGGGCATTCTAGAATAAGAGGCTATGGGGTGGTAGATTTAAATCAGAGATGAGGAGGAATTACTTTTCTCAAAGGGTCGTGAATCTGTGGAATTCACTACCTCAGAGGGCAGTGGATGCTGGGAGACTGAATAAATTTGAGGAGGAGATAGACAGATTTTTAATTAGTAATAGGTTGAAGGGTTATAAGGAGAGGGTGGGAAATTGGAGTTGAGGCCGAAATGAGATCAGCCATGATCGTATTGAATGGCAGGGCAGGCTCAAGGAGCTGAATTGCCTACTCCTGCTCCTAGCTCTTTTGTCCTTATGTTCTAGTATAGAAGACAGGAGTGATGTAAAGAAACTATTATGCTTTTATTGCCATAAGACAGGGCATCTGAAAGCCAATTGTCAGAAGCTGAACAGTTAACCAGTGGCAGTAACAGGAATGCTTAAGGAGCCTTCAGAAAACATTATACCGGAAAAGGAAATGGATGTTAAAACAGAGGCAATGGTACAAGTGAAACATGTTCCCTCAGAATTGACTAGATTGGAGAAGCAGATCAGGGTAGTCAAGGGAATTCTTCCTTGACTATTGCTAACGTGTGTCAGGTTACTGGGGTTATAGAAGTTTTGTCTCTAAGTGAAAAGTGTTCCCTTACTCCTTCAACAAAACAAGTAAACACATTAATACTTTGAGAGCTGCAGGGGCAGAGCAGTCATTAATGGTGGCTGATGATATGATTTCTGTTCCAGATAGTTTAGTGTAGGAAAAAGTATGAATTGGGTATGTTTATGGGACTTGTGAATCTGTTCCCTTGTGTGAGGTCAATTTATGAAGTGACTTAGTAAACATAATTGTTACCATGGCAATTGTTCCTAGTTTATACGTAGAAGGGATAGATTTTATATTGGACAACAATTTGGCCAGGGTAAATGGTAACATGGCAATGACTGTATTGAAGCAGTTGCTTGATCATGCTGATATTGTGTGTGTAATCATAATAACTGTGTAATCACACTCTAAATGGTGTGTATACTCAACCTGTAAACTGTGTGTTTGCAATTACACAGTAAATTGTGTATTTGATAATACTGTTCAGCTATGTGTGGAATGTGTTGGTAAACTCTGTGCATAGTCACTCTGTAAACTGTGTGTTTAATCACACTGCAACTGTGTGTGCAATCACACTGTAAACTGTTAGTCTAACCATGATGTAAATAATGGGCAGAATTTTGCCTTTAGCGTGTGGGCTCAGCAGGGGAGGGCAGGGGCAGTTGGGAAGCTGACCGCCAACCGCAATCAAGCCTGGAAGGCAATTTCATGCTGGTGGGCCAATTAAGGCCCGCCCAGCGTGAAACACCAGTGGCAGTGCTGAGCGCTGCCTGTGCGGGCAGGAGGAGGAGTGCGAACTGAGTGAGCGAGTGCACAGTACATAATCTCCCTGAGGCAAAGAGTATCTCAGGAAGATGAAGATATATGAAATAAATAAATAAATAAAAATGTAATGAAACATGTCCCCTCATGTGACTCTGTCACATGAGCAGGGACATATTATTAATGAAAAATTAAAGTTTTTATTTGATTCTTATTTGCTTTTGGAAACCTCCTGCCACCCGTGGATGACGTTTCCAAAAAAAGTGCAAAAGTTGGACAGGCAGTGAAAAATTTACATTAATTTCCTTTTTAATGGCCTTAATAGGCTTTTTAATTGTTGGCAGGCATGCTGCCAACTCCGGCGTGCGCCTGCCGACTGAAATATCGCATGAGTGCGCGATGACATTGGGACGCACGCCTGACTTCATTGCATGTCATTTTACGCTCGGCCGGGTCGGGCGCATGCCTGCTCGCCAAGCTAAAAATTTTACCCAATGTGTATTGATATTGTAGACTCTGTGTAATCCTCTATAAACAGCGTGTGTGTAATCACGCCAAAAACATGTGTGTGTAATCACACTGTAACTTGAGTATTGCTGAAAAAAGATGTTTTGTTCAAAGCTTTTCATCTTGCACTCATTAGGACATTTCCCAAGAGTACAAATCCAAGGGAGACAACATATCTATATTGTATGAGAAAAGAGTGCTGATTGGTTGGCAAGTGGACTCTAGTAGAGGCGTTGCCATGATGAATGCACCAATTGATGGTGACTGGCAATTAACTGCCAAGCATTGTTTGAAATTTAAACCAGGCAGCTTGACTCTGATTAGCTAAGGTATTGCCCTGAAGAATGAATCAGTCAATGGCAGCACTTACTTTGTTTAGCTGAAGCAGGCACAATGTATGAACACGTTCTTTCTGTCTGTAAAGAATCCGGCCCTGTGTCGTAATATATGTAGCTTCCAGTCCATGCAAATGTGCTACACTGCAAGCCTGACTGACAATCTTAAAATGGTTGTCAGCCTAATTCATAGTACATTGAGGATTATTTAGTAAATGTTGCCCAGTTGCAGAATCACAACTAATGTTTGATACTGTGTTTTGAACTTTGCAAGCACGGGCTGGTTGGGTACAGTCTTGCCCATTGAAAACAGTGGCTGGGACATGCTGTTTGATATGATCTGCCAGTCTTTGAGATGTATGTCCTACATATCTAGCATCACACTGGCACTGAAATTCATATGTCACATTGCTCATTTTTGTGATTAAACTGTTAGTCTATCCACTCAGTAAATTGAGTGTTATCACTTTGCACAATGTTCATGTATTCACACTGTAAAGTCTGTTTCATCCCTATCTACACAGTGTGTGCTATCACACTCTATTCATTATCACTCCATAAAATGTGTGTGCAATCACATTGTAAAACTGTCTGTAATCACACTGTAACTGTGAGTGTAATCATGCATAAGGTTTATAACAATGTAATACTTGAAGTAAACTAAAGCAATTCTATATCCATGGGATAAAGATTTAGGGAGAGGTGTAGTATAAGGGTCTGGTATATACAGGGTTAATGTGGGACTGAGTACAGTACTGCCCGCACAGTGATGTAAGAAGGCACATGACCTAGACTTCAGTGGGGTGTTGGTCAGGGACCCGTTAAGATCTAAGATGGAGATCGTTCCTTGCCGGTACCCTTTTATATTACAAGTAGTTAATAAAGACTTGCTGTTAGCATGCAGAAGAGTATGAAGATTTTGTTCACAAACATATTCTGCAACCAACCCCATCCCAAAAGGTGCAACCTTGACATCAGCAGCTGAATGAAATCACACTGTGACTGTGCCTGTAGAAATAGTGGTACAGAATTTGAGTATTGCTGAATAAAGAGACACATTGAAGCTTTTCATTTCGCAATATTCAGGACACTTCGCAAGAATACCTATATAGTGGGAGGACAACAATTTATACTGTATGTGAAGAGAGTGCTGATTGGTTACAGCCACAAGAAACCTGCTGGACATGCAACATCAGTTAGAGGAAAATATGGCACAGATGCCAAGGATTATGCGCAACTTTGCATGGGGTATAGAGGAGTCCGTGCATGGGGTATGGAGGAGTCTGTGCATGGGGTATGGAGGAGTCGTGCATGGGGTATGGAGGAGTCCATGCATGGGGTATGGAGGAGTCGGTGCATGGGGTATGGAGGAGTCCGTGCATAGGGTATGGAGGAGTCCGTGCATGGGGTATGGAGGAGTCCGTGCATGGGGTATGGAGGAGTCGGTGCATGGGGTATGGAGGAGTCGGTGCATCGGGTATGGAGGAGTCCGTGCATGGGGTATGGAGGAGTCCGTGCATGGGGTATGGAAGAGTCGGTGCATGGGGTATGGAGGAGTCGGTGCATGGGGTATGGAGGAGTCCGTGCATGGGGTATGGAGGAGTCCGTGCATGGGGTATGGAGGAGTCAGTGCATGGGGTATGGAGGAGTCCGTGCATGGGGTATGGAGGAGTCCGTGCATGGGGTATGGAGGAGTATGTGCATGGGGTATGGAAGAGCCGGTGCATGCCATGGGTTCTGCTTACTCTCAAATATTTGAGCGAGTGGCTTCATCCGTGGAGAGGATGGCAACCGTCATGAAGAGCCAGATCGAGCATTCGATCCATATGTGCTTGGAGCAGCCATGGACTCAGGGCAGCAGTGGTTAAGTGAGAGAGGAACAAAGCCCCTGGACCTCCCTGCAGGAGCCCCTTCCCCTCAGGGTGACAGGGAGGTGCCTTTGAGCACTGAGATGGAGGAGGAGCACATGCCAGCTATCTCAGGGCCCTCCTCTCAGGATTAGCGGCCTGTCATCTTCCGTACTGCCATTGACCCCAAAAGTTTCAGTGGGCAAGGCTGAGGGGGACGTCTTTGCACCAGTGCAGGAGATTTCCAGTAGGCCAGAGCCCTCAAGATCCCACACCTCCAGAGAACTGTCATCCAAAGCAATGGGGCATCATACTGAGCAGACTGTGTCCACCTCAGCTGCTGATGTCAAGGTTGCACCTTTTGGGATGGTATTGGTTGCAGAACGTGTTTGTGAACGAAGTCTTCGTAGTCATCTGAATGCTAACAGCAAGTCTTTATTAACTACATGTAATATATAAAAGGGTACTAGCAAGGAACTACCTCCATCTTAGATCTTAATGCATCACTGGCCAACACCACACTGACCCTAGGTCTAGGTCATGTGCCTTCTTATATCACTGTGCGGGCAATACTGTACTCAGTTCCACATTAACCCTGTGTATACCAGACCCTTATACTACACCTCCCCCAAAGTCTTTATCCCATGGATTTAGAGTTGCTTTAGTTTATTTCAACTATTACATTGTTATTAAACTTATGCATTTGCCTTATGGTTACAACCTTAATACTATCCCAAAATTATTTCAATTATAGTATTCACATTAACATTCTCAGTATCCTATCTCCCCCATCAAGCCCTTGGTGGTTCAGGTGGTCTGGAGGACTTATAACCCTTCCACATCTCGTTCACTGTTCTGTCAGGAGAGTGGTAGCTCTGGTGCTTCTGGATCTTGTTGGCTTGGAGGTTGGACTGGCATTTGGGTTTGCTTTCATTCTTTTTTTCCATTGTTTAATGTTGACCCACACCTGGTCAGTTCAGTTGTTGTGTCAAAGCATAGTTGCTGTTACTCTCGATCATTTCTTGTGAGGTGGGCGAAGATGGTATTTGTCTCCTTGGTGCTGCTTTCTCTTTTTCCATGGGGGCCATCTCTAAGCCCTCTGAGGCTGAGGAAGAACATTCCTGTGGTGAAAAGAAGGTTTCATGGCATGCTCAGCTCTGCTTTTTCTTGTTGATAATATAGACTGCTACCCGGCTGCAGCATCCCTTGTTGTTGTGGCATGCTGGCTAGAAGTTGCAGTGTGGGCACACTGGTTAGTGTGTCGACCAGCTGTACCTTTGTCGTAGTTGGAGGTAGAGGCTATGACCAGAGATGCCATGGTCGTCTTGTGGGCGACAGGTTGGTCCAACCATTGGGGACTTTACAGAACCTGGAATAATAATGGACAAACCTGCTCCACAAAGAAAGATTAAGGATGAAATCCTAGTCTGAATACTCTTTATTGTTTGAACACTCATGATTGAGAACTGATTGATGGACAGAAATCAGAGTAGGAATAAATGGGTCATTCTCAGTTTGGAAGGCTGGGACTAGTGGAATACTGCAAGAATGAGCACTTGAGCCCCAACTAATCATAATATATATCAATAATTTGGATGTGGGGGTTAAATGTAATATTTCCAAGTTTGCAGGTGACACAAAATTAGGTGGGAGTTGTGAGGAGGATGCAAAGACGCTTCAAGGGAATTTGGAGAAGCTGTGAGTGGGCAAAAATTTGGCAAATGGAATACAATGTGGAGAAATGAGAGGTTATCCACTTTGGTAGGGAAAACAGAAATACAGAATATTCTTTAAATGGTGAGAGATAGGACGTGTTGAACTTCAAAGGTCTTTGTACATGAGTCACCGAAAGCTAATATGCAAGTACAGCAAGCAATTCAGAAGGCAAATGGTATGTTGGCCTTTATTACAAGAGGATTTGAGTATAGGAGTAAAGATGTCTTACTGCAATTATATAGAGCCTTGGTGAGACTGCACCTGGGGATCATTGCACGCAGTTTTGGTCTCCTTACCTAAGGAAAGTTATACTTGCCGTAGGGGGAATGGAACAAAGGCTCACTAAATTAATTCTTAGGTTAGAGGGATTGTCCTATGAAGAAAGATTAAATAGACTGGGCCTTTATTCTCTGGAGTTTAAAAGAATGAGAGGTGATCTCATTCAAACATACAAAATTCTTACATGGCTCAACAAGATAGATACATATACATATTTCTTCTGGCTGGGATGTATAGAACCAGAGGACACAGTCTCAGAATAAAGGGCAGGCCACTTAGGACTAAGATGAGAAGGAATTTCTTCACTCAGAGGGTGGTGAATCTATGGAATTCTCTGCCCCAGAGAGCTGTGGAGGCTCAGTTGGTTAACCATGTTCAAAACTGAAATCGATAGATTTCCACATATTAAAAACAACAAGGGATACAGGGATAGTGCAGGAAAATGGTGTTGAAGTAGATGATTAGCCATTATCTCATTGAATGGCGGAATGGGCTCGAAGGGCAGAATGGACTACTCCTGCTCCTATTTCTTATGTTCTAACAACAATGGTAGTTTTTATATCCTCTGCCAAATTGAGACGATTGAGGGCTATACAGGTATCCCTGCTCAAAAGAGAGAAAGGCTGATTCCAGACAACATATATCAGCTCAAAGATCTGTTTGTTGCCATACCTCAGTGGTTCAAGGATCATACCGATGATCGGGAGTTGTACTCCTCTGTCCTGTAAAGTGGTGTTAAAAAAAAAAAAATTTTTTTTTTTTTAATTTTTAAAAAATCTTTTATGCTCTCCCCACCCCCACTAGAGCTATACCTTGAGTGCCCTACCATCCATTCTTAATTAGCACATTCGTTTAGATAATATCACCAACTTTAACTTTAACACCTATGTGTTCTTTTGTACTATTGTTGTTGACATCTTTTGATGATCTGCTTCTATCACTGCTTGTTTGTCCCTACAGCCACACCCCCCTTCCACTTCTCTCTCTCTCTCTCTCTCTCCGCCCCCCACACACACACCTTAAACCAGCTTATATTTCAACGTTTTCTTGGACTCGAACTCAAGTTCTGTCGAAGGGTCATGAGGACTCGAAACGTCAACTCTTTTCTTCTCCGCCGATGCTGCCAGAACTGCTTAGTTTTTCCAGGTAATTCTGTTTTTGTTTTTGTTTTGGATTTCCAGCATCTGCAGTTTTTTTGTTTTTATCTCTGTGTTTAATTGACTGCCACTGCTCTTCAAGAAATGCCTACCTCCTTGAAGAAGTTCTGCTCTTTTCTGCGACAAGATTTCCGTTCCTCTCTTTTGCCCTGCTCACCTTCCTTGCTTTCCAGTTCCCTCCTGGTGTTTGACAAGGTGTTTACTAAAACCCGCTTTCACAGCCATATCTCCTTTCTCAGTGACTGTCTCCATCTCCGACTTACCCCACGTGGATTTCAATTGAAATTCCACCCCTCATGTTTCGAACCCACCCAGGATTACAGGTATCTCCGGGACATAAAACATTTCTCGGACTGCTGTTCCCGTCACATTCTGAAATCCACACTCAGTGCCATGTGCCACCATATGAACACACTCGACCTCTCCCTCCAGCAGCACCGCCGTACCCTTTTTCAAAGTTGTGCGTGCCCCCAGTTTCATTTTATCCTTCGGCTCATCCGACACCTCAACAAGAAACTTTTTCTCTTTCTCTCAAGTGTTAAGGAACGCAAGCTCCAACAACTCATCGACACCAACACCCATCTAGGACCCTCCACCCCTGCCTGTCCCTCCGTCCCCACCCCATCTTCCAATCCCAACCCCAGCCATGTATTCACTATACCCCCTGACCTTCCCCTCTCCGATGCTGAACGTTCAGGGCTCAGCAAAGGACTTAGTTTCATACCCTTACGCCCTCATCTCAATGAATTTCGGGCTCGGCATGATGCTGACCTTTTCTTCCGCCGTCTTCGTCTCCGGGCTCACTTCTTTGGGCAGGAGTCCTCTCCAAGTTCAACGGATCCTTTTACCCATCTCCAATATTCTCCCTCCACCTGGACCCCTCCCTCTGGATTCTTACCTTCTCTTGATCTTTTCATTGAGAACTGTCGGCGCGACATTAGTCGTCTCAATTTCTCTGCTCCTCTCACCCATTCTAACCTGTCTCTCTCTGAACTTACTGCACTCCATTCTCTCAGGTCCAACCCTGACATTGTCATCAAACCCGCTGACAAGGGTGGTGCTGTTGTTGTCTGGTGCACTGACCTCTACCTCGCGGAGGCTGAGCGTCAATTCACAGACACTTCCTCCTACCTCTCCCTGGACCATGACCCCAGCACTGAACATCAAGCCATTGTTTCCAGGACTGTCACTGACCTCATCTCTTCTGGGGATCTCCCTCCCACAGCTTCCAACCTGATAGTCGCCCAACCTCGGACGGCCCGCTTCTATCTCCTACCCAAAATCCACAAACAGAACTGCCCCGGTAGACCGATCATCTCAGCTTGCTCCTGCCCCACAGAACTCATTTCTCGTTATCTTGACTCCCTTCTCTCTCCCCTTGTCCAGTCCCTTCCCACCTACATCCGTGATTCCTCTGACACCTTACGTCACATCAACAATTTCCAGTTCCCTGGCTCCAACCGCTTCCTCTTCACCATGGACGTCCTCTACACCTCTACACCTCCATCCCCCACCAGGATGGTCTGAGGGCCCTTAGCTTCTTCCTCGAACAGAGGCCCGAACAATCCCCATCCACCACTACTCTCCTCCGTCTGGCTGAACTTGTTCTCACGCTGAACAATTTCTCCTTCAACTCCTCTCACTTCCTCCAAATAAAAGGTGTAGCTATGGGTACCCGCATGGGCCCCAGCTATGCCTGTCTCTTTATGGGGTATGTGGAACATTCCTTGTTCCAGTCCTACTCCGGCCCCCTTCCACAACTCTTTCTCCGGTACATCGATGATTACTGCGGTGCCGCTTCATGCTCTCGTCGGACTTGGAAAAATTTATTAATTTTGCTTCCAATCTCCACCCCTCCATCATTTTCACGTGGTCCATCTCTGACACTTCCCTTCCCTTCCTTGACCTCTCTGTCTCAATCTCTGGTGATAGACTGTCCACCAATATCCATTACAAACCCACCGACTCCCACAGCTATCTCGACTACAGCTCCTCACACCCCGCTTCCCGTAAGGACTCCATCCCATTCTCTCAGTTCCTTCGCCTCCGTCGCATCTGTTCCGATGATGCTACCTTCAAAAACAGTTCCTCTGACATGTCCTCCTTCTTCCTTAACCGAGGTTTACACCCACGGTCGTTGACAGGGCCCGCAACCGTGTCCGGTCCATCTCCCGCGCATCCGCCCTCACGCCTTCTCCTCCCTCCCAGAAACATGATAGGGTCCCCCTTGTCTTCACTTATCACCCCACCAGCCTCTGCATTCAAAGGATCATCCTCCGCCATTTCCGCCAACTCCAGCATGATGCCACCACCAAACACATCTTCCCTTCACCCCCCCTATCGGCATTCCGTAGGGATCACTCCCTCCGGGACACCCTGGTCCACTCCTCCATCACCCCCTACTCCTCAACCCCCTCCTATGGCACCACCCCATGCCCACGCAAAAGATGCAACACCTGCCCCTTCATTTCCTCTCTCCTCACCGTCCAAGGACCCAAACACTCCTTTCAAGTGAAGCAGCATTTCACTTGCATTTCCCCCAACTTAGTCTACTGCATTCGTTGCTCCCAATGTGGTCTCCTCTACATTGGAGAGACCAAACGTAAACTGGGCGACCGCTTTGCAGAACACCTGCGGTCTGTCCGCAAGAATGACCCAAACCTCCCTGTCGCTTGCCATTTTAACACTCCACCCTGCTCTCTTGCCCACATGTCTGTCCTTGGCTTGCTGCATTGTTCCAGTGAAGCCCAACGCAAACTGGAGGAACAACACCTCATCTTCTGACTAGGCACCTTACAGCCTTCCGGTCTGAATATTGAATTCAATAACTTTAGGTCGTGAGCTCCCTCCCCCATCCCCACCCGCTTTCTGTCTCCCCCTTCCTTTTTTTTTCCAATAAATTATAAAGATTCTCCTTTTCCCACCTATTTCCATTATTTTAATAAAAAAAAAATTTTTTTTTTTAATTTTTTAAAAATCTTTTATGCTCTCCCCACCCCCACTAGAGCTGTACCTTGAGTGCCCTACCATTCATTCTTAATTAGCACATTCGTTTAGATAATATCATCAACTTTAACTTTAACACCTATGTGTTCTTTTGTACTATTGTTGTTGACATCTTTTGATAATCTGCTCTTCTATCACTGCTTGTTTGTCCCTACAGCCACACCCCCACTCCACTTCTCTATCTCTCTCTCCGCCCCCCACACACACACCTTAAACCAGCTTATATTTCAACTTTTTCTTGGACTCGAACTCAAGTTCTATCGAAGGGTCATGAGGACTCGAAACGTCAACTCTTTTCTTCTCCGCCGATGCTGCCAGACCTGCTGAGTTTTTCTAGGTAATTCTGTTTTTGTTTTTGTTTTGGATTTCCAGCATCCGCAGTTTTTTTGTTTTTATCTCTGTAAAGTGGTGTGTCTGTCATTTGAATCCAAAGGCCTTGGAACCATGGTGCCTTGTCTGACAGGATGGTCATACTGGCACCTGAATCTAATTCAAAATTTGTTAGATGACCATTTACCAGAATGTCAGAATTCCAAAATGAAAAATGAAGAATTCCAAAATTCTCTGATGTCACCCAAAAAGCATGGTTATGTTTTCAGGGTTTTTGGTCCCGAGCTTGTGGATTACCTTTGGGATGTCTGTGTGATGCTGTGGTTTTGACTTGCAGTTTACCAGTGGCCCTGTCAGTTGCAGTGGAAGCATTAGGCAGTGCTCACAGGACACTGATCTTTCCTGTGAGGGTGTGGCGCACTACAACGCTGGTAAGGTCACTCCACTGGGCAGTTCAGGAAACGCTTTTGTTGTGATATGGCAGGTGATAATTGCTGAGCTGACCAAATCCTAGAAGGAAACTTGGCCAAGCTATCACAACAATTTTGCTATTTGTATTTTTATTACAAGAAGGTATGTGTACTGAAGTCAGAAGTAAAGATTCCACTACCACTTTCTGAGCTTTTAAATATTAAATTAAAACATTTATTAATAAAAGAAAAGAAAACTTAGACACATAAGATTACAGTTATACAGTTAAATTTAGTCTTTTAACATTAACCAAAAGGTTTCTACTTAGCTAGACTCATAAATAAACACCCTTTTCCAGGCAACAGTCCCTATAGATTCTTAATCTATAAAACATCCAGTAATGTTCCCACAAGGCACCCACTGTTGTTGTTCACATGTAATTTATCTCCTAATACAAATTCCTATTCATGTTGTATTTACTGGTATCCCATCTTATCGTGTGCATTTCTACCTCAAAATGCCTGCTTTTACATGTAACCCTTTGATGATTTAAACCTTGCAGTCTGACTGTCTTCAGTCTAATTAAATTAGTCACATACACACACACACACAACATACACAAAGTCCCCAAAAACCTGATTCACAGTATCCTATAGTAATATTGGAAAAAATGAAATTTTCTTTACACTTTCCCTGTCTTGGATTGCCCCTGCATCTTTGTGACCTGATAAGCTGGACTAAGGGTTGGCTTCTACCCCATGTTGTATTCTCTCCCTTTAGGATTGTCCTCTGTTGTTCACATAGCTCAAGTAGTCTGACTAGCTGGATTGCCTTATCTAGGATAATGTCATCTTTAGCTTCGAGGAGGTCAGAGAGTGAATCATCTGAAGACTCACCACAACTCTGTCTTGGTTGAGTTCAAACTTTAAATCTCCATATTCATGGAGCCATATCTGCCAGTCTGTAGAGATTGTTTATGGAGGAATCAACAGGTACCCCAGGCAGTTGGACTCTCTTATTGGATTTAGCTCTTTACAATATTTTGCTGGACCTCAAGTTGAAATAAACATCAAAGGATTTGAAAATGTCATCAAATTTGGCGATGATTCATCAATATCCTGTCCTGTAATGATGTTGTCTGCAATTGGCCCTATTGAGTAAAGAACAGTGTTTACTTGTCCCTCTTCTGATTTTTTACTTAAACCTGAAGCAATTAAAACTCTTTTGCTCTAAAGACTCCAATTTTGTGACTGGTCAGGGCTTGATGAATCCCAGTGGAGTTGGAAGTGTGGAATTGTGATCCATGTTAAAGATTTTGAAAGTGTGGTTACAGCTATAAGAACTTATAGGCTTCCAAGGTAGCATTGCCATTCGCTGCAGAACAATGGATTTTCTGCACTTGCTGGCTTTAGCAGGCTCTACAAAATGGCAACAGTGCACTTCGGAAAGACTTTCCAACAATGGCTGTGTTGGGCAGCGATCTGCTGACTTGATTTAATCAGCAGTGAAACATTGTGAGTAGCAAGACATTTGAATAAACTGCAGGCTTGCTGTTTAAGGATTTGGACAGTCATGAAGGTCCTGAGAGTTGAGTGAGTTAATGATTCATTTGTTTTTTTTCTGTTCAACTTGGAGGCCACGTGTTGAGGCGAAGAGCCAGGGAATTGGGATTAGTGATGGGTTTCATTTAAATGGTGCTTCTGACTGAATTAGTAAAAGAGATTCTCAAGACTGGCTGCAACCTGGAAGTGAAAAGGATTTCGCTCACCCTTGCAGGCTATGAATTCTGCATGCTGAAGCTGGACTTCCAAGGGAAATTGTGTGGGGCCTTCTGCTGCAGTAAGACTTCTGCCTTTACCTTCTAGACTCTTCTGGCTGGAGTTTTTTCTGGGGAATTTTCTTAGCGTCTGTAGCTTCAGTAGGGAGCTTCTTTCAGTTCTGAATCTGTTGAAGATGTCCTTTTTTTTTGTCTTTCAGCATTTCTGTGAGGATGAGGTGTTTGGATCCAGAGCTGCCACCAAATTGGGATGGTGTTGGGTGCAGAATGTGTTTGTGAAATGAGTCTTCGTGGGTGGAATCATCCTAGATTTGCACAAAGTGCGGTAGCAGGTGGGAGAAAGGACATTTTACCCACCAGCCCCATTGGAGGCTTTTCGTATCATCGCATTCTCGGCACATCCTGCCCCATTAATAATGCATTCCCAGGAAACACCCCAGATCGATAGCAGAGCAGCCTCTGATTTGGCCACCCTGCCATCAGCTCAGGCTTTCAGTAATCCTGGCGCTATATTTAAAGAGCACCCATGCACAGGGCTAGCACTCTCTGAGGGATCGGAAACTGCTAGAAATTCATGGCTGCCAACAAGAGGAAACATACTGCCCCCAAATTTAGCAACGCCTCCCTCGGGCACCTACTGTAAGTCCTCTATCCCTGCTCTGGGTAAAGAGCAGCAAGCAAGGTGACAAATCCAGCATGGGAAGCTGTGGTCAGTGCCAGTGCCCTGCAAAAGAAGACAGCAACCCAATGCCAAAAGAGGATGAATGATCTCCTCCATTCCACCAGGATAAGTCACTCTTCTCATCACTCTCAACTGACACACACACAAACCCATCACACATCCACAGGGCTCTCACTCACTGCCAGTTCAAGGGACATCACCATTCATTCTCTCACACAAACCTTCATCAACCCTGTGGATTGTGTCCATGGCACCAGTCACCACTCACACATGTCAGGCATCCTTATCATCCACCCTGGCAGGTGTCCTGCTTACACTCTCTCCATCTGTATTCATGCAGGACAAGCTGGCACAGAACAAGAGGGAGAGGCCGCAGACTAGTAGAGGAATGCCTCACTTCAAGATCCTCACGGACTTTGAAAACAGAGCCATCCAGCTGACCTGGACTGTTCCAGTGCTGACGGTGAGGTTGGCAGTGCTCAACCAAATGAGGATCCAGCAGAGCAACATCTATCAGGCAACCGTGCTGTGAGTGAGTTCCCCTGTTCCGCAGTTCCCTGTCATGCACTAATTATCTCTCCTTGTTTTCACAGGCACATCTGGGAAATAGCCAAGGGGTGCATGACCCAGGTCCTCGACTTAAGCCCCAAAGGCACCTTGGAAGAAAAATCTGATGACACCCTAATTGAATATCCATGAATGCGCTCACCCACACCTTCCACCAGTGCAGAGACACACATCTTGCTGGGCCCTAATTCTAGAGTAGCCTCAAGGTCACAATCTGGTGAACACATTGCACTGTCTGATCCACAGCAGGTGGTGACAGGGACTTCATGGGTTTCCAGCACTTGGAGGACTGCTGGAGGCCAGAAATTTGCTGAGTCTGAATCAGATGATTAGCCTCTGGACTCGGTAATACCTCAGGAGCTGCAAAGACAAGCTCAGGAACATCAGGAAGGGATATCCACTGCACTCCTCAGATTGTAAAGCAAGATAGAGGATTCCATTCATCTTCAGTCTGAGGTGATAGCACTAGCATGCCAATGCACCAGAGTCAACACTGGTAGGATGGCAGCTGCCATTGAGACCTTGGTCCAGGACATCACTCCTGCACTGCTGCGTGGGCTGAGCTCAGCACAGATGTCATAGTCAGCCTCCAACAGTGTCTAGGTGAAAGGGGTGCGGGGCAGCTCAATCTCACTCCAGCTTCCCCTTCTCAAGGAGTCAGCCAGGGACCGTTGCGCACCCATAGGGAGAAGGATCAGCGGGTGCACACCCCAGTGCTATCCACCCTGGTGATTCCGGGAATGTACGGCCCATCCAAATTCCCTCTTTCTGTGACCCCAGCAGCTCCAGCTCCACAGGCCAAGGAGGATGCCACTGCCACACAGCAGGACCCTAAAGGCAGGCCCTCCAAAGCACGCCTGTCAAGGTCATCACAGACAGGGCGTACCAGTCCTGCCCCCACCTCCACTGTGGGTGTCGGGAGAGCAACAAGGCGTAGCAGCAGGGTTAGGAAAGTTAAGGAGATGTAACTCTTTTGAGCGAAATAACAGATCAGATGAAACTTTGAGAGGAGTGGAACAGTTGCAAAGCCTGGGCACAGCTGTTAAGCACTTGTATTTAATGTTCACTATTAAGTAAATAACTTCCAAGAATGTCTCCCTGTCTATGGCTTCTTGTTATGATGAGCAGTATTCATGTCACTCACATGTGAAACCTTGGTTCCTGCACAAGATAAAGGCAGGTGTCTCAGTCCAGGGTTCTTCTCTGTGCAGTGTGTAACATTCAGACCAAAGTGATGGTCTTGCTTAACACTCATTGGACACATTACTGATGCCTATACCTCAGCAGTGCTGGTCATTGCTGCCAGAATGTCATGGGCAGGCATCACCAAGTTCCGTCATTCTCTTCATGTGCTCTCAGCACCTTTAAGATGGGGCTGGCCCCCATCTCTTCAGTGTCTGCAACCAGTGACGCTGTGCCCCTGAAGGGGCCAGGTGCTGAAGGCTGATAAAGGATCAGGTGCATTTAAAGTTTCATGGCTGCATCTCCATGATATGACCCTGATCACAGAGCACAAGCGAGCTGCCTTCAGCCAGACAGGAGTCAGACATTGATAGAGGCTAAGTGAAGATCTATGAAGTGTCCTCACTGCATGTCGTCATCAACCTCCTGCAATTGAGCAACTATTAGGGCCTCCACTGCATCTCCATGACAGAAGCCTGAGCACTGAGGGTAAGTGCGCTGCCATCAGCCACACAGGAGTCAAATGTTCACAGATGCAAGGTGGGGATGTCAGGACTGTCCTCACTGCATCTCATCATCATCCTCCACGAATCTTACAACTATGAGGGCCTCCCGAGCATGCCTGCCTCGTCTGGTCAACGCAATGGTCTCATCACCGATAACCTCGCCTCCGAGGACCTCATTGTCGTCATCCTCTTCGACATTCTCCATATTAGAGGATATGTGCAGCTCTTCCGTCTCCTCCTCAGCCGGGTCCTTCCCCCCACTGTTGCAGCGCCAGGTGGTGGAGCACGTAGCAAGTGATGCTGATGCCGACAGCCTCTGGGGACTGTATTGCAGTGCCACACTGGACCTGTCAAGACACTGGAACCTCATTTTCAATATGACTATCGTTTGCTCCACCAAAGTCCAGGTCGCGGCAAAGCCTTGTTGTACCATCGCTCTACTGCAGTCTGATGTCACTGCACGGGCATCATCAGCCACGAGCTCTGCGGATAGCCCTTGTACCCCAGGAGCCAACCCTGCAGCCTCTCTGGACCCTAGAAGCTGTCAGGGATCTGAGACCTGCTAAGGATGTAGGAGTTGTGGACACTCTTTGGGGATCGTGTGCAGACCTGCAGCATGTGTTTATGGTGGTTGAACACCAGCTGGCTTGCCCCCTACCCCCCCCGCAGCATGTGCTTGAGCCTTTCCTTCAATCTGCCTGTGCTGCCTCACCTCCCACACACGACCCCTACACGACACCCCCCACCGCCCCCCCCCACCCCCACCCCCCACCCCCAACCCCCCCCCCCCACCCCCCCAACCCTAGTCTGACCAGCACTGCAGCCCTTGCCCCGGCACCACACTGAAAACCAGCTGGGAAAAAGCGACTGTTTTCTGCCTCCCGTGAATGCGCAGCGCCTCTTCCTTGATGTCCTACGGGCAATGCTCGTGAGTGCCAAGCAAGGTCATGCGCACTCACCTCCGAGTTCCCTCGAAGTTCAGCTCGTCAGGTGTATGTATCTTAAAGGTCATCATGAAGCACACCGTTCTGAAGTAACACCAACGTGGGCGGTAAATTTGACGTGGGGGGATGATTCTGGCAAGCAGTGCTTATAATTGGGTGCAAATGTATTAAAATGATGTTCCCAATGTGCAGTGGCAGGAAACGCAGCCTGCCATTGACAGGTGGAGCAGACGATCGCAAACTGGTTTGATGATGGATGAACACAATTTTTTTGCCCTCTCGTCACATGGCCCTTCCCCCCACCCGCAATGATGCCCGACACCAAACGGGCCGGAAAATTCCAGCTGTAGTCTTCTGTATGTTAACAGCAAATCTTTCTTAACTATTTGTAACTATATACAACTATATACATTAACCCCATCTATACCAGACCCTATGACTATAGCACCTAGACATAATGCTAGAAAAATAAAGTTTAAAGAAGTATGAGCAATAAGGTGGCACAGGTGATTTATCCATGTCTGCCTCACTTGTTAACATACGTACAATATGGTTTGTTTTCTATATTTGTTTGTAATGATAGAGCTTGTGGGGGCTGTATATCATGGCCTGCCTTATGGGAAGGATTTTCTGCACCTGCTCGCCGCCGGGATCTTCCGGTCCCGCCGCAAGTCAATGGATTTCTGGCTGTGGTACCGCCTCACCCGCGGCAGGTCCCACCCACGACAGGGCCAGAAAATCCCGGCCTAAGTTTCTCATAACATGTTGGTTAGAGAGGAGATAGGTGCACGGATACTATTACTAAATGAGATGTGTTGTATTTTTGTGCATTCTTTATTGAATGTTTATGTGAATTGTTATTTCGTTGATGATGATTCAGTGGAACATTGCTAAAAAAGCAGATACTGCTGGTTCCTCAGCTCTGCACCCAAGAGGAGGATATTGGCCCTGTTCACTATCAGTGGGTATAAATCAGACAAGAGCTCTTGCATTCAAAACATTTGAACAATGGTACTTTATCAGAATAATTGGGCAAGACAGGCTGTTACATACCCCTAGGATGTCCTCAGCACCAGCACTCGCTCACGAGTGTGTGTGACAAGGCTCTGCTCCCCATTCTATTCTCGGTGGTAGAGCACACAGATTTATAGTTAACTCAGCAAGGGACGGTGGCAGGGCTAGGTCGACAGCCCAGGTAGATGATGGAGGCCTGGCAATGGGACAATGTTCATGCAGATGCCTTAATGTTGGGCAAACCTTTTATAGATCAGGCTGTCCCTGGAGTCTCTTGCACATCTCTCCATGGCCACAGCATCCATAGATGGCTCATTTGGATTTATGGCCTCCTCCTCCTCTTGCTCCAACAAATCTTTGTCATCTGAGGAGGGCTGATCTTCCTCGTGCTCTTCCTCTTGCCATCTGCTCATGTTGCAGCACCTGGTTGTGCAATACACAGCAGGTCACTACTATTCGTAGGTAGTTAAGGGGTAGTTGGAATGGGTGGGGTCATCAGGTTGGGTCCAGGAGGTAGCTGGTAGTTAGGGGTTAGTTGGGCTGAGGGGTGTCAGGGGGTCGGAGACTATTCTGGTCAGGGACTAGTCAGAAGGTTCAAGGGGTAGTTCACTGGGGAACGTCAGGGGAATAGTCAAAGGATCAGGGAGTGTGATGGGGGAGGTGGGTTGTGTAGTTACACAGGTGTTAGACCAGGTTTTAATCTGTCTAACATTTCCTGGATAACTATTCAGTTAAGCCCTGCAGAACTGTCCAAAGTCTTTGACTCTAACTCAGAGTCAGAGACATTCATGGAGGATCCTGGGGAGCAGGGGAATTATTCATCGAAGCTTTAAACTTCCTGGGCAACTCCCACATAGGTACAAGCATCAGGACTTCCACAGGGTCCAGTCACACATCTTAAGTGATACACCTGGTCTCCAACAATCCAGAAGCTGGAAGATTTGGTCTAATATATTCCATGTACCAGTGCAGTTGAGCTGTGCAACTTCCTGCGTGTTCCCAGAATTTTAAAACCCATTGTGGGGTCACATGATCATACTTCCCTACTAATTCTGTTATCTTTCTCTTCATCCCTTCATCTTTGAGGGTGTTTGCATAGTAAAGGTCTTGGCTTCTGAACAAAATATTTTTCAAATTCATGGGTGAGGCAGGGTGGATTTTAACCTAAGTGTTTGGGATAAAATCAGTGCAATGGGTGCCTCGCTCCAACCTCTCAACTTCTACATTTCACTAGAGTGCATTTGTGAGTGGAGGGCGGGCTGTCAATCAGCAGTAGCCCAGAAACAGTTTTGTGTTTGACTTTGGGTCAAGGTGTTTCTAGGCTCCAGTGAAAGCAAGGTGAGTTTACAACAATTGCTGAGGCTGATTCAATCTCAGGGAATGAGCCAATAAATATACAGTACTCACAGCTGCTTTCTTATCTACTGGTGGAATTTGTTCATTATACTTCTGTTGAAAATTTACATACACTGGAGCTCTGATTGACATCTGGAATTTCTGATCTTTCAGATCAGAATGGGCACTGTTTCTGCTACTTTGGATTGAAGCTCAGGTAAAGACCAAGATGACCAGAAGCAGCCCTGAAACACTAATAGCTACAGAGCTGTCGCTGCACAGGGGAGAGAGGGGAGCAGCAGCAGAGAGGTCATGAGCAGGGAGTTGCAGCTGGCTGGACGCCATACATAGGATCTACAGGCAGGGGATAAACTTCCTCAACATGCCTGAACAGGAATGTCTTAGGAAGCTCAGACTGACACCTCAGATGGTAATGGACATCTGCAGCCTCCTGGATAAAGACCTGCTGTCAAGTGGACCTGATGAGCTCATGTTCCCAGTAGCTGTCAAAGTAACTGGCTTCAACTTCTTGCTGTGGCTGCTTCCAGGGCTCTGCTAATGTCATATCCAGGATCTCCAAGTCAACCGTTCAGGCCAGAGTTTGCTCATCAGAGCTGCCATTTATAAAAACTATTTCTGTGATGATGCCAGTCAGTATGAGCAGGTGCTCGGGTTTACAGCTCTGGCTGACTACCCGGGGGTGGCAGGGTTTTATTGATTACACACACATGGCAATCTGAACATCCCCAGAACAACCAAGACTATTCATTAATCACAAGGGCTTTCACACCATCAGCATGCAGCTGGTGTGGAACCACACAAAGATGTTTCTGCAAGATTCCCAGGCAACTGCTATGATGCTGTCATCTTCCAGCAGTCCACCCTCCCTAACCTCTTTACACCTGGAAGCAGCGTTATGACTGGCCGCTCTGAGACAAGTGATACTCACTTATAACATTACTGATGACACCTCTAAAACTCGGGGAATGAGGCATAGCAGTGATACAATGAATGCCATTTCATCATTGGATGTATCATCAAATCATCCATAGGCATCTGATGATGCACTTAAGATGTCTGGACAGATCTGGAGGCACCCTTAAGTATGTCCCAGCCAGGCTGCCTAGAATCATAGAATGATTATAGCCCACAAGGCCATTTGACCCATCCTGTCCATGCTAGCTCTCTGCAGAAGCAACTCACCCAGTCCCACTCCCCTTGCCTTTTCCCAATACCCTGCAATCTTTTTCTCTTCAGCTAATTATCCAATTTCCCTTTGGAAACTTTGATTAAATCTTCCTCCACCACACTGTCAGACAGTGCATTCCAGATCCTAAGCACACTTTGCATGAAAAGGTTTTCCCACCAGTCACCTCTGGGTCTTTTGTCATTAACCTTAAATTGATGACCTCTGGTTCTCAATCCTTCCACCAATGGGAACAGTTTCTCCCTATCTACTCTGTCCAGACCCCTCATGATTTTGAATACCTCCATCAAATCTCTCCATCTTTTCTCCTCTAAGGAAACAGTCCCAACTTCTCCATTATATCCTCATAACTGAAGTCCCTCATCCGGAGCCATTCTCATGAATCTTTCCTGCACCCTTTTTAAAGTCTTGACATCTTTCCTAAAGTGTGGTGCCCAGAACTGGGCGCAATACTTCAGTTGAGGTCAAGCCAGCATTTTGTACAAGTTCAGCATAACTACTTTACCATATGTGTCAATTTACAAAGCCCAGAATACTATCTGCTTTATTAACCACTTTCTCAACCTGCCCTACCATAAATCAATGATTTATGTACACACCGTAAGGTCTCTCTGCACCTGCACCCCCTTCAGAATTGTATCCTTTATTTGATATTGTCTCTCCCTATTCTTCCTAACAAAATGAATCACTTCACACTTCTCGGCAGTAAATTTCATCTGTCACATGCCAGCCCATTCCACCAGCCTGCCTATGCCCTCCTAAAGTCTATCACAGTCCTTCTCACAGTTCACAATTCATCCAAGATTTGTGTCATCTGCGATTTTGAAATTGTGCCCTATACAACCAAGTCTAGGTCATTAATGAAAGCAGTGATGCATTTGACATAAGGGATGGGGAGGAGCAATATAGTCTAAATGTCACAGTAATAGAGAGTGTGCAGGGACAGAGAGACCTAAGGGTTCATATGCGTAGATCTTTGAAGGTGGCAAGACATATTGAGAGAGAGATTAGCAAATCATTTGGGATCTTGGGTTTCATAAATAGAGGCTTTGGGTACAAAAGTAGGGAAGTTATACTGAATATTTATAAAGCTCTGGTGACATCATAACTACATGAATTGAAACTAGTTCCAGTCACCACACTTCAGGAAGATGTGAGGGTCCTTGGGAGGGTGCAGAGGAGATTTACCAGAATGGCTCCAGGGATGGGAGGATTTTAGTTCCAAGGCTAGACTGGAGAAGCTGGTATTATTCTAGTCAGAGCAAAGGAGATTGAGGGGAGATTTGATAGATGTGTACGAGATTATGACAGGTTTAGATAAGGTAGACAAAGAAAAGCTGTTCCCATTGGCTGATGGTACAAACACAGATTGAAGATTTTGGGCAAGAGCTGGAGGAGTGTGAGGAAGAACTTTTTTACACAACGAATGGTAATAAGCTGGAACTTGCTGCCCACAAGAGTGGTGGAAGCAGAGACAATCAATGATTTCAATAAGAAATTGGATGGATACTCGAAGGAAATAAATTTTCAAGGCCACAGGGACTGAGCAGGGAAATGGGACTGACTGGATTGCTCTACAGGCAGCCAGCATGAACTGGATGGGCTGAATGGTCTTTTACCGCGTTAAACGACTGTGAGTCCAAAGATGGATCCCCAGGAACTCCACTATAAACCTTCCTCCAGCCCAAAAGAAAAAAATCATCACAACTCTGTTTCCTGTCACTCAGCCATCCTTGTATCCATGCAGCCTCCGCCCCTTAATCACCACACTTTAACTTTGCTAATCAGCCCATTATATGGCACTTTATCAAATGTGTTTTGAGAGTTCATGTATTTCATAACAACCACATTACCCTCATTCACCCATTCTGTTACCTCATCAAAAAACTCAATCAAATTAGTTAAACACAATTTACCCTTAACAAATTGGCACTGACTTTCCTTCAAATTTGCAAAATGCAACTTTGCATTCAAATGACTGTTAGCTTTGCCCCAGACTATCATTTCTAAAAACTTTCCTCACCACTGAGGTTAAACTGACTGACCTGTAATTACTGGGCTTATCCTTTTGTGAACAATAGTGTAAAATCTGCAATTCTCCAGTCTCCTGTCACCATCCCTTTATCAATCACTAAACGTTGTGCCCCAGGTTAGCAAGGCCATTATGAAAAGCAAATAAAGCAATAGATTTTATTTCAAGAGGGATAGAATTGAAAAGTAGGGAAGATATGCTAAACCTGTATGGAACCTTGATTAGACCACATTTAGAGTACTGTGTGCAGTTCTGCTGATCATATTATAAAAAGGAGAGAGTGATAAGAGAGGGTGCAGAGAAGATTTACAATGTTAATACCCAGAAATGTGTGAGTCTTATCAATCAGGCAAGGGTTAGTAGATTGTGTCTCTTCCCTCTTGAGAAAAGAAAGCTGAGCGATGTCCTAATTGAGGCCTTTACAATTCTGTCCCGGTTTTGATAGAGTAGATACAGAGAGAATGTTTCCTCTTGTGGGGAAGAGCATAACTAGCAACCATCAGTGCAAGATATTCACCAAGAAATCCAATAGGGAATTCAGAAGACACTTCTTCATCCAAAGAGTGATAAAAATGTGGAACTCGCTCCACAGGAAATGGCTGAAGTGAATAGTATAGATACATTTAAGGGGGAAGCTGGACAAACATACGAGGGAGAAGGGAATAGAGGGTCACGATGGTAGATTTAGATGAGAAAAGATGGGAGGAATCTCAAGCAGAGCATAAAAATCAGTGTGGACTGGTTGGGCTGAATGGACCTGTTTCTATGCATATAATGGTAAGCAAGAAAGAATGGAAGATAATGGCCAGTGCCTCCACAATTTTCACCCTTCTTTCCTTCAGGATCATTGGATGCATCTGATATGAATCCTAGTAACATAAAAGCTTTTAAGTATAGATATCCTTTCTAATACCCCCTCTTTATCAATTTTACCCGTCCAGCTTCATCATAACTACCTTGTCTTTCACTTTGACTTTGGCAGCATCTTCATCCTTGGATAGATAGATGTAAAGTATTCATTTAGTACCTTAGCCATGCTCCCTGCCTCTATGACCACTAATCGACCCCACTCCTCCTTTCACCAACCTTTTACTGTATATAAGCCTATAGAAGACTTTATGATTTCCTTTCATGTTAGCATCAGTCTCTTCTCATATTGTCTCTTTGCTGCTGTTATTCCTTCTTTTACTTGCCCTCTGAACTTTCTATATTTAGCCTGATTCTCACTTGTGTTATCAACCTGACACCTGTAATACACCCCCCTTTTTCTGCTTCATCTTACTCTCGATCTCTTTCATCATCCAGAGAGCTCTGGATTTGTTTGTGTTACCTTTCCCCCTCATGGGAATGTACCTTGACTGTACTTAAATCATCTCCTCTTTAAAGGCAGCCCATTGTTCCGTTATAGCCTGCCAATCTTCGATTCCAATTTACCCAGTCAGATCAGTTCTCACACCATTGAAGTTGGTTCTCTCCCAATTAATTATTCTTACTCTTGATTGTTCCTTGTCATTTTCCATAACCAACCTAAACCATATGATACAATGATTACTGTCCTCTAAATATCCCCCTACTGACATTTGACCCACTGAGCCCACCTCAAATACGCTTCAGAAAGTTTTCCCTCTCTCTGCCCTTTACATTATTACTATCCCAGTTTATACTAGGATAAATAAAGTCACCCATTACAACAGCTGTATAGTTTTTGCACCTCTCTGTAATTTCCTTGCAAATTTATTCCTCTATATTCCTCCCACTAGTTGGTGGCCTACAGAATGTGCCCAGTAGTGTAATAGTGCCTCTATGTTCCTTAAATCTAACCAAATAGCTGCTGTCCTTGCCTTCTCCAGGACATCCACACTCTCTAGCACAGTTTTATTAGTCAATACTGCCACCCCACCTCCATTGAGGCCTGGGGCAGATCAGCCATGATCTTATTGAATGGCGGCGCAGACTTGAAGGGCTGAATGGCCTACTCCTGCTCCTATTTCTTATGTTCTTATGCCCTTATTCTTTCCTTCCCTATCTTTTCTGAACATCTTGTAACCAGGAATATCTAGTACCAGTCCTGCTCTTTTCTGAGTCAGGTTTCCATTATCGCTATGACAGCATATTCCCATGTGACTGTCTGCACCTGCAGCTCACCAACCTTATTTACCACAATTCATGCATTCATGTGCATGCACAGTAACCTTAATTTAGACCTTATTGCATTCCCTCTTACTCTGATCCCACCTCATATTTTACTACTTCTTACTCTACCTGTCTCTTCCGATTATTTCTACACCTTGATTTCTCTCTCTGCTATTACCCCCTGGTACCCATTCCCCTGTCCAGTTAGTTTAAATCTTCCCCAATAGAAATAACAAATCAGCCCTCATGGGCAATCATCCAGGCTCAGTTTAGATGCAGTCCATCTAGCCTGAACAGGTCTCATCTCCCCCAGACCTAGTTCCAATGCCCCAGGAACCTAAAGCCCTCCTCCTGCACCATCTTTCCAGCCATGCATTTATCTGCTTTATCCTCCTATTCCTGTACTCACTGCGCATGGCACCAGGAGTAATCTAGAGATTGCTATCTCTGAGATTCTGCTTGCTTGTTTCCTTCCTAGCTCCTTTAATTCTGACTGCAGGATCACATCCCTCTTTCTGCCTATGTCCTTGATGTAAATATGGATGACAGCCTCTGACTGTTCACTCTCCCCCTGCAGAAAATCCTGTAGCCATCTAGTGACATCCTTGATCCTGATACCAGGGAAGTAACATACCATCCTGGAGTCATGATCACAGCCACAGAAACATCTGTCTGTTCCCCTTGCTATCAAGCCCCCATGTTCTTCCACTCCCCATCCTGTACAGCTGAACTATACATGCTGCTGTGGATGCACTCCCCAGAGGATTCATCACTCACACTAGTATTCAGAACTGAATACTGATTGGAGAGTGAGATGTACTGCACTGGTCCTTCTTGACTGCCTGGTGGCTACCCATTCTGTCTCTGCCTGCATACTCTTAATCTGCAGGGTGACCACATCCAGAAACATGCTATCCATGAAACTCTCAACCTCGTGCACATACCAGTGATGCCAGCTGCTGTTCAAGCTCTGAAATCCAGAGCTCCACCTGTTCCAGCTGATAACACTTCCTGCACATGTGGTTGTCAAGGACATTAGAAACATCCTGGTGTTCCCACATGGAGCAGGATGTGCACTCCAAGGGACTGAGGTACCCTGGCATGCCTCTATTTATTAACTAACTTAACCATTAACTAACTTAACTAAATAAAGTTAAAACTTAAACAAAGACACAGCTATTCACCAATTAGCTGCTTCTGTTGGAGAAATCATTTCATTTTATAGGGAGTTAACTGAAATGTTTTAATGCTTATAATCTAAAAATCTCAGACTTTAATTTACTGAAAAATCAAAAAACTTTTAATGCTGCTATCTCTTGTTATTTAATCATTACTTTAACCTCTAGATTTGATTGCTTAATTGAACAGATTGTAATTATATGATAAATTATCAAATTGACTTCAGTTTTATGCTAATTAATGGATGTATTCTTATTTTATAGTTGATAAACCTGAATGAAATTAAATTAACTGTTTACCAGTATACTCACCTACTTGACTTCTTGTCCTGCCATGTCACTTCTATTTCCCCCATCACAGCTGCTCCCACTTTGCTCCTGGCCTCACTCCCTCTGACCGCTCCACTCCCAGCCTGATTCTCTCTGCTCACTCCACTCCCACCCTCACTCTCTCTGCTCCCTCCACTCCCCCCCTCACTCCCTCTGCCCACTCCACTCCCACCCTCACTCTCTCTGCTCACTCCACTCCCACCCTCACTGCCTCTGCTCAATCAACTCCCACCCTCAACATCTCTGATCACTCCACTCCCACCCTCATTCTCTCTGCTCAATCAACTTCCACCCTCACTCTCTCTGCCCACTCCACTCCCACAATCACTCTCTCTGCCCAGTCCACCCCCACCCTCACTCTCTCTGCTCACTCAACTCCCACCCTCACTCTCTCTGCCCACTCCACTCCCACTCTCACTCTCTCTGCTCACTCCGCTCCCACCCTCACTCTCTCTGCCCACTCTACTCCCACCCTCACTCTCTCTGCTCACTCCACTCCCACCCTCACTCTCTCTGCTCACTCCGCTCCCACCCTCACTCTCTCTGCTCACTCCGCTCCCACCCTAACACTCTCTGCTCACTCCGCTCCCACCCTCACTCTCTCTGCCCACTCCGCTCCCACCCTCACTCACTCTGCCCACTCCACTCACACCCTCACTCTCTCTGGCCACTCCACTCCCACCCTGACACTCTCTACTCACTCCATTCCCATCCTCATTCTCTCTGCCCAATCCACTCCCACAATCACTCTCTCTGCCCACTCCACTCCCACCCTCACTCTCTCTGCCCAATCCACTCCCATAATCACTCTCTCTGCTCACTCCACTCCTACCCTCACTCTCTATACCCAAGCCACTCTCACTCTCACGCCCTCTGCCCAACTCCATTCCCACGCTCACTCTCTCTGACTGCTCCACTCCCACCCTCACTCTTTCTGACCACTCCACTCTTACCCTCACTCTCTCTGCCACTCCACTCCCACCCTCACTCTCTCTGACTGCTCCACTCCCACTCTCACTCTCTTTGCCTACTCCATTCCCACCCTCACTCACTCTGCTCATTGAACTCCCACCGTCACCCTCTCTGACCGCTCCATCGCTCACAACCTCACTCTGACCTCTCCACTGCCACCCTCTCTCTGCCACTCCGCTTCCACCCTCAATCCCTCTGCCCACTCCAATCCCACCCTCACTCTCTCTGCTCAATCCACTCCCAACCCTCTCTCACTCTGCCCACTCCGCTCCCACATTCTCTGTGCCCACTCCACTACCACAATCACTCTCACTGCCCAATCCACTCTCACAATAACTCTCACTGCCCACTCCAATCCCACAATCACTCTCTCTGCCCACTCCACGCCCACCCTCACTCTCTCTGCTCATTCCATTCCCACCCTCACTCGCTCTGCCCACTCCACTCCCACAATCAGACTCTCTGCCCACTCCACTCCCATCCTCACTCTCTCTGCCCACTCCACTCCTACCATCACTCTCTATGCCCAATCCACTCTCACTCACACGCCCTCTGCCCAACTCCATTCCCACCCTCACTTTCTCTGACTGCTGCACTCCCACCCTCACTCTTTCTGACCACTCCACTCCCACCCTCACCCTTTCTGCCACTCCACTCCCACCCTCACTCTCTCTGACTGCTCCATTCCCACTCTCACTCTCTTCACCCACTCCATTCCCAACCTCACTCACTCTGCTCACTGAACTCCCACGCTCACTCTCTCTGACCGCTCCACCACTCACAACCTCACACTGACCGCTCCACGGCCACCGTCTCTTTGTCCACTCCACTCCCACCCTCACTCTAACTGACCACTCCACTCCCACCCCCACTCCCTCTGACCACTCCACTCCACTCCAACTCTCACTCTCTCGGCCCACTCCACTCGCACAATTACTCTCCCAGCCCACTCCACTCCCATCCTCACTCTCTCTGCTCACTCCACTCCCACCCTCACACTGCCCACTCCACTGCCACAATCACTCTCTCTGCCCACTCCACTCCCACCCTAACTCCCTCCGCTCACTCCGCTCCCACCCTCACTCTCTCTGCTCACTCCGCTCCCACTCTCACGCTCGCTGCTCACTCCACTCCCACTCTCACTCTGACTGCTCACTCTGCTCCCACCCTCACTCTCTATGCCCACTCCATTCCCACCCTCACACTCTGCACACTCCACTCCCACCCTCACTCTCTCTGCCGACTCCACTCCCACAATCACTCCCTCTGACCACTCCACTCCCACCCTCACTCTCTCTGACTGCTCCGCTCCCACTCTCACGCCCTCTGCCCAACTCCACTCCCACCCTCACTCTCTCTGCCCACTCCACTCCCACCCTCACTCTCTCTGACTGCTCCACTCACACTATCACTCTCTTTGCCAACTCCATTCCCACCCTCACTCACTCTGCTCACTGAACTCCCACCCTCACTCTCTCTCACCGCTCCACCACTCACAACCTCACTCTGACCGCTCCACTGCCCCCGTCTCTCTGCCCACTCCACTCCCACCCTCAATCCCTCTGCCCACTCCACTCCCACCCTCACTCTAACTGACCACTCCACTCCCACCCCCACTCCCTCTGACCACTCCACTCCCACCCTCACTCTCTCGGCCCACTCCACTCGCACAATCACTCTCCCTGCCCACTCCACTCCCACCCTCACTCTCTCTGCTCACTCCACTCACAGGCTCACTCTCTCTGCCCACTCCACTCCCACACTCTCTCTCTGCCCACTCCACTCCCACCCTCACACTCTCTGCTCACTCCACTCCCACCCTCACTCTCTCTGCCGACTCCACTCCCACAATCACACTCTCTCACCACTCCACTCCCACCCTCACTCTTTCTTCCCAAATCCAATCCCACTCTCACGCGCTCTGCCCAACTCCACTCCCACCCTCACTCTCCCTGACTGCTCCACTCCCGCCCTCATTCTTTCTGACCATTCCACACCTACCCTCACTCTCTCTGCCCACTCCACTCACACCCTCACACTCAGCTCACTCCACTCCCATCCTCACTTTCTCTGCTCACTCCACTCCCACCCACACTCTGGCTGCTCACTCCACTCCCACAGACACTCTCTCTGCTGACTCCACTCCCACCCTCACTCTCTCTGACTGCTCCACTCCCACAATCACTCTCTCTCACCACGCCACTCCCACCCTCACGCTCTCTGCTGACTCCACTCCCACCCTCACTCTCTCTGACTGCTCCACTCCCACCCTCACTCATTCTGACCACTCCAATCCTACCCTCACTCTCTCTGCCCAACCCAACTCCCACCCTCCCTCTCTCTGACTGCTCCAATCCCACCCTCACTCTTTCTGACCACTCCACACCTACCCTCACTTTCTCTGCCCACTCCACTCCCACCCTCACTCTCATCTCACTCCACTTCCATCCTCACTTTCTCTGCTCACTCCACTCCCACCCTCACTCTCGTTGTTCACTCCGCTCCCACCCTCACTCTCTCTGCCCACTCCACTCCCACAATCACTCTCTCTGCCCACTCCACTCCCACAATCACTTTCCCTGCCCACTCCACGCCCACCCTCACTCTCTCTGCTCACTCCACTCCCACCCTCACTCTCTCTACTCACACCACTCCCACCCTCAATCTCTCTGCCCACTCCACTCCCACAATCAGTATCTCTGCCCATTCCAGTCCCACACTAACTCTCTCTGCTCACTCCACTCCCACAATAACTCTGTCTGCCCACTCCACTCCCACAAACACTCTCTCTGCTCACTTCGCTCCCTCTCTCACTCTCTCTGCTCACTCCACTCCCAGCCTCACACTCTCTGCTCACTCCACTCCCACCCTCACTCTCTCTGCCCACTCCACTCCCACAATCACTCTCTCTGCCCACTCCACTCCCACCCTCACTCTCTCTGCTCCCTCCACTCCCATCCTCACTCTCTCTGCACAACGCTCGCACAATCACTCTCTCTGCCCACTCCACTCCCACCATCACACTCTCTGACTGCTCCACTCCCACCCTCACTCTTTCTGACCACTCCACTCCCACCCTCACTCTCTCTGCCCACTCCGTACCCAACAATCACCTTCTCAGCCCACTCCACTCCCACCCTCACACTCTCTGCTCACTCCACTCCCACCCTCACTCTCTCTGCTCCCTCCACTCCCACCCTCACTCTCTCTGCTCACTCCGCACCCACCCTCACTCTCTCTGCTCACTCCACTCCCACCTCACGCTCCCTGCTCACTCCACTCCCACCCTCAATCTCTCTGCCCAATCCGCTCCCACTCTCACGCCCTCTGCCCAACACCATTCCCACCCTCACTCTCTCTGACTGCTCCACTCCCACCCTCACTCTTTCAGACCACTCCACTCCTACCCTCATTCTCTCTGCCCATTCCACTCCCATCCTCACTCTCTCTGACTGCTCCACTCCCACTCTCACTCTCTTTGCACACTCCATACGCACTCTCACTCTCTGCCCACTCCACTCCCACAATCACTCTCTCTGCCCACTCCACTCCCACCCTCACTCTCTCTGCACCCTCCACTCCCACACTCACTCTCTCTGCTCACACCACTCCCACAATCACTCTCTGCCCACTCCACTCCCACCATCACCCTCTCTGACTGCTCCACACCCACCCTCACTCTTTCTGACCACTCCACTCCAACCCTCACTCTCTCTGCCCACTCCGCACCCACAATCACTCTCTCTGCCCACTCCACTCCCAACCCCACTCTCTCTGCTCCCTCCACTGCCACCCTCAATCTCTCTGCCCAATCCACTCTCACTCTCATGCCCTCTGTCCAACTCCATTCCCAGCCGCACTCTCTCTGACTGCTCCACTCCCACCCTCACTCTCTCTGCCCCATCCACTCCTACCCACACTCTCTCTGCCCACTGCACTCCCATGCTCACTCTCTCTGACTGCTCCACTCCCACTCTTACTCTCTTTGCACACTCCATTCCCAACCTCACTCACTCAGCTCACTCAATACCCACCCTCACTCTCTCTGACTGCTCCACCACTCACAACCTCACTCTGACCGCTCCACTGCCCCCGTCTCTCTGCCCACTCCGCTCCCACCCTCACTCTAACTGACCACTCCACTCCCACCCCCACTCTCTCTGACCACTCCACTCCCACCCTCACATTCTCTGCTCACTCCACTCCCACCCTCACTCTCTCTGCTCACTCCACTCCCACAATCACTCTCTCTGCCCACTCCACTCCCACCCTCACTCTCTCTACCCACTCCAGTCCCACCCTCACTCCCTCTGCTCACTCGCCTCCCACCCACACTCACTCTGCTCACTCTGCTCCCACACTCTCTCTGCTGACTCCACTCCCACCCTCACTCTCTCTGTCCACTCCACTCCCACACTCACTCTCTCTGCTGACTCGACTCCCACCCTCACTCTCTCTGCTCACTCCGCTCCCACACTCACTCTCTCTGCTCACTCCACTCCCACCCTCACTCTCTCTGCTCACTCCACTCCCACCCTCACTCTCTCTGCCCACTCCACTCCCACCCTCACACTCTCTGCTCACTCCACTCCCACCCTCACTTTCTCTGCCGACTCCACTCCCACAATCACTCTCTCTGACCACTCCACTCCCACCCTCACTCTCTCTGACTGCTCCACTCCCACACTCACTCTTTCTGACCACTCCACTCCTACCCTCACTCTCTCTGCCGAATCCACTCCCTCTCTCACGCCATCTGCACAACTCCACTCACACCCTCACTCTCTCTGCCACTCCACTCCCACCCGCACCCTCTCTGACTGCTCCACTCCCACTATCACTCTCTTTGCCTACTCCATTCCCACCCTCACTCATTCTGCTCACTGAACGCCCACCCTCACTCTCTCTGACCGCTCCACCACTCACAACCTCACTCTGACCGCTCCACTGCCACCCTCTCTCTGCCCACTCCACTCCCACCCTCAATCCCTCTGCCCACTCCACTCCCACCCTCACTCTAACTGACCACTCCACTCCCACTCCCACTCCCTCTGACCACTCCACTCCAACCCTCACTCTCTCGGCCCACTCCACACGCACAATCACTCTCCCTGCCCACTCCACTCCCACCCTCACTCTCTCTGCCCACTCCACTCCCACAATCACTCTCTCTGCCCACTTCACACCCACCCTCACTCTCTCTGCCGACTCCACTCCCACATTCACAATCTCTCACCACTCCACTGCCACCCTCACTCTTTCTGACCACTGCACTCCTACCCTCAATCTTTCTGACCACGCCACTCCGACCCTCACTCTCTCTGCCCAACTCCACTCCCACCCTCACTCTCTCTGCCCACTCCACTCCCACAATCACTCTCTCTGCCCACTTCACACCCACCCTCACTCTCTCTGCCGACTCCACTCCCACATTCACAATCTCTCACCACTCCACTGCCACCCTCACTCTTTCTGACCACTCCACTCCTACCCTCACTCTTTCTGACCACTCCACTCCTACCCTCAATCTTTCTGCCCAACTCCACTCCCACCCTCACTCTCTCTGACTGCTCCACTCCCACCCTCACTCTTTCTGACCACTCCACACCTACCCTCACTCTCTCTGCCCACTCCACTCCCACAATCATACTCTCTGCCCACTCCACTCCCACCCTCACTCTCTCTGCTCACTCCATTCCCACCCTCACTCTCTCTGCCCACTCCACTCCCACAATCACTCTCTCTGCCCACTCCACTCCCACCCTCACTCTCTCTGCCGACTCCACTCCCACATTCACAATCTCTCACCACTCCACTCCCACCCTCACACTCGCTGCTCACTCCGCTCCCACCCTCACTCTCTCTGCCCACTCCACTCCCACAATCACTCTCTCTGCTCACTCCACTCCCACCCTCACTCTCTCTGCCCACTCCACTCCCACCCTCACTCTCTCTGCACCCTCCACTCCCACACTCACTCTCTCTGCTCACACCACTCCCACAATCACTCTCTGCCCACTCCACTCCCACCATCACCCTCTCTGACTGCTCCACACCCACCCTCACTCTTTCTGACCACTCCACTCCAACCCTCAGTCTCTCTGCCCACTCCGCACCCACAATCACTCTCTCTGCCCACTCCACTCCCAACCCCACTCTCTCTGCTCCCTCCACTGCCACCCTCAATCTCTCTGCCCAATCCACTCTCACTCTCACGCCCTCTGTCCAACTCCATTCCCAGCCGCACTCTCTCTGACTGCTCCACTCCCACCCTCACTCTCTCTGCCCCATCCACTCCTACCCACACTCTCTCTGCCCACTGCACTCCCATGCTCACTCTCTCTGACTGCTCCACTCCCACTCTTACTCTCTTTGCACACTCCATTCCCAACCTCACTCACTCAGCTCACTCAATACCCACCCTCACTCTCTCTGACTGCTCCACCACTCACAACCTCACTCTGACCGCTCCACTGCCCCCGTCTCTCTGCCCACTCCGCTCCCACCCTCACTCTAACTGACCACTCCACTCCCACCCCCACTCTCTCTGACCACTCCACTCCCACCCTCACATTCTCTGCTCACTCCACTCCCACCCTCACTCTCTCTGCTCACTCCACTCCCACAATCACTCTCTCTGCCCACTCCACTCCCACCCTCACTCTCTCTACCCACTCCAGTCCCACCCTCACTCCCTCTGCTCACTCGCCTCCCACCCACACTCTCTCTGCTCACTCTGCTCCCACACTCTCTCTGCTGACTCCACTCCCACCCTCACTCTCTCTGTCCACTCCACTCCCACACTCACTCTCTCTGCTGACTCGACTCCCACCCTCACTCTCTCTGCTCACTCCGCTCCCACACTCACTCTCTCTGCTCACTCCACTCCCACCCTCACTCTCTCTGCTCACTCCACTCCCACCCTCACTCTCTCTGCCCACTCCACTCCCACAATCACTCTCTCTGACCACTCCACTCCCACCCTCACTCTCTCTGACTGCTCCACTCCCACCCTCACTCTTTCTGACCACTCCACTCCTACCCTCACTCTCTCTGCCGAATCCACTCCCTCTCTCACGCCATGTGCACAACTCCACTCACACCCTCACTCTCTCTGCCACTCCACTCCCACCCGCACCCTCTCTGACTGCTCCACTCCCACTATCACTCTCTTTGCCTACTCCATTCCCACCCTCACTCATTCTGCTCACTGAACGCCCACCCTCACTCTCTCTGACCGCTCCACCACTCACAACCTCACTCTGACCGCTCCACTGCCACCCTCTCTCTGCCCACTCCACTCCCACCCTCAATCCCTCTGCCCACTCCACTCCCACCCTCACTCTAACTGACCACTCCACTCCCACTCCCACTCCCTCTGACCACTCCACTCCAACCCTCACTCTCTCGGCCCACTCCACATGCACAATCACTCTCCCTGCCCACTCCACTCCCACCCTCACTCTCTCTGCCCACTCCACTCCCACAATCACTCTCTCTGCCCACTTCACACCCACCCTCACTCTCTCTGCCGACTCCACTCCCACATTCACAATCTCTCACCACTCCACTGCCACCCTCACTCTTTCTGACCACTGCACTCCTACACTCAATCTTTCTGACCACTCCACTCCTACCCTCACTCTCTCTGCCCAACTCCACTCCCACCCTCACTCTCTCTGCCCACTCCACTCCCACAATCACTCTCTCTGCCCACTTCACACCCACCCTCACTCTCTCTGCCGACTCCACTCCCACATTCACAATCTCTCACCACTCCACTGCCACCCTCACTCTTTCTGACCACTCCACTCCTACCCTCACTCTTTCTGACCACTCCACTCCTATCCTCAATCTTTCTGCCCAACTCCACTCCCACCCTCACTCTCTCTGACTGCTCCACTCCCACCCTCACTCTTTCTGACCACTCCACACCTACCCTCACTCTCTCTGCCCACTCCACTCCCACAATCATACTCTCTGCCCACTCCACTCCCACCCTCACTCTCTCTGCTCACTCCATTCCCACCCTCACTCTCTCTGCCCACTCCACTCCCACAATCACTCTCTCTGCCCACTCCACTCCCACCCTCACTCTCTCTGCCCACTCCACTCCTACTCACACTCCCTCTGCCCACTGCACTCCCATCCTCACTCTCTCTGACTGCTCCACTCCCACTCTTACTCTCTTAGCCCACTCCATTCCCAACCTCACTCACTCAACTCACTGAACTCCCACTCTCACTCTCTCTGACCGCTCCACCACTTACAACCTCACTCTGACCGGTCCACTGCCCCCGTCTCTCTGCCCACTCCACTCCCACCCTCACTCTAACTGACCACTCCACTCCCACCCCCACTCCCTCTGACCACTCCACTCCAACCCTCACACTCTCTGCTCACTCCACTCCCAACCTCACACTCTCTCTGCTCACTCCACTCCCACAAGCACTCTCTCTGCCCACTCCACTCCCACCCTCACTCTCTCTACCCACTCCAGTCCCACCCTCACTCCCTCCGCTCACTCGCCTCCCACCCTCACTCTCTCTGCTCACTCTGCTCCCACACTAACTCTCTCTGCTCACTCCACTCCCACAATCACACTCTCTGTCCACTCCACTCCCACCCTCACTCTCTCTGCCCACTCCACTCCTACCATCACTCTCTATGCCCAATCCACTCTCACTCACACGCCCTCTGCCCAACTCCATTCCCACCCTCACTTTCTCTGACTGCTGCAGTCCCACCCTCACTCTTTCTGACCACTCCACTCCAACCCTCACCCTCTCTCACCACTCCACTCCCACCCTCAATCTCTCTGACTGCTCCACTCCACCCTCACTCTCTCTGCTCACTCCACTCCCACCCTCACTCTCTCTGCCGGCTCCACTCCCACAATCACTCTCTCTCACCACTTCACTCCCACCCTCAAACTCTCTGACTGCTCCACTCCCACCCTCACTCATTCTGACCACTCCACTCCTACCCACACTCTCTCTGCCCAACTCCACTCCCACCCTCTCTCTCTCTGACTGCTCCACTCCCACCCTCACTCTTTCTGACAATTCCACACCTACCCTCACTCTCTCTGCCCACTCCACTCCCACCCTCACTCTCATCTCACTCCACTTCCATCCTCACTTTCTCTGCTCACTCCACTCCCACCCTCACACTCGCTGCTCACTCCGCTCCCACCATCACTCTCTCTGCCCACTCCACTCCCACAATCACTCTCTCTGCTCACTCCACTCCCACCCTCACTCTCTCTGCCCACTCCACTCCCACCCTCACACTCTCTGCTCACTCCACTCTCACCCTCACTTTCTCTGCCGACTCCATTCCCACAATCACTCTCTCTGACCACTCCACTCCCACCCTCACTCTCTCTGACTGCTCCACTCCCACCCTCACTCTTTCTGACCACTCCACTCCTACCCTCACTCTCTCTGCCGAATCCACTCCCTCTCTCACGCCATCTGCACAACTCCACTCACACCCTCACTCTCTCTGCCACTCCACTCCCACCCGCACCCTCTCTGACTGCTCCACTCCCACTATCACTCTCTCTGCCCACTCCACTCCCACCCTCACTCTCATCTCACTCCACTTCCATCCTCACTTTCTCTGCTCACTCCACTCCCACCCTCACACTCGCTGCTCACTCCGCTCCCACCCTCACTCTCTCTGCCCACTCCACTCCCACAATCACTCTCTCTGCTCACTCCACTCCCACCCTCACTCTCTCTGCCCACTCCACTCCCACCCTCACACTCTCTGCTCACTCCACTCACACCCTCACTTTCTCTGCTGACTCCACTCCCACAATCACTCTCTCTGACCACTCCACTCCCACCCTCACTCTCTCTGACTGCTCGACTCCCACCCTCACTCTTTCTGACCACTCCACTCCTACCCTCACTCTCTCTGCCGAATCCACTCCCTCTCTCACGCCATCTGCACAACTCCACTCACACCCTCACTCTCTCTGCCACTCCACTCCCACCCGCACCCTCTCTGACTGCTCCACTCCCACTATCACTCTCTTTGCCTACCCCATTCCCACCCTCACTCATTCTGCTCACTGAACTCCCACCGTCACTCTCTCTGACCGCTCCACCACTCACAACCTCACTCTGACCGCTCCACTGCCACCCTCTCTCTGCCCACTCCACTCCCACCCTCAATCCCTCTGCCCACTCCACCCCCACCCTCACTCTAACTGACCACTCCACTCCCACTCCCACTCCCTCTGACCACTCCACTCAAACCCTCACTCTCTCGGCCCACTCCACTCGCACAATCACTCTCCCTGCCCACTCCACTCCCACCCTCACTCTCTCTGCCCACTCCACTCCCACAATCACTCTCTCTGCCCACTTCACACCCACCCTCACTCTCTCTGCCGACTCCACTCCCACATTCACAATCTCTCCCCACTCGAATGCCACCCTCACTCTTTCTGACCACTGCACTCCTACCCTCAATCTTTCTGACCACTCCACTCCTACCCTCACTCTCTCTGCCCAACTCCACTCCCACCCTCACTCTCTCTGCCCACTCCACTCCCACAATCACTCTCTCTGCCCACTTCACACCCACCCTCACTCTCTCTGCCGACTCCACTCCCACATTCACAATCTCTCACCACTCCACTGCCACCCTCACTCTTTCTGACCACTCCACTCCTACCCTCACTCTTTCTGACCACTCCACTCCTACCCTCAATCTTTCTGCCCAACTCCACTCCCACCCTCACTCTCTCTGACTGCTCCACTCCCACCCTCACTCTTTCTGACCACTCCACACCTACCCTCACTCTCCCTGCCCACTCCACTCCCACAATCATACTCTCTGCCCACTCCACTCCCACCCTCACTCTCTCTGCTCACTCCATTCCCACCCTCACTCTCTCTGCCCACTCCACTCCCACAATCACTCTCTCTGCCCACTCCACTCCCACCCTCACTCTCTCTGCCCACTCCACTCCTACCCACACTCTCTCTGCCCACTGCACTCCCATCCTCACTCTCTCTGACTGCTCCACTCCCACTCTTACACTCTTTGCCCACTCCATTCCCAACCTTACTCACTCAGCTCACTGAACACCCACCCTCACTCTCTCTGACCGCTCCACCACTCACAACCTCACTCTGACCGCTCCACTGCCCCCGTCTCTCTGCCCACTCCACTCCCACCCTCACTCTAACTGACCACTCCACTCCCACCCCCACTCCCTCTGACCACTCCACTCCAACCCTCACACTCTCTGCTCACTCCACTCCCAACCTCACACTCTCTCTGCTCACTCCACTCCCACAAGCACTCTCTCTGCCCACTCCACTCCCACCCTCACTCTCTCTACCCACTCCAGTCCCACCCTCACTCCCTCCGCTCACTCGCCTCCCACCCTCACTCTCTCTGCTCACTCTGCTCCCACACTAACTCTCTCTGCTCACTCCACTCCCACAATCACTCTCTCTGTCCACTCCACTCCCACCCTCACTCTCTCTGCCCACTCCACTCCTACCATCACTCTCTATGCCCAATCCACTCTCACTCACACGCCCTCTGCCCAACTCCATTCCCACCCTCACTTTCTCTGACTGCTGCACTCCCACCCTCACTATTTCTGACCACTCCACTCCCACCGTCACCCTCTCTCATCACTCCACTCCCACCCTCAATCTCTCTGACTGCTCCACTCCACCCTCACTCTCTCTGCTCACTCCACTCCCACCCTCACTCTCTCTGCCGGCTCCACTCCCACAATCACTCTCTCTCACCACTTCACTCCCACCCTCAATCTCTCTGACTGCTCCACTCCCACCCTAACTCATTCTGACCACTCCACTCCTACCCTCACTCTCTCTGCCCAACTCCACTCCCACCCTCTCTCTCTCTGACTGCTCCACTCCCACCCTCACTCTTTCTGACCGCTCCACACCTACCCTCACTCTCTCTGCCCACTCCACTCCCACCCTCACTCTCATCTCACTCCACTTCCATCCTCACTTTCTCTGCTCACTCCACTCCCACCCTCACTCTCGCTGCTCACTCCGCTCCCACCCTCAATCTCTCTGCCCACTCCACTCCCACAATCAAAATCTCTGCTCACTCCACTCCCACCCTCACTTTCTCTGCTCACTACACTCCCACCCTCACTCTCTCTGCCTACTCCACTCCCACAATCACTCTCCCTGCCCACTCCACTCCCACCCTCACTCTCTCTGCTAACTCCACTCCCACCCTCACTCTCTCTGCTCACACCACTCCCACCCTCAATCTCTCTGCCCACTCCACTCCCACAATCAGTCTCTCTGCCCATTCCAGTCCCACACTAACTCTCTCTGCTCACTTTGCTCCCTCCCTCACTCTCTCTGCTCACTCCACTCCCACAATAACTCTCTCTGCCCACTCCACTCCCACAAACCTTCTCTCTGCTCACTTCGCTCCCTCTCTCACTCTCTCTGCTCATTCCACTCCCAGCCTCACACTCTCTGCTCACTCCACTCCCACCCTCACTCTCTCTGCCCACTCCACTCGCACCCTCACTCTCTCTGCTCCCTCCACTCCCACCCTCACTCTGATCACACCGCTCGCACAATCACTCTCTCTGCCCACTCCACTCCCACGATCACCCTCTCTGCCCACTCCACTCCCACCCTCACTCTTTCTGACCACTCCACTCCCACCCTCAATCTCTCTGCCCACTCCGCACCCACAATCAAACTCTCTGTCCACTCCACTCCCACCCTCACACTCTCTGCTCACTCCACTCCCACCCTCACTCTCTCTGCTCCCTCCACTCCCACCCTCACTCTCTCTGCTCAATCCGAACCCACACTCACTCTCTCTGCTCACTCCACTCCCACCTCACGTTCTCTGCTCACTCCACTCCCACCCTCAATCTCTCTGCCCAATCCACTCTCACTCTCACGCCCTCTGCCCAACTCCATTCACATCCTCACTCTCTCTGACTGCTCCACTCCCACCCTCACTCTTTCAGACCACTACACTCCTACCCACATTCTCTCTGCCCACTCCACTCCCATCCTCACTCTCTCTGACTGCTCCACTCCCACTCTCACTCTCTTTGCACACTCCATACGCACCCTCACTCTCTCTGCTCACTCCACTCCCACCCTCACTCTCTCTGCTCACTCCACTCCCACCCTCACTCTCTCTGCCCACTCCACTCCCACAATCACTCTCTCTACCCACTCCACTCCCACCCTCACTCTCTCTGCTCACTCCACTCCCACCCTCACTCTCTCTGCCCACTCCACTCCCACCCTCAGTCTCTCTGCCCACTCCACTCCCACAATCACTCTCTCTACCCACTCCACTCCCACCCTCACTCTCTCTGCTCACTCCACTCCCATCCTCACTCTCTGCCCACTCCACTCCCACAATCCCTCTCTCTGCCCACTCCACTCCCACCATCACCCTCTCTGACTGCTCCACTCCAACCCTCACTCTCTCTGCTCACTCCACTCCCACAATCACTCTCTCTGCCCACTCCACTCCCACCCTCACTCTCTCTACCCACTCCAGTCCCACCCTCACTCCCTCCGCTCACTCTCCTCCCACCCTCACTCTCTCTGCTCACTCCGCTCCCACACTCACTCTCTCTGCTCACTCCACTCCCACCCTCACTCTCTCTGTCCACTCCTCTCCCACACTCACTCTCTCTGCTGACTCCGCTCCCACCCTAACTCTCTCTACCCACTCCAGTCCCACCCTCACTCCCTCCGCTCACTCGCCTCCCACCCTCACTCTCTCTGCTCACCCACTCCCACCCTCACTCTCTCTGACTGCTCCACTCCCACCCTCACTCTCTCTGCATCCTCCACTCCCACACTCACTCTCTCTGCTCACTCCACTCCCACAATCACTCTCTCTGCCCACTCCACTCCCACCATCACCCTCTCTGACTGCTCCACTCCCACCCTCACTCTCTCTGCTCACTCCACTCCCACAATCACTCTCTCTGCCCACTCCACTCCCACCCTCACTCTCTCTACCCACTCCAGTCCCACCCTCACTCCCTCCGCTCACTCGCCTCCCACCCTCACTCTCTCTGCTCACTCCGCTCCCACACTCACTCTCTCTGCTCACTCCACTCCCACCCTCACTCTCTCTGTCCACTCCTCTCCCACACTCACTCTCTCTGCTGACTCCGCTCCCACCCTAACTCTCTCTACCCACTCCAGTCCCACCCTCACTCCCTCCGCTCACTCGCCTCCCACCCTCACTCTCTCTGCTCACTCCACTCCCACCCTCACTCTCTCTGACTGCTCCACTCCCACCCTCACTCTTTCTGACCACTGCACTCCTACCCTCACTCTCTCTGCCGAATCCACTCACTCTCTCACGCCCTCTGCACAACTCCAACACACCCTCACTCTCTCTGACTGCTCCACTCCCACTAACACTCTCTTTGCCCACTCCGTTCCCACCCTCACACACTCTGCTCACTGAACTCCCACCCTCACTCTCTCTGACCGCTCCACCACTCACAACCTCACTCTGACCGCTCCACTGCCACCCTCTCTCTGCCCACTCCACTCCCACCCTCAATCCCTCTGCCCACTCCACTCCCACCATCACTCTAACTGACCACTCCACTCTCACTCCCACTCCCTCTGACCACTCCACTCCAACCCTCACTCTCTCGGCCCACTCCACTCGCACAATCAGTCTTCCTGCCCACTCCACTCCCACCCTCATTCTCTCTGCTCACTCCACTCACACCCTCACTCTCTCTGCCCACTCCACTCCCACAATCACTCTCTCTGCCCACTTTACACCCACCCTCAATCTCTCTGCCCACTCCACTCGCACCCTCACTCCCTCTGCTCAATCCGCTCCCAAACTTACTCGGTCTGCTCACTCCGCTCCCACTCTCACTCTCTCTGCACACTCCACTCCCACACTCACTCTCTCTGCCCACTCCACTCCCACCCTCACTCTCTCTGCCGACTCCACTCCCACATTCACAATCTCTCACCACTCCACTGCCACCCTCACTCTTTCTGACCACTCCACTCCTACCCTCAATCTTTCTGACCACTCCACTCCTACCCTCACTCTCTCTGACTGCTCCACTCCCACCCTCACTCTTTCTGACTGCTCCACACCTACCCTCACTCTCTCTGCCCACTCCACTCCCACAATCACTCTCTCTGCTCACTCCATTCCCACCCTCACTCTCTCTGCCCACTCCACTCCCACAATCACTCTCTCTGCCCACTCCACTCCCACCCTCACTCTCTCTGACTGCTCCAATCCCACTCTCACTCTCTTCGCCCACTTTATTCCCAACCTCACTCAATCTGCTCACTGAACTCCCACCCTCACTCTCTCTGACCGCTCCAACACTCACAACCTCACACTGACCTCTCCACTGCCACCGTCTCTCTGTCCACTCCACTCCCACCCTCACTCTAACTGACCACTCCACTCCCACCCCCACTCCCTCTGACCACTCCACTCCACTCCAACTCTCACTCTCTCTGCCCACTCCACTCGCACAATTACTCTCCCTGCCCACTCCACTCCCATCCTCACTCTCTCTGCTCACTCCACTCCCACCCTCACTCTCTCTGCCCACTCCACTGCCACAATCAATCTCTCTGCCCACTCCGCTCCCACCCTCACTCTCTCTGCCCACTCCAGTCCCACCCTCACTCCCTCCGCTCACTCGCCTCCCACCCTCACTCTCTCTGCTCACTCCGCTCCGACACTCACTCTCTCTGCTGACTCCGCTCCCACCCTAACTCTCTCTGCTCACTCCACTCCCACAATCACTCTCGCTGCCCACTCCACTCCCACCCTCACTCTCTCTGACTGCTCCAATCCCACTCTCACTCTCGTCGCCCACTTTATTCCCAACCTCACTCAATCTGCTCACTGAACTCCCACCCTCACTCTCTCTGACCGCTCCAACACTCACAACCTCACACTGACCTCTCCACTGCCACCGTCTCTCTGTCCACTCCACTCCCACCCTCACTCTAACTGACCACTCCACTCCCACCCCCACTCCCTCTGACCACTCCACTCTACTCCAACTCTCACTCTCTCTGCCCACTCCACTCGCACAATTACTCTCCCTGCCCACTCCACTCCCATCCTCACTCTCTCTGCTCACTCTACTACCACCCTCACTCTCTCTGCCGACTCCACTGCTACAATCAATCTCTCTGCCCAGTCCACTCCCACCCTCACTCTCTCTGCCCACTCCACTCCCACCCTCACTACCTCCGCTCACTCCGCTCCCACCCTCACTCTCTCGGCTCACTCCACTCCCACCCTCACTCTCTCTGTCCACTCCTCTCCCACACTCACTCTCTCTGCTGACTCCGCTCCCACAATCACTCTCTCTACCCACTCCAGTCCCACCCTCACTCCCTCCGCTCACTCGCCTCCCACCCTCACTCTCTCTGCTCACCCACTCCCACCCTCACTCTCTCTGACTGCTCCACTCCCACCCTCACTCTCTCTGCATCCTCCACTCCCACACTCACTCTCTCTGCTCACTCCACTCCCACAATCACTCTCTCTGCCCACTCCACTCCCACCATCACCCTCTCTGACTGCTCCACTCCCACCCTCACTCTCTCTGCTCACTCCACTCCCACAATCACTCTCTCTGCCCACTCCACTCCCACCCTCACTCTCTCTACCCACTCCAGTCCCACCCTCACTCCCTCCGCTCACTCGCCTCCCACCCTCACTCTCTCTGCTCACTCCGCTCCCACACTCACTCTCTCTGCTCACTCCACTCCCACCCTCACTCTCTCTGTCCACTCCTCTCCCACACTCACTCTCTCTGCTGACTCCGCTCCCACCCTAACTCTCTCTACCCACTCCAGTCCCACCCTCACTCCCTCCGCTCACTCGCCTCCCACCCTCACTTTCTCTGACTGCTGCACTCCCACCATCACTCTTTCTGACCACTCCACTCCCACCCTCACTCTCTCTGACTGCTCCAATCCCACTCTCACTCTCTTCGCCCACTTTATTCCCAACCTCACTCACTCTGCTCACTGAACTCCCACCCTCACTCTCTCTGAGCGCTCCAACACTCACAACCTCACACTGACCTCTCCACTGCCACCGTCTCTCTGTCCACTCCACTCCCACCCTCACTCTAACTGACCACTCCACTCCCACCCCCACTCCCTCTGACCACTCCACTCCACTCCAACTCTCACTCTCTCTGCCTACTCCACTCGCACAATTACTCTCCCTGCCCACTCCACTCCCATCCTCACTCTCTCTGCTCACTCCACTCCCACCCTCACTCTCTCTGCTCACTCCACTCCCACCCTCACTCTCTGCCCACTCCACTCCCACAATCCCTCTCTCTGCCCATTCCACTCCCACCCTCACTCTCTCTGCACCCTCCACTCCCACACTCACTCTCTCTGCTCACAGCACTCCCACAATCACTCTCTCTGCCCACTCCACTCCCACCATCACCCTCTCTGACTGCTCCACTCCCACCCTCACTCTCTCTGCTCACTCCACTCCCACAATCACTCTCTCTGCCCACTCCACTCCCACCCTCACACTCTCTACCCACTCCAATCCCACCCTCACTCCCTCCGCTCACTCGCCTCCCACCCTCACTCTCTCTGCTCAGTCCGCTCCCACACTCACTCTCTCTGCTGACTCTGCTCCCACCCTAACTCTCTCTGCTCACTCCACTCCCACCCTCACTCTCTCTGCCCACTCCACTCCCACCCTCACACTCTCTGCTCACTCCACTCCCACCCTAACCTTCTCTGCCCACTCCGCTTCCACAATCACTCTCTCTACCCACTCCACTCCCACCCTCACTCTCTCTGCTCACTCCACTCCCACCCTCACTCTCTCTGCCCACTCCACTCCCACCCTCACTCTCTGCCCACTCCACTCCCACAATCCCTCTCTCTGCCCACTCCACTCCCACCCTCACTCTCTCTGCATCCTCCACTCCCACACTCACTCTCTCTGCTCACTCCACTCCCACAATCACTCTCTCTGCCCACTCCACTACCACCATCACCCTCTCTGACTGCTCCACTCCCACCCTCACTCTCTCTGCTCACTCCACTCCCACAATCACTCTCTCTGCCCACTCCACTCCCACCCTCACTCTCTCTACCCACTCCAGTCCCACCCTCACTCCCTCCGCTCACTCGCCTCCCACCCTCACTCTCTCTGCTCACTCCGCTCCCACACTCACTCTCTCTGCTCACTCCACTCCCACCCTCACTCTCTCTGTGCACTCCTCTCCCACACTCACTCTCTCTGCTGACTCCGCTCCCACCCTAACTCTCTCTACCCACTCCAGTCCCACCCTCACTCCCTCCGCTCACTCGCCTCCCACCCTCACTTTCTCTGACTGCTGCACTCCCACCCTCACTCTTTCTGACCACTCCACTCCCACCCTCACTCTCTCTGACTGCTCCAATCCCACTCTCACTCTCTTCGCCCACTTTATTCCCAACCTCACTCACTCTGCTCACTGAACTCCCACCCTCACTCTCTCTGACCGCTCCAACACTCACAACCTCACTCTGACCTCTCCACTGCCACCGTCTCTCTGTCCACTCCACTCCCACCCTCACTCTAACTGACCACTCCACTCCCACCCCCACTCCCTCTGACCACTCCACTCCACTCCAACTCTCACTCTCTCTGCCCACTCCACTCGCACAATTACTCTCCCTGCCCACTCCACTCCCATCCTCACTCTCTCTGCTCACTCCACTCCCACCCTCACTCTCTCTGCCCACTCCACTGCCACAATCAATCTCTCTGCCCACTCCACTCCCACCCTCACTCTCTCTGCCCACTCCACTCCCACCCTCACTACCTCCGCTCACTCCGCTCCCACCCTCACTCTCTCTGCTCACTGCACTCCCACCCTCACGCTCGCTGCTCACTCCACACCCACTCTCACTCTCTCTGCTCACTCCGCTCCCACCCTCACTCTCTCTGCACCCTCCACTCCCACACTCACTCTCTCTGCTCACAACACTCCCACAATCACTCTCTCTGCCCACTCCACTGCCACCATCACCCTCGCTGCCGGCTCCACTCCCACCCTCACTCTCTCTGCTCACTCCACTCCCACAATCACTCTCTCTGCCAAATCCACTCCCACCCTCACACTCTCTACCCACTCCAGTCCCACCCTCACTCCCTCCGCTCACTCGCCTCCCACCCTCACTCTCTCTGCTCACTCCGCTCCGACAGTCACTCTCTCTGCTGACTCCGCTCCCACCCTAACTCTCTCTGCTCACTCCACTCCCACCCTCACTCTCTCTGCCCACTCCACTCCCACCCTCACACTCTCTGCTCACTCCGCTCCCACCCTAACTTTCTCTGCCCACTCCGCTCCCACAATTACTCTCTCTACCCACTCCACTCCCACCCTCAGTCTCTCTGCCCACTCCACTCCCACAATCACTCTCTCTACCCACTCCACTCCCACCCTCACTCTCTCTGCTCACTCCACTCCCACCCTCACTCTCTGCCCACTCCACTCCCACAATCACTCTCTCTGCCCACTCCACTCCCACCATCACCCTCTCTGACTGCTCCACTCCAACCCTCACTCTCTCTGCTCACTCCACTCCCACAATCACTCTCTCTGCCCACTCCACTCCCACCCTCACTCTCTCTATCCACTCCAGTCCCACCCTCACTCCCTCCGCTCACTCTCCTCCCACCCTCACTCTCTCTGCTCACTCCGCTCCCACACTCACTCTCTCTGCTCACTCCACTCCCACCCTCACTCTCTCTGTCCACTCCTCTCCCACACTCACTCTCTCTGCTGACTCCGCTCCCACCCTAACTCTCTCTACCCACTCCAGTCCCACCCTCACTCCCTCCGCTCACTCGCCTCCCACCCTCACTCTCTCTGCTCACCCACTCCCACCCTCACTCTCTCTGACTGCTCCACTCCCACCCTCACTCTCTCTGCATCCTCCACTCCCACACTCACTCTCTCTGCTCACTCCACTCCCACAATCACTCTCTCTGCCCACTCCACTCCCACCATCACCCTCTCTGACTGCTCCACTCCCACCCTCACTCTCTCTGCTCACTCCACTCCCACAATCACTCTCTCTGCCCACTCCACTCCCACCCTCACTCTCTCTACCCACTCCAGTCCCACCCTCACTCCCTCCGCTCACTCGCCTCCCACCCTCACTCTCTCTGCTCACTCCGCTCCCACACTCACTCTCTCTGCTCACTCCACTCCCACCCTCACTCTCTCTGTCCACTCCTCTCCCACACTCACTCTCTCTGCTGACTCCGCTCCCACCCTAACTCTCTCTACCCACTCCAGTCCCACCCTCACTCCCTCCGCTCACTCGCCTCCCACCCTCACTCTCTCTGCTCACTCCACTCCCACCCTCACTCTCTCTGACTGCTCCACTCCCACCCTCACTCTTTCTGACCACTGCACTCCTACCCTCACTCTCTCTGCCGAATCCACTCACTCTCTCACGCCCTCTGCACAACTCCAACACACCCTCACTCTCTCTGACTGCTCCACTCCCACTAACACTCTCTTTGCCCACTCCGTTCCCACCCTCACACACTCTGCTCACTGAACTCCCACCCTCACTCTCTCTGACCGCTCCACCACTCACAACCTCACTCTGACCGCTCCACTGCCACCCTCTCTCTGCCCACTCCACTCCCACCCTCAATCCCTCTGCCCACTCCACTCCCACCCTCACTCTAACTGACCACTCCACTCTCACTCCCACTCCCTCTGACCACTCCACTCCAACCCTCACTCTCTCGGCCCACTCCACTCGCACAATCAGTCTTCCTGCCCACTCCACTCCCACCCTCACTCTCTCTGCTCACTGCACTCACACCCTAACTCTCTCTGCCCACTCCACTCCCACAATCACTCTCTCTGCCCACTTCACACCCACCCTCAATCTCTCTGCCCACTCCACTCGCACCCTCACTCCCTCTGCTCAATCCGCTCCCAAACTTACTCGGTCTGCTCACTCCGCTCCCACCCTCACTCTCTCTGCACACTCCACTCCCACACTCACTCTCTCTGCCCACTCCACTCCCACCCTCACTCTCTCTGCCGACTCCACTCCCACATTCACAATCTCTCACCACTCCACTGCCACCCTCACTCTTTCTGACCACTCCACTCCTACCCTCAATCTTTCTGACCACTCCACTCCTACCCTCACTCTCTCTGACTGCTCCACTCCCACCCTCACTCTTTCTGACTGCTCCACACCTACCCTCACCCTCTCTGCCCACTCCACTCCCACAATCACTCTCTCTGCTCACTCCATTCCCACCCTCACTCTCTCTGCCCACTCCACTCCCACAATCACTCTCTCTGCCCACTCCACTCCCACCCTCACTCTCTCTGACTGCTCCAATCCCACTCTCACTCTCTTCGCCCACTTTATTCCCAACCTCACTCAATCTGCTCACTGAACTCCCACCCTCACTCTCTCTGACCGCTCCAACACTCACAACCTCACACTGACCTCTCCACTGCCACCGTCTCTCTGTCCACTCCACTCCCACCCTCACTCTAACTGACCACTCCACTCCCACCCCCACTCCCTCTGACCACTCCACTCCACTCCAACTCTCACTCTCTCTGCCCACTCCACTCACACAATTACTCTCCCTGCCCACTCCACTCCCATCCTCACTCTCTCTGCTCACTCCACTCCCACCCTCACTCTCTCTGCCCACTCCACTGCCACAATCAATCTCTCTGCCCACTCCACTCCCACCCTCACTCTCTCTGCCCACTCCACTCCCACCCTCACTACCTCCGCTCACTCCGCTCCCACCCTCACTCTCTCTGCTCACTCTGCTCCCACCCTCACGCTCGCTGCTCACTCCACACCCACTCTCACTCTCTCTGCTCACTCCACTCCCACCCTCACTCTCTCTGCACCCTCCACTCCCACACTCACTCTCTCTGCTCACAGCACTCCCACAATCACTCTCTCTGCCCACTCCACTCCCACCATCACCCTCTCTGCCTGCTCCACTCCCACCCTCACTCTCTCTGCTCACTCCACTCCCACAATCACTCTCTCTGCCCACTCCACTCCCACCCTCACACTCTCTACCCACTCCAGTCCCACCCTCACTCCCTCCGCTCACTCGCCTCCCACCCTCACTCTCTCTGCTCACTCCGCTCCGACACTCACTCTCTCTGCTGACTCCGCTCCCACCCTAACTCTCTCTGCTCACTCCACTCCCACCCTCACTCTCTCTGCCCACTCCACTCCCACCCTCACACTCTCTGCTCACTCCACTCCCAACCTAACCTTCTCTGCCCACTCCGCTCCCACAATCACTCTCTCTACCCACTCCACTCCCAACCTCACTCTCTCTGCTCACTCCACTCCCACCCTCACTCTCTCTGCCCACTCCACTCCCACAATCACTCTCTCTGCTCACTCCATTCCCACCCTCACTCTCTCTGCCCACTCCACTCCCACAATCACTCTCTCTGCCCACTCCACTCCCACCCTCACTCTCTCTGACTGCTCCAATCCCACTCTGACTCTCGTCGCCCACTTTATTCCCAACCTCACTCAATCTGCTCACTGAACTCCCACCCTCACTCTCTCTGACCGCTCCAACACTCACAACCTCACACTGACCTCTCCACTGCCACCGTCTCTCTGTCCACTCCACTCCCTCCCTCACTCTAACTGACCACTCCACTCCCACCCCCACTCCCTCTGACCACTCCACTCCACTCCAACTCTCACTCTCTCTGCCCACTCCACTCGCACAATTACTCTCCCTGCCCACTCCACTCCCATCCTCACTCTCTCTGCTCACTCCACTCCCACCCTCACTCTCTCTGCCCACTCCACTGCTACTATCAATCTCCCTGCCCACTCCACTCCCACCCTCACTCTCTCTGCCCACTCCACTCCCACCCTCACTACCTCCGCTCACTCCGCTCCCACCTTCACTCTCTCTGCTCACTCTACTCCCACCCTCACGCTCGCTGCTCACTCCACACCCACTCTCACTCTCTCTGCTCACTCCGCTCCCACCCTCACTCTCTCTGCACCCTCCACTCCCACACTCACTCTCTCTGCTCACAGCACACCCACAATCACTCTCTCTGCCCACTCCACTCCCACCATCACCCTCTCTGCCTGCTCCACTCCCACCCTCACTCTCTCTGCTCACTCCACTCCCACAATCACTCTCTCTGCCCACTCCACTCCCACCCTCACTCTCTCTACCCACTCCAGTCCCACCCTCACTCCCTCCGCTCACTCGCCTCCCACCATCACTCTCTCTGCTCACTCCGCTCCCACACTCACTCTCTCTGCTCACTCCACTCCCACCCTCACTCTCTCTGTCCACTCCTCTCCCACACTCACTCTCTCTGCTGACTCCGCTCCCACCCTAACTCTCTCTACCCACTCCAGTCCCACCCTCACTCCCTCCGCTCACTCGCCTCCCACCCTCACTCTCTCTGCTCACTCCACTCCCACCCTCACTCTCTCTGACTGCTCCACTCCCACCCTCACTCTTTCTGACCACTGCACTCCTACCCTCACTCTCTCTGCCGAATCCACTCACTCTCTCACGCCCTCTGCACAACTCCAACACACCCTCACTCTCTCTGACTGCTCCACTCCCACTAACACTCTCTTTGCCCACTCCGTTCCCACCCTCACACACTCTGCTCACTGAACTCCCACCCTCACTCTCTCTGACCGCTCCACCACTCACAACCTCACTCTGACCGCTCCACTGCCACCCTCTCTCTGCCCACTCCACTCCCACCCTCAATCCCTCTGCCCACTCCACTCCCACCATCACTCTAACTGACCACTCCACTCTCACTCCCACTCCCTCTGACCACTCCACTCCAACCCTCACTCTCTCGGCCCACTCCACTCGCACAATCAGTCTTCCTGCCCACTCCACTCCCAACCTCATTCTCTCTGCTCACTCCACTCACACCCTCACTCTCTCTGCCCACTCCACTCCCACAATCACTCTCTCTGCCCACTTTACACCCACCCTCAATCTCTCTGCCCACTCCACTCGCACCCTCACTCCCTCTGCTCAATCCGCTCCCAAACTTACTCGGTCTGCTCACTCCGCTCCCACTCTCACTCTCTCTGCACACTCCACTCCCACACTCACTCTCTCTGCCCACTCCACTCCCACCCTCACTCTCTCTGCCGACTCCACTCCCACATTCACAATCTCTCACCACTCCACTGCCACCCTCACTCTTTCTGACCACTCCACTCCTACCCTCAATCTTTCTGACCACTCCACTCCTACCCTCACTCTCTCTGACTGCTCCACTCCCACCCTCACTCTTTCTGACTGCTCCACACCTACCCTCACTCTCTCTGCCCACTCCACTCCCACAATCACTCTCTCTGCTCACTCCATTCCCACCCTCACTCTCTCTGCCCACTCCACTCCCACAATCACTCTCTCTGCCCACTCCACTCCCACCCTCACTCTCTCTGACTGCTCCAATCCCACTCTCACTCTCTTCGCCCACTTTATTCCCAACCTCACTCAATCTGCTCACTGAACTCCCACCCTCACTCTCTCTGACCGCTCCAACACTCACAACCTCACACTGACCTCTCCACTGCCACCGTCTCTCTGTCCACTCCACTCCCACCCTCACTCTAACTGACCACTCCACTCCCACCCCCACTCCCTCTGACCACTCCACTCCACTCCAACTCTCACTCTCTCTGCCCACTCCACTCGCACAATTACTCTCCCTGCCCACTCCACTCCCATCCTCACTCTCTCTGCTCACTCCACTCCCACCCTCACTCTCTCTGCCCACTCCACTGCCACAATCAATCTCTCTGCCCACTCCACTCCCACCCTCACTCTCTCTGCCCACTCCAGTCCCACCCTCACTCCCTCCGCTCACTCGCCTCCCACCCTCACTCTCTCTGCTCACTCCGCTCCGACACTCACTCTCTCTGCTGACTCCGCTCCCACCCTAACTCTCTCTGCTCACTCCACTCCCACAATCACTCTCGCTGCCCACTCCACTCCCACCCTCACTCTCTCTGACTGCTCCGATCCCACTCTCACTCTCGTCGCCCACTTTATTCCCAACCTCACTCAATCTGCTCACTGAACTCCCACCCTCACTCTCTCTGACCGCTCCAACACTCACAACCTCACACTGACCTCTCCACTGCCACCGTCTCTCTGTCCACTCCACTCCCACCCTCACTCTAACTGACCACTCCACTCCCACCCCCACTCCCTCTGACCACTCCACTCTACTCCAACTCTCACTCTCTCTGCCCACTCCACTCGCACAATTACTCTCCCTGCCCACTCCACTCCCATCCTCACTCTCTCTGCTCACTCTCCTACCACCCTCACTCTCTCTGCCCACTCCACTGCTACAATCAATCTCTCTGCCCACTCCACTCCCACCCTCACTCTCTCTGCCCACTCCACTCCCACCCTCACTACCTCCGCTCACTCCGCTCCCACCCTCACTCTCTCTGCTCACTCCACTCCCACCCTCACTCTCTCTGTCCACTCCTCTCCCACACTCACTCTCTCTGCTGACTCCGCTCCCACAATCACTCTCTCTACCCACTCCAGTCCCACCCTCACTCCCTCCGCTCACTCGCCTCCCACCCTCACTCTCTCTGCTCACCCACTCCCACCCTCACTCTCTCTGACTGCTCCACTCCCACCCTCACTCTCTCTGCATCCTCCACTCCCACACTCACTCTCTCTGCTCACTCCACTCCCACAATCACTCTCTCTGCCCACTCCACTCCCACCATCACCCTCTCTGACTGCTCCACTCCCACCCTCACTCTCTCTGCTCACTCCACTCCCACAATCACTCTCTCTGCCCACTCCACTCCCACCCTCACTCTCTCTACCCACTCCAGTCCCACCCTCACTCCCTCCGCTCACTCGCCTCCCACCCTCACTCTCTCTGCTCACTCCGCTCCCACACTCACTCTCTCTGCTCACTCCACTCCCACAATCACTCTCTCTGTCCACTCCTCTCCCACACTCACTCTCTCTGCTGACTCCGCTCCCACCCTAACTCTCTCTACCCACTCCAGTCCCACCCTCACTCCCTCCGCTCACTCGCCTCCCACCCTCACTTTCTCTGACTGCTGCACTCCCACCCTCACTCTTTCTGACCACTCCACTCCCACCCTCACTCTCTCTGACTGCTCCAATCCCACTCTCACTCTCTTCGCCCACTTTATTCCCAACCTCACTCACTCTGCTCACTGAACTCCCACCCTCACTCTCTCTGACCGCTCCAACACTCACAACCTCACACTGACCTCTCCACTGCCACCGTCTCTCTGTCCACTCCACTCCCACCCTCACTCTAACTGACCACTCCACTCCCACCCCCACTCCCTCTGACCACTCCACTCCACTCCAACTCTCACTCTCTCTGCCTACTCCACTCGCACAATTACTCTCCCTGCCCACTCCACTCCCATCCTCACTCTCTCTGCTCACTCCACTCCCACCCTCACTCTCTCTGCCCACTCCACTGCCACAATCAATCTCTCTGCCCACTCCACTCCCACCCTCACTCTCTCTGCCCACTCCACTCCCACCCTCACTACCTCCGCTCACTCCGCTCCCACCCTCACTCTCTCTGCTCACTGCACTCCCAACCTCACGCTCGCTGCTCACTCCACACCCACTCTCACTCTCTCTGCTCACTCCGCTCCCACCCTCACTCTCTCTGCACCCTCCACTCCCACACTCACTCTCTCTGCCCACTCCACTCCCACAATCACTCTCTCTACCCACTCCACTCCCACCCTCACTCTCTCTGCTCACTCCACTCCCACCCTCACTCTCTGCCCACTCCACTCCCACAATCCCTCTCTCTGCCCATTCCACTCCCACCCTCACTCTCTCTGCACCCTCCACTCCCACACTCACTCTCTCTGCTCACAGCACTCCCACAATCACTCTCTCTGCCCACTCCACTCCCACCATCACCCTCTCTGACTGCTCCACTCCCACCCTCACTCTCTCTGCTCACTCCACTCCCACAATCACTCTCTCTGCCCACTCCACTCCCACCCTCACACTCTCTACCCACTCCAGTCCCACCCTCACTCCCTCCGCTCACTCGCCTCCCACCCTCACTCTCTCTGCTCAGTCCGCTCCCACACTCACTCTCTCTGCTGACTCTGCTCCCACCCTAACTCTCTCTGCTCACTCCACTCCCACCCTCACTCTCTCTGCCCACTCCACTCCCACCCTCACACTCTCTGCTCACTCCACTCCCACCCTAACCTTCTCTGCCCACTCCGCTTCCACAATCACTCTCTCTACCCACTCCACTCCCACCCTCACTCTCTCTGCTCACTCCACTCCCACCCTCACTCTCTCTGCCCACTCCACTCCCACCCTCACTCTCTGCCCACTCCACTCCCACAATCCCTCTCTCTGCCCACTCCACTCCCACCCTCACTCTCTCTGCATCCTCCACTCCCACACTCACTCTCTCTGCTCACTCCACTCCCACAATCACTCTCTCTGCCCACTCCACTACCACCATCACCCTCTCTGACTGCTCCACTCCCACCCTCACTCTCTCTGCTCACTCCACTCCCACAATCACTCTCTCTGCCCACTCCACTCCCACCCTCACTCTCTCTACCCACTCCAGTCCCACCCTCACTCCCTCCGCTCACTCGCCTCCCACCCTCACTCTCTCTGCTCACTCAGCTCCCACACTCACTCTCTCTGCTCACTCCACTCCCACCCTCACTCTCTCTGTGCACTCCTCTCCCACACTCACTCTCTCTGCTGACTCCGCTCCCACCCTAACTCTCTCTACCCACTCCAGTCCCACCCTCACTCCCTCCGCTCACTCGCCTCCCACCCTCACTTTCTCTGACTGCTGCACTCCCACCCTCACTCTTTCTGACCACTCCACTCCCACCCTCACTCTCTCTGACTGCTCCAATCCCACTCTCACTCTCTTCGCCCACTTTATTCCCAACCTCACTCACTCTGCTCACTGAACTCCCACCCTCACTCTCTCTGACCGCTCCAACACTCACAACCTCACACTGACCTCTCCACTGCCACCGTCTCTCTGTCCACTCCACTCCCACCCTCACTCTAACTGACCACTCCACTCCCACCCCCACTCCCTCTGACCACTCCACTCCACTCCAACTCTCACTCTCTCTGCCCACTCCACTCGCACAATTACTCTCCCTGCCCACTCCACTCCCATCCTCACTCTCTCTGCTCACTCCACTCCCACCCTCACTCTCTCTGCCCACTCCACTGCCACAATCAATCTCTCTGCCCACTCCACTCCCACCCTCACTCTCTCTGCCCACTCCACTCCCACCCTCACTACCTCCGCTCACTCCGCTCCCACCCTCACTCTCTCTGCTCACTGCACTCCCACCCTCACGCTCGCTGCTCACTCCACACCCACTCTCACTCTCTCTGCTTACTCCGCTCCCACCCTCACTCTCTCTGCACCCTCCACTCCCACACTCACTCTCTCTGCTCACAGCACTCCCACAATCACTCTCTCTGCCCACTCCACTCCCACCATCACCCTCTCTGCCGGCTCCACTCCCACCCTCACTCTCTCTGCTCACTCCACTCCCACAATCACTCTCTCTGCCAAATCCACTCCCACCCTCACACTCTCTACCCACTCCAGTCCCACCCTCACTCCCTCCGCTCACTCGCCTCCCACCCTCACTATCTCTGCTCACTCCGCTCCGACAGTCACTCTCTCTGCTGACTCCGCTCCCACCCTAACTCTCTCTGCTCACTCCACTCCCACCCTCACTCTCTCTGCCCACTCCACTCCCATCCTCACACTCTCTGCTCACTCCGCTCCCACCCTAACCTTCTCTGCCCACTCCACTCCCACCCTCACTCTCTCTGCTCACTCCACTCCCACCCTCACTCTCTGCCCACTCCACTCCCACAATCACTCTCTCTGCCCACTCCACTCCCACCATCACCCTCTCTGACTGCTCCACTCCAACCCTCACTCTCTCTGCTCACTCCACTCCCACAATCACTCTCTCTGCCCACTCCACTCCCACCCTCACTCTCTCTATCCACTCCAGTCCCACCCTCACTCCCTCCGCTCACTCTCCTCCCACCCTCACTCTCTCTGCTCACTCCGCTCCCACACTCACTCTCTCTGCTCACTCCACTCCCACCCTCACTCTCTCTGTCCACTCCTCTCCCACACTCACTCTCTCTGCTGACTCCGCTCCCACCCTAACTCTCTCTACCCACTCCAGTCCCACCCTCACTCCCTCCGCTCACTCGCCTCCCACCCTCACTCTCTCTGCTCACCCACTCCCACCCTCACTCTCTCTGACTGCTCCACTCCCACCCTCACTCTCTCTGCATCCTCCACTCCCACACTCACTCTCTCTGCTCACTCCACTCCCACAATCACTCTCTCTGCCCACTCCACTCCCACCATCACCCTCTCTGACTGCTCCACTCCCACCCTCACTCTCTCTGCTCACTCCACTCCCACAATCACTCTCTCTGCCCACTCCACTCCCACCCTCACTCTCTCTACCCACTCCAGTCCCACCCTCACTCCCTCCGCTCACTCGCCTCCCACCCTCACTCTCTCTGCTCACTCCGCTCCCACACTCACTCTCTCTGCTCACTCCACTCCCACCCTCACTCTCTCTGTCCACTCCTCTCCCACACTCACTCTCTCTGCTGACTCCGCTCCCACCCTAACTCTCTCTACCCACTCCAGTCCCACCCTCACTCCCTCCGCTCACTCGCCTCCCACCCTCACTCTCTCTGCTCACTCCACTCCCACCCTCACTCTCTCTGACTGCTCCACTCCCACCCTCACTCTTTCTGACCACTGCACTCCTACCCTCACTCTCTCTGCCGAATCCACTCACTCTCTCACGCCCTCTGCACAACTCCAACACACCCTCACTCTCTCTGACTGCTCCACTCCCACTAACACTCTCTTTGCCCACTCCGTTCCCACCCTCACACACTCTGCTCACTGAACTCCCACCCTCACTCTCTCTGACCGCTCCACCACTCACAACCTCACTCTGACCGCTCCACTGCCACCCTCTCTCTGCCCACTCCACTCCCACCCTCAATCCCTCTGCCCACTCCACTCCCACCCTCACTCTAACTGACCACTCCACTCTCACTCCCACTCCCTCTGACCACTCCACTCCAACCCTCACTCTCTCGGCCCACTCCACTCGCACAATCAGTCTTCCTGCCCACTCCACTCCCACCCTCACTCTCTCTGCTCACTGCACTCACACCCTAACTCTCTCTGCCCACTCCACTCCCACAATCACTCTCTCTGCCCACTTCACACCCACCCTCAATCTCTCTGCCCACTCCACTCGCACCCTCACTCCCTCTGCTCAATCCGCTCCCAAACTTACTCGGTCTGCTCACTCCGCTCCCACCCTCACTCTCTCTGCACACTCCACTCCCACACTCACTCTCTCTGCCCACTCCACTCCCACCCTCACTCTCTCTGCCGACTCCACTCCCACATTCACAATCTCTCACCACTCCACTGCCACCCTCACTCTTTCTGACCACTCCACTCCTACCCTCAATCTTTCTGACCACTCCACTCCTACCCTCACTCTCTCTGACTGCTCCACTCCCACCCTCACTCTTTCTGACTGCTCCACACCTACCCTCACTCTCTCTGCCCACTCCACTCCCACAATCACTCTCTCTGCTCACTCCATTCCCACCCTCACTCTCTCTGCCCACTCCACTCCCACAATCACTCTCTCTGCCCACTCCACTCCCACCCTCACTCTCTCTGACTGCTCCAATCCCACTCTCACTCTCTTCGCCCACTTTATTCCCAACCTCACTCAATCTGCTCACTGAACTCCCACCCTCACTCTCTCTGACCGCTCCAACACTCACAACCTCACACTGACCTCTCCACTGCCACCGTCTCTCTGTCCACTCCACTCCCACCCTCACTCTAACTGACCACTCCACTCCCACCCCCACTCCCTCTGACCACTCCACTCCACTCCAACTCTCACTCTCTCTGCCCACTCCACTCGCACAATTACTCTCCCTGCCCACTCCACTCCCATCCTCACTCTCTCTGCTCACTCCACTCCCACCCTCACTCTCTCTGCCCACTCCACTGCCACAATCAATCTCTCTGCACACTCCACTCCCACCCTCACTCTCTCTGCCCACTCCACTCCCACCCTCACTACCTCCGCTCACTCCGCTCCCACCCTCACTCTCTCTGCTCACTCTGCTCCCACCCTCACGCTCGCTGCTCACTCCACACCCACTCTCACTCTCTCTGCTCACTCCACTCCCACCCTCACTCTCTCTGCACCCTCCACTCCCACACTCACTCTCTCTGCTCACAGCACTCCCACAATCACTCTCTCTGCCCACTCCACTCCCACCATCACCCTCTCTGCCTGCTCCACTCCCACCCTCACTCTCTCTGCTCACTCCACTCCCACAATCACTCTCTCTGCCCACTCCACTCCCACCCTCACACTCTCTACCCACTCCAGTCCCACCCTCACTCCCTCCGCTCACTCGCCTCCCACCCTCACTCTCTCTGCTCACTCCGCTCCGACACTCACTCTCTCTGCTGACTCCGCTCCCACCCTAACTCTCTCTGCTCACTCCACTCCAACCCTCACTCTCTCTGCCCACTCCACTCCCACCCTCACACTCTCTGCTCACTCCACTCCCAACCTAACCTTCTCTGCCCACTCCGCTCCCACAATCACTCTCTCTACCCACTCCACTCCCAACCTCACTCTCTCTGCTCACTCCACTCCCACCCTAACTCTCTCTGCCCACTCCACTCCCACAATCACTCTCTCTGCTCACTCCATTCCCACCCTCACTCTCTCTGCCCACTCCACTCCCACAATCACTCTCTCTGCCCACTCCACTCCCACCCTCACTCTCTCTGACTGCTCCAATCCCACTCTCACTCTCGTCGCCCACTTTATTCCCAACCTCACTCAATCTGCTCACTGAACTCCCACCCTCACTCTCTCTGACCGCTCCAACACTCACAACCTCACACTGACCTCTCCACTGCCACCGTCTCTCTGTCCACTCCACTCCCTCCCTCACTCTAACTGACCACTCCACTCCCACCCCCACTCCCTCTGACCACTCCACTCCACTCCAACTCTCACTCTCTCTGCCCACTCCACTCGCACAATTACTCTCCCTGCCCACTCCACTCCCATCCTCACTCTCTCTGCTCACTCCACTCCCACCCTCTCTCTCTCTGCCCACTCCACTGCTACTATCAATCTCCCTGCCCACTCCACTCCCACCCTCACTCTCTCTGCCCACTCCACTCCCACCCTCACTACCTCCGCTCACTCCGCTCCCACCCTCACTCTCTCTGCTCACTCTGCTCCCACCCTCACGCTCGCTGCTCACTCCACACCCATTCTCACTCTCTCTGCTCACTCCGCTCCCACCCTCACTCTCTCTGCACCCTCCACTCCCACACTCACTCTCTCTGCTCACAGCACACCCACAATCACTCTCTCTGCCCACTCCACTCCCACCATCACTCTCTCTGCCTGCTCCACTCCCACCCTCACTCTCTCTGCTCACTCCACTCCCACAATCACTCTCTCTGCCCACTCCACTCCCACCCTCACACTCTCTACCCACTCCAGTCCCACCCTCACTCCCTCCGCTCACTCGCCTCCCACCCTCACTCTCTGTGCTCACTCCGCTCCGACACTCATTCTCTCTGCTGACTCCGCTCCCACCCTAAGTCTCTCTGCTCACTCCACTCCCACCCTCACTCTCTCTGCCCACTCCACTCCCACCCTCACACTCTCTGCTCACTCCACTCCCACCCTAACCTTCTCTGCCCACTCCGCTCCCACAATCACTCTCTCTACCCACTCCACTCCCACCCTCACTCTCTCTGCTCACTCCACTCCCACCCTCACTCTCTCTGCCCACTCCACTCCCACGCTCAGTTTCTCTGCCCACTCCACTCCCACAATCACTCTCTCTACCCACTCCACTCCCACCCTCACTCTCTCTGCTCACTCCACTCCCACCCTCACTCTCTGCCCACTCCACTCCCACAATCCCTCTCTCTGCCCACTCGACTCCCACCATCACCCTCTCTGACTGCTCCACTCCAACCCTCACTCTCTCTGCTCACTCCACTCCCACAATCACTCTCTCTGCCCACTCCACTCCCACCCTCACTCACTCTACCCACTCCAGTCCCACCCTCACTCCCTCCGCTCACTCTCCTCCCACCCTCACTCTCTCTGCTCACTCCGCTCCCACACTCACTCTCTCTGGTCACTCCACTCCCACCCTCACTCTCTCTGTCCACTCCTCTCCCACACTCACTCTCTCTGCTGACTCCGCTCCCACCCTAACTCTCTCTACCCACTCCAGTCCCACCCTCACTCCCTCCGCTCACTCGCCTCCCACCCTCACTCTCTCTGCTCACCCACTCCCACCCTCACTCTCGCTGACTGCTCCACTCCCACCCTCACTCTCTCTGCATCCTCCACTCCCACACTCACTCTCTCTGCTCACTCCACTCCCACAATCACACTCTCTGCTCACTCCGCTCCCACACTCACTCTCTCTGCTCACTCCACTCCCACCCTCACTCTCTCTGTCCACTCCTCTCCCACACTCACTCTCTCTGCTGACTCCGCTCCCACCCTAACTCTCTCTACCCACTCCAGTCCCACCCTCACTCCCTCCGCTCACTCGCCTCCCACCCTCACTCTCTCTGCTCACTCCACTCCCACCCTCACTCTCTCTGCTCACTCCACTCCCACCCTCACTCTTTCTGACCACTGCACTCCTACCCTCACTCTCTCTGCCGAATCCACTCACTCTCTCACACCCTCTGCACAACTCCAACACACCCTCACTCTCTCTGACTGCTCCACTCCCACTAACACTCTCTTTGCCCACTCCGTTCCCACCCTCACACACTCTGCTCACTGAACTCCCACCCTCACTCTCTCTGACCGCTCCACCACTCACAACCTCACTCTGACCGCTCCACTGCCACCCTCTCTCTGCCCACTCCACTCCCACCCTCAATCCCTCTGCCCACTCCACTCCCACCCTCACTCTAACTGACCACTCCACTCTCACTCCCACTCCCTCTGACCACTCCACTCCAACCCTCACTCTCTCGGCCCACTCCACTCGCACAATCAGTCATCCTGCCCACTCCACTCCCACCCTCACTCTCTCTGCTCACTCCACTCACACCCTCACTCTCTCTGCCCACTCCACTCCCACAATCACTCTCTCTGCCCACTTCACACCCACCCTCAATCTCTCTGCCCACTCCACTCGCACCCTCACTCCCTCTGCTCAATCCGCTCCCAAACTTACTCGGTCTGCTCACTCCGCTCCCACCCTCACTCTCTCTGCACACTCCACTCCCACACTCACTCTCTCTGCCCACTCCACTCCCACAATCACTCTCTCTGCCCACTTCACACCCACCCTCAATCTCTCTGCCCACTCCACTCGCACCCTCACTCCCTCTGCTCAATCCGCTCCCAAACTTACTCGGTCTGCTCACTCCGCTCCCACCCTCACTCTCTCTGCACACTCCACTCCCACACTCACTCTCTCTGCCCACTCCACTCCCACCCTCACTCTCTCTGCCGACTCCACTCCCACATTCACAATCTCTCACCACTCCACTGCCACCCTCACTCTTTCTGACCTCTCCACTCCTACCCTCAATCTTTCTGACCACTCCACTCCTACCCTCACTCTCTCTGACTGCTCCACTCCCACCCTCACTCTTTCTGACTGCTCCACACCTACCCTCACTCTCTCTGCCCACTCCACTCCCACAATCACTCTCTCTGCTCACTCCATTCCCACCCTCACTCTCTCTGCCCACTCCACTCCCACAATCACTCTCTCTGCCCACTCCACTCCCACCCTCACTCTCTCTGCCCACTCCACTCCTACCCACACTCTCTCTGCCCACTGCACTCCCATCCTCACTCTCTCTGACTGCTCCACTCCCACTCTTACTCTCTTTGCCCACTCCATTCCCAACCTCACTCACTCAGCTCACTGAACACCCACCCTCACTCTCTCTGACCGCTCCACCACTCACAACCTCACTCTGACCGCTCGACTGCCCCTGTCTCTCTGCCCACTCCACTCCCACCCTCACTCTAACTGACCACTCCACTCCCACCCCCACTCCCTCTGACCACTCCACTCCAACCCTCACACTCTCTGCTCACTCCACTCCCAACCTCACTCTCTCTGCTCACTCCACTCCAACAATGACTCTCTCTGCCCACTCCACTCCCACCCTCACTCTCTCTACCCACTCCAGTCCCACCCTCACTCTCTCTGCTCACTCCGCTCCCACACTCACTCTCTCTGCTCACTCCACTCCCACCCTCACTCTCTCTGTCCACTCCTCTCCCACACTCACTCTCTCTGCTGACTCCGCTCCCACCCTAACTCTCTCTACCCACTCCAGTCCCACCCTCACTCCCTCTGCTCACTCGCCTCCCACCCTCACTCTCTCTGCTCACCCACTCCCACCCTCACTCTCTCTGACTGCTCCACTCCCACCCTCACTCTCTCTGCATCCTCCACTCCCACACTCACTCTCTCTGCTCACTCCACTCCCACAATCACTCTCTCTGCCCACTCCACTCCCACCATCACCCTCTCTGACTGCTCCACTCCCACCCTCACTCTCTCTGCTCACTCCACTCCCACAATCACTCTCTCTGCCCACTCCACTCCCACCCTCACTCTCTCTACCCACTCCAGTCCCACCCTCACTCCCTCCGCTCACTCGCCTCCCACCCTCACTCTCTCTGCTCACTCCGCTCCCACACTCACTCTCTCTGCTCACTCCACTCCCACCCTCACTCTCTCTGTCCACTCCTCTCCCACACTCACTCTCTCTGCTGACTCCGCTCCCACCCTCACTCTCTCTACCCACTCCAGTCCCACCCTCACTCCCTCCGCTCACTCGCCTCCCACCCTCACTCTAACTGACCACTCCACTCCCACCCCCACTCCCTCTGACCACTCCACTCCAACCCTCACACTCTCTGCTCAATCCACTCCCAACCTCACTCTCTCTGCTCACTCCACTCCAACAATGACTCTCTCTGCCCACTCCACTCCCACCCTCACTCTCTCTACCCACTCCAGTCCCACCCTCACTCTCTCTGTCCACTCCACTCCCACCCTCACTCTCTCTGCCCACTCCACTCCTACCATCACTCTCTATGCCCAATCCACTCTCACTCACACGCCCTCTGCCCAACTCCATTCCCACCCTCACATTATCTGACTGCTGCACTCCCACCCTCACTCTTTCTGACCACTCCACTCCCACCCTCACTCTCTCTGACTGCTCCAATCCCACTCTCACTCTCTTCGCCCACTTTAATCCCAACCTCACTCACTCTGCTCACTGAACTGCCACCCTCACTCTCTCTGACCGCTCCACCACTCACAACCTCACACTGACCTCTCCACTGCCACCGTCTCTCTGTCCACTCCACTCCCACCCTCACTCTAACTGACCACTCCACTCCCACCCCCACTCCCTCTGACCACTCCACTCCACTCCAACTCTCACTCTCTCTGCCCACTCCACTCGCACAATTACTCTCCCTGCCCACTCCACTCCCATCCTCACTCTCTCTGCTCACTCCACTCCCACCCTCACTCTCTCTGCCCACTCCACTGCCACAATCAATCTCTCTGCCCACTCCACTCCCACCCTCACTCTCTCTGCCCACTCCACTCCCACCCTCACTACCTCCGCTCACTCCGCTCCCACCCTCACTCTCTCTGCTCACTCCGCTCCCACCCTCACGCTCGCTGCTCACTCCACACCCACCCTCACTCTCTCTAACTGCTCCACTCCCACTCTCACGCCCTCTGCCCAACTCCACTCCCACCCTCACTCTCTCTGCCACTCCACTTCCACCCTCACTCTCTCTGACTGCTCCACACCCACCCTCACTCTTTCTGACCACTCCAGTCCAAACCTCACTCTCTCTGCCCACTCCGCACCCACAATCACTCTCTCTGCCCACTCCACTCCCACCCTCACTCTCTCTGCTCACTCCACTCCCACCCCCACTCTCTCTGCTCCCTCCACTGCCACCCTCAAACTCTCTGCCCAATCCACTCTCACTCTCACGCCCCCTATCCAACTCCATTCCCACCCTCACACTCTCTGCTCACTCCACTCCCACCCTCACTTTCTCTGCCGACTCCACTCCCACAATCACTCTCTCTGACCACTCCACTCCCACCCTCACTCTTTCTGACCGCTCCACTCCTACCCTCACTCTCTCTGCCGAATCCACTCCCTCTCTCACGCCCTCTGCACAACTCCACTCCCATCCTCACTCTCTCTGCCGACTCCACTCCCACATTCACAATCTCTCACCACTCCACTGCCACCCTCACTCTTTCTGACCACTCCACTCCTACCCTCAATCTTTCTGACCACTCCACTCCTACCCTCACTCTCTCTGACTGCTCCACTCCCACCCTCACTCTTTCTGACCACTCCACACCTACCCTCACTCTCTCTGCCCACTCCACTCCCACAATCACTCTCTCTGCTCACTCCATTCCCACCCTCACTCTCTCTGCCCACTCCACTCCCACAATCACTCTCTCTGCCCACTCCACTCCCACCCTCACTCTCTCTGCCCACTCCACTCCTACCCACACTCTCTCTGCCCACTGCACTCCCATCCTCACTCTCTCTGACTGCTCCACTCCCACTCTTACTCTCTTTGCCCACTCCATTCCCAACTCACTCAGCTCACTGAACACCCACCCTCACTCTCTCTGACCGCTCCACCACTCACAACCTCACTCTGACCGCTCGACTGCCCCTGACTCTCTGCCCACTCCACTCCCACCCTCACTCTAACTGACCACTCCACTCCCACCCCCACTCCCTCTGACCACTCCACTCCAACCCTCACACTCTCTGCTCACTCCACTCCCACCCTCACTCTCTCTGCTCACTCCACTCCAACAATGACTCTCTCTGCCCACTTCACTCCCACCCTCACTCTCTCTACCCACTCCAGTCCCACCCTCACTCTCTCTGCTCACTCCGCTCCCACGCTCACTCTCTCTGCTCACTCCACTCCCACCCTCACTCTCTCTGTCCTCTCCACGCCCACCCTCACTCTCTCTGCCACTCCACTCCCACCCTCACCCTCTCTGACTGCTCCACTCCCACTATCACTCTCTTTGCCCACTCCATTCGCACCCTCACTCACTCAGCTCACTGAACTCCCACCCTCACTCTCTTTGACCGCTCCACCACTAACAACCTCCATCTGACCGCTCCACTGCCACCCTCTCTCTGCCCACTCCACTCCCACCCTCAATCCCTCTGCCCGCTCCACTCCCACCCTCACACCCTCTGCTCACTCCGCTCCCACACTTACTCGGTCTGCTCACTCCGCTCCCACCCTCACTCTCTCTGCACACTCCACTCCCACACTCACTCTCTCTGCCCACTCCACTCCCACCCTCACTCTCTCTGCCGACTCCACTCCCACATTCACAATCTCTCACCACTCCACTGCCACCCTCACACTTTCTGACCACTCCACTCCTACCCTCAATCTTTCTGACCACTCCACTCCTACCCTCAATCTCTCTGCCCAATCGACTCCCACTCTCACGCGCTCTGCCCAACTCCACTCCCACCCTCACTCTCTCTGACCGCTCCACCACTCACAACCTCACTCGGACCGCTCCACTGCCCCCGTTTCTCTGCCCACTCCACTCCCACCCTCACTCTAACTGACGACTCCACTCCCACCCCCACTCCCTCTGACCACTCCACTCCAACCCTCACACTCTCTGCTCACTCCACTCCGACCCTCACTCTCTCAGCTCACTCCACTCCCAAAATCACTCTCTCTGCCCACTCCACTCCCACCCTCACTCTCTCTACCCACTCCAGTCCCACCCTCACTCCCTCCGCTCACTCGCCTCCCACCCTCACTCTCTCTGCTGACTCCGCTCCCACCCTAACTCTCTCTGCTCACTCCACTCCCACCCTCACTCTCTCTGCCTACTCCACTCCCACCCTCACACTCTCTGCTCACTCCACTCCCACCCTAAACTTCTCTGCCCACTCCGCTCCCACAATCACTCTCTCTACCCACTCCTCTCCCACCCTCACTCTCTCTGCTCACTCCACTCCCAACCTCACTCTCTCTGCCCACTCCACTCCCACCCTCAGTCTCTCTGCCCACTCCACTCCCACAATCACTCTCTCTACCCACTCCACTCCCACCCTCACTCTCTCTGCTCACTCCACTCCCACCCTCACTCTCTGCCCACTCCACTCCCACAATCCCTCTCTCTGCCCACTCCATTCCCACCCTCACTCTCTCTGCATCCTCCACTCCCACACTCACTCTCTCTGCTCACTCCACTCCCACAATCACTCTCTCTGCCCACTCCACTCCCACCATCACCCTCTCTGACTGCTCCACTCCCACCCTCACTCTCTCTGCTCACTCCACTCCCACAATCACTCTCTCTGCCCACTCCACTCCCACCCTCAATCTCTCTACCCACTCCAGTCCCACCCTCACTCCCTCCGCTCACTCGACTCCCACCCTCACTCTCTCTGCTCACTCCGCTCCCACACTCACCCTCTCTGCTCACTCCACTCCCACCCTCACTCTCTCTGTCCACTCCTCTCCCACACTCACTCTCTCTGCTGACTCCGCTCCCACCCTAACTCTCTCTACCCACTCCAGTCCCGCCCTCACTCCCTCCGCTCACTCCACTCCCACCCTCACACTCTCTGCTCACTCCACTCCCACCCTCACTCTCTCTGATTGCTCCACTCCCACCCTCACTCTTTCTGACCACTGCACTCCTACCCTCACTCTCTCTGCCGAATCCACTCACTCTCTCACGCCCTCTACACAACTCCAACACACCCTCACTCTCTCTGCCACTCCACTCCCACCCTCACCCTCTCTGACTGCTCCACTCCCACTAACACTCTCTTTGCCCACTCCGTTCCCACCCTCACTCACTCTGCTCACTGAACTCCCACCCTCACTCTCTCTGACCGCTCCACCACTCACAACCTCACTCTGACCGCTTCACTTCCACCCTCTCTCTGCCCACTCCACTCCCACCCTCAATCCCTCTGCTCACTCCACTCCCACCCTCACTCTAACTGACCACTCCACTCTCACTCCCACTCCCTCTGACCACTCCACTCCCACCCTCACTCTCTCGGCCCACTCCACTCGCACAATCAGTCTTCCTGCCCACTCCACTCCCACCCTCACTCTCTCTGCTCACTGCACTCACACCCTAACTCTCTCTGCCCCCTCCACTCCCACAATCACTCTCTCTGCCCATTTCACTCCCACCCTCACTCCCTCTGCTCAATCCGCTCCCAAACTTACTCGGTCTGCTCACTCCGCTCCCACCCTCACTCTCTCTGCACACTCCACTCCCACACTCACTCTCTCTGCCCCCTCCACTCCCACCCTCACTCTCTCTGCCGACTCCACTCCCACATTCACAATCTCTCACCACTCCACTGCCACCCTCACTCTTTCTGACCACTCCACACCTACCCTCAATCTTTCTGACCACTCCACTCCTACCCTCACTCTCTCTGACTGCTCCACTCCCACCCTCACTCTTTCTGACCACTCCTCACCTACCCTCACTCTCTCTGCCCACTCCACTCCCACAATCACTCTCTCTGCTCACTCCATTCCCACCCTCACTCTCTCTGCCCACTCCACTCCCACAATCACTCTCTCTGCCCACTCCACTCACACCCTCACTCTCTCTGCCCACTCCACTCCTACCCACACTCTCTCTGCCCACTGCACTCCCATCCTCACTCTCTCTGACTGCTCCACTCCCACTCTTACTCTCATTGCCCACTCCATTCCCAACCTCACTCACTCAGCTCACTGAACACCCACCCTCACTCTCTCTGACCGCTCCACCACTCACAACCTCACTCTGACCGCTCCACTGCCCCCGTCTCTCTGCCCACTCCACTCCCACCCTCACTCTAACTGACCACTCCAATCCCACCCCCACTCCCTCTGACCACTCCACTCCAACCCTCACACTCTCTGCTCACTCCACTCCCACCCTCACTCTCTCTGCTCACTCCACTCCAACAATCACTCTCTCTGCCCACTCCACTCCCACCCTCACTCTCTCTACCCACTCCAGTCCCACCCTCACTCTCTCTGCTCACTCCGCTCCCACACTCACTCTCTCTGCTCACTCCACTCCCACCCTCACTCTCTCTGTCCACTCCTCTCCCACCCTCACTCTCTCTGCCCACTCCACTCCTACCATCACTCTCTATGCCCAATCCACTCTCACTCACACGCCCTCTGCCCAACTCCATTTCCACCCTCACTTTCTCTGACTGCTGCAGTCCCACCCTCACTCTTTCTGACCACTCCACTCCCACCCTCACTCTCTCTGACTGCTCCACTCCCACTCTCACTCTCTTCGCCCACTTAATTCCCAACCTCACTCACTCTGCTCACTGAACTCCCACCCTCACTCTCTCTGACCGCTCCACCACTCACAACCTCACACTGACATCTCCACTGCCACCGTCTCTCTGTCCACTCCACTCCCACCCTCACTCTAACTGACCACTCCACTCCCACCCCCACTCCCTCTGACCACTCCACTCCACTCCAACTCTCACTCTCTCTGCCCACTCCACTCGCACAATTACTCTCCCTGCCCACTCCACTCCCATCCTCACTCTCTCTGCTCACTCCACTCCCACCCTCACTCTCTCTGCCCACTCCACGGCCACAATCAATCTCTCTGCCCACTCCACTCCCACCCGCACTCTCTCTGCCCACTCCACTCCCACCCTCACTACCTCCACTCACTCCACTCCCACCCTCACTCTCTCTGCTCACTCCGCTCCCACCCTCACTCTCTCTGCTCACTCCACTCCCACCCTCACTCTCTCTGCCCACTCCACTGCCACAATCAATCTCTCTGCCCACTCCACTCCCACCCTCACTCTCTCTGCCCACTCCACTCCCACCCTCACTCTCTCTGCACACTCCACTCCCACACTCACTCTCTCTGCCCACTCCACTCCCACCCTCACTCTCTCTGCCGACTCCACTCCCACATTCACAATCTCTCACCACTCCACTGCCACCCTCACTCTTTCTGACCACTCCACGCCTACCCTCAATCTTTCTGACCACTCCACTCCTACCCTCACTCTGTCTGACTGCTCCACTCCCACCCTCACTCTTTCTGACCACTCCTCACCTACCCTCACTCTCTCTGCCCACTCCACTCCCACAATCACTCTCTCTGCTCACTCCATTCCCACCCTCACTCTCTCTGCCCACTCCACTCCCACAATCACTCTCTCTGCCCACTCCACTCCCACCCTCACTCTCTCTGCCCACTCCACTCCTACCCACACTCTCTCTGCCCACTGCACTCCCATCCTCACTCTCTCTGACTGCTCCACTCCCACTCTTACTCTCTTTGCCCACTCCATTCCCAACGTCACTCACTCAGCTCACTGAACACCCACCCTCACTCTCTCTGACCGCTCCACCACTCACAACCTCACTCTGACCGCTCCACTGCCCCCGTCTCTCTGCCCACTCCACTCCCACCCTCACTCTAACTGACCACTCCACTCCCACCCCCACTCCCTCTGACCACTCCACTCCAAACCTCACACTCTCTGCTCACTCCACTCCCACCCTCACTTTCTCTGCTCACTCCACTCCAACAATGACTCTCTCTGCCCACTCCACTCCCACCCTCACTCTCTCTACCCACTCCAGTCCCACCCTCACTCTCTCTGCTCACTCCGCTCCCACACTCACTCTCTCTGCTCACTCCGCTCCCACACTCACTCTCTCTGCCCACTCCACTCCCACCCTCACTCTCTCTGCCCACACCACTCCAGCCATCACGCTCTATGCCCAATCCTCTCTCACTCACACGCCCTCTGCCCAACTCCATTCCCACCCTCACTCTCTCTGACTGCTCCACTCCCACTCTCACTCTCTTTGCCCACTCCATTCCCAACCTCACTCACTCTGCTCACTGAACTCCCACGTGCACTCTCTGTGACCGCTCCACCAGTCACAACCTCACACTGACCGCTCCATTGCCACCGTCTCTCTGTCCACTCCACTCCCACCCTCACTTAACTGACCACTCCACTCCCACCCCCACTCCCTCTGACCACTCCACTCCACTCCAACTCTCACTCTCCCTGCCCACTCCACTCCCATCCTCACTCTCTCTGCTCACTCCACTCCCACCCTCACTCTCTCTGCCCACTCCACTGCCACAATCATTCTCTCTGCCCACTCCACTCCCACCCTCACTCTCTCTGCCCACTCCACTCCCACCATCACTCCCTCCGCTCACTCCGCTCCCACCATCACGCTCGCTGCTCACTCCACTCCCACCCTCACTCTCTCTGCCGACTCCACTGCCACTATCACGCTCTCTGCTCAGTCCACTCCCACCCTCACTCTCTCTGACTGCTCCACACCCACCCTCACTCTTTATGACAACTCCACTCCTACCCTCACTCTCTCTGCCCACTCCACTCCCACCCTCACTCTCATCTCACACCACTCCCATCCTCACTTTCTCTGCTCACTCCACTCCCACCCTCACTCTCTCTGCCCTCTCCACTCCCACCCTCACTCTCTCTGCTCCCTCCACTCCCACCCTCACTCTCTCTGCCCACTCCACTCCCACCTCACTCTCTCTGCTCACTCCACACCCACCCTCACTCTCTCTGCCCACTCCGCACCCACAATCACTCTCTCTGCCCACTCCACTCCCACCCTCACTCTCTCTGCCTACTCCACTTCCAACCTCACTCTCTGCTAACTCCACTCCCACCCTCACTTTCTCTGCTCACTCCACTCCCACCCTCACTCTCGCTGTTTACTCCACTCCCACCCTCACTCTCTCTGCCCACTCCACTCCGACAATCACTCTCTCTGCCCACTCGACTCCCACCATCACTCTCTCTGCCCACTCCACTCCCACCCTCACTTTCTCTGCTCACTCCACTCCCACCCTCAATCTCGCTGTTTACTCCACTCCCACCCTCACTCTCTCTGCCCACTCCACTACCACAATCACTAGCTCTCTCACTCCACTCCCACCCTCACTCTCTCTGATCACTCCACACTCACCCACGCTCTCTCTGCTCCCTCTACTCCCACCCTCACTCTATCTGCTCACTCCGAACCCACACTCACTCTCTCTGCTCACTCCACTCCCACCTCACTCTCTCTGCTCACTCCACACCCACCCTCACTCTCTCTGCCCACTCCGCACCCACAGTCAACTCTCTGCCCACTCCACTCCCACCCTCACTCTCTCTGATCACTCCACACCCACCCACGATCTCTCTGCTCCCTCCACTCCCACCCTCACTCTCTCTGCTCACTCCGAACCCACCCTCACTCTCTCTGCTCACTCCACTCCCACCTCACTCTCTCTGCTCACTCCACCCACCCTCAATCTCTCTGCCCAATCCACTCCCGCTCTCACGCCCTCTGCCCAACTCCATTCCCACCCTCACTCTCTCTGACTGCTCCACTCCCACCCTCACTTACAGAACACTCCATTCCTACCATCACTCTCTCTGCCCACTCCACTCCCATCCTCATTCTCTCTGACTGGTACACTCCCACTCTCACACTCTTTGCCCACTCCATACCCACCCTCACTCACTCTGCTCACTGAACTCCCAGCCTCACTCTCTCTGCCCACTCCACACCCACCCTCACTCTCTCTGCCCACTCCACTCCCACAATCACTCTCTCTGCCCATTCCACTCCCACTCTCACACTCTCTGCTCACTCCACTCCCACCCTCAATCTCTCTGCTCACTCCACACCCCAACTCAGACTCTCTGCTCACTCTGCTCCCGCCCTCACTCTCTCTGCCCACTCCACTCCCACCATCAGTCTCTCTGCCCATTCCACTCCCACTCTCACTCTGCTCACTCCACTCCCACCCTCACTCTCTCTGCTCACTCCACGCCCACCTCAGTCTCTCTGCTCACTCTGCTCCCGCCCACACTCTCTCTGCTCACTCCACTCCCACCCACAATCTCCCTGCCCACTCCGCTCCCACATTCACTCTCTCTGCCCACTCCACTCCCACCCTCAATCTCTCTGCTCACTCCACTCCCACCCTCACTCTCTCTGACTGCTCCATCACTCACACCCTCACTCTGCCCACTCCACTCCAAATCTGACTCTAACTGACCACTCCACTCCCACCCGCACTCCCTCTGAAAACTCCACTCCCACCCTCACTCTCTCTGCTCACTCCACTCCCACCCTCACTCTTACTGCTCACTCCACTCCCACACTCACTCTGTCTGCCCACTCCACTCGCACAATCACTCTCTCTGCACATTCCACTCCCACTCTCACTCTCTCTGCTCACTCCGCTCACACCCTCACTATCTCTGCTCACTCCAGTCCCACAATCATTCTCTCTGCCCACTCGACTCCCACCCTCACTCTCTCTGCTCACTCCACTCCCACCCTCACTCTCTCTGCCCACTCCACTCCCACCCTCACTCTCTGCTCACTCCACTCCCACCCTCACTTTCTCTGCTCACTCCACTCCCACCCTCACTCTCGCTGTTTACTCCACTCCCACCCTCACTCTCTCTGCCCACTCCACTACCACAATCACTCTCTCTGCCCACTCCACTCCGACAATTACTCTCTCTGCCCACTCGACTCCCACCATCACTCTCTCTGCCCACTCGACTCCCACCCTCACTCTCTCTGCTCACTCCACTCCCACCCTCACTCTCTCTGCCCACTCCACTCCCACCCTCACTCTCTGCTCACTCCACTCCCACCCTCACTCTCTCTGCTCACTCCACTCCCACCCTCACTCTCGCTGTTTACTCCACTCCCACCCTCACTCTCTCTGCCCACTCCACTACCACAATCACTCTCTCTGCCCACTCCACTCCGACAATTACTCTCTCTGCCCACTCGACTCCCACCATCACTCTCTCTGCTCACTCCACTCCCACCCTCACTCTCTCTGCCCACTCCACTCCCACCCTCAGTCTCTGCTCACTCCACTCCCACCCTCACTTTCTCTGCTCACACCACTCCCACCCTCAAACTCGCTGTTTACTCCACTCCCACCCTCACTCTCTCTGCCCACTCCACTACCACAATCACTCTCTCTGCTCACTCCACTCCCACCCTCACTCTCTCTGATCACTCCACACCCACCCTCGCTCTCTCTGCTCCCTCCACTCCCACCCTCACTCTCTCTGCTCACTCCGAACCCACCCTCACTCTCTCTGCTCACTCCACTCCCACATCACTCTCTCTGCTCACTCCACACCCACCCTCACTCTCTCTGCCGACTCCGCACCCACAATCACTCTCTGTGCCCACTCCACTCCCACCCTCACTCTCTCTGATCACTCCAAACCCACCCTCGATCTCTCTGATCCCTCCACTCCCACCCTCACTCTCTCTGCTCACTCCGAACCCACCCTCACTCTCTCTGCTCACTCCACTCCCACCCTCACTCTCTCTGCTCACTCTACTCCCACCCTCACTCTCGCTTTTTACTCCACTCCCACCCTCACTCTCTCTGCTCACTACACAAACACCGTCACTCCCTCTGCTCACTCCATCCCTTCTCTCACTCTCTCTGCTCACTCAGATCCCACCCTCACTCTCTCTGCTCACTCCACTCCCACCCGCACTCTCTCCGCTCACTCCACTCCCACCCTCACTCTCTCTGCCCACTCCACTCCCACAATCTGTCTCTCTGCCGATTCCACTCCCACACTCACTCTCTCTGCTCATTTCGCTCCCTCCCTCACTCCCTCTGCACACTCCACCCCTTCTCTCACTCACTCTGCTCACTCAAATCCCACCCTCACTCTCTCTACTCCCACCACTCCCAATCTCAGTCTCTCTGCTCACTCTGCTCCCGCCCTCACTCTCTCTGCTCACTCCACTCCCACCCACAATCTCTCTGCCCACTCCGCTCCCACAATCACTCTCTCTGCCCACTCCACTCCCAGCCTCAATCTCTCTGTTCATTCCACTCCCACCCTCACTCTCTCTGCCCACTCCACTCCCACAATCACTCTCTCTGCCCACTCCACTCGCACCCTCACTCTCTCTGCTCCCCCCACTCCCACCCTCACCCTCTCTGCTCACTCCGCTTCCACAATCACTCTTTCTGACCACTCCACTCCCACCCTCACTCTCTCTGCTCACTTCTCTCCCACCCTCACTCGCTCTGCTCACTCCACTCCCACCCTCACTCTCTCTGCCCACTCCTCTCCCACCCTCACTCTCTGCTCACTCCAATCCCACCCTCACTTTCTCTGCTCACTCCAATCCCACCCTCACTCTCTCTGCTCACTACACACCCACCATCACTCCCTCTGCTCACTCCACCCCTTCTCTCACTCTCTCTGCTCACTCAAATCCCACCCTCACTCTCTCTGCACACTCCACTCCCACTCTCACTCTCTCTGCAAACTCAAGTCCCACCCTCACTCTCTCTGCTCACTCCACTCCCACCCTCATTCTCTCTGCCCACTCCACTCCCACAATCACTCTCTCTGCCCACTCGACTCCCACCCTCACTCTCTATGCTCACTCCACTCCCACCCTCACACTCTCTGCCCACTCCACTCCCACCCTCACTTTCTCTGCTCACTCCAATCCCACCCTCACTCTCTCTGCCCACTCCACTACAACAATCACTCTCTCTGCTCACTCCACTCCCACCCTCACTCTTTCTGACCACTCCACTCCCACAATCAATCTCTCTGCCCATTCCACTCCCATTCTCACTCTCTCTGCCCACTCCACTACCAACCTTACTCTCTCCGACTGCTCCACTCCCACTCTCACTCTCTTTGCCCACTCCATTCCCACCCTCACTCACATTGCTCACTTAACTCCCACCCTCACTCTCTCTGCTCACTCCACTCCCACCCTCACTCTCGCTGTTTACTCCACTCCCACCCTCAAACTCTCTGCCCACTCCACTACCACAATCACTCTCTCTGCCCACTCCACTCCGACAATTACTCTCTCTGCCCACTCGACTCCCACCATCACTCTCTCTGCTCACTCCACTCCCACCCTCACTCTCTCTGCCCACTCCACTCCCACCCTCAGTCTCTGCTCACCCAACTCCCACCCTCACTTTCTCTGCTCAATCCACTCCCACCCTCAATCTCGCTGTTTACTCCACTCCCACCCTCACTCTCTCTGCCCACTCCACTACAACAATCACTCTCTCTGCTCACTCCACTCCCACCCTCACTCTCTCTGATCACTCCACACCCACCCTCGCTCTCTCTGCTCCCTCCACTCCCACCCTCACTCTCTCTGCTCACTCCGAACCCACCCTCGCTCTCTCTGCACACTCCACTCCCACCTCACTCTCTCTGCTCACTCCAGACCCACCCTCACTCTCTCTGCCCACTCCGCACCCACAATCATTCTCTGTGCCCATTCCACTCCCACCCTCACTCTCTCTGATCACTCCAAACCCACCCTCGCTCTCTCTGCTCCCTCCACTCCCACCCTCACTCTCTCTGCTCACTCCGAACCCACCCTCAGTCTCTCTGCTCACTCCACTCCCACCTCACACTCTCTGCCCACTCCACTCCCATCCTCACTCTCTCTGACTGCTCCACTCCCTCTCTCACTCTCTTTGCCCACTCCATACCCACCCTCACTCACTCTGCTCACTGAACTCCCAGCCTCACTCTCTCTGCCCACTCCACACCCACCCTCACTCTCTCTGCCCACTCCACACCCACCATCAGTCTCTCTGCCCATTCCACTCCCACTCTCACTCTCTCTGCTCACTCCACTCCCACCCTCAATCTCTCTGCTCACTCCACTCCCAAATCAGTCTCTCTGCTCACTCTGCTCCCGCCCTCACTCTCTCTGCCCACTCCACTCCCACCATCAGTCTCTCTGCCCATTCCACCCCTTCTCTCACTCTCTCTGCTCACTCAAATCCCACCCTCACTCTCTCTGCTCACTCCACTCCCACCCGCACTCTCTCCGCTCACTCCACTCCCACCCTCACTCTCTCTGCCCACTCCACTCCCACAATCTGTCTCTCTGCCCAATCCACTCCCACACTCACTCTCTCTGCTCACTTCGCTCCCTCCCTCAGTCTCTCTGCCCACTCCACTCCCACTCTCACTCTCTCTGCCCACTCCACTCCCACAATCACTCTCCCTGCCCACTACACTCCCACCCTCACTCTCTCTGCTCTCTACACACCCACCGTCACTCCCTCTGCTCACTCCACCTCTTCTCTCACTCTCTCTGCTCACTCAACTCCCACCCTCACTCTCTCTGCTAACTCCACTCCCACCCTCACTCTCTCTGCCCACTCCACTCCCACTCTCACTCTCTCTGCAAACTCAACTCCCACCCTCACTCTCTCTGCTCACTCCACTCCCACCCTCACTCTCTCTGCCCACTCCACTCCCACACTCACTCTCTGCTCACTCCACTCCCACCCTCACTTTCTCTGCTCACTCCACTCCCACCCTCACTCTCGCTGTTTACTCCACTCCCAACCTCACTCTCTCTGCCCACTCCACTACCACAATCACTCTCTCTGCCCACTCCACTCCTACAATCACTCTCTCTGCCCACTCCACTCCCACCATCACACTCTCTGCTCACTCCACTCCCACCCTCACTCTCTCTGCCCAGTCCACTCCCCCCCTCACTCTCTGCACACCCCACTCCCACACTCACTTTCTCTGCTCACTCCACTCCCACCCTCAATCTCGCTGTTTACTCCACTCCCACCCTCACTCTCTCTGCCCACTCCACTCCCATAATCTGTCTCTCTGCCCATTCCACTCCCACACTCACTCTCTCTGCTCATTTCGCTCCCTCCCTCACTCCCTCTGCCCACTCCACTCCCACCCTCACTCTCTGCCCACTCCAATCCCACAATCACTCTCCCTGCACACTCCACTCCCACCCTCACTCTCTCTGCTCACTACACACCCACCGTCACTCCCTCTGCTCACTCCACCCCTTCTCTCAATCTCTCTGCTCACTCAAATCCCACCCTCACTCTCTCTGCTCACTCCACTCCCACCCTCACTCTCTCTGCTCACTCCACTCCCACCCTCACTCTTACTGCTCACTCCAATCCCACACTCACTCTCTCTGCCCACTCCCCTCGCACAATCACTCTCTCTGCACATTCCACTCCCACTCTCACTCTCTCTGCTCACTCCGCTCACACCCTGACTATCTCTGCTCACTCCACTCCCACCCTCACTCTCTCTGCCCACTTCACTCCCACAATCACTCTCTCTGCCCACTCGACTCCCACCCTCACTCTCTCTGCTCACTCGACTCCCACCCTCACACTCTCTGCTCACTCCACTCCCATCCTCTCTCTTTCTGACCACTCCACTCCCACAATCAATCTCTCTGCCCATTCCACTCCCACTCTCACTCTCTCTGCCCACTCCACTACCAACCTTATTCTCTCCGACTGCTCCACTCCCACTCTCACTCTCTTTGCCCACTCCATTCCACCCTCACTCACATTGCTCACTTAACTCCCAGCCTCACTCTCTCTGACGGCTCCACCACTCACACCCTCACTGTGCCCACTCCACTGCCACCCCCACTCTTACTGACCACTCCACTCCCACCCGCACTCCCTCTGAAAACTCCACTCCCACCCTCACTCTCTCTGCTCACTCAACTCCCACCCTCACACTCTCTGCTCACACCACTCCCACCATGACTCTCATTGGTCACTCCACTCCCACCCTCACTCACTCAGCCCACTCCACTCCCACAATCAAATTCTCTGCCCATTCCACTCCCACTCTCACTCTCTCTGCTCACTCCGCTGCCACCCTCACTCTCTCTGATCACTCTACTCCCACACTCACTCTCTCTGCCCACTCCACTCCCACAAGCACTCTCTCTGCCCACTCCACTCCCACCGTCACTCTCTCTACTCCCACCACTCCCAATCTCAGTCTCTCTGCTCACTCTGCTCCCGCCCTCACTCTCTCTGCTCACTCCACTCCCACCCACAATCTCTCTGCCCACTCCGCTCCCACAATCACTCTCTCTGCCCACTCCACTCCCAGCCTCAATCTCTCTGTTCAATCCACTCCCACCCTCACTCTCTCTGCCCACTCCACTCCCACAATCACACTCTCTGCCCACTCCACTCGCACCCTCACTCTCTCTGCTCCCCCCACTCCCACCCTCACTCTCTCTGCTCACTCCGCTTCCACAATCACTCTTTCTGACCACTCCACTCCCACCCTCACTCTCTCTGCTCACTTCTCTCCCACCCTCACTCACTCTGCTCACTCCACTCCCACCCTCACTCTCTCTGCCCACTCCTCTCCCACCCTCACTCTCTGCTCACTCCAATCCCACCCTCACTTTCTCTGCTCACTCCAATCCCACCCTCACTCTCTCTGCTCACTACACACCCACCGTCACTCCCTCTGCTCACTCCACCCCTTTTCTCACTCTCTCTGCTCACTCAAATCCCACCCTCACTCTCTCTGCACACTCCACTCCCACTCTCACTCTCTCTGCAAACTCAAATCCCACCCTCACTCTCTCTGCTCAATCCACTCCCACCCTCACTCTTACTGCTCACTCCACTCCCACACTCACTCTCTCTGCCCACTCCCCTCGCACAGTCACTCACTCTGCACATTCCACTCACACTCTCACTCTCTCTGCTCACTCCGCTCACACCCTGACTATCTCTGCTCACTCCACTCCCACCCTCATTCTCTCTGCCCACTCCACTCCCACAATCACTCTCTCTGCCCACTCGACTCCCACCCTCACTCTCTATGCTCACTCCACTCCCACCCTCACACGCTCTGCCCACTCCACTCCCACCCTCACTCTCTGCTCACTCCACTCCCACCCTCACTTTCTCTGCTCACTCCAATCCCACCCTCACTCTCTCTGCCCACTCCACTACCACAATCACTCTCTCTGCTCACTCCACTCCCACCCTCACTCTTTCTGACCACTCCACTCCCACAATCAATCTCTCTGCCCATTCCACTCCCACTCTCACTCTCTCTGCCCACTCCACTACCAACCTTACTCTCTCCGACTGCTCCACTCCCACTCTCACTCTCTTTGCCCACTCCATTCCCACCCTCACTCACATTGCTGACTTAACTCCCAGCCTCACTCTCACTGACGGCTCCACCACTCACACCCTCACTGTGCCCACTCCACTGCCACCCCAACTCTTACTGACCACTCCACTCGCACCCGCGCTCCCTCTGAAAACTCCACTCCCACCCTCACTCTCTCTGCTCACTCAACTCCCACCTTCACTCTCTCTGCTCCCTCCACTCCCACCCTGACTCTCTCTGCCCACTCCACTCCCACCCTCACTCTCTCTGCCCACTCCACTCCCACCCTCACTCTCTCTGCTCCCTCCACTCCCACCCTCACTCTCTCTGCCCACTCCACTCCCTCAATCACTCTCTCTGCCACTCCACTCCCACCCTCACTCTCTCTACTCCCACCACTCCCACCCTCAGTCTCTCTGCTCACTCTGCTCCCGTCCTCACTCTCTCTGCTCACTCCACTCCCACCCACAATCTCTCTGCCCACTCCGCTCCCACAATCACTCTCTCTGCCCACTCCACTCCCACCCTCAATCTCTCTGTTCAATCCACTCCCACCCTCACTCTCTCTGCCCACTCCACTCCCACAATCACTCTCTCTGCCCACTCCACTCCCACCCTCACTCTCTCTGCTCCCTCCACTCCCACCCTCACTCTCTCTGCTCACTCCACTTCCACAATCACTCTTTCTGACCACTCCACTCCTACCCTCACTCTCTCTGCCCACTCCACTCCCACCTTCACTCACTCTGACTGCTCCACTCCCACTGTCACTCTCTTTGCCCACTCCATTCCCACCCTCACTCACTCTGCTCACTGAACTCCCAGCCTCGCTCTCTCTGACTGCTCCATCACTCACACACTCACTCTGCCCACTCCAAGCCCACCCTCACTCTAACTGACCACTCCACTCCCACCCCCACTCCCTCTGAGAACTCCACTCCCACCCTCTCACCCTCTGCCCACTCCACTCCCACAATCACTCTCCCTTCCCACTCCACTCGCACCCTCACTCTCAATGCTCACTACACAAACACCGTCACTCCCTCTGCTCACTCCACCCCTTCTCTCACTCTCTCTGCTCACTCAAATCCCACCCTCACTCTCTCTGCCCACTCCACTCCCACAATCACTCTCTCTGCCCATTCCACTCCCACACTCACTCTCTCTGCTCACTCCACTCCCACCCTCACTCTCTCTGCCCACTCCTCTCCCACCCTCACTCTCTGCTCACTCCACTCCCACCCTCACTTTCTCTGCTCACTCCAATCCCACCCTCACTCTCTCTGCTCACTACACACCCACCGTCACTCCCTCTGCTCACTCCACCCCTTCTCTCACTCTCTCTGCTCACTCAAATCCCACCCTCACTCTCTCTGCACATTCCACTCCCACTCTTAATCTCTCTGCCCACTCCACTCCCACTCTCACTCTCTCTGCAAACTCAAATCCCACCCTCACACTCTCTGCTCACTCCACTCCCACCCTCACTCTTACTGCTCACTCCACTCCCACACTCACTCTCTCTGCCCACTCCCCTCGCACAATCACTCACTCTGCACATTCCACTCCCACTCTCACTCTCTCTGCTCACTCCGCTCACACCCTGACTATCTCTGCTCACTCCACTCACACCCTCATTCTCTCTGCCCACTCCAATCCCACAATCACTCTCTCTGCCCACTCGACTCCCACCCTCACTCTCTATGCTCACTCCACTCCCACCCTCACACTCTCTGCCCATTCCACTCCCACCCTCACTCTCTGCTCACTCCACTCCCACCCTCACTTTCTCTGCTCACTCCAATCCCACCCTCACTCTCTCTGCCCACTCCACTACGACAATCACTCTCTCTGCTCACTCCACTCCCACCCTCACTCTTTCTGACCACTCCACTCCCACAATCAATCTCTCTGCCCATTCCACTCCCACTCTCACTCTCTCTGCCCACTCCACTACCACCCTTACTCTCTCCGACTGCTCCACTCCCACTCTCACTCTCTTTGCCCACTCCATTCCCACCCTCACTCACGTTGCTGACTTAACTCCCAGCCTCACTCTCACTGACGGCTCCACCACTCACACCCTCACTGTGCCCACTCCACTGCCACCCCAACTCTTACTGACCACTCCACTCGCACCCGCACTCCCTCTGAAAACTCCACTCCCACCCTCACTCTCTCTGCTCACTCAACTCCCACCTTCACTCTCTCTGCTCACTCCACTCCCACCCTGACTCTCTCTGCCCACTCCACTCCCACCCTCACTCTCTCTGCCCACTCCACTCCCACCCTCACTCTCTCTGCTCCCTCCACTCCCACCCTCACTCTCTCTGCCCACTCCACTCCCACAATCACTCTCTCTGCCACTCCACTCCCACCCTCACTCTCTCTACTCCCACCACTCCCACCCTCAGTCTCTCTGCTCACTCTGCTCCCGCCCTCACTCTCTCTACTCCCACCACTCCCACCCTCAGTCTCTCTGCTCACTCTGCTCCCGCCCTCACTCTCTCTGCTCACTCCACTCCCACCCACAATCTCTCTGCCCACTCCGCTCCCACAATCACTCTCTCTGCCCACTCCACTCCCACCCTCAATCTCTCTGTTCAATCCACTCCCACCCTCACTCTCTCTGCCCACTCCACTCCCACAATCACTCTCTCTGCCCACTCCACTCCCACCCTCACTCTCTCTGCTCCCTCCACTCCCACCCTCACTCTCTCTGCTCACTCCGCTTCCACAATCACTCTTTCTGACCACTCCACTCCTACCCTCACTCTCTCTGCCCACTCCACTCCCACCCTCACTCACTCTGACTGCTCCACTCCCACTCTCACTCTCTTTGCCCACTCCATTCCCACCCTCACTCTAACTGACCACTCCACTCCCACCCCCACTCCCTCTGAGAACTCCACTCCCACCCTCTCACCCTCTGCCCACTCCACTCCCGCAATCACTCTCCCTTCCCACTCCACTCGCACCCTCACTATCAATGCTCACTACACACACACCGTCACTCCCTCTGCTCACTCCACCCCTTCTCTCACTCTCTCTGCTCACTCAACACCCACCCTCACTCTCTCTGCCCACTCCACTCCCACAATCTGTCTCTCTGCCCCTTCCACTCCCACTCTCACTCTCTCTGCTCACTTCGCTCCCTCCCTCACTCTCTCTGCTCACTCCACTCCCACCCTCACTCTCTCTGCTCACTTCGCTCCCTCCTTCACTCTCTCTGCTCACTGCACTCCCACCCTCACTCTCTCTGCCCACTCCACTCCCACTCTCACTCTCTCTGCTCACTCCACTCCCACTCTCACTCTCTCTGCTCACTCCACTCCCACTCTCACTCTCTCTGCTCGCTCTGCTCACACCCTCACTATCTCTGCACAGTCCACTCCCACCCTCACTCTCTCTGCATACACCACTCCCACAATCACTCTCTCTGCCCACTCGACTCCCACCCTCTCTCTCTCTGCTCACTCGACACCGACCCTCACTCTCTCTGCCCACTCCACTCCCACCCTCACTCTCTGCTCACTCCACTCCCACCCTCAATCTCGCTGCTTAATCCACTCCCACCCTCACTCTCTCTGCCCAGTCCACTACCACAATCACACTCTCTGCTCACTCCACTCACACCCTACTCTTTCTGACCTCTCCACTCCCACAATCAATCTCTCTGCCCATTCAACTCCCACTCTCACTCTCTCTGCCCACTCCACTACCAACCTTACTCTCTCTGACTGCTCCATTCCCACTCTCACTCTCTTTGCCCACTCCATTCCAACCCTCACTCACATTGCTCACGTAACTCCCAGCCTGACTCTCTCTGACGGCTCCACCACTCACACCCTCACTGTGCCCACTCCACTCCCACCCGCACTCCCTCTGAAAATTCCACGCCCACCCTCACTCTCTCTGCTCACTCCACTCCCACCGTCACTCTCTCTGCTCACTCCACTCCCACCCTGACTCTCTTTGCTCACTCCACTCCCTCCCTCAATCTCGCTGTTTACTCCACTCCCACCCTCACTCTCTCTGCCCCCTCCACTACCACAATCACTCTCTCTGCTCACTCCACTCACACCCTCACTCTTTCTGACCACTCCACTACCACAATCAATCTCTCTGCCCATTCCACTCCCACTCTCACTCTCTCTGCCCACTCCACTACCAACCTTACTCTCTCTGACTGCTCCACTCCCACTCTCACTCTCTTTGCCCACTCCATTCACACCCTCACTCACATTGCTCACTTAACTCCCAGCCTCACTCTCTCTGACGGCTCCAGCACTCACACCCTCACTGTGCCCACTCCACTGCCACCCCCACTCTTACTGACGACTCCACTCCCACCCGCACTCCCTCTGAAAATTCCACGCCCACCCTCACTCTCTCTGCTCACTCAACTCCCACCGTCACTCTCTCTGCTCACTCCACTCCCACCCTGCCTCTCTTTGCTCACTCCACTCCCACACTCACTCTCTCTGCCCACTCCACTCCGTCAATCAATCTCTCTGCCCATTCCACTCCCACTCTCACTCTCTCTGCTCACTCCACTGCCACCCTCACTCTCTCTGATCACTCCACTCCCACACTCACTCTCTCTGCCCACTCCACTCCCACAATCACTCTCTCTGCCCACTCCACTCCCACCCTCAATCCCTCTGCTCACTCCAGTCCCACCCTCACACTCTCTGCCCACTCCACGCTCACCCTCACTCTCTCTGCACCCTCCACTCCCGCCCTCACTCTATCTGCACACTCCGCTTCCACAATCACTCTTTCTGACCACTCCACTCCTACCCTCACTCTCTCTGCCCATTCCACTCCCACCCTCACTCTCTCTGCCCACTCCACTCCCACTCTCACTCTCTTGGACCACTCCATTCCCACCCTCACTCACTCTGCTCACTACACACCCACCGTCACTCCCTCTGCTCACTCCACCCCTTCTCTCAGTCTCTCTGCTCACTCAACACCCACCCTCACTCTCTCCGCTCACTCCATTCCCACCCTCACTCGCTCTGCCCACTCCACTCCCACAATCTGTCTCTCTGCCCATTACACTCACAGTCTCACTATCTCTGCTCACTTCACCCCCTCCCTCACTCTCTCTGCTCACTCCACTCCCACCCTCACTCTCTCTGCTCACTTCGCTCCCTCCCACACTCTCTCTGCCCACTCCACTCCCACCCTCACTCTCTCTGCTCACTCCACTCCCACAATCACTCTCTCTGCCCACTCCACTCCCACCCTCACTCTCTCTGCTCACTCCACTCCCACCCTTACTCTCTCTACTCACTCCACTCCCACCCTCACTCTCTCTGCTCACTTCGCTCCCTCCCTCACTCTCTCTGCCCCCTCCACTCCCACCCTCACTCTCTCTGACTGCTCCACTCCCACACTCACTCTCTTTGCCCACTCCATTCCCAACCTCACACACTCTGCTCACTGAACTCCCACCCTCACTCTCTCTGACTGCTCCATCACTCACACCCTCACTCTGCCCACTCCACTCCCACCCTCACTCTAATTGACCACTCCACTCCCACCCCCACTCCCTCTGACCACTCCACTCCCACCCTCACTCTAACTAACCACTCCACTCCCACCCCCACTCCCTCTGACCACTCCACTCCCACCCTCACTCTCTCTGCCCCCTCCACTCCCACAATCTGTCTCTCTACCCATTCCACTCCCACACTCACTCTCTCTGCTCACTTCGCTCCCTCCCTCACTCTCTCTGCCCACTCCACTCGCACCCTCACTCTCTCTGCTCACTCCACTCCCACAATAACTCTCACTGCCCACTCCACTCCCACCCTCACTCTCTATGCTCCCTCCACTCCCACCCTCACTCTCTCTGCTCACTCCACTCCCACCCTCACTCTCTCTTCTCACTCCACTCCCACCCGCACACACTCTGCCCACTCCACTCCCACCCTCACTCTCTCTGCCCACTCCACTCCTACAATCAGTCTCTCTGCCCATTCCACTCCCACTCTCACTCTCTCTGCTCACTTCACTCCCTCCCTCACTCTCTCTGCTCACTCCACTCCCACCCTCACTCTCTCTGCTCACTCCATTCCCGCAATCACTCTCTCTGCCCACTCCACTCCCACACTCATGCTCTCTGCCAACTCCACTCCTAAAATCAGTCTCTCTGCCCATTCCACTCCCACTGTCAATCTCTCTGCTCACTTCGCTCCCTCCCTCACTCTCTCTGACAACTCTGCCCCCACAATCAATCTCTCTACCCACTCCACTCCCACCCTCACTCTCTCGGTTAACTCCACTCACACCCTCACTCTCTCTACCCACTCCACTCCCACAATCACTCTCTCGGACCACTCCACTCCCACCATCACCCTCTCTGACTGCTCCACTCACACCCTCGCTCTTTCTGACCACTCCATTCCAACCCTCACTCTCTCTGCCCACTCCGCACCCACAATCACTCTCTCTGCCCACTCAACTACACCCTCACTCTCTCTGATCACTCCACACCCACCCTCGCTATCTCTGCTCCCTCCAATCCCACCCTCACACTCTCTGCTAACTTCGAACCCACCCTCAATCTCTCTGCTCACTCCACTCCCACCCTCACTCTCTCTGCTCTCTCTGCTCCCGCCCTCACTCTCTCTGCTCACTCCACTCCCACCCACAATCTCTCTGCCCACTTCGCTCCCACAATGACTCTCTCTGCTCACTCCACTCCCACCCTCAATCTCTCTGCCCAATCCACTCCCACTCTCACGCCCTCTGCCCAACTCCATTCCCACCCTCACTCTCTCTGACTGCTCCACTCCCGCCCTCACTTTCAGAACACTCCACTCCTACCATCACTCTCTCTGCCCACTCCGCTCCCATCCTCACTCTCTCTGACTGCTCCACTCCCACTCTCAGTCTCTTTGCCCACTCCATACCCACCCTCACTCACTCTGCTCACTCTACACCCACCCTCACTCTCTCATCCCAACTCCACTCCCACCATCAGTCTCTCTGCCCATTCCACTCCCACCCTCACTATCTCTGCTCACTCCACTCCCACCCTCACTCTCTCTGCCCACTCCACTCCCACAACCACTGTCTCTGCCCACTCGACTCCCACCCTCACTTTCTCTGCTCACTCCACTCCCACCCTCACTCTCGCTGTTTACTCCACTCCGACCCTCACTCTCTCTGCCCACTCCACTACCACAATCACTCCCTCTGCTCACTCCACTCCCACCCTCATTCTTTCTGCGCACTCCACTCCCACAATCAATCTTTCTGCCCATTCCACTCCCACTCTCACTCTCTCTGCCCACTCCACTACCAACCTTACACTCTCTGACTGCTCCACTCCCACTCTCACTCTCTTTGCCCATTCCATTCCCACCCTCACTCACATTGCTCACTTAACTCCCAGCCTCAATCTCTCTGACGGCTCCACCACTCACACCCTCACTGTGCCCACTCCACTGCCACCCCAACTCTTACTGACCACTCCACTCGCACCCGCACTCCCTCTGAAAACTCCACTCCCACCCTCACTCTCTCTGCTCACTCAACTCCCACCTTCACTCTCTCTGCTCACTCCACTCCCACCCTGACTCTCTCTGCCCACTCCACACCCACCCTCACTCTCTCTGCCCACTCCACTCCCACCCTCACACTCTCTGCTCCCTCCACTCCCACCCTCACTCTCTCTGCCCACTCCACTCCCACAATCACTCTCTCTGCCACTCCACTCCCACCCTCACTCTCTCTACTCCCACCACTCCCACCCTCAGTCTCTCTGCTCACTCTGCTCCCGCCCTCACTCTCTCTGCTCACTCCACTCCCACCCACAATCTCGCTGCCCACTCTGCTCCCACAATCACTCTCTCTGCCCACTCCACTCCCACCCTCAATCTCTCTGTTCAATCCACTCCCACCCTCACTCTCTCTGCCCACTCCACTCCCACAATCACTCTCTCTGCCCACTCCACTCCCACCCTCACTCTCTCTGCTCCCTCCACTCCCACCCTCACTCTCTCTGCTCACTCCGCTTCCACAATCACTCTTTCTGACCACTCCACTCCTACCCTCACTCTCTCTGCCCACTCCGCTCCCACCTTCACTCACTCTGACTGCTCCACTCCCACTCTCACTCTCTTTGCCCACTCCATTCCCACCCTCACTCACTCTGCTCACTGAACTCCCAGCCTCGCTCTCTCTGACTGCTCCATCACTCACACACTCACTGTGCCCACTCCAAGCCCACCCTCACTCTAACTGACCACTCCACTCCCACCCCCACTCCCTCTGAGAACTCCACTCCCACCCTCTCCCCCTCTGCCCACTCCACTCCCACAATCACTCTCCCTTCCCACTCCACTCGCACCCTCACTCTCAATGCTCACTACACAAACACTGTCACTCCCTCTGCTCACTCCACCCCTTCTCTCACTCTCTCTGCTCACTCAAATCCCACCCTCACTCTCTCTGCCCACTCCACTCCCACAATCACTCTCTCTGCCCATTCCACTCCCACACTCACTCTCTCTGCTCACTCCACTCCCACCCTCACTCTCTCTGCCCACTCCTCTCCCACCCTCACTCTCTGCTCACTCCACTCCCACCCTCACTTTCTCTGCTCACTCCAATCCCACCCTCACTCTCTCTGCTCACTACACACCCACCGTCACTCCCTCTGCTCACTCCACCCCTTCTCTCACTCTCTCTGCTCACTCAAATCCCACCCTCACTCTCTCTACCCACTCCACTCCCACTCTCACTCTCTCTGCAAACTCAAATCCCACCCTCACCCTCTCTGCTCACTCCACTCCCACCCTCACTCTTACTGCTCACTCCACTCCCACACTCACTCTCTCTGCCCACTCCCCTCGCACAATCACTCACTCTGCACATTCCACTCCCACTCTCACTCTCTCTGCTCACTCCGCTCACACCCTGACTATCTCTGCTCACTCCACTCCCACCCTCATTCTCTCTGCCCACTCCACTCCCACAATCACTCTCTCTGCCCACTCGACTCCCACCCTCACTCTCTATGCTCACTCCACTCACACCCTCACACTCTCTGCCCACTCCACTCCCACCCTCACTCTCTGCTCACTCCACTCCCACCCTCACTCTCTCTGCTCACTCCACTCCCACCCTCACTCTTTCTGACCACTCCACTCCCACAATCAATCTCTCTGCCCATTCCACTCCCACTCTCACTCTCTCTGCCCACTCCACTACCACCCTTACTCTCTCCGACTGCTCCACTCCCACTCTCACTCTCTTTGCCCACTCCATTCCCACCCTCACTCACATTGCTGACTTAACTCCCAGCCTCACTCTCACTGACGGCTCCACCACTCACACCCTCACTGTGCCCACTCCACTGCCACCCCAACTCTTACTGACCACTCCACTCGCACCCGCACTCCCACTGAAAACTCCACTCCCACCCTCACTCTCTCTGCTCACTCAACTCCCACCTTCACTCTCTCTGCTCACTCCACTCCCACCCTGACTCGCTCTGCCCACTCCACTCCCACTCTCACTCTCTCTGCCCACTCCACTCCCACCCTCACTCTCTCTGCTCCCTCCACTCCCACCCTCACTCTCTCTGCCCACTCCACTCCCACAATCACTCTCCCTGCCAATCCACTCCCACCCTCACTCTCTCTACTCCCACCACTCCCACCCTCAGTCTCTCTGCTCACTCTGCTCCCGCCCTCACTCTCTCTGCTCACTCCACTCCCACCCACAATCTCTCTGCCCACTCCGCTCCCACAATCAATCTCTCTGCCCACTCCACTCCCACCCTCAATCTCTCTGTTCAATCCACTCCCACCCTCACTCTCTCTGCCCACTCCACTCCCACAATCACTCTCTCACTCCACTCCCACCCTCACTCTCTCTGCTCCCTCCACTCCCACCCTCACTCTCTCTGCTCACTCCGCTTCCACAATCACTCTTTCTGACCACTCCACTCCTACCCTCACTCTCTCTGCCCACTCCACTCCCACCCTCACTCACTCTGACTGCTCCACTCCCACTCTCACTCTCTTTGCCCACTCCATTCCCACCCTCACTCACTCTGCTCACTGAACTCCCAGCCTCGCTCTCTCTGACTGCTCCATCACTCACACACTCACTCTGCCCACTCCAAGCCCACCCTCACTCTAACTGACCACTCCACTCCCACCCCCACTCCCTCTGAGAACTCCACTCCCACCCTCTCACCCTCTGCCCACTCCACTCCCGCAATCACTCTCCCTTCCCACTCCACTCGCACCCTCACTCTCAATGGTCACTACACACACACCGTCACTCCCTCTGCTCACTCCACCCCTTCTCTCACTCTCTCTGCTCACTCAACACCCACCCTCACTCTCTCCGCTCACTCAACTCGCACCCTCACTCTCTCTGCCCACTCCACTCCCACAATCTGTCTCTCTGCCCCTTCCACTCCCACTCTCTCTCTCTCTGCTCACTTCGCTCCCTCCCTCACTCTCTCTGCTCACTCCACTCCCACCCTCACTCTCTCTGCTCACTTCGCTCCCTCCCTCACTCTCTCTGCTCACTACACTCCCACCCTCACTCTCTCTGCCCACTCCACTCCCACTCTCTCTCTGCAAACTCAACTCCCACTCTCACTCTCTCTGCTCACTCCACTCCCACTCTCTTTCTCTCTGCTCACTCCACTCCCACCCTCACTCTCTCTGCTCACTCCACTCCCACTCTCACTCTCTCTGCTCGCTCTGCTCACACCCTCACTATCTCTGCACACTCCACTCCCACCCTCACTCTCTCTGCATACACCACTCCCACAATCACTCTCTCTGCCCACTCGACTCCTACCCTCTCTCTCTCTGCTCACTCGACACCGACCCTCACTCTCTCTGCCCACTCCACTCCCACCCTCACTCTCTGCTCACTCCACTCCCACCCTCAATCTCGCTGCTTAATCCACTCCCACCCTCACTCTCTCTGCCCAGTCCACTACCACAATCACACTCTCTGCTCACTCCACTCACACCCTACTCTTTCTGACCTCTCCACTCCCACAATCAATCTCTCTGCCCATTCCACTCCCACTCTCACTCTCTCTGCCCACTCCACTACCAACCTTACTCTCTCTGACTGCTCCACTCCCACTCTCACTCTCTTTGCCCACTCCATTCCCACCCTCACTCACTCTGCTCACTTAACTCCCAGCCTGACTCTCTCTGACGGCTCCACCACTCACACCCTCACTGTGCCCACTCCACTCCCACCCGCACTCCCTCTGAAAATTCCACGCCCACCCACACTCTCTCTGCTCACTCAACTCCCACCGTCACTCTCTCTGCTCACTCCACTCCCAACCTGACTCTCTTTGCTCACTCCATTCCCTGCCTCACTCTCTCTGCCCACTCCACTACCTCAATCAATCTCTCTGCCCATTCCACTCCCACTCTCACTCTCTCTGCTCACTCCACTGCCACCCTCACTCTCTCTGATCACTCCACTCCCACACTCACTCTCTCTGACTGCTCCACTCCCACTCTCACTCTCTTTGCCCACTCCATTCCCACCCTCAATCACTCTGCTCACTGAACTCCCAGCCTCGCTCTCTCTGACTGTTCCATCACTCACACACTCACTCTGCCCACTCCAAGCCCACCCTCACTCTAACTGACCACTCCACTCCCACCCCCACTCCCTCTGAGAACTCCACTCCCACCCTCACTCCCTCTGCCCACTCCACTCCCACAATCACTCTCCCTTCCCACTCCACTCGCACCCTCATTCTCAATGCACACTACACACACACCGTCACTCCCTCTGCTCAGTCCACCCCTTCTCTCACTCTCTCTGCTCACTCAACACCCACCCTCACTCTCTCCGCTCAATCCACTCGCACCCTCACTCTCCCTGCCCACTCCACTCCCACAATCTGTCTCTCTGCCCCTTCCACTCCCACTCTCACTCTCTCTGCTCACTTCGCTCCCTCCCTCACTATCTCTGGTCACTCCACTCCCACCCTCACTCTCTCTGCTCACTTCGCTCCCTCCCTCACTCTCTCTGCTCACTGCACTCCCACCCTCACTCTCTCTGCCCACTCCACTCGCACTCTCACTCTCTCTGCAAACACAACTCCCACCGTCACTCTCTCTGCTCACTCCACTCCCACCCTCACTCTTACTGCTCACTCCACTCCCACAGTCACTCTCTCTGCCCACTCCACTCGCACAATCACGCTCTCTGCCCATTCCACTCCCACTCTCACTCTCTCTGCTCGCTCTGCTCACACCCTCACTCTCTCTGCTCACTCCACTCCCACCCTCACTCTCTCTGCCCACACCACTCCCACAATCACTCTCTCTGCCCACTCGACTCCCACCCTCTCTCTCTCTGCTCACTCGACTCCAACCCTCACTCTCTCTGCCCACTCCACTCCCACCCTCACTCTCTGCTCACTCCACTCCCACCCTCAATCTCGCTGTTTACTCCACTCCCACCCTCACTCTCTCTGCCCCCTCCACTACCACAATCACTCTCTCTGCTCACTCCACTCACAGCCTCACTCTTTCTGACCACTCCACTACCACAATCAATCTCTCTGCCCATTCCACTCCCACTCTCACTCTCTCTGCCCACTCCACTACCAACCTTACTCTCTCTGACTGCTCCACTCCCACTCTCACTCTCTTTGCCCACTCCATTCACACCCTCACTCACATTGCTCACTTAACTCCCAGCCTCACTCTCTCTGACGGCTCCACCACTCACACCATCACTGTGCCCACTCCACTGCCACCCCCACTCTTACTGACGACTCTACTCCCACCCGCACTCCCTCTGAAAATTCCACGCCCACCCTCACTCTCTCTGCTCAATCAACTCCCACCGTCACTCTCTCTGCTCACTCCACTCCCACCCTGCCTCTCTTTGCTCACTCCACTCCCACACTCACTCTCTCTGCCCACTCCACTCCGTCAATCAATCTCTCTGCCCATTCCACTCCCACTCTCACTCTCTCTGCTCACTCCACTGCCACCCTCACTCTCTCTGATCACTCCACTCCCACACTCACTCTCTCTGCCCACTCCACTCCCACAATCACTCTCTCTGCCCACTCCACTCCCACCCTCAATCCCTCTGCTCACTCCAATCCCACCCTCAAACTCTCTGCCCACTCCACGCTCACCCTCACTCTCTTTGCACCCTCCACTCACGCCGTCACTCTATCTGCACACTCCGCTTCCACAATCACTCTTTCTGACCACTCCACTCCTACCCTCACTCTCTCTGCCCACTCCACTCCCACCCTCACTCTCTCTGACTGCTCCACTCCCACTCTCACTCTCTTGGACAACTCCATTCCAACCCTAACTCACTCTGCTCACTACACACCCACCGTCACTCCCTCTGCTCACTCCACCCCTTCTCTCAGTCTCTCTGCTCACTCAACACCCACCCTCACTCTCTCCGCTCACTCCATTCCCACCCTCACTCGCTCTGCCCACTCCACTCCCACAATCTGTCTCTCTGCCCATTACACTCACACTCTCACTCTCTCTGCTCACTTCACTCCCTCCCTCACTCTCTCTGCTCACTCCACTCCAACCCTCACTCTCTCTGCTCACTTCGCTCCATCCCTCACTCTCTCTGCCCACTCCACTCCCACCCTCACTCTCTCTGCTCACTCCACTCCCACAATAACTCTCTCTGCCCACTCCACTCCCACCCTCACTCTCTCTGCTCACTCCACTCCCACCCTTACTCTCTCTACTCACTCCACTCCCACCCTCACTCTCTCTGCTCACTTCGCTCCCTTCCTCACTCTCTCTGCCCACTCTGCTCCCGCCCTCATTCTCTCTGATCACTCCACTCCCTCCCACAATCTCTCTGCCCACTCCGCTCCCACAATCACTCTAACTGCCCACTCCACTCCCACCCTCAATCTCTCTGCTCACTCCACTCCCACCCTCACTCTCTCTGCCCACTCCACTCCCACCCTCACTCTCTCTGCTCCCTCCACTCCCACCCTCACTCTCTCTGCTCACTCTGCTTCCACAATCACTCTTTCTGACCACTCCACTCCTACCTCACTCTCTCTGCCCCCTCCACTCCCACCCTCACTCTCTCTGACTGCTCCACTCCCACACTCACTCTCTTTGCCCACTCCATTCCCACCCTCACACACTCTGCTCACTGAACTCCCACCCTCACTCTCTATGACTGCTCCATCACTCACACCCTCACTCTGCCAACTCCACTCCCACCCTCACTCTAATTGACCACTCCACTCCCACCCCCACTCCCTCTGACCACTCCACTCCCACCCTCATTCTAACTGACCACTCCACTCCCACCCCCACTCCCTCTGACCACTCCACTCCCACCCTCACTCTCTCTGCCCCCTCCACTCCCACAAACTGTCTCCCTACCCATTCCCCTCCCACACTCACTCCCTCTGCTCACTTCGCTCCCTCCCTCACTCTCTCTACCCACGCCACTCGCACCCTCACTCTCTCTGCTCACTCCACTCCCACAATAACTCTCACTGCCCACTCAACTCCCACCCTCACTCTCTATGCTCCCTCCACTCCCACCCTCACACTCTATGCTCCCTCCACTCCCACCCTCACTCTCTCTGCTCACTCCACTCCCACCCGCACTCTCTCTGCCCACTCCACTCCCACCCTCACTCTCTCTGCCCACTCCACTCCTACAATCAGTCTCTCTGCCCATTCCACTCCCACTCTCACTCTCTCTGCTCACTTCGCTCCCTCCCTCACTCTCTCTGCTCCTCCACTCCCACCCTCACACTCTCTGCTCACTCCACTCCCACAATAATTCTCTCTGCCCACTCCACTCCCACCCTCACTCTCGCAGCTCACTCCACTCCCACCCTTACTCTCTCTGCTCACTCCACTCCCGCAATCACTCTCTCTGCCCACTCCACTCCCACACTCACGCTCTCTGCCCACTCCACTCCTAAAATCAGTCTCTCTGCCCATTCCACTCCCACTCTCAATCTCTCTGCTCACTTCGCTCCCTCCCTCACTCTCTCTGACAACTCTGCCCCCACAATCAATCTCTCTACCCACTCCACTCCCACCCTCACTCTCTCGGTTAACTCCACTCACACCCTCACTCTCTCTACCCACTCCACTCCCACAATCACTCTCTCGGACCACTCCACTCCCACCATCACCCTCTCTGACTGCTCCACTCACACCCTCACTCTCTCTGCCCACTCCACTCCTACAATCAGTCTCTCTGCCCATTCCACTCCCACTCTCACTCTCTCTGCTCACTTCGCTCCCTCCCTCACTCTCTCTGCTCACTCCACTCCCACCCTCACTCTCTCTGCTCACTCCACTCCCACAATAATTCTCTCTGACCACTCCACTCCCACCCTCACTCTCGCAGCTCACTCCACTCCCACCCTTACTCTCTCTGCTCACTCCACTCCCGCAATCACTCTCTCTGCCCACTCCAGTCCCACACTCACGCTCTCTGCCCACTCCACTCCTAAAATCAGTCTCTCTGCCCATTCCACTCCCACTCTCAATCTCTCTGCTCACTTCGCTCCCTCCCTCACTCTCTCTGACAACTCTGCCCCCACAATCAATCTCTCTACCCACTCCACTCCCACCCTCACACTCTCGGTTAACTCCACTCACACCCTCACTCTCTCTACCCACTCCACTCCCACAATCACTCTCTCAGACCACTCCACTCCCACCATCACCCTCTCTGCCCACTCCACTCCCACCCTCACTCTCTCTGACTGCTCCACTCCCACTCTCACTCTCTTGGACAACTCCATTCCAACCCTAACTCACTCTGCTCACTACACACCCACCGTCACTCCCTCTGCTCACTCCACCCCTTCTCTCAGTCTCTCTGCTCACTCAACACCCACCCTCACTCTCTCCGCTCACTCCATTCCCACCCTCACTCGCTCTGCCCACTCCACTCCCACAATCTGTCTCTCTGCCCATTACACTCACACTCTCACTCTCTCTGCTCACTTCACTCCCTCCCTCACTCTCTCTGCTCACTCCACTCCCACCCTCACTCTCTCTGCTCACTTCGCTCCCTCCCTCACTCTCTCTGCCCACTCCACTCCCACCCTCACTCTCTCTGCTCACTCCACTCCCACAATAACTCTCTCTGCCCACTCCACTCCCACCCTCACTCTCTCTGCTCACTCCACTCCCACCCTTACTCTCTCTACTCACTCCACTCCCACCCTCACTCTCTCTGCTCACTTCGCTCCCTTCCTCACTCTCTCTGCCCACTCTGCTCCCGCCCTCATTCTCTCTGATCACTCCACTCCCTCCCACAATCTCTCTGCCCACTCCGCTCCCACAATCACTCTAACTGCCCACTCCACTCCCACCCTCAATCTCTCTGCTCACTCCACTCCCACCCTCACTCTCTCTGCCCACTCCACTCCCACCCTCACTCTCTCTGCTCCCTCCACTCCCACCCTCACTCTCTCTGCTCACCCTGCTTCCACAATCACTCTTTCTGACCACTCCACTCCTACCTCACTCTCTCTGCCCCCTCCACTCCCACCCTCACTCTCTCTGACTGCTCCACTCCCACACTCACTCTCTTTGCCCACTCCATTCCCACCCTCACACACTCTGCTCACTGAACTCCCACCCTCACTCTCTATGACTGCTCCATCACTCACACCCTCACTCTGCCCAATCCACTCCCACCCTCACTCTAATTGACCACTCCACTCCCACCCCCACTCCCTCTGACCACTCCACTCCCACCCTCACTCTAACTGACCACTCCACTCCCACCCCCACTCCCTCTGACCACTCCACTCCCACCCTCACTCTCTCTGCCCCCTCCACTCCCACAAACTGTCTCTCTGCCCATTCCACTCCCACACTCACTCCCTCTGCTCACTTCGCTCCCTCCCTCACTCTCTCTACCCACGCCACTCGCACCCTCACTCTCTCTGCTCACTCCACTCCCACAATAACTCTCACTGCCCACTCAACTCCCACCCTCACTCTCTATGCTCCCTCCACTCCCACCCTCACTCTCTATGCTCCCTCCACTCCCACCCTCACTCTCTCTGCTCACTCCACTCCCACCCGCACTCTCTCTGCCCACTCCACTCCCACCCTCACTCTCTCTGCCCACTCCACTCCTACAATCAGTCTCTCTGCCCATTCCACTCCCACTCTCACTCTCTCTGCTCACTTCGCTCCCTCCCTCACTCTCTCTGCTCCCTCCACTCCCACCCTCACACTCTCTGCTCACTCCACTCCCACAATAATTCTCTCTGCCCACTCCACTCCCACCCTCACTCTCGCAGCTCACTCCACTCCCACCCTTACTCTCTCTGCTCACTCCACTCACGCAATCACTCTCTCTGCCCACTCCACTCCCACACTCACGCTCTCTGCCCACTCCACTCCTAAAATCAGTCTCTCTGCCCATTCCACTCCCACTCTCAATCTCTCTGCTCACTTCGCTCCCTCCCTCACTCTCTCTGACAACTCTGCCCCCACAATCAATCTCTCTACCCACTCCACTCCCACCCTCACTCTCTCGGTTAACTCCACTCACACCCTCACTCTCTCTACCCACTCCACTCCCACAATCACTCTCTCGGACCACTCCTCTCCCACCATCACCCTCTCTGACTGCTCCACTCACACCCTCACTCTCTCTGCCCACTCCGCACCCACAATCACTCTCTCTGCCGACTCAACTAGACCCTCACTCTCTCTGATGACTCCACACCCACCCTCGCTATCTCTGCTCCCTCCAATCCCACCCTCACACTCTCTGCTAACTTCGAACCCACCCTCAATCTCTCTGCTCACTCCACTCCCACCCTCACTCTCTCTGCTCACTCCACGCCCACCCTCAATCTCTCTGCCCAATCCACTCCCACTCTCACGCCCTCTGCCCAACTCCATTCCCACACTCACTCTCTCTGACTGCTCCACTCCCGCCCTCACTTTCAGAACACTCCACTCCTACCATCACTCTCTCTGCCCACTCCGCTCCCATCCTCACTCTCTCTGACTGCTCCACTCCCACTCTCAGTCTCTTTGCCCACTCCATACCCACCCTCACACACTCTGCTCACTCTACACCCACCCTCACTCTCTCATCCCAACTCCACTCCCACCATCAGTCTCTCTGCCCATTCCACTCCAACACTCACTCTCTCTGCTCACTTCGCTCCCTCCCTCACTCTCTCTGCCCACTCTACACCCACCCTCACTCTCTCATCCCACTCCACTCCCACCATCAGTCTCTCTGCCCATTCCACTCCCACACTCAGTCTTTCTGCTCACTCCACTCCCACCTCAGTCTCTCTGCTCTCTCTGCACCCGCCCTCACTCTCTCTGCTCACTCCACTCCCACCCACAATCTCTCTGCCCACTCCACTCCCACCCTCAATCTCTCTGCTCACTCCACTCCCACCCTCAGTCTCTCTGCCCACTCCACTCCCACAATCACTCTCTCTGCCCATTCCACTCCCACTCTCACTCTCTCTGCTCACTCCGCTCACACCCTCACTATCTCTGCTCACTTGACTCCCACCCTCACTCTCTCTGCTCACTCCACTCCCACCCTCACTCTCTCTGCCCACTCCACTCCCACCCTCACTTTCTCTCCTCACTCCACTCCCACCCTCACTCTCGCTGTTTACTCCAATCTGACCCTCACTCTCTCTGCCCACTCCACTACCACAATCACTCTCTCTGCTCACTCCACTCCCACCCTCATTCTTTCTGAGCACTCCACTCCCACAATCAATCTTTCTGCCCATTCCACTCCCACTCTCACTCTCTCTGCCCACTCCACTACCAACCTTACACTCTCTGACTGCTCCACTCCCACTCTCACTCTCTTTGCCCATTCCATTCCCACCCTCACTCACATTGCTCACTTAACTCCCAGCCTCAATCTCTCTGACGGCTCAACCACTCACACCCTCACTGTGCCCACTCCACTGCCACCCCCACTCTTACTGACCACTCCACTCGCACCCGCACTCCCTCTGAAAACTCCACTCCCACCCTCACTCTCTCTGCTCAGTCAACTCCCACCCTCACTCTCTCTGATCATTCCACTCCCACACTCACTCTCTCTGCCCACTCCACTCCCACAATCACTCTCTCTGCCCACTCCACTCCCACCCTCACTCTCTCTACTCCCACCACTCACACCCTCAGTCTCTCTGCTCACTCTGCTCCTGCCGACAGTCTCTGCTCACTCCACCCCACCCACAATCTCTCTGCCCACTCCGCTCCCACAATCACTCTCTCTGCCCACTCCACTCCCACCCTCAATCTCTCTGCTCACTCCACTCCCACCCTCACTCTCTCTGCCCACTCCACTCCCACCCTCACTCTCTCTGCTCCCTCCACTCCCACCCTCACTCTCTCTGCTCACTCCGCTTCCACAATAACTCTTTCTGACCACTCCACTCCTACCCTCAATCGCTCTGCCCACTCCACTCCCGCCCTCACTCTCTCTGACTGCTCCACTCCCACTCTCTTTGCCCACTCCATTCCTACTCTCACTCACTCTGCTCACTGAACTCCCAGCCTCGCTCTCTCTGACTGCTCCATCACTCACACACTCACTCTGCCCACTCCACTCCCACCCTCACTCTAACTGACCACTCAACTCCCACCCCCCACTCCCTCTGACCACTCCACTCCCACCCTCACTCTCTCTGCCCACTCTACTCCCACAATTACTCTCCCTGCCCACTCCACTCCCACCCTCACTCTCAGTGCTCACTACACACCCACCGTCACTCCCTCTGCTCAATCAACCCCTTCTCTCATTCTCTCTGCTCACTCAACACTCACCCTCACTCTCTCCGCTCACTCCACTCCCACCCTCACTTTCTCTGCCCACTCCACTCCCACAATCTGTCTCTCTGCCCATTCCACTCCCACTCTCACTCTCTCTGCTCACTTCGCTCCCTCCCTCACTCTCTCTGCTCACTCCACTCCCACCCTCACTCTCTCTGCTCACTTCGCTCCCTCCCTCACTCTCTCTGCTCACTGCACTCCCACCCTCACTCTCTCTGCCCACTCCACTCCCACAATCACTCTCTCTGCCCACTCCACTCACACCCTCACTCTCTCTGCTAACTCCACTCCCACCCTCACTCTCTCTACCCACTCCACTCCCACAATCACTCTCTCTGCCCACTCCACTCCCACCCTCACTTTCTCTGCTCACACCGCTCCCACACTCACTCTCTCGGACCACTCCACTACCACCATCACCCTCTCTGACTGCTCCACTCACACCCTCACTCTTTCTGACCACTCCATTCCAACCCTCACTCTCTCTGCCCACTCCACACCCACCCTCACTCTCTCTGCTCACTCCACTCCCACAATCTGTCTCTCTGCCCCTTCCACTCCCACTCTCACTCTCTCTGCTCACTTCGCCCCTCCCTCACTCTCTCTGCTCACCTCACTCCCACCCTCACTCTCTCTGCTCACTTCGCTCCCTCCCTCACTCTCTCTGCTCACTGCACTCCCACCCTCACTCTCTCTGCCCACTCCACTCCCACTCTCACTCTCTCTGCAAACTCAACTCCCACCCTCACTCTCTCTGCTCACTCCACTCCCACCCTCACTCTTACTGCTCACTCCACTCCCACACTCACTCTCTCTGCCCACTCCACTCGCACAATCACTCTCTCAGCCCATTCCACTCCCACTCTCACTCTCTCTGCTCACTCCACTCCCACCCTCACTCTCTCTGCTCACTCCACTCCCACCTCAGTCTCTCTGCTCACTCTGCTCCCGCCCTCATTCTCTCTGATCACTCCACTCCCTCCCACAATCTCTCTGCCCACTCCGCTCCCACAATCACTCTCTCTGCCCACTCCACTCCCACCCTCAATCTCTCTGCTCACTCCACTCCCACCCTCACTCTCTCTGCCCACTCCACTCCCACCCTCACTCTCTCTGCTCCCTCCACTCCCACCCTCACTCTCTCTGCTCACTCTGCTTCCACAATCACTCATTCTGACCATTCCACTCCTACCCTCACTCTCTCTGCCCCCTCCACTCCCACCCTCACTCTCTCTGACTGCTCCACTCCCACACTCACTCTCTTTGCCCACTCCATTCCCACCCTCAGACACTCTGCTCACTGAACTCCCACCCTCACTCTTTCTGACTGCTCCATCACTCACACCCTCACTCTGCCCACTCCACTCCCACCCTCACTCTAATTGACCACTCCACTCCCACCCCCACTCCCTCTGACCACTCCACTCCCACCCTCACTCTCTCTGCTCACTTCGCTCCCTCCCTCACTCTCTCTGCTCACTGCACTCCCACCCTCACTCTCTCTGCCCACTCCACTCGCACTCTCACTCTCTCTGCAAACACAACTCCCACCGTCACTCTCTCTGCTCACTCCACTCCCACCCTCACTCTTACTGCTCACTCCACTCCCACAGTCACTCTCTCTGCCCACTCCACTCGCACAATCACGCTCTCTGCCCATTCCACTCCCACTCTCACTCTCTCTGCTCGCTCTGCTCACACCCTCACTCTCTCTGCTCACTCCACTCCCACCCTCACTCTCTCTGCCCACACCACTCCCACAATCACTCTCTCTGCCCACTCGACTCCCACCCTCTCTCTCTCTGCTCACTCGACTCCAACCCTCACTCTCTCTGCCCACTCCACTCCCACCCTCACTCTCTGCTCACTCCACTCCCACCCTCAATCTCGCTGTTTACTCCACTCCCACCCTCACTCTCTCTGCCCCCTCCACTACCACAATCACTCTCTCTGCTCACTCCACTCACAGCCTCACTCTTTCTGACCACTCCACTACCACAATCAATCTCTCTGCCCATTCCACTCCCACTCTCACTCTCTCTGCCCACTCCACTACCAACCTTACTCTCTCTGACTGCTCCACTCCCACTCTCACTCTCTTTGCCCACTCCATTCACACCCTCACTCACATTGCTCACTTAACTCCCAGCCTCACTCTCTCTGACGGCTCCACCACTCACACCATCACTGTGCCCACTCCACTGCCACCCCCACTCTTACTGACGACTCTACTCCCACCCGCACTCCCTCTGAAAATTCCACGCCCACCCTCACTCTCTCTGCTCAATCAACTCCCACCGTCACTCTCTCTGCTCACTCCACTCCCACCCTGCCTCTCTTTGCTCACTCCACTCCCACACTCACTCTCTCTGCCCACTCCACTCCGTCAATCAATCTCTCTGCCCATTCCACTCCCACTCTCACTCTCTCTGCTCACTCCACTGCCACCCTCACTCTCTCTGATCACTCCACTCCCACACTCACTCTCTCTGCCCACTCCACTCCCACAATCACTCTCTCTGCCCACTCCACTCCCACCCTCAATCCCTCTGCTCACTCCAATCCCACCCTCAAACTCTCTGCCCACTCCACGCTCACCCTCACTCTCTTTGCACCCTCCACTCACGCCGTCACTCTATCTGCACACTCCGCTTCCACAATCACTCTTTCTGACCACTCCACTCCTACCCTCACTCTCTCTGCCCACTCCACTCCCACCCTCACTCTCTCTGACTGCTCCACTCCCACTCTCACTCTCTTGGACAACTCCATTCCAACCCTCACTCACTCTGCTCACTACACACCCACCGTCACTCCCTCTGCTCACTCCACCCCTTCTCTCAGTCTCTCTGCTCACTCAACACCCACCCTCACTCTCTCCGCTCACTCCATTCCCACCCTCACTCGCTCTGCCCACTCCACTCCCACAATCTGTCTCTCTGCCCATTACACTCACACTCTCACTCTCTCTGCTCACTTCACTCCCTCCCTCACTCTCTCTGCTCACTCCACTCCAACCCTCACTCTCTCTGCTCACTTCGCTCCCTCCCTCACTCTCTCTGCCCACTCCACTCCCACCCTCACTCTCTCTGCTCACTCCACTCCCACAATAACTCTCTCTGCCCACTCCACTCCCACCCTCACTCTCTCTGCTCACTCCACTCCCACCCTTACTCTCTCTACTCACTCCACTCCCACCCTCACTCTCTCTGCTCACTTCGCTCCCTTCCTCACTCTCTCTGCCCACTCTGCTCCCGCCCTCATTCTCTCTGATCACTCCACTCCCTCCCACAATCTCTCTGCCCACTCCGCTCCCACAATCACTCTAACTGCCCACTCCACTCCCACCCTCAATCTCTCTGCTCACTCCACTCCCACCCTCACTCTCTCTGCCCACTCCACTCCCACCCTCACTCTCTCTGCTCCCTCCACTCCCACCCTCACTCTCTCTGCTCACTCTGCTTCCACAATCACTCTTTCTGACCACTCCACTCCTACCTCACTCTCTCTGCCCCCTCCACTCCCACCCTCACTCTCTCTGACTGCTCCACTCCCACACTCACTCTCTTTGCCCACTCCATTCCCACGCTCACACACTCTGCTCACTGAACTCCCACCCTCACTCTCTATGACTGCTCCATCACTCACACCCTCACTCTGCCAACTCCACTCCCACCCTCACTCTAATTGACCACTCCACTCCCACCCCCACTCCCTCTGACCACTCCACTCCCACCCTCATTCTAACTGACCACTCCACTCCCACCCCCACTCCCTCTGACCACTCCACTCCCACCCTCACTCTCTCTGCCCCCTCCACTCCCACAAACTGTCTCCCTACCCATTCCCCTCCCACACTCACTCCCTCTGCTCACTTCGCTCCCTCCCTCACTCTCTCTACCCACGCCACTCGCACCCTCACTCTCTCTGCTCACTCCACTCCCACAATAACTCTCACTGCCCACTCAACTCCCACCCTCACTCTCTATGCTCCCTCCACTCCCACCCTCACACTCTATGCTCCCTCCACTCCCACCCTCACTCTCTCTGCTCACTCCACTCCCACCCGCACTCTCTCTGCCCACTCCACTCCCACCCTCACTCTCTCTGCCCACTCCACTCCTACAATCAGTCTCTCTGCCCATTCCACTCCCACTCTCACTCTCTCTGCTCACTTCGCTCCCTCCCTCACTCTCTCTGCTCCTCCACTCCCACCCTCACACTCTCTGCTCACTCCACTCCCACAATAATTCTCTCTGCCCACTCCACTCCCACCCTCACTCTCGCAGCTCACTCCACTCCCACCCTTACTCTCTCTGCTCACTCCACTCCCGCAATCACTCTCTCTGCCCACTCCACTCCCACACTCACGCTCTCTGCCCACTCCACTCCTAAAATCAGTCTCTCTGCCCATTCCACTCCCACTCTCAATCTCTCTGCTCACTTCGCTCCCTCCCTCACTCTCTCTGACAACTCTGCCCCCACAATCAATCTCTCTACCCACTCCACTCCCACCCTCACTCTCTCGGTTAACTCCACTCACACCCTCACTCTCTCTACCCACTCCACTCCCACAATCACTCTCTCGGACCACTCCACTCCCACCATCACCCTCTCTGACTGCTCCACTCACACCCTCACTCTCTCTGCCCACTCCACTCCTACAATCAGTCTCTCTGCCCATTCCACTCCCACTCTCACTCTCTCTGCTCACTTCGCTCCCTCCCTCACTCTCTCTGCTCACTCCACTCCCACCCTCACTCTCTCTGCTCACTCCACTCCCACAATAATTCTCTCTGACCACTCCACTCCCACCCTCACTCTCGCAGCTCACTCCACTCCCACCCTTACTCTCTCTGCTCACTCCACTCCCGCAATCACTCTCTCTGCCCACTCCAGTCCCACACTCACGCTCTCTGCCCACTCCACTCCTAAAATCAGTCTCTCTGCCCATTCCACTCCCACTCTCAATCTCTCTGCTCACTTCGCTCCCTCCCTCACTCTCTCTGACAACTCTGCCCCCACAATCAATCTCTCTACCCACTCCACTCCCACCCTCACACTCTCGGTTAACTCCACTCACACCCTCACTCTCTCTACCCACTCCACTCCCACAATCACTCTCTCAGACCACTCCACTCCCACCATCACCCTCTCTGCCCACTCCACTCCCACCCTCACTCTCTCTGACTGCTCCACTCCCACTCTCACTCTCTTGGACAACTCCATTCCAACCCTAACTCACTCTGCTCACTACACACCCACCGTCACTCCCTCTGCTCACTCCACCCCTTCTCTCAGTCTCTCTGCTCACTCAACACCCACCCTCACTCTCTCCGCTCACTCCATTCCCACCCTCACTCGCTCTGCCCACTCCACTCCCACAATCTGTCTCTCTGCCCATTACACTCACACTCTCACTCTCTCTGCTCACTTCACTCCCTCCCTCACTCTCTCTGCTCACTCCACTCCCACCCTCACTCTCTCTGCTCACTTCGCTCCCTCCCTCACTCTCTCTGCCCACTCCACTCCCACCCTCACTCTCTCTGCTCACTCCACTCCCACAATAACTCTCTCTGCCCACTCCACTCCCACCCTCACTCTCTCTGCTCACTCCACTCCCACCCTTACTCTCTCTACTCACTCCACTCCCACCCTCACTCTCTCTGCTCACTTCGCTCCCTTCCTCACTCTCTCTGCCCACTCTGCTCCCGCCCTCATTCTCTCTGATCACTCCACTCCCTCCCACAATCTCTCTGCCCACTCCGCTCCCACAATCACTCTAACTGCCCACTCCACTCCCACCCTCAATCTCTCTGCTCACTCCACTCCCACCCTCACTCTCTCTGCCCACTCCACTCCCACCCTCACTCTCTCTGCTCCCTCCACTCCCACCCTCACTCTCTCTGCTCACTCTGCTTCCACAATCACTCTTTCTGACCACTCCACTCCTACCTCACTCTCTCTGCCCCCTCCACTCCCACCCTCACTCTCTCTGACTGCTCCACTCCCACACTCACTCTCTTTGCCCACTCCATTCCCACCCTCACACACTCTGCTCACTGAACTCCCACCCTCACTCTCTATGACTGCTCCATCACTCACACCCTCACTCTGCCCACTCCACTCCCACCCTCACTCTAATTGACCACTCCACTCCCACCCCCACTCCCTCTGACCACTCCACTCCCACCCTCACTCTAACTGACCACTCCACTCCCACCCCCACTCCCTCTGACCACTCCACTCCCACCCTCACTCTCTCTGCCCCCTCCACTCCCACAAACTGTCTCTCTGCCCATTCCACTCCCACACTCACTCCCTCTGCTCACTTCGCTCCCTCCCTCACTCTCTCTACCCACGCCACTCGCACCCTCACTCTCTCTGCTCACTCCACTCCCACAATAACTCTCACTGCCCACTCAACTCCCACCCTCACTCTCTATGCTCCCTCCACTCCCACCCTCACTCTCTATGCTCCCTCCACTCCCACCCTCACTCTCTCTGCTCACTCCACTCCCACCCGCACTCTCTCTGCCCACTCCACTCCCACCCTCACTCTCTCTGCCCACTCCACTCCTACAATCAGTCTCTCTGCCCATTCCACTCCCACTCTCACTCTCTCTGCTCACTTCGCTCCCTCCCTCACTCTCTCTGCTCCCTCCACTCCCACCCTCACACTCTCTGCTCACTCCACTCCCACAATAATTCTCTCTGCCCACTCCACTCCCACCCTCACTCTCGCAGCTCACTCCACTCCCACCCTTACTCTCTCTGCTCACTCCACTCACGCAATCACTCTCTCTGCCCACTCCACTCCCACACTCACGCTCTCTGCCCACTCCACTCCTAAAATCAGTCTCTCTGCCCATTCCACTCCCACTCTCAATCTCTCTGCTCACTTCGCTCCCTCCCTCACTCTCTCTGACAACTCTGCCCCCACAATCAATCTCTCTACCCACTCCACTCCCACCCTCACTCTCTCGGTTAACTCCACTCACACCCTCACTCTCTCTACCCACTCCACTCCCACAATCACTCTCTCGGACCACTCCTCTCCCACCATCACCCTCTCTGACTGCTCCACTCACACCCTCACTCTCTCTGCCCACTCCGCACCCACAATCACTCTCTCTGCCGACTCAACTAGACCCTCACTCTCTCTGATGACTCCACACCCACCCTCGCTATCTCTGCTCCCTCCAATCCCACCCTCACACTCTCTGCTAACTTCGAACCCACCCTCAATCTCTCTGCTCACTCCACTCCCACCCTCACTCTCTCTGCTCACTCCACGCCCACCCTCAATCTCTCTGCCCAATCCACTCCCACTCTCACGCCCTCTGCCCAACTCCATTCCCACACTCACTCTCTCTGACTGCTCCACTCCCGCCCTCACTTTCAGAACACTCCACTCCTACCATCACTCTCTCTGCCCACTCCGCTCCCATCCTCACTCTCTCTGACTGCTCCACTCCCACTCTCAGTCTCTTTGCCCACTCCATACCCACCCTCACACACTCTGCTCACTCTACACCCACCCTCACTCTCTCATCCCAACTCCACTCCCACCATCAGTCTCTCTGCCCATTCCACTCCAACACTCACTCTCTCTGCTCACTTCGCTCCCTCCCTCACTCTCTCTGCCCACTCTACACCCACCCTCACTCTCTCATCCCACTCCACTCCCACCATCAGTCTCTCTGCCCATTCCACTCCCACACTCAGTCTTTCTGCTCACTCCACTCCCACCTCAGTCTCTCTGCTCTCTCTGCACCCGCCCTCACTCTCTCTGCTCACTCCACTCCCACCCACAATCTCTCTGCCCACTCCACTCCCACCCTCAATCTCTCTGCTCACTCCACTCCCACCCTCAGTCTCTCTGCCCACTCCACTCCCACAATCACTCTCTCTGCCCATTCCACTCCCACTCTCACTCTCTCTGCTCACTCCGCTCACACCCTCACTATCTCTGCTCACTTGACTCCCACCCTCACTCTCTCTGCTCACTCCACTCCCACCCTCACTCTCTCTGCCCACTCCACTCCCACCCTCACTTTCTCTCCTCACTCCACTCCCACCCTCACTCTCGCTGTTTACTCCAATCTGACCCTCACTCTCTCTGCCCACTCCACTACCACAATCACTCTCTCTGCTCACTCCACTCCCACCCTCATTCTTTCTGAGCACTCCACTCCCACAATCAATCTTTCTGCCCATTCCACTCCCACTCTCACTCTCTCTGCCCACTCCACTACCAACCTTACACTCTCTGACTGCTCCACTCCCACTCTCACTCTCTTTGCCCATTCCATTCCCACCCTCACTCACATTGCTCACTTAACTCCCAGCCTCAATCTCTCTGACGGCTCAACCACTCACACCCTCACTGTGCCCACTCCACTGCCACCCCCACTCTTACTGACCACTCCACTCGCACCCGCACTCCCTCTGAAAACTCCACTCCCACCCTCACTCTCTCTGCTCAGTCAACTCCCACCCTCACTCTCTCTGATCATTCCACTCCCACACTCACTCTCTCTGCCCACTCCACTCCCACAATCACTCTCTCTGCCCACTCCACTCCCACCCTCACTCTCTCTACTCCCACCACTCACACCCTCAGTCTCTCTGCTCACTCTGCTCCTGCCGACAGTCTCTCTGCTCACTCCACCCCACCCACAATCTCTCTGCCCACTCCGCTCCCACAATCACTCTCTCTGCCCACTCCACTCCCACCCTCAATCTCTCTGCTCACTCCACTCCCACCCTCACTCTCTCTGCCCACTCCACTCCCACCCTCACTCTCTCTGCTCCCTCCACTCCCACCCTCACTCTCTCTGCTCACTCCGCTTCCACAATAACTCTTTCTGACCACTCCACTCCTACCCTCAATCGCTCTGCCCACTCCACTCCCGCCCTCACTCTCTCTGACTGCTCCACTCCCACTCTCTTTGCCCACTCCATTCCTACTCTCACTCACTCTGCTCACTGAACTCCCAGCCTCGCTCTCTCTGACTGCTCCATCACTCACACACTCACTCTGCCCACTCCACTCCCACCCTCACTCTAACTGACCACTCAACTCCCACCCCCATTCCCTCTGACCACTCCACTCCCACCCTCACTCTCTCTGCCCACTCTACTCCCACAATTACTCTCCCTGCCCACTCCACTCCCACCCTCACTCTCAGTGCTCACTACACACCCACCGTCACTCCCTCTGCTCAATCAACCCCTTCTCTCATTCTCTCTGCTCACTCAACACTCACCCTCACTCTCTCCGCTCACTCCACTCCCACCCTCACTTTCTCTGCCCACTCCACTCCCACAATCTGTCTCTCTGCCCATTCCACTCCCACTCTCACTCTCTCTGCTCACTTCGCTCCCTCCCTCACTCTCTCTGCTCACTCCACTCCCACCCTCACTCTCTCTGCTCACTTCGCTCCCTCCCTCACTCTCTCTGCTCACTGCACTCCCACCCTCACTCTCTCTGCCCACTCCACTCCCACAATCACTCTCTCTGCCCACTCCACTCACACCCTCACTCTCTCTGCTAACTCCACTCCCACCCTCACTCTCTCTACCCACTCCACTCCCACAATCACTCTCTCTGCCCACTCCACTCCCACCCTCACTTTCTCTGCTCACACCGCTCCCACACTCACTCTCTCGGACCACTCCACTACCACCATCACCCTCTCTGACTGCTCCACTCACACCCTCACTCTTTCTGACCACTCCATTCCAACCCTCACTCTCTCTGCCCACTCCACACCCACCCTCACTCTCTCTGCTCACTCCACTCCCACAATCTGTCTCTCTGCCCCTTCCACTCCCACTCTCACTCTCTCTGCTCACTTCGCCCCTCCCTCACTCTCTCTGCTCACCTCACTCCCACCCTCACTCTCTCTGCTCACTTCGCTCCCTCCCTCACTCTCTCTGCTCACTGCACTCCCACCCTCACTCTCTCTGCCCACTCCACTCCCACTCTCACTCTCTCTGCAAACTCAACTCCCACCCTCACTCTCTCTGCTCACTCCACTCCCACCCTCACTCTTACTGCTCACTCCACTCCCACACTCACTCTCTCTGCCCACTCCACTCGCACAATCACTCTCTCAGCCCATTCCACTCCCACTCTCACTCTCTCTGCTCACTCCACTCCCACCCTCACTCTCTCTGCTCACTCCACTCCCACCTCAGTCTCTCTGCTCACTCTGCTCCCGCCCTCATTCTCTCTGATCACTCCACTCCCTCCCACAATCTCTCTGCCCACTCCGCTCCCACAATCACTCTCTCTGCCCACTCCACTCCCACCCTCAATCTCTCTGCTCACTCCACTCCCACCCTCACTCTCTCTGCCCACTCCACTCCCACCCTCACTCTCTCTGCTCCCTCCACTCCCACCCTCACTCTCTCTGCTCACTCTGCTTCCACAATCACTCATTCTGACCATTCCACTCCTACCCTCACTCTCTCTGCCCCCTCCACTCCCACCCTCACTCTCTCTGACTGCTCCACTCCCACACTCACTCTCTTTGCCCACTCCATTCCCACCCTCAGACACTCTGCTCACTGAACTCCCACCCTCACTCTTTCTGACTGCTCCATCACTCACACCCTCACTCTGCCCACTCCACTCCCACCCTCACTCTAATTGACCACTCCACTCCCACCCCCACTCCCTCTGACCACTCCACTCCCACCCTCACTCTGACTGACCACTCCACTCCCACCCCCACTCCCTCTGACCACTCCATTCCCACCCTCACACTCTCTGCCCCCTCCACTCCCACAATCTGTCTCTCTGCCCATTCCACTCCCACACTCACTCTCTCTGCTCACTTCGCTCCCTCCCTCACTCTCTCTGCCCACTCCACTCGCACCCTCACTCTCTCTGCTCACTCCACTCCCACAATAACTCTCACTGCCCACACCACTCCCAGCCTCACTCTCTATGCTCCCTCCACTCCCACCCTCACTCTCTCTGCTCACTCCACTCCCACCCGCACTCTCTCTGCCCACTCCACTCCCACCCTCACTCTCTCTGCCCACTCCACTCCTACAATCAGTCTCTCTGCCCATTCCACTCCCACTCTCACTCTCTCTGCTCACTTCGCTCCCTCCCTCACTCTCTCTGCTCACTCCACTCCCACCCTCACTCTCTCTGCTCACTCCACTCCCACAATAATTCTCTCTGACCACTCCACTCCCACCCTCACTTTCGCAGCTCACTCCACTCCCACCCTTACTCTCTCTGCTCACTCCACTCCCGCAATCACTCTCTCTGCCCACTCCACTCCCACACTCACGCTCTCTGCCCACTCCACTCCTAAAATCAGTCTCTCTGCCCATTCCACTCCCACTCTCAATCTCTCTGCTCACTTCGCTCCCTCCCTCACTCTCTCTGACAACTCTGCTCCCACAATCAATCTCTCTACCCACTCCACTCCCACAATTACTCTCTCGGACCACTCCACTCCCACCATCACCCTCTCTGACTGCTCCACTCACACCCTCGCTCTTTCTGACCACTCCATTCCAACCCTCACTCTCTCTGCCCACTCCGCACCCACAATCACTCTCTCTGCCCACTCAACTACACCCTCACTCTCTCTGATCACTCCACACCCACCCTCGCTATCTCTGCTCCCCCCAATCCCACCCTCACACTCTCTGCTAACTTCGAACCCACCCTCAATCTCTCTGCTCACTCCACTCCCACCCTCACTCTCTCTGCTCACTCCACTCCCACCCTCAATCTCTCTGCCCAATCCACTCCCACTCTCACGCCCTCTGCCCAACTCCATTCCCACCCTCACTCTCTCTGACTGCTCCACTCCCGCCCTCACTTTCCGAACACTCCACTCCTACCATCACTCTCTCTGCCCACTCCGCTCCCATCCTCACTCTCTCTGACTGCTCCACTCCCACTCTCAGTCTCTTTGCCCACTCCAAACCCACCCTCACTCACTCTGCTCACTCTACACACACCCTCTCTCTCTCATCCCAACTCCACTCCCACCATCAGTCTCTCTGCCCATTCCACTCCCACACTCACTCTCTCTGCTCACTTCACTCCCTCCCTCACTCTCTCTGCCCACTCTACACCCACCCTCACTCTCTCATCCCACTCCACTCCCACCATCAGTCTCTCTGCCCATTCCACTCCCACACTCAGTCTTTCTGCTCACTCCACTCCCACCTCAGTCTCTCTGCTCTCTCTGCTCCCGCCCTCACTCTCTCTGCTCACTCCACTCCCACCCACAATCTCTCTGCCCACTCCGCTCCCACAATCACTCTCTCTGCCCACTCCACTCCCACCCTCAATCTCTCTGCTCACTCCACTCCCACCCACAATCTCTCTGCCCACTCCGCTCCCACAATCACTCTCTCTGCCCACTCCACTCCCACCCTCAATCTCTCTGCTCACTCCACTCCCACCCTCAGTCTCTCTGCCCATTCCACTCCCACTCTCACTCTCTCTGCTCACTTCGCTCCCTCCCTCACTCTCTCTGCTCACTCCACTCCCACCCTCACTCTCTCTGCTCACTTCGCTCCCTCCCTCACTCTCTCTGCTCACTGCACTCGCACCCTCACTCTCTCTGCCCACTCCACTCCCACAATCACTCTCTCCGCCCACTCCACTCACACCCTCACTCTCTCTGCTAACTCCACTCCCACCCTCACTCTCTCTACCCACTCCACTCCCACAATCACTCTCTCTGCCCACTCCACTCCCACCCTCACTTTCTCTGCTCACACCGCTCCCACACTCACTCTCTCGGACCACTCCACTACCACCATCACCCTCTCTGACTGCTCCACTCACACCCTCACTCTTTCTGACCACTCCATTCCAACCCTCACTCTCTCTGCCCACTCCACACCCACCCTCACTCTCTCTGCTCACTCCACTCCCACAATCTGTCTCTCTGCCCCTTCCACTCCCACTCTCACTCTCTCTGCTCACTTCGCCCCTCCCTCACTCTCTCTGCTCACTCCACTCCCACCCTCACTCTCTCTGCTCACTTCGCTCCCTCCCTCACTCTCTCTGCTCACTGCACTCCCACCCTCACTCTCTCTGCCCACTCCACTCCCACTCTCACTCTCTCTGCAAACTCAACTCCCACCCTCACTCTCTCTGCTCACTCCACTCCCACCCTCACTCTTACTGCTCACTCCACTCCCACACTCAGTCTCTCTGCCCACTCCACTCTCACAATCACACTCTCAGCCCATTCCACTCCCACTCTGACTCTCTCTGCTCGCTCTGCTCACACCCTCACTATCTCTGCTCACTCCACTCCCACCCTCACTCTCTCTGCCCACACCACTCCCACAATCAGTTTCTCTGCCCATTCCACTCCCACTCTCACTCTCTCTGCTCACTCCACTCCCACCCTCACTCTCTCTGCTCACTCCACTCCCACCTCAGTCTCTCTGCTCACTCTGCTACCGCCCTCATTCTCTCTGATCACTCCACTCCCTCCCACAATCTCTCTGCCCACTCCGCTCCCACAATCACTCTCTCTGCCCACTCCACTCCCACCCTCAATCTCTCTGCTCACTCCACTCCCACCCTCACTCTCTCTGCCCACTCCACTCCCACCCTCACTCTCTCTGCTCCCACCACTCCCACCCTCACTCTCTCTGCTCACTCTGCTTCCACAATCACTCTTTCTGACCACTCCACTCCTACCCTCACTCTCTCTGCCCCCTCCACTCCCACCCTCACTCTCTCTGACTGCTCCACTCCCACACTCACTCTAATTGACCACTCCACTCCCACCCCCACTCCCTCTGACCACTCCACTCCCACCCTCACTCTAACTGACCACTCCACACCCACCCCCACTCCCTCTGACCACTCCACGCCCACCCTCACTCTCTCTGCACCCTCCACTCCCACAATCTGTCTCTCTGCCCATTCCATTCAAACACTCACTCTCTCTGCTCACTTCGCTCCCTCCCTCACTCTCTCTGCCCACTCCACTCGCACCCTCACTCTCTCTGCTCACTCCACTCCCACAATAACTCTCACTGCCCACTCCACTCCCACCCTCACTCTCTATGCTCCCTCCACTCCCACCCTCACTCTCTCTGCTCACTCCACTCCCACCCGCACTCTCTCTGCCCACTCCACTCCCACCCTCACTCTCTCTGCCCACTCCACTCCTACAATCAGTCTCTCTGCCCATTCCACTCCCACTCTCACTCTCTCTGCTCACTTCGCTCCCTCCCTCACTCTCTCTGCTCACTCCACTCCCACCCTCACTCTCTCTGCTCACTCCACTCCCACAATAATTCTCTCTGCCCACTCCACTCCCACCCTCACTCTCGCAGCTCACTCCACTCCCACCCTTACTCTCTCTGCTCACTCCACTCCCGCAATCACTCTCTCTGCCCACTCCACTCCCACACTCACGCTCTCTGCCCACTCCACTCCTAAAATCAGTCTCTCTGCCCATTCCACTCCCACTCTCAATCTCTCTGCTCACTTCGCTCCCTCCCTCACTCTCTCTGACAACTCTGCCCCCACAATCAATCTCTCTACCCACTCCACTCCCACCCTCACTCTCTCGGTTAACTCCACTCACACCCTCACTCTCTCTACCCACTCCACTCCCACAATCACTCTCTCGGACCATTCCACTCCCACCATCACCCTCTCTGACTGCTCCACTCACACCCTCGCTCTTTCTGACCACTCCATTCCAACCCTCACTCTCTCTGCCCACTCCGCACCCACAATCACTCTCTCTGCCCACTCAACTACACCCTCACTCTCTCTGATCACTCCACACCCACCCTCACTATCTCTGCTCCCTCCAATCCCACCCTCACACTCTCTGCTAACTTCGAACCCACCCTCAATCTCTCTGCTCACTCCACTCCCACCCTCACTCTCTCTGCTCACTCCACTCCCACCCTCAATCTCTCTGCCCAATCCACTCCCACTCTCACGCCCTCTGCCCAACTCCATTCCCACCCTCACTCTCTCTGACTGCACCACTCCCGACTCACTTTCAAAACACTCCACTCCTACCATCACTCTCTCTGCCCACTCCGCTCCCATCCTCACTCTCTCTGACTGCTCCACTCCCACTCTCAGTCTCTTTGCCCACTCCATACCCACCCTCACTCACTCTGCTCACTCTACACCCACCCTCACTCTCTCATCCCAACTCCACTCCCACCATCAGTCTCTCTGCCCATTCCACTCCCACACTCACTCTCTCTGCTCACTTCGCTCCCTCCCTCACTCTCTCTGCCCACTTTACACCCACCCTCACTCTCTCATCCCACTCCACTCCCACCATCAGTCTCTCTGCCCATTCCACTCCCACACTCAGTCTTTCTGCTCACTCCACTCCCACCTCAGTCTCTCTGCTCTCTCTGCTCCCGCCCTCACTCTCTCTGCTCACTCCACTCCCACCCACAATCTCTCTGCCCACTCCGCTCCCACAATCACTCTCTCTGCCCACTCCACTCCCACCCTCAATCTCTCTGCTCACTCCACTCCCACCCTCAGTCTCTCTGCCCACTCCACTCCCACAATCACTCTCTCTGCCCATTCCACTCCAATCTCACTCTCTCTGCTCACTCCGCTCACACCCTCACTATCTCTGCTCACTCCACTCCCACCCTCACTCTCTCTGCCCACTCCACTCCCACAATCACTCTCTCTGCCCACTCGACTCTCACCCTCACTCTCTCTGCTCACTCCACTCCCACCCTCACTCTCTCTGCCCACTCCACTCCCACCCTCACTTTCTCTGCTCACTCCAATCCCACCCTCACTCTCGCTGTTTACTCCACTCCGACCCTCACTCTCTCTGCCCACTCCACTACCACAATCACTCTCTCTGCAAACTCCACTCCCACCCTCATTCTTTCTGAGCACTCCACTCCCACAATCAATCTCTCTGCACATTCCACTCCCACTCTCACTCTCTCTGCCCACTCCACTACCAACCTTACACTCTCTGAGTGCTCCACTCCCACTCTCACTCTCTTTGCCCATTCCATTCCCACCCTCACTCACATTGCTCACTTAACTCCCAGCCTCACTCTCTCTGACGGCTCAACCACTCACACCCTCACTGTGCCCACTCCACTGCCACCCCCACACTTACTGACCACTCCACTCCCACCCGCCCTCCCTCTGAAAACTCCACTCCCACCCTCACTCTCTCTGCTCAGTCAACTCCCACCCTCACTCTCTCTGCTCACTCCATGCCCACCCTGACTCTCTTTGCTCATTCCACTCCCACCCTCACTCGCGTGGCCCACTCCACTCCCACAATCAATCTCTCTGCCCATTCCACTCCCACGCTCACTCTCTCTGCTCACTCCGCTGCCACCCTCACTCTCTCTGATCACTCCACTCCCACACTCACTCTCTCTGCCCACTCCACTCCCACAATCACTCTCTCTGCCCACTCCACTCCCACCCTCACTCTCTCTACTCCCACCACTCACACCCTCAGTCTCTCTGCTCACTCTGCTCCCGCCCACAGTCTCTCTGCTCACTCCACCCCACCCACAATCTCTCTGCCCACTCCGCTCCCACAATCACTCTCTCTGCCCACGCCACTCACACCCTCAATCTCTCTGCTCACTCCACTCCCACCCTCACTCTCTCTGCCCACTCCACTCCCACAATCACTCTCAATGCTCCCTCCACTCCCACCCTCACTCTCTCTGCCCACTCCACTCCCACCCTCACTCTCTCTGCTCCCTCCACTCCCACCCTCACTCTCTCTGCTCACTCCGCTTCCACAATCACTCTTTCTGACCACTCCACTCCTACCCTCAATCGCTCTGCCCACTCCACTCCCGCCCTCAATCTCTCTGACTGCTCCACTCCCACTCTCTTTGCCCACTCCATTCCTACTCTCACTCACTCTGCTCACTGAACTCCCAGCCTCGCTCTCTCTGACTGCTCCATCACTCACACTCACTCTACCCACTCCACTCCCACCCTCACTCTAACTGACCACTCAACTCCCACCCCCATTCCCTCTGACCACTCCACTCCCACCCTCACTCTCTCTGCCCACTCCACTCCCACAATTACTCTCCCTGCCCACTCCACTCCCACCCTCACTCTCAGTGCTCACTACACACCCATCGTCACTCCCTCTGCTCACTCAACCCCTTCTCTCATTCTCTCTGCTCATTCAACACTCACCCTCACTCTCTCCAATCACTCCACTCCCACCCTCACTTTCTCTGCCCGCTCCACTCCCACAATCTGTCTCTCTGCCCATTCCACTCCCACTCTCACTCTCTCTGCTCACTTCGCTCCCTCCCTCACACTCTCTGCACACTCCACTCCCACCCTCACTCTCTCTGCTCACTTCGCTCCCTCCCTCACTCTCTCTGCTCACTCCACTCCCACCCTCACTCTCTCTGCTCACTCCACTCCCACAATAATTCTCTCTGCCCACTCCACTCCCACCCTCACTCTCGCAGCTCACTCCACTCCCACCCTTACTCTCTCTGCTCACTCCACTCCCGCAATCACTCTCTCTGCCCACTCCACTCCCACACTCACGCTCTCTGCCCACTTCACTCCTAAAATCAGTCTCTCTGCCCATTCCACTCCCACTCTCAATCTCTCTGCTCACTTCGCTCCCTCCCTCACTCTCTCTGACAACTCTGCCCCCACAATCAATCTCTCTACCCACTCCACACCCACTCTCACTCTCTCGGTTAACTCCACTCCCACCCTCACTCTCTCTACCCACTCCACTCCCACAATCACTCTCTCGGACCACTCCACTCCCACCATCACCCTCTCTGACTGCTCCACTCACACCCTCGCTCTTTCTGACCACTCCATTCCAACCCTCACTCTCTCTGCCCACTCCGCACCCACAATCACTCTCTCTGCCCACTCAACTACACCCTCACTCTCTCTGATCACTCCACACCCACCCTCGCTATCTCTGCTCCCTCCAATCCCACCCTCACACTCTCTGCTAACTTCGAACTCACCCTCAATCTCTCTGCTCACTCCACTCCCACCCTCACTCTCTCTGCTCACTCCACTCCCACCCTCAATCTCTCTGCCCAATCCACTCCCACTCTCACGCCCTCTGCCCAATTCCATTCCCACCCTCACTCTCTCTGACTGCTCCACTCCCGCCCTTACTTTCAGAACACTCCACTCCTACCATCATTCTCTCTGCCCACTCCGCTCCCATCCTCACTCTCTCTGACTGCTCCACTCCCACTCTCAGTCTCTTTGCCCACTCCATACCCACCCTCACTCACTCTGCTCACTCTACACCCACCCTCACTCTCTCATCCCAACTCCACTCCCACCATCAGTCTCTCTGCCCATTCCACTCCCACACTCACTCTCTCTGCTCACTTCGCTCCCTCCCTCACTCTCTCTGCCCACTCTACACCCACCCTCACTCTCTCATCCCACTCCACTCCCACCATCAGTCTCTCTGCCCATTCCACTCCCACACTCAGTCTTTCTGCTCACTCCACTCCCACCTCAGTCTCTCGGCTCTCTCTGCTCCCACCCTCACTCTCTCTGCTCACTCCACTCCCACCCACAATCTCTCTGCCCACTCCGCTCCCACAATCACTCTCTCTGCCCACTCCACTCCCACCCTCAATCTCTCTGCTCACTCCACTCCCACCCTCAGTCTCTCTGCCCACTCCACTCCCACAATCACTCTCTCTGCCCATTCCACTCCCACTCTCACTCTCTCTGCTCACTCCGCTCACACCCTCACTATCTCTGCTCACTCCACTCCCACCCTCACTCTCTCTGCCCACTCCACTCCCACAATCACTCTCTCTGCCCACTCGACTCCCACCCTCACTCTCTCTGCTCACTCCACTCCCACCCTCACTCTCTCTGCCCACTCCACTCCCACCCTCACTTTCTCTCCTCACTCCACTCCCACCCTCACTCTCGCTGTTTACTCCACTCCGACCCTCACTCTCTCTGCCCACTCCACTACCACAATCACTCTCTCTGCTCACTCCACTCCCACCCTCATTCTTTCTGAGCACTGCACTCCCACAATCAATCTTTCTGCCCATTCCACTCCCACTCTCACTCTCTCTGCCCACTCCACTACCAACCTTACTCTCTCTGACTGCTCCACTCCCACTCTCACTCTCTTTGCCCATTCCATTCCCACCCTCACTCACATTGCTCACTTAACTCCCAGCCTCACTCTCTCTGACGGCTCGACCACTCACACCCTCACTGTGCCCAATCCACTGCCACCCCCACTCTTACTGACCACTCCACTCCCACCCGCACTCCCTCTGAAAACTCCACTCGCACCCTCACTCTCTCTGCTCAGTCAACTCCCACCCTCACTCTCTCTGCTCACTCCACTCCCACAATCACTCTCTTTGCTCACTCCACTCCCACCCTCACTCTCTCTGCCCACTCGACTCCCACAATCAATCTCTCTGCCCATTCCACTCCCACTCTCACTCTCTCTGCCCACTCCACTACCAACCTTACTCTCTCTGACTGCTCCACACCCACTCTCACTCTCTTTGCCCACTCCATTCCCACCCGCACTCACATTGCTCACTTAACTCCCAGCCTCACTCTCTCTGACGGCTCGACCACTCACACCCTCACTGTGCCCCCACTGCCACCCCCACACTTACTGACCACTCCACTCCCACCCGCACTCCCTCTGAAAACTCCACTCAAACCCTCACTCTCTCTGCTCACTCAACTCCCACCCTCACTCTCTCTGCTCACTCCACTCCCACCCTGACTCTCTTTGCTCACTCCACTCCCACCCTCACTCTCTCTGCCCACTCCACTCCCACAATCAATCTCTCTGCCCATTCCACTCCCACTCTCACTCTCTCTGCTCACTCCGCTGCCACCCTCACTCTCTCTGATCACTCCACTCCCACACTCACTCTCTCTGCCCACTCCACTCCCACAATCACTCTCTCTGCCCACTCCACACAAACAATCAATCTCTCTGCCCATTCCACTCCCACTCTCACTCTCTCTGCTCACTCCGCTGCCACCCTCACTCTCTCTGATCACTCCACTCCAACACTCACTCTCTCTGCCCTCTCCACTCCCACAATCACTCTCTCTGCCCACTCCCCTCCCACCCTCACTCTCTCTACTCCCACCACTCACACCCTCAGTCTCTCTGCTCACTCTGCTCCCGCCCACACTCTCTCTGCTCACTCCACCCCACCCACAATCTCTCTGCCCACTCCACTCCCATAATCACTCTCTCTGCCCACTCCACTCCCACCCTCAATCTCTCTGCCCACTCCACTCCCACCCTCACTCTCTCTGATCACTCCACACCCACCCTCGCTTTCTCTGTTCCCTCCGCTCCCACCCTCACTCTCTCTGCTCACTCTGAACCCACCCTCACTCTCTCTGCTCACTCCACTCCCACCTCTCTCTCGCTGCTCACTCCACACCCACCCTCAATCTCTCTGCCCAATCCACTCCCACTCTCACGCCCACTGCTCAACTCCATTCCCACTCTCACTCTCTCTGACGGCTCCACTCCCACCCTCACTTTCAGAACACTCCACTCCTACCATCACTCTCTTTGCCCACTCCATACCCACCCTCACTCACTCTGCTCACTGAACTCCCAGCCTCACTCTCTCTGCCCACTCTACACCCACCCTCACTCTCTCTGCCCACTCCACTTCCACCATCAGTCTCTCTGCCCATTCCACTCCCACTCTCACTCTCTCTGCTCACTCCACTCCCACATCAGTCTCTCTGCTCCCGCCGTCACTCTCTCTGCTCACTCCACTCCCACCCACAATCTCTCTGCCCACTCCGCTCCCACAATCACTCTCTCTGCCCACTCCACTCTCACCCTCAAGCTCTCTGCTCACTCCACTCCCACCCTCACTCTCTCTGCTCACTCCGCTTCCACAATCACTCTTTCTGACCACTCCACTCCTACCCTCACTCCCTCTGCCCACTCCACTCCCACCCTCACTCTCTCTGACTGCTCCACTCCCACTCTCACTCACTTTGCCCTCTCCATTCCCACCCTCACTCACTCTGCTCACTGAACTCCCATCCTCACTCTCTCTGACTATTCCATCACTCACACCCTCACTCTGCCCACTCCACTCCCACCCTCACTGTAACTGACCACTCCACTCCCACCCCCACTCCATCTGACCACTCCACTCCCACCCTCACTCTCTCTGCCCAATCCAATCCCACTGTCACGCCCTCTGCCCAACTCCATTCCCACCTTCACTCTCTCTGATTGATCCACTCCCACCCTCACTTTCAGAACACTCCACTCCTACCATCACTCTCTCTGCCCACTCCACTCCCACCCTCACTCTCTCTGCTCACTCCACTCCCACAATCACTCTCTCTGCCCATTCCACTCCCACTCTCACTCTCTCTGCTCACTTCGCTCCCTCCCTCACTCTCTCTTCTCACTCCACTCCCACCCTCACTCTCTCTGCTCACTCCACTCCGACCCTCACTCTCTCTGACCGCTCCGCTCCCACAATCAATCTCTCTACCCACTCCACTCCCACCCTCCCTCTCTCTGCTAACTCCACTCCCACCCTCACTCTCTCTACCCAGTCCACTCCCACAATCACTCTCTCTGCCCACTCCACTCCCACCCTCACTTTCTCTGCTCACACCGCACCCACACTCACTCTCTCGGACCACTCCACTACCACCATCACCCTCTCTGACTGCTCCACTCCAACCCTCACTCTTTCTGACCACTCCATTCCAACCCTCACTCTCTCTGCCCACTCCGCACCGACAATCACTCTCTCTGCCCATTCCACTCCCACTCTCACTCTCTCTGCTCACTCCACACCCACCCTCGCTCTAGCTGGTCCCTCCACTCCCACCCTGACTCACTCTGCTCACTGAACTCCCAGCCTCACTGTCTCTGCCCACTCGACTCCCACCCTCACTCTCTCTGCTCACTCCACTCCCACCCTCACTCTCTCTGCCCACTCCACTCCCACCCTCACTCTCTGCTCACTCCACTCCCACCCTCACTTTCTCTGCTCACTCCACTCCCACCCTCACTCTCGCTGTTTACTCCACTCCGACCCTCACTCTCTCTGCCCACTCCACTACCACAATCACTCTCTCTGCTCACTCTACTCCCACCCTCACTCTTTCTGACCACTCCACTCCCACAATCAATCTTTCTGCCCATTCCACTCCCACTCTCACATCTCTCTGCCCACTCCACTACCAACCTTACTCTCTCTGACTGCTCCACTCCCACTCTCACTCTCTTTGCCCATTCCATTCCCACCCTCACTCACATTGCTCACTTAACTCCCAGCCTCACTCTCTCTGACGGCTCGACCACTCACACCCTCACTGTGCCCCCACTGCCACCCCCACTCTTACTGACCACTCCACTCCCACCCGCACTCCCTCTGAAAACTCCACTCCCACCCTCACTCTCTCTGCTCACTCAACTCCCACCTTCACTCTCTCTGCTCACTCCACTCCCACCCTGACTCTCTTTGCTCACTCCACTCCCACCCTCACTCTCTCTGCCCACTCCACTCCCACAATCAATCTCTCTGCCCATTCCACTCCCACTCTCACTCTCTCTGCTCACTCCGCTGCCACCCTCACTCTCTCTGATCACTCCACTCCAACACTCACTCTCTCTGCCCTCTCCACTCCCACAATCACTCTCTCTGCCCACTCCCCTCCCACCCTCACTCTCTCTACTCCCACCACTCACACCCTCAGTCTCTCTGCTCACTCTGCTCCCGCCCACACTCTCTCTGCTCACTCCACCCCACCCACAATCTCTCTGCCCACTCCACTCCCATAATCACTCTCTCTGCCCACTCCACTCCCACCCTCAATCTCTCTGCCCACTCCACTCCCACCCTCACTCTCTCTGATCACTCCACACCCACCCTCGCTTTCTCTGTTCCCTCCGCTCCCACCCTCACTCTCTCTGCTCACTCTGAACCCACCCTCACTCTCTCTGCTCACTCCACTCCCACCTCTCTCTCGCTGCTCACTCCACGCCCACCCTCAATCTCTCTGCCCAATCCACTCCCACTCTCACGCCCTCTGCTCAACTCCATTCCCACTCTCACTCTCTCTGACGGCTCCACTCCCACCCTCACTTTCAGAACACTCCACTCCTACCATCACTCTCTCTGCCCACTCCACTCCCATCCTCACTCTCTCTGACTGCTCCACTCTAACTCTCACTCTCTTTGCCCACTCCATACCCACCCTCACTCACTCTGCTCACTGAACTCCCAGCCTCACTCTCTCTGCCCACTCTACACCCACCCTCACTCTCTCTGCCCACTCCACTTCCACCATCAGTCTCTCTGCCCATTCCACTCCCACTCTCACTCTCTCTGCTCACTCCACTCCCACGTCAGTCTCTCTGCTCCCGCCGTCACTCTCTCTGCTCACTCCACTCCCACCCACAATCTCTCTGCCCACTCCGCTCCCACAATCACTCTCTCTGCCCACTCCACTCTCACCCTCAAGCTCTCTGCTCACTCCACTCCCACCCTCACTCTCTCTGCTCACTCCGCTTCCACAATCACGCTTTCTGACCACTCCACTCCTACCCTCACTCCCTCTGCCCACTCCACTCCCACCCTCACTCTCTCTGACTGCTCCACTCCCACTCTCACTCACTTTGCCCTCTCCATTCCCACCCTCACTCACTCTGCTCACTGAACTCCCACCCTCACTCTCTCTGACTATTCCATCACTCACACCCTCACTCTGCCCACTCCACACCCACCCTCACTGTAACTGACCACTCCACTCCCACCCCCACTCCATCTGACCACTCCACTCCCACCCTCACTCTCTCTGCCCAATCCAATCCCACTGTCACGCCCTCTGCCCAACTCCATTCCCACCTTCAATCTCTCTGATTGATCCACTCCCACCCTCACTTTCAGAACACTCCACTCCTACCATCACTCTCTCTGCCCACTCCAATCCCACCCTCACTCTCTCTGCTCACTCCACTCCCACAATCACTCTCTCTGCCCATTCCACTCCCACTCTCACTCTCTCTGCTCACTTCGCTCCCTCCCTCACTCTCTCTTCTCACTCCACTCCCACCCTCACTCTCTCTGCTCACTCCACTCCGACCCTCACTCTCTCTGACCGCTCCGCTCCCACAATCAATCTCTCTACCCACTCCACTCCCACCCTCCCTCTCTCTGCTAACTCCACTCCCACCCTCACTCTCTCTACCCAGTCCACTCCCACAATCACTCTCTCTGCCCACTCCACTCCCACCCTCACTTTCTCTGCTCACACCGCTCCCACAATCACTCTCTCGGACCACTCTACTCCCACCATCACCCTCTCTGACTGCTCCACTCCAACCCTCACTCTTTCTGACCACTCCATTCCAACCCTCACTCTCTCTGCTACCTCCGCACCCACAATCACTCTCTCTGCCCACTCCACTCCCACCCTCACTCTCTCTGATCACTCCACACCCACCCTCACTCTCTCTGTTCCCTCCAATCCCACCCTCACTCTCTCTGCTCACTCTGAACCCACCCTCACTCTCTCTGCTCACTCCACTCCTAACTCTCTCTCGCTGCTCACTCCACACCCACCCTCAATCTCTCTGCCCAATCCACTCGCACTCTCACGCCCTCTGCCCAACTCCATTCCCAGTCTCACTCTCTCTGACTGCTCCATACCACCCTCACTTTCAGAACACTCCACTCCTACCATCAATCTCTCTGCCCACTCCACTCCCATCCTCACTCTCTCTGACTGCTCCACTCCCACTCTCACTCTCTTTGCCCACTCCATACCCACCCTCACTCACTCTGCTCACTGAACTCCCAGCCTCATTTGCTCTGCCCACTCTACACCCACCCTCACTCTCTCTGCCCACTCCACTTCCACCATCAGTCTCTCTGCCCATTCCTCTCCCACTCTCACTCTCTCTGCTCACTCCGCTCCCACAATCACTCTCTCTGCCCACTCCACTCCCACCCTCAATCTCTCTGCTCACTCCACTCCCACCCTCACTCTCTCTGCTCACTCCGCTTCCACAATCACTCTTTCTGACCACTCCACTCCTACCCTCACTCTCTCTGCCCACTCCACTCCGACCCTCATTCTCACTGACTGCTCCACTCCCACTCTCACTCACTTTGCCCACTCCATTCCCACGCTGACTCACTCTGCTCACTGAACTCCCACCCTCACTCTCTCTGACTGCTCCATCACTCACACCCTCACTCTGCCCACTCCACTCCCACCCTCACTGTAACTGACCACTCCACTCCCACCCCCACTCCATCTGACCACTCCACTGCCACCCTCACTCTCTCTGCCCACTCCACTCCCACAATCACTCTCCCTGCCCACTCCACTGCCACCCTCACTCTCTCTGCTCACTACACACCCAACGTCACTCCCTCTGTTCACTCCACCCCTTCTCTCACATTCTCTGCTCACTCAACACCCACCCTCACTCTCTCCGCTCACTCCACTCCCACAGTCACTCGCTCTGCCCACTCCACTCCCACAATCTGTCTCTCTGCTCACTCCACTCCCACACTCACTCTCTCTGCTCACTTCGCTCCCTCCCTCACTCTCTCTGCTCACTGCACTCCCACCCTCACTCTCTCTGCCCACTCCACGCCCACCCTCACTCACTCTGCTCACTCCACTCCCACCCTCACTCTCTCTGAACACTCCGCTTCCACAATCAATCTCTCTACCCACTCCGCTCCCACCCTCACTCTCTCTGCCCAATCCACTCCCAGTCTCACGCCCTCTGCCCAACTCCATTCCCACCCTCACTCTCTCTGATTGATCCACTCCCACCCTCACTTTCAGAATACTCCACTCCTACCATCACTCTCTCTGCCCACTCCACTCCCACCCTCACTCTCTCTGCTCACTCCACTCCCACAATCACTCTCTCTGCCCACTCCACTCCGACAATCAGTCTCTCTGCCCATTGCACTTCCACTCTCACTCTCTCTGCTCACTTCGCTCCCTCCCTCACTCTCTCTGCTCACTCCACTCCCACCCTCACTCTCTCTGCTCACTCCACTCCGACCCTCACTCTCTCTGACCGCTCCGCTCCCACAATCAATCTCTCTACCCACTCCACTCCCACCCTCACTCTCTCTGCTAACTCCACTCCCACCCTCACTCTCTCTACCCAGTCCACTCCCACAATCACTCTCTCTGCCCACTCCACTCCCACCCTCACTTTCTCTGCTCACACTGCTCCCACAATCACTCTCTCGGACCACTCTGCTCCCACCATCACCCTCTGTGACTGCTCCACTCACACCCTCTCTCTTTATGACCACTCCATTCCAACCCTCACTCTCTCTGCTACCTCCGCACCCTCAATCACTCTCTCTACCCAGTCCACTCCCACAATCACTCTCTCTGCCCACTCCACTCCCACCCTCACTTTCTCTGCTCACTCCACTCCCACCCTCACTGTCTCTGATCACTCCACACCCACCCTCGCTCTCTCTGTTCCCTCTGCTCCCAACCTCACTCTCTCTGCTCACTCCGAACCCACCCTCACTCTCTCTGCTCACTCCACTCCTACCTCTCTCTCGCTGCTCACTCCACACCCACCCTCAATCTCTCTGCCCAATCCACTCCCACTCTCACTCTCTCTGCTCACTCCGCTTCCACAATCACTCTTTCTGACCACTCCACTCCTACCCTCACTCTCTCTGCCCACTCCACTCCGACCCTCATTCTCACTGACTGCTCCACTCCCACTCTCACTCACTTTGCCCACTCCATTCCCACGCTCACTCACTCTGCTCACTGAACTCCCACCCTCACTCTCTCTGACTGCTCCATCACTCACACCCTCACTCTGCCCACTCCACTCCCACCCTCACTGTAACTGACCACTCCACTCCCACCCCCACTCCATCTGACCACTCCACTGCCACCCTCACTCTCTCTGCCCACTCCACTCCCACAATCACTCTCCCTGCCCACTCCACTGCCACCCTCACTCTCTCTGCTCACTACACACCCAACGTCACTCCCTCTGTTCACTCCACCCCTTCTCTCACAATCTCTGCTCACTCAACACCCACCCTCACTCTCTCCGCTCACTCCACTCCCACAGTCACTCGCTCTGCCCACTCCACTCCCACAATCTGTCTCTCTGCTCAGTCCACTCCCACCCTCACTCTCTCTGCTCACTTCGCTCCCTCCCTCACTCTCTCTGCTCACTGCACTCCCACCCTCACTCTCTCTGCCCACTCCACTCCCACCCTCACTCACTCTGCTCACTCCACTCCCACCCTCACTCTCTCTGAACACTCCGCTTCCACAATCAATCTCTCTACCCACTCCGCTCCCACCCTCACTCTCTCTGCCCAATCCACTCCCAGTCTCACGCCCTCTGCCCAACTCCATTCCCACCCTCACTCTCTCTGATTGATCCACTCCCACCCTCACTTTCAGAACACTCCACTCCTACCATCACTCTCTCTGCCCACTCCACTCCCACCCTCACTCTCTCTGCTCACTCCACTCCCACAATCACTCTCTCTGCCCACTCCACTCCGACAATCAGTCTCTCTGCCCATTGCACTTCCACTCTCACTCTCTCTGCTCACTTCGCTCCCTCCCTCACTCTCTCTGCTCACTCCACTCCCACCCTCACTCTCTCTGCTCACTCCACTCCGACCCTCACTCTCTCTGACCGCTCCGCTCCCACAATCAATCTCTCTACCCACTCCACTCCCACCTTCACTCTCTCTGCTAACTCCACTCCCACCCTCACTCTCTCTACCCAGTCCACTCCCACAATCACTCTCTCTGCCCACTCCACTCCCACCCTCACTTTCTCTGCTCACTCCACTCCCACCCTCACTGTCTCTGATCACTCCACACCCACCCTCGCTCTCTCTGTTCCCTCTGCTCCCACCCTCACTCTCTCTGCTCACTCCGAACCCACCCTCACTCTCTCTGCTCACTCCACTCCTACCTCTCTCTCGCTGCTCACTCCACACCCACCCTCAATCTCTCTGCCCAATCCACTCCCACTCTCACGCTCTCTGCCCAACTCCATTCCCACTCTCACTCTCTCTGCCCACTCCACTCACATCCTCACTCTCTCTGACTGCTCCACTCCCACTCTCACTCTCTTTGCCCACTCCATACCCACCCTCACTCACTCTGCTCACTGAACTCCCAGCCTCATTCGCTCTGCCCACTCTACACCCACCCTCACTCTCTCTGCCCACTCCAATTCCACCATCAGACTCTCTGCCCATTCCACTCCCACTCGCACTTTCTCTGCTCTCCCCACTCCCACCCTCACTCTCTCTGCTCACTCCACTCCCACGTCAGTCTCTCTGCTCCCGCCGTCACTCTCTCTGCTCACTCCACTCCCACCCTCACTCTTTCTGTCCATTTCGCTCCCACAATCACTCTCTCTGCCCACTCCACTCCCACCCTCACTCTCTCTGATCACTCCACCACTCACACCCTCACTCTGTCCGCTCCACTGTCACCCTCTCTCTGCCCACTCCACTCCCACCCTCAATTCCTCTGCCCACTCCACTCCCACCCTCACTCTTACTGACCACTCCACTCCCACCTCCACTCCCTCTGACCACTCCACTCCCACCCTCACTCTCTCTGCCCACTCCACTCCCACAATCACTCTCTGCCCAACTCCACTCCCACTCTCACTCTCTCTGACTGCTCCATTCCCACTCTCACTCTTTCTGACCACTTCACTCCTACCCTCACTCTCTCTGCCCACTCCACTCCCACACTCACTCTCTCTGACTGCTCCACTCCCACTCTCAGTCTCTTTGCCCATTCCATTCCCATCCTCACTCCCTCTGCTCACTGAACTCCCACGCTCACTCTCTCTGACCGCTCCACCACTCACACCCTCACTCTGACCGCTCCACTGCCACCCTCTCACTGCCCACTCCACTCCCACCCTCACCCTCTCTGCCCACTCTACTCCCACCCTCACTCTCACTGCTCACTCAACTCGCACCCTCACTCTCTCTGCTCACTCCACTCCCACCCTCACTTTCTCTGCTCACTCCACTCCCACCCTCACTCTCTCTACCCACTCCACTCCCACCCTCACTCTCTCTGCCCAGTCCACTCCCACCCTCACTCTCTCTGCTCACTCCACACCCACCCTCACTCTTTCTGCCCATTCCGCTCCCACAATCACTCTCTCTGCCCACTCCACTCCCACCCTCACTCTCTCTGACTGCTCCACTCCCACCCTCACTCTCTCTGACCACTCCACCACTCACACCCTCACTCTGTCCGCTCCACTGTCACCCTCTCTCTGCCCACTCCACTCCCACCCTCAATCCCTCTGCCCACTCCACTCCCACCCTCACTCTAACTGACAACTCCACTCCCACCTCCACTCCCTCTGACCACTCCACTCCCACCCTCACTATCTCTGCCCACTCCACTCCCACAATCTCTCTCTGCACACTCCACTCCCACAATCATTCTCTCTATTCACTCCACTCCCACCCTCACTCTCTCTGCCCACTCCACTCCCACAATCACACTCTCTGCTCACTCCACTCCCACCCTCACTCTCTCTGACTGCTCCACTCCCACGCTCACTCTTTCTGACTACTCCACTCCTACCCTCACTCTCTCTTTCAAATCCACTCCCACTCTCACTCTCTCTGACTACTCCACTCCCACTCTCACTCTTTCTGACTGCTCCACTCCTACTCTCACTCTCTCTGCCCACTCCACTCCCACCCTCAATTCCTCTGACCACTCCACTCCCACCCTCACTCTAACTGACCACTCCACTCTCACCTCCACTCCCTCTGACCACTCCACTCCCACCCTCACTCTCTCTGCTCACTCCACTCCCACCCTCATTCTCTCTGCCCACTCCACTCCCACAATCACACTCTCTGCCCCTTCCACTCCCACCGTCACTCTCTCTGTCCACTCCACTCCCACCCTCACTCTCTCTTCCGAATCCACTCCCACTCTCACGCACTCTGCCCAACTCCACTCCCACCCTCACTCTCTCTGCGCCCTCCACTCCCACCCTCACTCTCTCTGCTCACTCCACTCCCACCCTCACTCTCTCTGCTCACTCCACTCCCACACTCACTCTCTCTGCCCAATCCACTCCCACAATCACTCTCTCTGCCCACTCCACTCCCACCCTCACTCTCTCTGCTCACTCAACTCGCACCCTCACTCTCTCTACTCACTCCACTCCCACCCTCACGCTCTCTGCTCACTCCACTCCCACCCTCACTCTCTCTACCCATGCCACTCCCACCCTCACTCTCTCTGCCCAGTCCACTCCCACCCTCACTCTCTCTGCTCACTCCAATCCTCCACTCACTCTCTCTGCTCACTCCACTCCCACCCTCACTCTTTCTGTCCATTTCGCTCCCACAATCACTCTCTCTGCCCACTCCACTCCCACCCTCACTCTCTCTGATCACTCCACCACTCACACCCTCACTCTGTCCGCTCCACTGTCACCCTCTCTCTGCCCACTCCACTCCCACCTTAATCCCTCTGCCCACTCCACTCCCACCCTCACTCTTACTGACCACTCCACTCCCACCTCCACTCCCTCTGACCACTCCACTCCCACCCTCACTCTCTCTGCCCAACTCCACTCCCACTCTCACTCTCTCTGACTGCTCCATTCCCACTCTCACTCTTTCTGACCACTTCACTCCTACCCTCACTCTCTCTGCCCACTCCACTCCCACACTCACTCTCTCTGACTGCTCCACTCCCACTCTCAGTCTCTTTGCCCATTCCATTCCCATCCTCACTCCCTCTGCTCACTGAACTCCCACGCTCACTGTCTCTGACCGGTACACCACTCACACCCTCACTCTGACCGCTCCACTGCCACCCTCTCACTGCCCACTCCACTCCCACCCTCACCCTCTCTGCCCACTCTACTCCCAGCCTCACTCTCTCTGCTCACTCAACTCGCACCCCCACTCTCTCTGCTCACTCCACTCCCACCCTCACTATCTCTGCCCACTCCACTCCCACAATCTCTCTCTGCACACTCCACTCCCACAATCACAGTCTCTGCTCACTCCACTCCCACCCTCACTCTCTCTGACTGCTCCACTCCCACCCTCACTCTTTCTGACTACTCCACTCCTACCCTCACTCTCTCTTTCGAATCCACTCCCACTCTCACGCCCTCTGCCCAATTCCACTCCCACTCTCACTCTCTCTGACTACTCCACTCCCACTCTCACTCTTTCTGACTGCTCCACTCCTACTCTCACTCTCTCTGCCCACTCCGCTCCCACCCTCACTCTCTCTGACCGCTCCACCACTCACACCCTCACTCTGACCGCTCCACTGCCACCCTCTCTCTGCCCACTTCACTCCCACCCTCACTCTCTCTGCCCACTCCACTCCCACCCTCACTCTCTCTGCTCACTTAACTCGCACCCTCACTCTCTCTGCTCACTCCACTCCCACCCTCACGCTCTCTGCTCACTCCACTCCCACCCCCACTCTCTCTACCCACTCCACTCCCACCCTCAATCTCTCTGCCCAGTCCGCTCCCACAATCACTCTCTCTGCCCACTCCACTCCCACCCTCACTCTCTCTGCTCACTCCACTCCTCCCCTCACTCTCTCTGCTCACTCCACTCCCACCCTCACTGTCTCTGCTCACTCCACTCCCACCCTCACTCTTTCTGCCCATTCCGCTCCCACAGTCACTCTCTCTGCCCACTCCACTCCCACAATCACTCTCTCTGCCCACTCCACTCCCACTCTCACTCTTTCTGACCACTCCACTCCTACCCTCACTCTCTCTTCCGAATCCACTCCCACTCTCACGCACTCTGCCCAACTCCACGCCCACCCTCACTCTCTCTGCTCCCTCCACTCCCGCCCTCACTCTTTCTGCTCACTCCACTCCCACCCTCACTCTCTCTGCTCACTCCACTCCCACCCTCACTCTCTCTGCTCACTCCACTCCCACCCTCACTCTCTCTGCCCAATCCACTCCCACTCTCACGCCCTCTGCCCAACTCCATTCCCACTCTCACTCTTCTGACTGCTCCACTCCCACCCTTACTCTTTCTGACCACTCCACTCCTACTCTCACTCTCTCTGCCCACTCCACTCCCACCCTCACACTCTCTGACTGCTCCACTCCCACTCTCACTCTCTTTGCCCATTCCATTCCCATCCTCACTCCCTCTGCTCACTGAACTCCCACCCTCACTCTCTCTGACCGCTCCACCACTCACACCCTCACTCTGACCGCTCCACTGCCACCCTCTCTCTGCCCACTCCACTCCCACCATTAATCCCTCTGCCCACTCCACTCCAACCCTCACTCTAACTGACCACTCCACTCCCACCCCTACTCCTTCTGACCACTCCACTCCCACCCTCACTCCCTCTGACCACTCCACTCCCGCCCTCACTCCCTCTGACCACTCCACTCCCACCCTTAATCTCTCTGAACAGTCTGCTCCCACCCACACTCTCTGACCAGCCGGTTCCCTGTCTTGCTCTCTCTGACCTCTCTGCTCCCATCCTCACTCTTTCTGACCACTCCACTCCTACCCTCAGTCTCTCTGCCCACTCCACTCCCACCCTCACTCTCTCTGACTGCTCCACTCCCACTCTCACTCTTTGCCCATTCCATTCCCATCCTCACTCCCTCTGCTCACTGAACTCCCTCCCTCACTCTCTCTGACCGCTCCACCACTCACACCCTCACTCTGACCGCTCCACTGCCACCCTCTCTCTGCCCACTCCACTCCCACCATCAATCCCTCTGCCCACTCCACTCCCACCCTCACTCTTCTGACCACTCCCACTTCCACCCTCACTCTCTCTGACCACTCTGCCCTCAGGCCTCACTCTCTGACCAGTATGTTCCCTATGTTGCTCTCCCTGACTGCATCACTCCCGGCCTCATTCTCTGATCACTCGATTCCCATTTTCGTTGTCTCTAACCGCTGCACTCCCAGGCCGCACTCTCTCTGACCACTCCACTCCCAGGCCTCAGTCTCTCTGACCAATCACTCCCAGGCCTCACCCTCGCTGACCACTCCACTCCCAGGCCTCATTCTCTCTGACCAATCCACTCCTAGGCCTCGCCCTCTCTGACCACTCCAATCCCGGCCTCACTCTCTGACCAGTCCATTCCCGGCCTCACTCTCTCTGGCCAGTCTGTTTCCAGTCCTGCTCTCTGACCACTCCTCTGTACACTGTGTCCATCATCTGATCCTGTTCAGTTGTGAAGTGTGAGTCGCCAGATGAAAACCCAAATATCTACCTCACTAAAATGTGATTAACTGAGCTGGTGCATATGATCTACATGAGCCCTGTGACAATTCATTCTCAGAATTGTCATCAGCAACCTCCACAGACGTTGCCATCCACCTGAGGGCTCTGGTGGAGAGTACAGACAGTAATGAGACCTGGCAGGGTAAGAGTACTGGAGGTTATCATGATGAACATGATCAGATTTCACTCACTATTGACATCAATTCAGCCTGACTGAGTGCCATTTGAGATGTGGCTGTCTGCTATTTAATTCTGCTATTCCATTCAATTAGATGCTACTTACTACACCCATGCTAAATATTGAATGATAATCATTTGCAGTCACTCGTGGTGACACAGGCAGGAATCCACATGTAAAAATTTCCACATGACAGCTAAAAACATTTCCATATAGAACAGGACTGTGGACCCCACCAAGTTTGCACAGGTTCAGAATGGATAATGTCTATTAAAGAAATCCAAATTGATGAAGTTCAGAGCAGTTAAGGTGCACATTAATTTTGCTACATAATATTCTATTTGAAATAAGTTTTTATTTCACACTGAATATTTATTTTGAGAGTTTGGATGTTTTCAGTGTACCATTGTACTGCATCTGAATACATTCTCTAACAAGCAGACAGCACAGACTGGCAGCATTAGCAATTATAAAGAGGATGGGTGGGTCAGCAAGTCGTTAGGGTTTGGAATGCACTGGCTGGAAGTGTGGTGGAGGCAGGTTCAATTGAGGCATTCAAGGGGGCATTGGATGACTATTAAATAGAAACAATGTGCAGGGTTACAGGGGAAAAGGCAGGAGATTGGCACTAAGTTAAAATGTTAAGACAGCCAGTGCTAACACGATGGGCCAAATGGTCTCCTTCTATGCTGTATCAATTCAGTGATTCTGTGACAGAGAGGATGACAATTATAGGTTTATTCAAATGCATGTTCTAATATTAAATAGCAAAATAAACACTCAGGCAGAGGGTGGGGGTGCATTTTAATCCCCAGAAACAGATGGATTTCAAGCAGATGGGGATAAAACAGTAATTTTGGGGGTGGGAGCACAACCCAACTCCAACACATCCACTTCACTGTTTAATGGAGGTGGCCTGGACGGCAATGCCCAAGTTAATGATTTAAGAATTAGATACGGGTGGGTACTTACTGACTCCATTAACGTTCTTAGGAGATATCAATGAAGCATTTTTGACTTGGTTCCAAATTTAACATGAACAGCATGGGTTCCAGGGCCTCAGGAAACTGACCAGGGAAACGGAGGTGGGTTCAGCACTGCAGGTACCTATTTAAATTTGTCACTGATTAATGTGAATAAAATCTCACTTAATGCAGCTGCAGTTTCAGTTTCATCTGCAACAGAAGAGTTATTGGATATCACCTTCTTCATCATTTGAGAACTTCATACTTACAAGACCAGAATGGAAGGAGCATTGGAATGTGTTTGACAACCCATCAGAGGAGGGAGATTATCAGCATTTACATCAGTAACAATGTGCTATGGTGGGATAAGCAGTTGGACAAGAGAGCAGTGTACAGAAGGTACTTGTTCAAGGAGGTTCATGTTACATGGGGAGAGGTGCACAGGGGAGAAGTGAACAGGAGAACATTTACACGGAGAGAGAGCTGTAGTTGGGAGGGGCCCTGGTTCCTGGAGAATCTACTTACACCACAGTTTCTACAGGCAGAGGTTCAGCTTCCTAAAGCTCTCAGAAGAGCAGAGTTTCCACAGACTGAGGTTGTCCTGTAAGGTAGCCATTGACAATTCCTAGATGAATACCAGTTACCTGTTGGACTCAATTGCCAATGGCCAGAGGCTGCGAAAGTCACCACTGGTATCAATATTTTGCTTCCAGGTCTTTGCAGAGTGCTCCTAGTGACACATCCAGGATCTAACAGTCAGCTGCACAGAAATACAGGCCATTGATCAATTATTTGTCAGACCAACAATTCTGTTAACTTCCACTCTAATACAGCAATCAGGATTCATCTAGATAAAAGCAAAATACTGCAGATGCTGAAAATCTGAAACAAAAGCAGAAAATGCTGGAAAAACTCAGCAGCTTTGACAGCATCTGTGGAGAGAGAAAAACAAAGTTAACGTTTCGTGTCCGTATGGCTCTGACTATGGCTCTGAAGAAGGGTCATACGGACTCAAAACATTAACTTTGTCTTTCTCTCTCCACAAATGCTGTCAGACCCGCTGTGTTTTTCCAGCATTTTCTGTTTTTGTCTCGGATTCATCTCCCTGGCATCCCCCAGGTACAGGATGTTATCAACTGGTCATATGACAATCTGAGCACTGCTGAAACAACCAAAAGTTTTTATAAACCTCAAGGGCTTTATTCCATCAGTGTGCATATGGTGTGAAACCACAAGAAGAGGTTTGTGCAGGTCTGCACCAGATTCCATGGCAGCTGCCATGATTCATTCATACTGAGACAGCACACTCTCCCAAGCTCTCAATTTTGATGACAAGACACATGCAAGAATTGTCAAAGCAAGTGTAACCTTTAACATACTTTGAACATCAGTTTGGGAATGAAGAGGGATAAATCTGCTGACCAAACTGATAGTCTGTAGAGCAATAACCCTGTCCACTCTCCTCTACACATGTGAGACTTGGACTGTGTACCAGTGTCATGCCAAGAAACTCAACCACTTTAACTTCAGCTGCCTTTGAAAGCTTCTGAAGATCAGATGGCAGGACAAAATATCAGACACTGAGATGCCATCCAAACATCTACACCATGTTGAGACAGTCACAACCGAGTTGAGCTGGTCCTGTAGCCAGAATGCCTGACACTTGATTACCAAACTGATTCTTCTATGGGGAGTTTGAGTCTGGGGTATCCTCTTATGGCAGCCAAAGAATTTACTCCAAGGACACTCTGAAGGCTTCATTTAAGAGTTTTGATATTGACTTTGAGCCTGGGAATAGCTTGCCCATGATCACTGCACCTGGTACAACCAAATAGAAAATGGTATGGCCTCCTTCATAAGCAAGTACATAACAGAGGCAGAGAGAAAACACAAGCATAGGAAATCCTGAGGCAGCAACTCATCCAAAACGTCTGTGATACCCTATCCTATTTGCAGCAGATCTTTTTGGGTACAGGTCAGCCTTAGCACTCACTTACATACCCACTGGAATTCATCAAACACCCGCATGATGAGCATGATCATCCTCGCCTCAAAGAACAAACAATGACAGTCCAATATCCCAGACTGCCTCATTCCAGGAAGCAGAGATAAGGGCTGGCTTGTAAGTGACAAACTGCAAACTTAGCTATGAGAAACCCCTCCAAATGAGGTGCAGGAACACTACAATGATATGACCACCAGGTATATCATTGAGCTAGTCATTGGAATGCTGAAAATGTGCTTCAAGTCTGGAGAAGCCAGTGAGGTTCTCAAGAATGATAGCATTGTGTTGCATTCTGCACAAGATTGCACAGCAGAGGGTTACTGGAGGAGGAGAAAGGGGCTCATTACTCATCTGTGAATGAGGGGAACATTGAGGAGGAGGAGTTTGAAATCGGGGCACCCATCATCTGACCAGCCACTTATATTGTTGCTAGGAATCCCATAATATTGTGAAACATAAGAAATGAAATCCTGCGGTCTGTTAGCGTCCACCACCCCCATTGCATGACATAGTCCTCCAATCATTCATTCACTCATTGCACATCTCCACGCCAGTGAATCCCAGCATGTGATTACATTCATCATGAAACAAGTAAAATTGCGAGATGACCCTCAAAATTCAATAATGGGCAAGACCTGAAAATGGTGTTAATCAATAAATTGTATGTGGCATTGTAGAAAAGGGAACTTTACAGCATAACATTTTGTCAAACACCCACATAAATGCCTTTGGCAAATTACAATTTCTTCAACTTTTATTTCCTACATGTGTGGCTCATTGAGCAGAGGAAGAGGCAAGCTGTTCAGGTCATTGCCCTGACATCCTGACCCACAGTCTTTGGGTTTTGGACTTGAGGGCCCCACAAAAGACTGTTCCACTGCACCTTTGCCTGGGTACACTTCTGCCATCTGGAGGCATTCAGCATGTTGCATACTGACTGAGGTGGAGCAGGGCAACAGGGAAGAAATGGGAGCACTTCAAGTGGAATCCCCACTTCCATGTCCCCACCCCTGGGCCAGAGCCACTTCACTGCTGCAGGCCAGAATGGTGAAGATCTGTGATATGTTACAAGACCATGGATATGGTGTCTGTCATGTGTTTAAGGATGCAGCCAAGTTGGCATCCAAAGTCTGCATGGTCATGGTTTTCATGGGCTCATCTGAGAGCCTTATTTGACTGTCCATATAGGGGGCCTCACTCTCTATGGCAGATATTTTCACACTTTCCGTATGCCACAAAGCCACTAGTAATTGAGCTGGACTCCTTCCTCTCTGCTATCAGTCAGTACGTGGCTTAGTTGCTGGTCTACCTCTAGCTTCTCTTTCCCAACAATATCCTCAGGGTTCAGCATCTGTGCCCAGCCAAGAAGAGCTTTAAGAGGATTGTGCCCCGCAATTATGACTCTCCACAGATGTCCATGCCACCAGTATCTGCATGTGCTCACTGTGAGGTGTGAATAACCAGAGGAAAACCCAACCTTCTCTCTTTAAGTATACCCAGCAAAAATTTGCATATCTGTGTTGGTGCATGGCTCACCCTATGATGACACACCCTCCATAAGACTATAAGACCATAAGACATAGGAGCAGAAATTAGGCCATTCGGCCCATCGAGTCTGCTCCGCCATTCAATCATGGCTGATAAGTTTCTCAACCCCATTCTCCCACCTTCTCCCCGTAAGCTTTGATCCCTATACCAATCAAGAACCTATCTATCTCGGTCTTAAATACACTCAATGACCTGGCCTCCACAGCCTTCTGTGGCAATGAATTCCATAGATTCACCACTCTCTGGCTAAAAAGTTTCTCCTCATCTCTGTTCTAAAAGGTCTTCCCTTTACTCTGAGGCTGTGCCCTCAGGTCCTGGTCTCTCCTACTAATGGAAACATCTTCCCCACATCCACTCTATCCAGGTCTTTCAGTAGTCTGTAAGGTTCAAAACCTCAGAAAAATTGAAGTCCTCTGAGGGATTATCTTCATTGATGTCCTATGACAATTACTGTATACACGAGGCCTGGCAGACAAAAGAATGGAATATGATTTAGTTGGGGCAAAATCATAATCTTGACAATCACCAGACTCCGTCATCTGTTCATTTTAGTTCAATTACAGTTCAGTAATTGATTATAATCACCAGACTCAGTCATCTCATTGCTCAGTAATTGATAAAATACAATCAGCATACCTCATCAGAGAGTTGCTCTTTGACCCACCCACACTAACATTTCATACTGAGGAACACCTTCAGCAGCAAATGGACAGACTCTCTCACGCTTGTACAGAGATTGGTTAGGCCATCAGCATCAGGAAGCCAATTGTCATGGTCCAGGATGTTGCCATACCGCCATCTCTCAGCATTGACAATGTGACACTGGAGGTTGTTGATAGCTTCACATGTCTAAGCTCCACAATCACCAGCAATCTGTCACTTGTTGCTGAAGTCATCACGCACATTGCAAAATCTGCAGCAATTATGTCTAAGCTGAGTAAATGACTGTGGAACAACAGCAACCCGACTAAGTACACCAGACTGTGAGACTACCAAGCCTGCATCTTCAGTGCACTTCTCTACAATGGTGAGATATGAACATACATACAAACATATAAACAAGGAACAGCAGTAGGTCATTCAGCCCTTGAGCCTGCTCCACCATTTAATAAGATCATGGCTGATCTGATAGTAATATCAAATCTGCAGCCCACCTACTCCCGATAACCTTTCACCCCCTTGCTTACCAAGAATCTATCCATCTCTGCCTTAAAAATATTCAAAGACTCTGTTTCCACTGCCTGAAAAGGCAGAGAGTTCCAAAGACTCACGACCTTCTGAATGAAAAAATTTTGCCTCACTTCTGTTTTAAATGGGCAACACCTTATTTTTAAATAGTGATCCCTAGTTCTAGATTCTCCTACAAGAGGAAACATCCTCTCCATGTCCACCCTGTCAAGACCTCTCAGGATCTTACATGTTTCAATCAAGTTGCCTCTTAATCTTCTAAACTCCAGCGGATACAGACCTAATCTATCCAGCCTCATAAGACAACCCATCCATTCCAGGTATTAGTCTGGTAAACCTTCTCTGAACTGCTTCCAACACATTTACATCCTTCCTTAAATAAGGTGACCAATACTGTACACAGTATTCCAAATGTGGTGTCACTGGTGCACTGTACAACTGAAGCATAATCTCCCTACTTTTATATTCAATTCTCCTCGCAATAAATGATAACATTCTATTAGTTTTTCTAATTACTTGTTGTGCCTACATTTAAGCTTTTTGTGATTCATGCACCAACAGACCCAGTTCCCTCTGCATCTCAGAGCTCTGCAATCTCTCACCATTTAGATAATATGCTTCTGTTCCATTCTTCTGGGCAAAATGGACAATTTCACATTTTCCCACATATACTCCATTTTCCAGATCTTTGCCCACTCACTTAATCTATCTATACCTTTTGTAGCCTCTTTATGTCCTCTTTGCAGCTTTATTTCCTGTCTATCTTTGTGTCATCAGCAAATTTGGCAACCATCCCTTCAATCCCTTCATCCGAGTCATAAATATAAATTGTAAACAGTTGAGGTCCCAGCACTGATCCCTGTGGCACACCACTCGTTACATCTTGCCAACCTGAAAAAGAACCATTTAAGCCCATTGTCTACTTCCTGTTAGCCTTTGATATGATACTTTATCAAATGCCTTCTGGAAATCTAAGTATAGTACATCTACTGGCTCCCCTTTATCCACAGCACATGTTACTTCCTCAAAGAACTCCATTAAGTTGATGAAATATGATTTCCCTTTCACAAAACCACGTTGACTCTGCCCTGATGACCTTGAGCTTATCCAAGTGCCATGCTATAACTTCTTTAATAATAGCTTCTAACATTTTCCCTACGACAGATATTAGGTTAACTGGCCTGTAGTTTCCCACTTTCTGTTTCCCTTCCTTTTTGAATAATGGAGTTACATTTGCTATCTTCCAATCTGTGGGACCTTTCTCAAATCTAGGGAGTTTTGGAAAATTCAAACCAATGCATCAACTATCTCACCAGCAATTTCTTTTAAGGCCCTAGGATGAAATCCATCAGGAGCCGGGCTCTTGTCAGAACGCAGCTCCAACAATTTATTCAGTACCACTTACTTCTCTGACGATTGTAATTTTCCTGACATCCTCACCCATTTCCTGGCTTACAGCTGCTTCCGGGATGTTACTGTATCCTCTATAGTGAAAACTGATGCAAAATACCTGTTCAATTCATAAGCTATTTCCTTGATTTCTATTATCAATTCTGCAGACTCACTTTCTATAGGACCAACGCTGACTTTGTTAACTCGTTTCTTTTTAAAATATTTATAAAATCTCTTACTATCTGCTTTAATGGGCAGCATTTTCCCGTCAATGAGCGGGGGGCAGGGCCCACTCGCCAGCACATAAAATGGCACACGGTGACATTGAGCGGGCGTTCCAACGTCACCACACGTCATTCAGATATTCAGTTCGGCGGGTGCGCAGCCAAGTCGGCTGCATGACCACCAAACTGTCTAAGGCCTGTTAAAAAGTAATTAAAATAATTAACTGAGCTGTCCATCCAACCTTAAGGTTCGCAGTTTTCATGAAACCTCATCCACGGGCAGGATGAGGTTTCATGAAGGGTTTATTATTTAAATAAAAATTTTTGAAAAAATTAATGGACATGTCCTAGCTCATGTGACAGTTTCACATGAGGGGACACGTCCTTAAATTTTTTTCCCATCTTTATTCAAATTTCCATAACTTAAACAAATCTCCCTGAGGCAACTCCATAGCGGCGCGGACCCAATCGATGGCGCCGATCAGATTCGCACCCACCCCCACACAACCCCCCCCCCCACCCAATGTGGGGACATTTCTGGCCTATATTTCTGGCTAGCTTTCTCTCATACTCTAATTTTTCCCTCTTATTAGTCTTTTATTCATTCTTTGCTGTTCCTTATATTCGGTCCAACCTTCTGACCTGCCAACTGTCTTTGCACAATTATATGCTTTTTCTTTAAGTTTGGCACTACTTCTAACCTTTCTGGTTAACCATGGATGGTGTGTCCATCCCTTGGACTTTTTCTTGCTCACTTGAATCTATTTATTCTGTACATTCTGAAATATCCCCTTAAATATTAGCCACTGCATCCCTATTGACCCATCCATTAACCTAATTTGCCAATTCATTTTAGCCAGTTCACTTCCATGCCCACATAATTGCCCTTATTTAAGTTTAAAAACAGACCCACTCCTCGCTCCCTCAATCTGAATGTAAAATTCAGTCATATTATGGTCGCTGCTACCTAGGGGCGCCTTCACTATGAGATCATTAATTACTCTCATCTCATTGCACAATACCAGGTCTACTATAAGTTTGCCTATAGCCTGCTCTCTGTTTGGCTCCAGAACATACTGTTTGAAGAAACTATCCCGAAAACATTCAATGTACTCTTCAACTAGGCTATCTTTGCCCATCTGACTTTTCCAGTCTATATGTAAATTAAAATCTCCCATGATTATCGCCATGTGTTTCTGACAAGCTCCAATTATTCCTTCCTTTATGCTCCGCCCTACCATGTGATTACTGTTAGGGGGCCTGTACACAACTCCCCCAAGTGACTCCTTGCCTTTACAATTTCTCATCCCTACCCAAACCGTGTGCACATCCTGGTTTCCTGAACTTAGGTCATCCCCCTCCATTGTGTTAATACCATTATTAACTAACAGAGCCACCCCTCCACCTTTTCCTCGCCGCCTGCACTTCCTAAATATCCTGTATCCTTCAATGTTCAGGTCACAATCCATGTCCTCCCGCAACCATGTCTCCATTATTATTTGATAGCCATTACGGCTATCAATTCGGAATTATTTATTTCTATGTGCGCTCTCAGTTCATCTGTTTTGTTTCATATGCTATGTGCATTCAGATACAGAGCTTTTAGTTTCATCCTTTTATTCTTTCACAACCTCTAGTTTCATCTGTTGATTTACTGGAAGATTTGTGCTCTCTATCCCTCCCTGTCACAGTCTGTTTTTCATTTCCCATAATAACACTTGTATCTTTTGCCTTGTCTTTGCTCTTTGATTTACCACATCTTCCCAAAATTGACCTCTTGCCCCCATTATTTAGTTTAAAACCTTCTCAGCTTCCCTAGTTATGCGGCTCACAAGAACACCGGTCTCAGCACAGTTCAGGTGTAGATTGTCCCAACGGTACAGGTCCCACTTTCCCCATTACTGATGCCAGCGCCTCATGGACTGGAACCCACGTCTCCCACACCAGTCTTTCAGCCACACAGTCATCTCCCTAACCTGATTTGTCTTATGCCATTTTGCACATGGCCCAAGTAATAATCCAGAGATTATGACCTTTGAGGTTCTGCTTCTTAATTTGGTGCCTGGGTCCTCATACTGACTATACAGAACCTCCTTCTTTGTCCTGCCTATGTCGTTGGCACCTACATGGACCATGACGACTGGGTCCTCCCCCTCCCACTGCAAATTCCTCTCCAGCCCCAAGAACTGTCCTGAAAGCTGGCACCGGGCAGGCAACACAGCCATCTGGACTCATGCTCTTTGCTGCAAAGAGCAGTGTCAATCCTTCTGACTATACTATCCCCTACTACCACCACAGTACTTTTTGCTTCCCCCAATTGAATAGCTTCCTGTACCACGGTGCCATGGCCAGTTAGCTCATCCACCCTGCAGCCCCCACTCTCATTCAAACAAGCTGTAAAATCCTCAAACCTGTTGGACAATTGTAAAGGCTGATGGTCCTCCTCTCTGAGTCCCCTTCCCTGCCTCATTCGCAGTCACATTTCCTGTCCGTGACCACTGACCAAATCAGAAGACCCTGTCCTAAAAGGTGTGACTGCCTCCTGGTACAAAGAATCCAGGTAACTTTCCTCCACCCTGATGCATCGTTGTGTCTGTAGTTCAGCCTCCAGTTCATAAACTCTGAGCCGAAGCTGCTCAAACTTCAAACACTTACTGCAAACATGTTTACCCTGGATCAAACTGGCATCCCACATGCTGCAGCTGTGACACATCATCTGTCCTGACATTCTTAATGTGTTCTAATTAACTATTTAATTATCTTGTTCAATTATATGTTTTACTTTTATTTTTACATATTTTGTTAACCTTATCACCAGTTGCTAGACTATTTTGAACCTTAGGAATAGAATAAACCTTAGTCACTTATCAGATACTCACCAAATAACCAGCTTCTTCTCCTGTAGCAGAGTATGACCGCTTGCTGCAGATCGGTCTCTGTCTCACTAAGGCTGAAGTTTCTCCTCACTGATCATGCACCTCTTACTGATCTGGATGACATATACTAGGGTAAGAGAAAAAGCTCAATGGTTTCTATCTTCACTGTTTCAGATGTATCCTCAACATCTCCTGGCAGGACAAGCTCACCAACTCAGAGGTCCTGGAGCATGCTAATTTCATCAGCACACACTCATTGCTAAGCCAACAAAGTCTCTGCCGGCTTGGTCACATTCATCAGACGGATGATGGCCATATACCCAAAGACCTTCTGTACCGGGAACTGGCCACTGGGCCACAAATTCCTGGGCTTCCATACTTCTGCTACAAGGACACCTGCAAGAGAGTTATGAAGATGGGGGATGTTGACATTGACAACTGGGAGACAGCCACTGATGGCCATGACCTCTGGAGGCTGACTGTTTGGAGGGGCATTGGAAGAGGCAAGGCTCAGTTGGCAAAGAAGAGGACCCAGAGAAAACAGAGGCCAGTGAATTGTGCACCTTTTCAGCCCACTGCCTTCATCTGCTGCCATTGAGACTCCTCAACTATATCAGGTGATGCTTTTATGACAGAGTTGACAACTAAGGTGCACACCATAATTTCACAAGATGGAAGGCTGCCAGAGATAGGCAGCATAACGTGTGAGAGACATGTATAATTCTGTCACCCACACACTGCAAGCTCCTTGTCCATCTCTCACTGAGAGGAACAAAGGTGAGTCACTTATTTCCATGGATTCCACTGCATCAGTGAGCTGAACTATTGTTTTTTTGCATTTTGTACTCCCATCATAAGATCATTAGAAATAGGAGCAGGAGTAGGCCTTTCGACCCCTCGAGCCTGTTCCGCCATCCAATAAGATCATGGCTGTTCTGATTGTGACCTTAATTTCACTTTCCTGCCTGTCCCCCATGACCCTGGACTCCTTTCTCAATAAAAAAACATGTCTAATTCAGCTTTGAATACATTCAATGACCCAGCCTCTACGTTTCTCTGGGGAAGAGAATTCTAAATACTAATGACCCTCCAAGAGAAGAAATTCCTCCTCATCTCCATCTTAAATTGGAAACCCCTTATTTTCAAACTGTGCCCCCCAGTTCTCGGTTCACCCACAAGAAGAAATATCCTCTCAGCATCCACCCTTTCAAGTCCCTTCAGGATCTTATATGTTTCAATAAGATCACCTCTTGTTCTCCTAAACTCCAATGAAGAAAGGCCCAACCCGCTCAACTTTCCTCATAAGACATCCCCTGCATCCCAGGAACCAGCGGAGCCAACCTTCGCTGTTTCCAATGCAAGTGTATCCCTCCCTAAATAAGGAGACCAAAACTGTTCATAGTACTCTAGGTGCACTCTCACCAGTGCCTGTACAGTTGTAGCAAGACTTCCCCCTTTTTATTCTCCATGTCTCTCGCAATAATGGCCAACTTTTCATTTGCGTACCTAATTACTTGCTGTTCTAGTATGCTAACTTTTAGTGATTTATGCAAGGTCACCCAAATCCCTCTGTACTGTAGCATTGTGCAGGCTCTCTCCATTTAAATAATATTCAGCTTTTCTACACTTCCTGTGAAAGTGAACAACTTCACATTTCCCTAAATTGCACTCTAGCTGCTATTTTTTCCTACTCATTTAACCTATCAATCTCTTGACAGACTCTGTACCCTCCTCACAACTTGCTTTCCATCCTTTCTTTATATCATAAGCAAATTTGGCTACAATACCATCGGTGCCTTCGTCCAATCATTAATATAGATTGTAAATAGCTGAGGCCCCAGCACTGATCCCTGCAGCAGTCCACTAGTTTTTGTTTATTCTCTCACAGAGTGTGGGCTTCCCTGGCTGGGCTAGCATTTGTTGCTCATTGCTAATTATCCTTGAGAAGGTAGGCAGTGGTAAGCTACCTTCTTAAGCCACTATAGTCTATTTGATGCATGTGCACCCACAGTGTTAAACTTTGCAACCTGAAAATGATCTATTATCCTGACTCTTTGTTCCTGTTAGTTCGCCAATCTTCTATCCATGTGAATATATCACCCCCAACACCATCAGCTCTTGCCTTGTGCAGTAACCTTTTATGAGGCATCTTATTGAATGCCTTTTGGAAATCTAATTACACTACTTCTACTGATTCCCCTTTTGCACAATACTTGTGAAATCCTCAAAGAACTCTAACAAATTAGTCAAACACAACCCAAGGATGCAGATCATGAGGACCAGGAAACTTGTTAGCCTTTGGTCCCTTTAGTTTTCCTATGACATTTTACCTAGTGATCGTGATTGTTTAAAGTTCATCCCTCTCTTTTGCCCTTGATTTTCTACTAATCTTGGAATGTTTTTTGTGCCTTCAACTATGAAGGCAGATACAAAATACTTGTTCAAAATCTTTTCCATTTCATTGTTTGCCATTATCAATTCCCCAATCTCATCTTCTAAGGGGCCAATGCTCATTTTAGCTACTCTCTTCCTTTTCAAATATACTTGGAGAAGCTTTTACTCACCCTTAAACTGAATGTGAAATTCTTTTATATGTCATGCCCAGTACAGCATGAAGATATTACAAATTTTAAAGCTACATTTTAAAAAGTGGACACCAAAAGCTGATTGAAATGGCTGTAGGATATCATGTGTCTTGGTGGTATTCAGCTCCAGACAGCCCTGAAACTCAAGGAAATACCTAATTAAAATAGGGACAATCACAGCCACTTGTGAAATTCATACATCCCTTTATTAAGGATGAATCATCTTCAGAAAAACTATAACGTACCAGCCAACTCATCTTTCATGGAAAATAAAGACATCGAAACTCAATGACATTAGACAAATATGAAATGGTTCTCATCAGCCTTTCATTGTATTGTGATGAGTAGACTGTTTTGTTGTGTAGTTGGAGTCCAGATCGGGGTTTTGGGGATTGCCTATTCTCCCAATGTATGCTGCTTGAGTCTGTAGTTTCTCAAAACCATTATTCTTTATTTACAGCAAGTATTTACACATTTGGACCTCTGCACACATTTGGAGCTTCTCCTCCTTCCAGATCTCTCTCACTCTCCATCGTGTGATCTGACAACATTATTACATCAGATCATATATGCTTCTGATGTTAATCCTTTATTCTACAGATTCCTCCTCATCGCATTGAGATTAGCCGCTTCTAATATAAACATTCTACTTTGTAACATTCTTTGCTTTTTTCCATTACTAATACAAAATTTACTGATACAATGATTACTCTTACCCAAGTGTTCCCCCATAAACACTTGGTCCACATAGCCCACCTCATTTCCCAGCACCAGATCCAGCAATGATTCCTTCCTCTTAGACTTAAGAACATATTGGTCAACGAGGTTCTCCTGATCACATTTCAGAAATTCCTCCCCTTCCTTACCCTTTACCCTAACACTATCCAAACTGATGTATGGGTAATTAAAGCCCCCCAGTATCATACATAAATATTGCACATCCATGCGATTTCCCTGCAGATTTGCTCCTCTCTGTCTTTCTGTCTCTGTATCTCACTATTTGGAGCAGTGAGTGATACCCCCAGTAGTGTGATCAGACCCTTTTTGCTTTTCAACTCCAACCAAGTGGATTCTGTCCCTGCCCCCTCAAGGACATCCCCTCTTTCCAGCACTACAAAATATTTTGTAATCAATTCTGCCACCCAACCTCCTTTCTTAGCTTGCCTACCTTTTCTGAACATTTTATATCTTTGTATATTAAGTGCCCAGTCCTCAGCATTTTTAAGCCACGTTTCCATTAATACCGCAATATCACAATCCCACATGGCTATTTGTGTTGGTAGCTCAATTAGCTTATTCATCACACTTTGCATTGCTAGATAAAGGCATCCAAATGCTACATTTGCATTCCTTGGCAGGGAGGACGAGAGTTTCCTGGAACATTGATCCGGCTACGTGACCACTTCTCAGGCAGGTAAAATTCAGGGTAATAAATGAGTGGCCATCCAGACATCTAGGAAGAGGCAACAACTACAGTTGTTCTGTCGAAGGGTCATGAGGACTCGAAACGTCAACTCTTTTCTTCTCCGCCGATGCTGCCAGACCTGCTGAGTTTTTCCAGGTAATTCTGTTTTTGTTTTGGATTTCCAGCATCCGCAGTTTTCTTTGTTTTTAACAACTACAGGAATGTTCAGGATGTGTGCAATTCTCAAACGGATACACAAGGAGTATTGGAGAATGAGGGATGTGACACAAACCTGAATGAATACTACGTAGATAGCCATTCCCGTTCTTTACACCATCCCTGTTCTGTATTCCCACTCTTTACACTGTCCCCGTTCTGTGTTCCTACTCTACACTGTCATTGGTCTGTGTTCCCTGTCTTTGCAGTGTCCTTGTTCCATGTTCCCGCTATTAATACTGTCCCCGCAATGTGTTCCTGCTCTTTACACTGTCTCCACGCTGTGTTATGGCTCGTAACACTATCCCTGATATGTGTTCCCGCTCCTTACACTGTCCCACTCTGTGTCCCCACTCTTTACACTGTCCCCATTCTGTTTCCGCTCTTTATGTTGCCCCCGCTCTTTACGCTATCTCTACCCTGTGTTCCCTCTTTATGCTGTTCCCTCTCTAATCCTGCTCTTTACGCTGTCCCCACTCTGTGTTCCTGCTCTTGACACTGTATTGATTCTGTATTCCCACTATTTACACTGTGCCCAATCTGTGTTCCCGCTCTGTGTTCCTGCTTTGTACACTGTCCCCACTCAGTGTTACCGCTCTTTACACTGTACCCGCTCTGTATTCTAGCTCCTCTCATTGTCCCTGTTCTGTCTTGCCACTCTTTACACTGTCCTCACTCTGCGTTCCTGCTCTTTACAGTGTCCCTGCTGTGTGCTCCCACTCTTTGCACTGTTCCTGCTATGGGTTCCCGCTCTTTACACTGTTCCCTCTCTGTATTCTTGATCTTTACACTGTTCCCAGTCTGTGTTCCCAAACTTAACACTGTCCCGCTCTGTTCCTGCTCTTCAGATTGACCTGCTGTGTTCCCACTCTTTACGATGTTCCCACACTGTGTTCCGCTCTTTACACTGTCCCCATTTTGTATTCTTGCTCTTCACACATTCCCCGCTTTGTGTTCCCACTTTTTACACTGTCCCCGCTCTGTATTCTCATACTTCACACTGTCCCCGCTCTGTGTTCCCGCTTTTTACAGTGTTCCTGCTCTTTACACTGTCCCTGTTCAGTGTTCCCGCTCTTTACACTTCTCCCGCTCTGTGTTCCTGCTCTTTACACTGTCCCCACTCTATGTTCCGGGTCTTTACATTTTCCCCACTCTTTATTCCTGCTTTCTACACTGTCTCTGCTCTGTTTTCCTACTCTTTACACTGTCCCCACTCTATGTTCCTGGTCTTTACACTGTCCCCTCTCTATGTTCTTCCTCTGTACACTGTCCCCACTCTGTGACTCTGTGTTCCTGCTCTTTACAGTGTCCCTGCTCTGTGTTACTGATTGTTACAATGTCCTATCTTTGCATTCCTGCTCTATACACTGTACCCGCTCTGTTTTCCTACTTTTTACACTATCCCCACTCGATGTTCCTGCTCTTTACACTGGCCACACTAGATGCTCCTGCTCTTTACACTGGCCCCACTAGATGTTCCTGCTCTTTACACTGTCCACACTCAATGTTCCTGGTCTTTACACTGTCTGCACTCAATGTTCCTGTTCTTTACACTGTCCCCACTTCATGTTCCTGTTCTTTACACTGTCCCCACTTCATGTTCCTGTTCTTTACACTGTCCCCATTCGATGTTCCTGCTCTTTACACTGTCCCCACTCGATGTTCCAGGTCTTTACACTGTCCGCACTCAATGCTCCTGTTCTTTACACTGTCCCCACTCCATGTTCCTGTTCTTTACACTGTCCCCACTCCATGTTCCTGCTCTTTACATTGTCCCTGCCCTGTGTTCCCGCTCTTTACACTGCTCCCGCTCAAGGTTATTGCTCTTTACATTTTCCCTGCCTTGTGTTCCTGCTCTTTACACTGTCCCCAACCTCTATTCCCACTTGTCACTCAGTCCCGATTATTTGTTCCCATGCTTTACAGTATCCCCACTCCGTTCTCACACTGTACAATGTCCCCACTCTGTGTTCCTTCTCTGAACTCTGGCCTGCTCTGCATGCTCACTCCTTACGCTCTTCCAACTATTTTCCCACACCTTGCACTGTACCTGCTCTATTTTCCTGCTCTTTACACTGACGCATCCCATGTCCCCACTATTGACCACTGGCTCGGGTCTGTGTTCCTGCTCTTTACATTGTCCCTACTCTGTGTTCCCAATCTTTTCACTGTTCCCACTAATGTCCCATAATTTACACTGTCCCAGCTTTGTATTCCAACTCTTTACACTGTCCCCCCTCTGTGTTCCTTTTCTGAACTCTGGCCAGCACTGTGTGCTCACTCCTTACACTCTTCTAGCTCTTTTCCCACACCTTGCACTCTCCTTCTCTGTCTTCCCACTCTTTACACTGGTCCCTCTCTCTGTTCCCACCCTTTACTCTGTCCCCGCTCTCTGATCCCTTCTTTACGCTGTCTCCACTCTGTGTCCCTGCTTTTTGGACTGTCCCTGCTCTGTGTTCCTGCTGTTTAAGCTGTCCCTGCTCTGTGTTCCCACACTTTACAATGCCCCCTGCTTTGTGCTCCCACTCTTTACACTGTTCCCACTCTGTGTTACTGCTCTTTACACTGTCCTAGCTCTGTGTTCCTGCTCTTTACACTGCTCCCGCTCAGGGTTACTGCTCTTTAGACTGTCCTAGCTCTGTGTTCCTGCTCTTTGCACTGCCGGCACTCTGTGTTCCTGCTCTTTACATTGTCCCCGGTCTGTGTGCCTGCTCTCTACACTGTTCCCACTCTGTGTTCCTGCTCTTTACACTGTTCCAACTCTGAGTTCCGTCTCTTTACACTGTCCCCGGTCTGTGCTCTGCCACTTTACACTGCCCTGCTCTGTGTTCCCGCTCTCTACACTGTTCGCACTTGTGTTGCCAACCTTTACACTGCCCCGCTCTGTATTCTCACACTTCACACTGTCCCCGCTCTGTGTTCCCACTTTTTACTCCGTCCCCACTCGGTGTTCCCATTCTTTACATGTTCCCTGCTCTCTGTTCCTGCTCTAACACTGTCCCCGCTCTGTATTCCTGCTCTTTACACTGTTCCCACTCTGTGTTGCTGCTCTTTACACTGTCCCTGTTCAGTGTTCCCACTCTTTACACTTCTCCCGTTCTGTGTTCCTGCTCTTTACACTGTCCCCACTCTATGTTCCTGATCTTTACATTTTCCCCACTCTTTATTCCTGCTCTGTACACTACCTCTGCTCTGTTTTCCTACTCTTTACACTGTCCCCATTCTATGTTCCTGGTCTTTACACTATCCCCTCTCTATGTTCTTGCTCTGTACACAATCCCCACTCTGTGTTCCTGCTCTTTACAGTGTCCCTGCTCTGTGTTACTGATCGTTACAATGTCCTATCTTTGTGTCTATACACTGTACCCTACTCTTTACACTGTCCCCACTCTGTATTCCCACTCTTTACACTGTTCCCAGTCTGTGTTCCCACTATTTACATTGTTCTCACTCTGTGTTCCCAATGTTTACACTGTCTCTGCTCTATATTCCTGCTCTTTACACTGTCCCACTCTGTTCCTGCTCTTTATTCTCATACTTCACATTGTCCCCGCTCTGTGTTCCCGCTTTTTACACTGTGTTCCTTCTATTTACATTGTCCCTTTTCAGTGTTCCCACTCTTTACAATTCTCCCGCTCTGTGTTCCTGGTCTTTACACTGTCCCCACTCCATGTTCCTGGTCTTTACATTATCCCCACTCGATGTACTTGGTCTTTACACTGTCTCCACTCACTGTTCCTGCTCTTTACACTGTCCTCACTCTATATTCCTGCTCTTTACACTGTCCCACTCTGTTCCTGCTCTTTATTCTCATACTTCACATTGTCCCCGCTCTGTGTTCCCACTTTTTACACTGTGTTCCTTCTCTTTACACTGTCCCTGTTCAGTGTTCCCACTCTTTACAATTCTCCCGCTCTGTGTTCCTGGTCTTTACACAGTCCCCACTCAATGTTCCTGCTCTTTACACTGTCCCCACTCTATGTTCCTGGTCTTTACACTGTCCCCATTCTTTATTCTTGCTCTATACACTGTCCCTGCTCTGTTTTCCTACTCTTTACACTGTCCCCACTCTATGTTCCTGGTCTTTACAGTGTCCCTGCTCTGTGTTACTGATCGTTACAATGTCCTATCTTTGCATTCCTGCTCTATACACTGTCCCCACTCTATGTTCCGGCTCTTTGCACTGTCCCCGCTCTGTGTTCCTGCTCTTTACACTGTCCCTGCTCTGTGTTCTTGCTCTAACACTGTCCCCGCTCTGTGTTCCCATACTTTAAACTGTCCCCACTCTTGTGTTCTTGCTCTATACACTGACCCCGCTCTGTGCCTCCACTCTTTACACTGTTCCCACATTGTTTTCCCACACTTTACACTGTTCACACTCTGTGTTTCTGCTCTTTACACTGTTGCTAACTTGTGTTCCCAATGTTTACACTGGCTCTGCTCTGTATTCCTGCTCTTCACACTGTCCCCGCTCTGTGTTCCCGCTTTTTACACTGTGTTCCCGCTCTTTACACTGTCCCCGCTCTATTCTCATACTTCACACTGTCCCCGCTCTGTGTTCCTGCTTTTTACACTGTGTTCCCACTATTTACACTGTCCCCACTCAGTATTCTCACACTTCACACTGTCCCCGCTCTGTGTTCCTGCTTTTTACACTGTGTTCCCACTACTTACACTGTCACCACTCAATATTCTCACACTTCACACTGTCCCCGCTCTGTGTTCCCACTTTTTACTCTGTCCCCGCTCGGTGTTCCCACTCTTTACATGTTCCCTGCTCTCTGTTCCTGCTCTAACACTGTCCCCGCTCTGTATTCCTGCCCTTCACACTGTTCCCACTCTGTTTCCTGCTCTTTACACTGTCCTGTTCAATGTTCTCGCTCTTTACACTTCTCTCGCTCTGTGTTCCTGCTCTTTACACTGTCCCCACTCTTTATTCCTACTCTTTACACTGTCTCTACTCTATGTTCCTGGTCTTTACACTATCCCCTCTCTATGTTCTTGCTCTGTACACTGTCCTCACTCTGTGTTCCTGCTCTTTACAGTGTCCCTGCTCTGTGTTATTGATCATTACAATGTCCTATCTTTGCATTCCTGCTCTATACACTGTACCTGCTCTGTTTTCCTACTCTTTACACTGTCCCCACTCTGTGTTCCCACTCTTTACACTGTCCCCACTCTGTGTTCCCACTCTTTACACTGTTCCCACTCTGTGTTCCCAATGTTTACACTGTCTCCGCTCTATATTCCTGCTCTTTACATTGTCCCTGCCCTGTGTTACTGCTCTTTACACTGTCCTTGCTCTATGTTCCCGCTCTTTACACTGCTCCCGCTCAGGGTTACTGGTCTTTACATTTTCCCTGCTTTGTGTTCCTGCTCTTTACACTGTCCCCACCCTCTATTCCCACTTATCACTCAGTCCCGATTATTTGTTCCCATGCTTTACAGTATCCTCACTCCATTCTCACACTGTACAATGTCCCCACTCTGTGTTCCTTCTCTGAACTCTGGTCCACTCTGCATGCTCACTCCTTACATTCTCCCAACTATTTTCCCACACCTTGCACTGTACCTGCTCTATTTTCCTGCTCTTTACACTGACTCATCCCATGTCCCCACTATCGACCACTGGTTCGGGTCTGTGTTCCTGCTCGTTACACTGTCCCTGCTTTGTGTTCCCACTCTTTACACTGTCCCCACTCTGTGTTCCTTTTCTGAACTCTGGCCCGCTCTATGTGCTCACTCCTTACACTCTTCCAGCTATTTTTCCACACCTTGCACTGTCCTGCTCTGTCTTCCCACTCTTTGTACTGGTCCCTCTCTCTGTTCCCACTCTTTACACTGTCCCCGCTCTCTGATCCCTTCTTTACGCTGTCTCCACTCTGTGTCCCTGCTTTTTGCACTGTCCCTGCTCTGTGTTCCTGCTGTTTAAGCTGTCCCTGCTCTGTGTTCCCACACTTTACAATGCCCCCTCTTTGTGCTCCCACTCTTTACACTGTTCCCACTCTGTGTTCCTGCTCTTTACACTGCTCCCGCTCAGGGTTACTGCTCTTTAGACTGTCCTAGCTCTGTGTGCCTGCTCTTTGTACTGCCGGCACTCTGTGTTCCTGCTCTTTACAATGCCCCCACTCTGTGATCCCACTCTTTACACTGTTCCCACTCTTTGTTACTGCTTTTTGCATGGTCCCGCTACATGCTCCCACTATTTACACTGTCCCCGCCCTCTGTTCCTGCTCTTTACACTGTCCCTGCTCTGTGTTCCTGCTCTTTACACTGTCCCTGCTCTGTGTTCCTACTCTTTACACTGCTCCCGCCCTGTGTTACTGCTCTTTACATGGTCCCCGCTCGATGCTCCACCTCGTTACACTGTCTGCGCTCTCTGTTCCTGCTGTTTACACTATACCTGCTCTCTATTTTCACTCTTTACACCATCTGTGCTGTGTTCCCACATTTTACGCTGTCCCTTCTTTGTATTTCTACTTTCTACACTGTCCCTGCTCTTTGTCCTCTCTCTCTACACAGTCCCCACTTTGTGTTCCCGCTCTTTACGCTGCCCCGCTCTGTTCCCAATCTTTACACTGTTTCCACTAATTTCCCACAATTTACAATGTCCCCACTCTGTCTTGCTGCTCTGTACACTGTCCCTGCTCTGTGTTTTCACTCTTTAATGTTCCCACTCTCTGTTGCTGTTCTTTACACTGTCCCTGCTCTCTGTTCCCACTGTTTTCACTGTCCCCACTCTGTGTTCCCACTCTTTACATTATTCCCACTCTGTATTCCCACTCATTGCACTCCCCACTCTGTGCTTCCTCTCTTTTTACTGTCCACACTCTGCTTTCCCACTCTGTACACTGTCTCCACTCTTGTCCCGCACTTTAGACCATTCCCACTCTGTGTTCCTGCTCTTTACATTGTCCCCACTCTGTGCTCCCAATCTTTAAACTGTTCCCGCTAATGTCCCGTAAGTTACTCTGTCCTCACTCTGTGTTCCCACTCTCTACACTGTCCCTGCCCTATGTGCCTGTTCTCACCCTCTGTTCCCACTCTTTACTTTGTCCCAATTATTTGTTCCCATGCTTTACAGTATCCCCACTCTGTAGCTGCTCTTTACACTGTTCCCACTCTGTGATCCCACTCTTTATACTTTCCCCACCCTGTGCTCCCACTCTTTGCATTGTTTGCAGTCTGTGGTCCCACTGTTTGCACTGTCCCACTCTGTGTGCATACCCCTCCTACTGTCCCCACTCTGCATTCCCACTCTGTAAATTGTCCCCACTCTTGTCCCACACTTTACATTCTCTGTACTCTGTACTCCCACTCTTTACTTTGTCCCCATTATTTGCTCCCATGCTTTACACTATCCCCACTCTGTTCCTGATCTTTACACTGCCCCCCTTCTGTGTTCTGTCTCTGAACACTGACCCGCTCTCGTTCTCATTTGTTATACTGCTCCCGCTATTTTCCCAAAACTTACACTGTTCATGCTGCGTTTTCCTGCTCTTTACACTGTCCCCACTCTATGTTCCTGCGCTTTACACTGTCCCCGCTCTGTGTTCCTGCTCGTTACACTGTTCCCACTCTTGTTCCCGCTTCTTACACTGTCCCCAACTCTGCGTTCCCAATCTTTACATTGTTCCCGCTAATTTCCCACAATTTACAGTGTCTCCACTATGTGTTTCCATTTTACACTGTGCCCACTCTAAACTGCTGCTCTTTACACTGACCAGCTGTTTCCCACTCTTCACACTGTCCCCGCTCTGTATTTCTGCTCTTTAGACTGTCCCTGTTCTGTGCACCCACTTCTTACACTGTCCGCGCTCTGTGTTCCCAATCTTTACATTGTCCCCACTTTGTTCCCGCTCCTTACACTGCCCCCAATCTGTGTTCCTGCTCTTTACACTGTTCCCACTTAGTGCTCCCACTCTTTATGCTGTCCCCACTCTGGTTTCCTGCTCTTTACACTGCTCCTGCTCTCTGTTACTGCTCTTCACACTGACCTGTCCCATGTTCCAACTCTTTACACTCTTCCCATTCTGCGTTCCTGCTCTTTCCACTGTCCCAGCTCTGTGTTCCTGTTCTTTCCACTATCCACGGTCTGTATGCCTGCTCTCTACACTGTTCCCACTCTGTGTTCCTGCTCTTTACACTGTTCCAACTCTGAGTTCCGTCTCTTTACACTGTCCCCGGTCTGTGCTCTGCCACTTTACACTGCCCTGCTCTGTGTTCCCGCTCTCTACACTGTTCGCACTTGTGTTGCCAACCTTTACACTGCCCCGGTCTGTGATCCTGCACATAACAGATTGCCAGTTTTGTGTTCCCGCTCTCTACACTGTTCCTGCTCTATGCTGCTGCTCTTTCCGCTATCCCCGCCCCATGTTCCCACTTTTTGCACTGTCCGCTCTTTGTCTTCCGATTCTGTGCACTATCCCCGCTCCATGCTCCTCCTCTTTACACTGTCCGTGCTCTCTGCTCTTGCTCTTTACACTATACCCGCTCCGTCTTCCCGCTCTTTACACTGTCTCCACTCTGTGTCCCCGCACTTAACACTGTCCATGCTTTGTATTTTCACTCTTAATGCTGTACGCACTCTGTGTTCCCACTTTTTACACAGTCTCGTCTCTGTGTTCCTACTCTCTACACTGTCCCCTATCAGTGTTCCTGCTCTTTACACTGTCCCTGCTCTGTGTTCCCAATCTTTACACTGTTCCCACTAATTTCACACAATTTACAGTGTGCCCACTCTGTCTTGCTTCTATGTACACTGTCCCTGCTATGTGTTCCTGCACTTTTACTGTCCACTGTTTATGTTCTCCCTCTTTATACTGCCCGCACTCTTGTTCCAACTCTTTACACTGTTCCCACCCTCTGTTGCTGCTCTTTACACTCTCCCCGCTCAGCGTTCCCACTCTTTACTCTGTGCTCCCACTCTTTATACTGCCCCAACTCTGTGTTCCAACTCTTCACACTGTCTGCGCTCTCTATTCCTGCTCTTTACACTCTTATCATTCTGTGTTCCCACTGTTTACACTGTTCCTGCTCTGTGTTACTGCTCTTTGCACTGTCCCCATTCTGTGTTCCCACTCTTAACACTATCCCCAGCTCTGTTTTCCCACTGTTTACGCTATCCCCGTCCCATGTTCCCATTAATGACCACTGTCTCCCGTCTGTTTTCCTGCTCTTTACACCTTTTCCACTCTGTGTTTCCGCTCTTTACATTGTCCCCACTCTGTATTCCCAAACTTTATGCTGTTCCCACTAATGTTCCATTTCCACTGTCCCTGCTTTGTGTTCCTGCTCTTAACACTGTCCCCGCTCTGTGTTCCTACTCTTTACACTGTCCCTGCTCCAAGTTCCTGGTCTTTACACTGTCCCCACTCTGTTTTCCTGATCTTTACACTGTCCCTACCCTGTGTTCCCACTCGTTACACTGCTCCCACTCTCTGTTACTGCTCTTTATACTCATCTGTCCCATGTTCCCGCTATTGACACTGTTTCTCGACTGTGTTCCTGCTCTTTACAGTCTCCCCACTCTGCATTCCTGCTCTTTTCACTGTTCCTGCTCTGTGTTGCCAATCTTTCCACTGCCCCGCTCTGTGTTCCTGCTCCTTACACAGTCCCAGCTTTGTGTTCCCACTGTCTGCACTGCTCCCACTCTGTGTTGCCAATCTTTACATCGCCCCACAACATGTTCCCACTTTTTGCATTGTCTGCTCTTTGTGTTCCGACTCTGTGCACTGTCCCTGCTCCATGCTCCCCCTCTTTACACTGTTCGCGATCTCTGCTCTTGCTCTTTACACTATCCCTGCTCCGTCTTCCTGCTCTTTACACAGTCCATGCTTTGTATTTTCACTCTTCACATGCTCCACACTCTGCGTTCCCAATTTTTATGCAGTCCCCTCTCTGTGTTCCTTCACTGTACATTGTCCCCTCTTTGTATTCCTGCTCTGTACACTGCCCCGCTCTGTATTCCCAATTTTTACACTGTTCCCACTAATTTCCCACAATTTATAGTGTCCCCACTCATTCTTCCTGCTCTGTGCACCATCCCTGCTCTGTGTTCCTGCAATTTACACTATCAACTGTCTGTGTTCTCCCTCTTTACACAGCCCCAACTCTGTGTTCCAACTATTTCCATTGTTCCCACTCTCCTTTGCCGCTCTTTACACTCTCCTCGCTCAGTGTTCCCACTCTTTCCACTGCCCTAACACTGTGTTCCAAACCCTCCACACTGTCCCTGCTCTGTGTTCCTGCTCTTTACACTGTCCCCACTCTGTGTTCTCGCTCTTTACACTCTTTACACTCTGTGTTCCTGCTCTTTACACTGTTCCAACTCTGTGCTCCTGCTCTTTACACTGTCCACCCTCTGTGTTCATGCACTTTATACTGTCCCTGGTCTGTGCCCACCCTCTTTACCCAGCCCCCACTCTGTGTTCCAACTCTTTACACTGTTCCCACTCTCTGATTCCACTCTTTCCATTGCCTCAACTCTGTGTTCCAACCCTCTACGCTGTCCGCGCTCTCTAAGTCTGCTCTTTACACTCTCATCGCTCTGTGTTCCCACTCTTAACATTGTCCCTACTCTATGTTCCCACTGTTTATGCTGTCCCTTCTCTGTGTTCCGCTCTTTACAATGTCCTCACTCTGTGTTCCCACTCTTTACACACTTCCCACACTGTGTTCCCACTCTTTACACTCTTCCCACTCTGTGTGCTCGTTCTTAACACCATCCCCACTCTGTGCTCCTGCTCTTTACACTATCCCCGTCCCATGTTCCCACTAATGATCACTGTCTCCGGTCTCGGTTCCTGCTCTTTACAACCTTCCCACTCTGTGTTCCCGCTCTTTACATTGTCTCCACTCTTTATTCACAGAATCACTGAATCACACAGTGCAGAAGAGGCCCTTCGGCCCATCGAGTCTGCACCGACAGGTGAGAAGCACCTGCCCTACCTACCTAATCCCATTTACCAGCACTTGGCCTATAGCCGTGTATGCTATGACGTGCCAAGTGCTCATCCAGGTACTTTTTAAAGTATGTGAGGCAACCCACTTCCACCATCCTCCCAGGCAGTGCATTCTAGACCATCACCACCCTCTGGGTAAAAATGTTTTTTCTCACATCCCCCTAAACCTCCTGCCCCTCACCTTGAACTTGTGTCCCCTTGTGACTGACCCTTCAACTAAATGGAACAGCTGCTCCCCATCCACCCTGTCCATGCCCCTCATAATCTTGTACACCTCGATCAGGTCGCCCTCAGTCTTCGTTGTTCCAACAAAATCAACCCAAGTCTATCCAACCTCTCTTCATAACTTAAATGTTTCATCCCAGGCAACATCCTGGTGAATCTCCTCTGCACACCCTCCAGTGCAATCGCATCCTTCCCATAATGTGGCAACCAGAACTGCACACAGTACCCCAGCTGTGGCCTCACCAAGGTTCTATACAACTCCAACATAACCTCCCTACATTTGTAATTTGTGCCTCAGTTGATAAAGGCAAGTGTCCCATATGCCTTTTTCACCACCCCACTAACATGCCCCTCTGCCTTCAGAGATCTATGGACACACGCGCCAAGGTCCCTTTGTTCCTCGGAACTTACTAGTGTCATGCCGTTCATTGAATACTTCCTTGTCAAATTACTCCTTCCAAAGTGTATCACCTCACACTTTTCAGGGTTAAATTCCATCTGCCACTTATCTGCCCATTTGACCAACATGTCTATATCTTCCTGTAGCCCAAGACACTCAACCTCACTGTTAACCACCCAGCCAATCTTTGTGTCATCCGCAAACTTACTAATCCTACCCCCCACATAGTCATCTATGTCATTTATATAAATGACGAATAATATGGGACCCAGCACAGATCCCTGTGGTACGCCACTGGACACTGGCTTCCAGTCAATAAAGCATCCTTCTGTCATCACCCTCTGTCTCCTACAACTAAGCCAATTTTGAATCTACCTTATCAAATTACCCCATATCCCAAGTGCATTTGCCTTCTTTATAAGTCTCCCATGGGGGACCTTGTCAAAGGCTTTGCTGAAATCCATTTAAACTACATCAACTGCTCTACCCTCACCTACACACCTGGTCACCTCCTCAAAAATTTCAATCAAATTTGTTAAGCATGACCTCCCTCTGACAAAGCCATGCTGACTATCCCTGATCAAACCTTGCCTCTCCAAATGGAGATAGATTCTCTTCTTCAGAATTTTCTCCAATAGTTTCCCTACCACTGACATGAGACTCACTAGCCTGTAGTTCCCTGGCTTCTTTCTACAACTCTTCTTAAATAGCGGAACCACATTAGCTGTTTTCCAGTCCCCTGGCACCTCACCCGTGGCCATAGAGGAATTAAAAATTTGGGTCATGGCCCCTGAAATCTCCTCCCTTGCCTCCCTCAGCAGCCTGGGACACAAATCATCCAGACCTGGAGATTTGTCCGCTTTTAAGCCTGCCAACACCTCCAATACCTTGTCACTCTCTATATCAATTTGCTCAAGAACCTCGCAGTCTCTCTCCCCGAGTTCGATACCTTCATCCTCATTCTCTTGGGTGAAGACGGATGAGAAGTATTCGTTCAACACTCTAGCAATGTCATCTGGCTTCCCCAATAGATTGCCCCCTTGGTCCCTTATGGGCCCTACTCTTTCCCTGGTTATCCTCTTCCCATTGATATACTTACAGAATATCTTGGGATTTTCCCCACTTTTACCGGCCAGAGCTTTCTCATATCCCCTTTTTGCTCTGCTAATTGCTTTCTTAAGCTCCACCCTGTACTGTCTGTACTCCACTAATGCCTCCGCTGATTTGCTTCCCTTGTACCTGCTAAGAGCCCTTCTTTTCTGTCTCATCTTATCCTGAATAGCCCTGGTCACCCATGGTTCTCTGGGCTTGATACTCCTTCCTATCACCCTAGAGGGAATATGTTGAGCCTGTACCCTCCCCATTTCCTTTTTGAACACCTCCCACTGCTCCTCTGTAGATTTCCCTACAAGTAACTTTTCCCACTCTACCTTGGCCAGATCCTGCCCTATTTTAATAAAATCCGCTCTCCCCCAATCCATAATATTTTTATGCAACTTGTCTGTTTCTTTGTCCATAACAAGCTTAAATTGTACCATTTTTAAATTTTCAAATTGTACTTTTTTTCCAATAATTATATAGATTTTTCTTTTCCCACCTATTTCCTTTATTTTAAATGTATTACCATGCATTGTGTTAGCTCTACCTTTTAGCCTATTTCAATCCCTTCCCCCATCCCACCCCGACTAAGGCTATCTGTACCTTGCTCATCCTGCTTTACCATTAGCACATTTCTTAGCTAATATCACCACCATCAACACCTCTTTGTCCTTTTGTCTATGACATCTTTTGACAATCTCCACCTATCACTCGCCCTCTATCCAGCTCTACCTGTCCCACTCCCCCCCCCCAACCTTAAACCAGCTTTTCTTTCACTTCTCTTCTATTTTTCCTTAGTTCTGTTGAAGAGTCATACAGACTCAAAACATTAATTGTATTCCTCTCCACAGATGCTGTCAGACTTGCTGAGCTTTTCCACGTATTTTTTTTTTTTGTTTTGGATTTCCAGCATCCGCAGTTTTTAGCTTTTATCTTAAATTGTACCATGTTGTGGTCGCTCTCACTAAAATGCCTGTCACCTGTCCAGCTTCATTCCCCAGAATTAGGTCCAGCAATGCACCGTCCCTTGTTGAACCCTCTACATATTGACATAAAAAGTTCTTCTGTACACATTTCAAGAAATCCACTCCATTCAAGCCCTTAACACTATGTCTATCCTAATTAATGTTGGGAAAGTTGATATCACCTAATATCACCCTATTGTTATTGTTTTTACACATCTCTGCAAATTGTGCACATATTTGCTCCTCAATTTCCTGCTGACTATCTGGGGGTCTATAATAAACACCTAACAATGTGGCTGATCCTTTTTTATTCCTAAACTCTACCTACAAAGCTTCATTCGATGCCCCCTCCAAAATATCATTTCTCCTTACAGCAGTAACTGACTCCTTACTAATAATGCAATTGCCTCCTCCTCAGTCTCGCCTGATTCTCTCTCCCAGAATGTTGAGCTGCTAAGCCTGCCCCTCCCTCAACCACGTCTCAGTGATTGCTACTACATCACAATTCCATGTGTCAATCCTTACCCACTCACACGTTTTGCCTGTAATACTCCTGACATTAAAGTAGAGGCCATCCAGCTTTGCCTTATTCCCTTGAAACTTAATGCAGCTGTACTCCGTCTGACTTGATTGTTTTACTGTATTATGATGTGTCCCTCTAACATTCTGCTAACATTGTGTGTCCCTTCCCGCTGTTGAATTAGTTTAAACTCCTCCCAACAGCACTAGCAAACCCGCCTGCAAGGATGTTAGTCCCACTCTGGTTCAGATGTAGACCGTCCCGCTTGTACGGGTCCCACCTTCCCCAGAAACGGTCTCAGTGATCCAGGAATCTAAAAACCTTCCCTCCTGCACCAACCCTTAAGCCATGTATTCATCTGAGCTATTGTCCTTCTTCTGAGCTCGCTAGCACATGACACTGGGAGTAATCCAGAGATTAAAACCTGAGAGGTCTTGCTTTTTAGTCTACTGCCTAACTCCCTGAATTCTTGATGCAAGAGCTCATTCCCAAACTTTACACTGTTCCTGCTAGTGTCCCATTTATACTGTCCCTGCTCTGTGTTCCTACTCTTTACACTGTCTCCGCTCTGTTTCCCCACTCTTTACACTGTCCCCGCTCTGTGATCCTGTTCTTTACACTGCGCTGCTCTGTCTTCCCTCTCTTTACACTCTTCCCACATGGTGTTCTCACCCTTTGCATGGTGGCTGAATTTTGATGTCAACCAAATATTAGACGAAGATCCCAATACAAAGATGGGGTTAATGACAAGAGGTCTGAAAATGATTGTAATCCTAGCCAATTTGAGAGTCGGGACTTAAAGCATGTCTGGGACGGTGACGTTGAAACCCAAAAATTACACAGGGAATGGTTCATCAGTGTTTTTGTTGTAATTCCCAGTATCATTATGCAATGAACTGCCCACAGCAAAGGAATCCTGTTTTTGAAGTGACCCATGAGCTGGATTCATCTGAACCCAAAAATGGTGATGGTGACTGCCATGATTGAATTGTATTGATCACTGAGAGTTTGAATCCAGTGATGAATATCTTGATGGTAAATTCCTTCAATTGTGCAGTTCTGGACAGTGGTTGCACTTCTACGGTGTGTGGCATGGACTGGCTTGACTGCTATCTGGAGTCTCCCGATGAGGCCGACCGGCAGAAGGTCAAGGAGTATGAAACCTGCTTCAGGTTTAGGGATGACAATACATTAACACCCTCCAAACGAGTGGTCCTCCCTTGTAAGATAGCAGGTCCATCAATTTATCAGTACTGGTGTGGTTTCTAGTGAGATACTGCTCTTGTTGAGTCGACCTGTGATGAAGAAAGCTCAGATGATGCTAGATATGAAGAATAATAGAGCAGTCATGTTTGGAAAAAATGTGGATCTACATTTTACTTGGTCAGGCCCTTACTGCTTGTCACTAAGGAAGCCAACGATTTCTCATCAAAAAGTTCACGAAGCTTTGTTAACTGCTGAGAATAAGAATTTGGTGGACAAAAAGACAGTTTCCACAGAAACTGAAGACTCTACTTCGAGGTGCGGGAGTGGTCGATAATGGATATGATGATCTTATTGAACAAGTCACTGCTCAGTGTGAAATTTGCCTTAAATATCGCAAGACACCACCACGTCCTGATGTGAGCTGCCACTAGCCAGGGAGTTTAACGATGCAGTGGCACTGGACTTGAAAGTTTGGGACAAGGGTAGGGGTTATTTTTTTTAATATGCTTCATAGATAAGGCAACCAGATTTAATCTAATCACTGTGATACATAGTAAATGCAAAAAGGCCATTGTCAATAAAGTCATGGAGAAATGGGCAGGAACAGGATTAGGAACACTAACGAATGTCCTCACAGATAATGGTGGGGAATTCACCAGTGAGAAATTTTGAGATATGTGTGAAAATTTAAACATCATAGTTATGCACACTGCAGCTGAGAGCCCATTTAGTAATGGTCTTTGCAAAAGAAACCATGTGATGATAGACGACATGTTACATAAAATATTAACTAATCAACCAGGTTTTAAACTGCAAATGGCGCTAGCATGGGCAGTGCACACAAAGAACTCTGCAAATGGTTGGGGGGTACAGTCCCTATCAGTTGGTGTACAGAAGAAATCCAAAGTTACCTTCAGTGTTGTCAGATGCTCCCCCTGCTGTAGAAGGGGCTAGCATTAGCTCCCCTTTTTCTGCTTATCCGAAAGCTTTGCATGTGGGCAGAAAAGCTTTCATTAAAGCTGAGGTTTCAGAGAAAATTCGGTGAGTCCTATGGCACCGCATAAGACCATCAGGAATACAGTTTAGACAAGGAGACATGGTATATTATGAAAAGGAAGGCCAGAAAGAGTGGAAAGGACCTGGCAAGGTAATAGAGAGTGCTGGGAAAGTAGTAATTGTGCAACACGGCAATCAAACTGTTAGGATATATTCTTCATGGTTAATTGGTACTGACTATTCTTCATGGGTAATTGGTACTGACTATATCTTTACAGGTTCTGAACAGGACATAGAAAGCAAGGAGGCACCATGCACTTCACATACACATACACTAGGTAGTTATGAGGAGCAGATGATGGCAGATACAGGGTTGACTGACTATGAACAAAGTAACACTGAGGTACAAGATAATGTTCTTCATCCAAAAGGGCAACTACCCAAAGTAGGAACAAAGGTAACATATATGCCAGAAGGGACCAGTGCGTGGAGGGATGTCACCATCATAGGGAGAGCAGGAAAGGCCACTGGTAAATACAACGTTGACTAAATGTGCAGGATGAAGGACAGGAGACAAGACCTATCGATTGGCAAACTGAGATAAAGATATGGAAACCCAGAAAGCGCAGTATGAGTTCTGCCAGTGGACCAGAAAGTGGTCATGGCCCTAGAAAAAAATCACGGACTTGCAAACAGAATTCTGTCCACAAGGGAGAAAGATCATACAGTAGCAGCCCAGAAAGAGAGAGGAATGTGAGTAGAGGCTGTAGCTTAACAAGAGTGAGGACTAGAGAGTAAGCTAGGGATTTCAATAGGAGTGGAAGTCCTTATGACCGAGAGATTCCAGTAGCTGCTAATAAATTGGAAAATAAGCTGATAAAGGAAGCCAAATGGAAAGAATTAGAAAGTTGGGAGGAATTTGGAGTATATCCTGAAATACCTGACAGAGGACAGCCAGCTTTATCTCACAGATGAATCTGTACAGAAGAGGTATTCCCAGATGGCGCATATAAGGCCAAAGTGAGATTAGTAGCCCAAGGCTTTGAAGAGAGACTAGGGGATCAGGATGTCAGAGTGGACTCACTTACTGCGGGGAAAGTGAGTTTGAAGATTTTTTGGGCTAATTTGACATCCTATTCCTGGGAGTATAAATCAATTGATATAAAGGCTGCATTTTTAAAGGGGGAGAAGTTTCAAAGAGAAGGTTTTTTGAAACAACTCAAGGAAAAGCTATAGAAATTGAACGTGTGTTTATGGATTGAAAGATGCATCACGAGTCTGGTATTTTTTCCGTGAGGTCTGTCCTGTTGAAACCATTCAGTTAAAGGCAGACCCCGTGATGTTCTACTGGTACGATAAGGAGAAACTAACTGGAATCTTTATCATGCATGTTGGTGATTTCCTGTGGGGAGGATCTGTAGAATTTGAACAATGGGTAATTGAGAAGGTAAAGAAGGAATTCAAGGTCAGAAGTCAGGCTTCAGGGGCCTTTAAACACATAGGTTAAGTATTAAGGAGAGCAAGTTAGGAGTGACATTGAATCAATAATCTTATCTAGAAAATGTTTATTATATCCCAATAATTCATGGTAGATCCTCACAAAAAGAGGATCCTGCTACCAAGGAAGAAACGGAATAGTTGAGAAGTTTGATTGGGCAGTTGAACTGGTTGTGCGCTCAGACTAGCCCTGACGCTAGCTATGATGTGTTGGAGCTGAGTACCATGATGAAACATGCTATGGTTGAGAAAGTTCTGAGAGCAAATAAAACACTTAAAAAGTTAAATTCTGAGAGATGTGTGCTCAAGTCTCTAGCCTTAAGTGATCGAGAAGATATGAGGTTGGTCATTTTTAGCAATGCTTCACATGCCAATCTTCCAGATGGGTACTCTGGCACAGCAGGGTTCATCATATTCTTGGTGGGAAAGAATGGTAAATGTTGCCCACCGGCTTTGGAGGCCAAAAAAATAAAAAGGATCATGAAAAGCACCTTAGCTGCTGAAATGCTGGCCTTGGTAGGAGCATTAGATGTGGGGGTTTATTTATCCAATATACTGACAGAAATATTATATAAGGGGCAATGTGGGAAAAGTTTGCCCATTGAATGTTATGTTGATAATTGGTCTCTTTGGGACAACGTTCATTTCACGAAAAGTGTCACTGATAAAAGGCTAAGAATGCTGGCTAGCATAAAAGAAATGTTAGCGAGAAGAGAGATCTCTCAGATACAATGGGTTGGCACAAGTCACCAACTATCGGACTGTTTTACGAAAACAGCTGGCCCCGCTCTGCGTTCCCGCTCTTTGCGCTGGCCCCGCTCTACGTTCCCGCTCTTTACGCTGGCCCCGCTCTGCGTTCCCGCTCTTTGCGCTGGCCCCGCTCTGCGTTCCCGCTCTTTGCGCTGGCCCCGCTCTGCGTTCCCGCTCTTTGCGCTGGCCCTGTCCCATAGTCCCGCTATTTACATTGTCTCAAGTGTGTGATCCCTTTCTTTACACTATTCCCGCTCTTTACAATCTTCCAGCTCCGTGTTACCGCTCATTACATGGTCCCCAGCTCTGTGTTCCTGCTCTTTACCCTGTCCGTTTACACTGTCCCTGGTCTGTGTTCCCGCTCTTTACACTGTACCTGCTCTATATTCCCAATTTTTACACTGTCCCCATCCCATGTTCCCACTATTTACACTGTCTCTGCTCTGTGCTCCTGCTCTTCACACTGACCCAGCTCTGAACTCCCTCTCTATACACTGTCCCTGCCCTCTGTTTCCATTTTATTTACACTGTTCCTGCTGTGTTTCCGTTCTTTATTTTGACCCCGCTCTGTGTTCCCACTTTTTACACTGTCCCCGCTCTGTGTTACCGATTTTTTACACCATCCCTACCATGCGTTCCCAAGCTTTACACTGTCCCTACCCCACGTTCTCACTATTAACACTGTCTCCAATCTGTGTTCCCACTCTTAACACTCTTGCTGCTATGTGTTGCCACTCTTTACACTGCCTATGCTCTGTGTTCATACTCTTTGCACTGTCATGGATCTGTGTTCCCACTCTTTACAGTGTCCCCAATCTGTTCCTGCTCCTTACAATGACCCCACTCTGTGTTCCCACTATTTACACTGTTTCAACTCTGTGTCCCTGCTCTTTACACTGTGTCCACTCTGTTTCTGGTCTTCATACTGCCCCGCTCTGTGTTCCCATTCTTTACGCTGTCCCCGTCCCATGTTCCTACTATTTACACTGTTTCCACTCTGTGCTCCCACTCTTCACACTGACCTGACTTTGTGCTCCCTCTCTGTACACTGTCCCTGACCTGTGTTCCCACTTTTTACACTGTTCCCACTCTGTACACTGTCCCCGCTTTGTGTTCCCACTCTTTACACTGTCCCCATTCTGTGTTCCCAATCTTTACACTGTTCCCACTAATTTCCCACAATTCACAGTGTCCCCGGTCTGTTTTCCTGCTCTGTACATTGTCCCTCCTCTGTGTTTCCACTCTTTACAATGTTCCCATTCTCTGTTGCTGCTCTTTACACTGTTCCCACTGTTTTCACTGTCCCCACTCTGCGTTCCCACTCTGTATTCCCATTCTTTACACTGTCTCTGCTGTTTTCCACTTTTTGCACTGTCCCTGCTCCATGTCCTTCCTTTTCACACTGTCTCCGCTCTGTCTTCCCGCTCTTATACAGTTCCCACTCTATGTTCCCGCTCTTTCAACTGTCCCCGCTCTGTGGCCCCACTCTTAACACTGTTCCCGTCCCATGTTCCCACTATTTACACTGTCTCCGGTCTGTGTTCCCGTTCTTCACACTGTCCCCACTCTCTGTTTCCACTCTTTACTTCATCCCGATTATTTGTTCCCATGCTTTACAGTATCCCTGCCCTGTTCCCGCACTTTACACTGTCCCCATTCTGTGTTCCTTCTCTGAATGCTGGCCCACTCTGCATTCTCATTCGTTACACTGGTCCAGCTATTTTCCCACACCTTGCACTATTCCTGCTGTGTTCCCACTTTTTACACAGTCCCTCTTCTTTCCCGCTCTTTACACAGTCCCTGCTCTGTGTTATCACTTTTTACACTGTACCTGCTCTGTATTCCCACTCTTTAAACTTTCCCCACTCTGTGTTCCTACTCTTTACATGTCATTGCTCTGTGTTCCCAATCTTTACACTATCCCCATCCCATGTTCCCACTATTTACGCAGTCTCCAGTCTGTGTCCCACCCTTTACACTCTTCCCACTCTGTGCTCTTGCTCTTACACTGTCCCCACTATCTGCTCCCTATCTTGATCCAATTATTTTCCACACCTTGCACTGTGCCCACATTGTGTTCCCGCTCTTTGCACTGTCCCCGCTCTGTATTTTCGCTCATTACAATCTCCCCACTCTGTGTTCCCAATCTTTACACCCAGGAAGTCAGAGTCATAGAGGTCTACAGCACAGAAAAAGGCCCTTCGGCCTATCGAGTCTGCGCCGGTCAAACAAGTACCTAACTATTCTAATCCCATTTTCCAGCACTAGGCCATTGGCCTCTTATGCCATGGCATCGCAAAGTGCACATCCAAATACTTCTTAAATGTTATAAGGGTTTCTGCCTCTACCACCCTTTCAGGCAGTGAGTTCCAGATTCCCACCACGCTCTGGGTGAAAAGATTCTTCCTCACATCCCATCTAAACCTCCAACCCCTTACCTTAAATCTATGGTCCCTGGTTATTGATCCCTCCACTAAGGGGAAAAATTTCCTTCCTGTCTGCCCTATTTATGCCCCTCATAATTTTATACACCTCAATCATGTCCCCCCTTCAATCTCCTCTATTCCAGGGAAAATAACCCCAGTCTATCCAATCTCTCCTCATAACTAAAACTCTCCAGCCCAGGCAACATCCTGGTAAATCTCCTCTGCATTCTCTCTTGTGCAGTCACATCCTCCCTATAATGTGGATTCCAGAACTGCACGCAATACTCTAGCTGTGGCCTAACCAGTGTTTTATACAGTTCCAGCATAACCTCCCGGCACTTATATTCTATGCCTCGGCTAATAAAGGCAAGTATCCCATATGCCTTCTTAACCACCTTATCTACCTGTCCCGCTACCTTAAGGGACCAGTGAACTTGTACACCAAGCTCCCTCTGATCCTTGGTACTTCCCAAGGTCCTACCATTCATCGTGTATTCCCATGCCTTGTTTGTCCTGCGCATGTGCATCACCTCACACTTCTCTGGATTAAATTCCATTTGCCACTGATCAGCCCATCTGACCAGCTTGTCTATATCCTCCTGTAATCTAAAGTTATCCTCCTCACTATTTACCACACCACCAATTTTCGTGTCAACCGTGAACTTACTGATCAACCCTCCTACATTCAAGTCTAAATTGTCTATATACACCATAAACAGCAAGGGACCCAACACCAAACCCTGTGGAACCCCACTGGACACAGGCTCCCACAATTTACAGTGAGCCACTCTGTCTTCTTGCTCTGTACACTGTCCCTGCTCTATGTTCCCGCTCTTTACACTGACCCCACTCTGTGTTCCCTCTCTTGATACTATCCTCACTCTTATGTTCCCACTTTTTGTACTGCACCCACTCTGTGCTTCCAATCTTTACGCTGTCCCTGTCCCACAGATCCCACTATTTACACTGTCCCCGGTCCTGTGCTCCCGCCCTTTGCACTGTCCCTGGCCCTGTGCTCCCGCCCTACTCTCTGTTCCTGATCTGTATGCTGTCCCCGCTTTCTATTCCCACTCTTTATGCTGTTCCTGCTCTTTACATTGTTTCCGCTCTGTGTTCCCATTCTTTCCACTGTCCCATAGACACTGTTCTCTGCAGAAGGGAGCAAGAATCCAGAAGGCTGTGTTGTTTGCTGGTGTCAGGGTTCAGGATATCTGCTTAGGGCTGGAGAGGAACTTGCAGTGAGAGGGGGTAGATCTAGTTGTTGTGGTCCATGTAGGTATCAAAGACATTGGTAAGACTAGGAAAGCGGTCCTACATAGGGATTATGAGGAGCTAGGCACCAAATTGCAAAGCAGAACCTCAAAGGTAATCTCTGGGTTATTATCTGAGACATTTGCAAATTGGCATTGGGCAAATAGATTAGAGAGATGAAAGTCTTAAAGCCTGTTGTGGGAGAAGTGGGTTCCAGTTCATAGGGCACTGGCACCTGTTTTGGGCTGTACTTTTGGGACAGATTTCACCTGAACCAAGTTGAGGCCAATGATCTAGCAAGTCATTTAAAAAGGAAAGTAGAGAGAGTTTTAAACTAAATAGAAGGGGAAAGGGATCATGTAGAGGAGGTTCACCAGGATGCTGCCTGGTCTGGAGGTTATTAGCTATGAGGAGAGGTTGGAGAAACTCGGATTGTTCTCACTAGAGCGACGGAGATTGAGGGGCGACTTGATAGAAGTTTACAAAATTATGAGTGGCATGGACAGAGTAGATAGTCAGAAGCTTTTTCCCAGTGTGGAAGAGTCAATTACTAAGGGACATAGATTTAAGGTGAGAGGAGAAAACTATAGAGGAGATGTGCGGGGCAAGTTTTTTACGCAGAGAGTAGTGAGTGTCTGGAATTCGCTGCCAGAGGAGATGGTGGAAGCAGGTACAATAGTGGTGTTGAAGAGGCAGCTTGACAAATACATGAATAGGATGGGAATAGAGGGATACGGACCCCAGAAGTGCAAAATATTTTAGTTGACAGGCAATCTGATCGGCGCAGGCTTGGAGGGCCGAAGAGCCTGTTCCTGTTCTGTACTTTTCTTTGTTCTTTGTTCTTCTTTGTAAGATTGAGTAAATTTAAGAGAAATTAAGGCAATAGATCAAGGAAGTAATAAAGGTAATGATAATCAGAGTATGGCAGGAAAGGACAGTGATTGCAAGTTTAAGAGTTTGTCAGCAGATAGGGCCAGAGTTTACAAAAACAGTAAAAGAACTGAATTAAGGGCTCTGTATGTGAATGCCTGTAGCATTCACAATAAAACAGATGAATTGTTAGCTCAAATAGAAATTCATATGTACGACCTGATAGTCATTACAGAGATGTGGCTACAAGGAGACCACAGCTAGGACCTCATTATCCAAATGTGACATTCAGGAAGGACAGGAAACTAGGCCAAGGTGATGGGATAGCTCTGTTAACTGAGGAAGACATTAGTACTGTAGTGAGAGATGACCTTAGTTCTAAAGGCGAAGATGTAGGATCAGTTTGGGTGGAACTAAGAAAAGGGCAGAGAGCATTGGCGGGAATTGTTTATAGGCCACCAAACAGCAGTGGTGATGTAAATCACAGTGTAAATGATTAAATTAAAGATGCATGTAACAAGGGTAATACAGTAATCTTGGGGGATTTCAATCTACATGAGGACTGGGTAAACCGCATTGGCACTAATGTTGATGGACAAATTCTTGTGTCGTGAGATGATTTTCTAGAGCAGTACGTTGAAGAACCAAGTAGGGAACAGGTTATTTCAGATCTGGTATTGTGCAATGAAAATGGACCAATTAGTAATTTTGTTGTAAAGGAGCCTTTTGGAAAGAGTGACCATAATGTGATAGAAATTTACATTAAGTTTGAAAATGATGTAGGCCAATCAGAAACTAGGGTCTTAAATTTAAACAAAGAAAACTATGAAGGTTTGAGGGGATTGGTGGATTGAGAAACTATGTTAAAAGATATGGTGATAGACAGGCAATGGCTATCATTTAAAGAACTATTACATTGTTTACAACAAAAATACATTCCTTTAATGCACAAAAAACCCAGCAAGGCAAGTGTTCCAACTGTGAATAATGAAAGAAATCAAGGATTCTATTAGATGAAAAGAAGAGGTGTATAAAGCTACCAAAAAATGTTAAGCCTGAGAATTGGGAGAACTTTCAAAGTCTGCAAAGCTTAACAAAGGGAAAATAAAATATGAGATTCACAAAAATTCTTTTAAAATCCTGTCTCCTCATGAGGAATTTCCTTCACAGAACTAGTCTGAGCCCCACTGATAGCAGCTGTACTCCACTTAAGTTCCACAGGTACAATCTTTACCCAAAAGGCACACTATTCCAGATTTCCCCACAAATCTGCTCCAAGATCCAGCCATCTTGATTGACTGTACAAGTGCTCTCAAGGAGTTGGTCACCACTTCCATCCTGGAGAGGAAAGACTCCAACTTCTGCACGATTTCCTGTGGCAAGTTGAAGCCCAATTCCTCCATGCTCCTTGACAGTGACAACAGGCTTTCTGGCAGTCCTGTCAATGCACCAATTTTTTGTGTGTGCTTTTCCATCAGCCTTTTCCTGTACACCATCCCATTGATCCTAATCTGAGTCCTCTGCAGCAAAACTTGTGTTTTGCCTCATCTTCTTGAGAGCTGGCTATCTTTTCCCCCCTGCCCCGCCTGCAGCCCGCTGATACTAAGTGACTCACCACAAATCCTACCTCTAAGGTACCCTCTAACATTAGCACAGTTTGAGTATCTGAGCTGGTGGCTATAAGTGTGAAGTTTCTTTTTCATCACTGTCTTGCTGCTTGAAGACAATGGTCTCCCATCCCTGCCTGGCCAGTTGGTGGTTCTTGGATATCTGAAAAGGGAAAGGCAGACAGGGAAAGTTGGGGGTGAGGAAAGGCAGAGAACGCAACAAGTGCATGGTGACGCCATCTGCAACTTGCAAATCAAAAATGATTTTGGGCTGAGTAGGAGGGGGATGTGAAAAAGTGAATAAGAGAGGAACATACCAGCATCTTGATGGTTTCAGTCACGGCCATTCCAATAATTTCCAGCACCATCTCTACCATCAAGGTGGGGGCGTGCAGCTGTTCTGTCCTGCCAGTTAGGTTCTTCTACTTCTCATGGTGTAGGCAGTAACATATTAGCCTGGGAGAAGATTGGCTGGCTGGCTGGCTGGCTGGCTGGCTGGCAGAAAGCAGAGTTTGCATAAATGGGTCTTTGTCCGATTGGAGTCCCACAACTTAGATGAGGGGAGCGAAGACATGGTAGCTAGATTTGCAGATGACACAAAAATTGGTAGGAAAGTATGTTGTGAAGAGGACATAAGGAGTCTGCAGATGGATATAGATAAGTTGAGGGAGTGGGTAAAAATGTGGTAGATGGAGTATAAGTTGGGAAAATGTGAAGCTGTTCATTTTGACAGAAAGAATAAAAAAGCTGAGTATGTTCCCAATGGTGGGGGAGTCCAGAACCAGGGGTCACAGTCTGAGGATACGGGGTAGACCATTTAGGACTAAGATGAGGAGAAACTTCTTCACCCAGAGAGTGGTGAGCCTGTGGAATTCGTTACCACAGAAAGTAGTTGAGACCAAAACATTGTATGTTTTCAAGAAGGAGTTAGATATAGCTCTCGGAGCAAGAGGGATCAAAGAGTTTGGGGAGAAAGCGGGAGCAGGCTAATGATTTGGATGATCAGCCATGATCATAATGAATGGCAGAGCAGGCTTGAAGGGCTGAATGGCCTACTTCTGCTCCTAGTTTCTATGTTTCTATCACTTAAAGGGAGAATGACAGCACAATTCTGAGGTGCAGTGGGATCTAGGCATTCTCGTGCATGAGTCACAAAAATCTAGTATGTAAATACAGCATGTAATCAAAAAGCTATCCTTTATTACAAGAGGAATTGAACATAAAAATAAAGATGGTATGCTTCAGTTATACACGACGTTGATGAGACAGCATTTTGAATACTGTGTGCAGTTTTGGTCTCCTTATTTAAGGAAGGATATAACTGCGCTGAAAGTGGTTCAGAGGAGGTTTACTAGATTGATACCTGGAATGAGGATAGGCGGGACAGGCTGGGCTTGTTTCCACTGGAGTTTAGAAGAATGAGGGGTGACTTGATTGAAGTATATAAGAACCTGAATGGTCTTGACAAGGTGGATGTGGAAAAGATGTTTTCTCTTGTGGGTCAGTCCAGAACCAGGGGGAGTTGTTTTAAAATTAGGGGTCGCCCTAATAGGACAGACAATTTTTTTCTCTCTGAGGGTTGTGCAACTTTGGAATTCTCTGCCTCAGAAGGCGATGGAGGTGGAGTCATTGAATATTTTAAAGGCAGAGGTAGATAGATTCTTGTTATGCAAGGGAATTGGGGGTAGATGGGAATGTGGAACTCGAAACACAAACATATCAGCCATGATCTTATTGAATGGCGGAGCATGCTCAAGGGACAGAAAGGCCTACTTCTGCTCCTAATTCATATCAGTGAATGTGCTGCAATGTGTTTGGATGATGTGCCTTCCACAACTGAACACCTGATAGTCTGTGCAAAGTGTGAGTTGTGGTTGATGGAGGTTATTGTTGGTGAGTTAAGGGGAGGTGAATGGACCAGTGTTTGAGGCTGGTGGTGTACCAGAGATGTTGGTGTATACGTTGACCTTTGAAACTTCAAAAAATCCCTCCAACAGTGGGGGTTGACTTATACACTAAGTAGAGAAGTGAACTGCTGGCATGGGTGTGGATGATTGCCATTTTGAATTGTCATCGGCATCTAACGCAAAGAGTGGCCATGTCTTAAACTCCCACGCATCTTTGCAACACAGCCCATATCACCTACTTGATCCCTTGTGCCTGGTTCTAAGGTAGTGTTCTGATACAGCAGGTGGTAACTGCCAGGCTGACCAAATCCCAAAGGGAAACTTGGTCAAGCTGTCACAACGACTTGCAATTTGTATTTTTATTATGAGAAGGTGTGCATACTGCGGTCAGAAGTAAAGATTCACCACCATTTTTGGAAATTTTAAATATTAAATTCAAACATTTGTTAACAAAATAAAAGAATACAGTTACATGGTTCAATTTAGTCTTACAACATTTCCTAAAAGATTTCTACTCAGCCAGACTCTCAAATAAACACCATTTTCCAGGCAACAGTCCCAATAGACTCTTAATTTGTAAAACATCAAGTAATATTACTGCAAGGCACTCAGAGTTGCTCTAGGGGATGTACCTCACAGGGACTTCTTTCTCTCTCTCACTCAACAATGGAAATCCAAGGCTTGTAACAAAACCTTGCTTTCTGGAACAGCCAGATACTTCTCTAGGGTGGCTAGAGGTTGCTTCCTTCACAGGTCTGTCTTCAAGATCTCATGTGGCCACACACCATACAGTGTTCAATTGTTCCTTAAATGTATTTTTCCTCTTTTTATCTTTAAACCCATTGTTCTTAACTTTCTTTGGAAATTACCTTTCCCAGAATATAAAAATCTTTCATGTTGTCTTTATAGCCACTACTTTTGGGAAACATAAGCTTAACAACTTTGCTTTATTCATTTATGAACTTTTCCAGTTGTAAAACTTCCTTTTCTCTCTTTGAAATTCAACAGCTAAAAATTCAACTCCTCATTTATCTCCTAATGCAAGTTCCTATTCATGTTGTATTTACCTGTATCCCATCTTAGCTTGTCCATATCCACTTCAAAATGTCTGCTTTTACACCTAACCATTTGATGATTTAAATGTTGCAGTCTGACTGTCTTCTGTTTAATTAAATCACACACACACACGCACACACACACACACACACCCACACACCCACAAACCTGCTTCACAGAATCCCCTCTATCACAAATTCCAGGTCCTGCTGCAGCCAGAATGCACTTCACCTAACACCTACTTACACATACTTTAAGTAGCGCAGGTTATCTTTAAGTACTGGACTTAGATGAACTTGGGCTTACAGCACACTCAACATTGGTCTACATGTCACAAATATAACTCACAGGCAGTACAAAGTTTATAGGAATGGGATAATCATTGTGATCCTTGCACCCAATTTCAGGGGTTAACCTGGGTTCAGGTCAATATATCCTTCCTGAGGTGTGAAGTTCAGACTGCTCCAGGTGCAGTCTAACCAGGTTTTTGTGTAGCTGAAGCATGACTTCTATTCCTTTGTTTTCTAGTCCCCCAGATATAAAAGCCAGCATTCCAAGTGCCATTTCTGTTATTTTCTGGACCTGTTTATAACATTTTTAATGAGATTTTGTCATGTTGACATGATGTGTGTATGTGGAATATTGATCTTTAATTTCATCAGTTTATCAAATATATATTGAAGTTCTTTGAAAGGACTTCTTAAAGCAAGCAGACACTGACTTAAGATAAAAACAAAGAAAACTGCGGATGCTGGAAATCCAAAACAAAAACAGAATTACCTGGAAAAACTCAGCAGGTCTGGCAGCATCGGCGGAGAAGAAAAGAGTTGACGTTTCGAGTCCTCATGACGAAGGGTCATGAGGACTCGAAACGTCAACACTGACTTAAGATGGCTGCTAAGGTCACCTGACCTGTCTGGTATTACAAGTTGGTCAGTTTCTGAAAGTTTCCAATGTGGATTACAATTAGGACATGCCAAGGCAACCTCCTATGGAATTTCACACCTGCTGATGTCAAGAATTACTTCAAAGATTAACTGAAACTTGTAACTGACTCTCATCATTTGCATTTCTAAAAGCTCCCTTTCAGGCAGAGATAGAAAGTCGACTGAGGTAATGTCTTTATAGATGTCCTTCCTAGCTCATCACAGGGAAGAAGTATGGTAGGGACAGATTCTTGATTAACAAGGGGCTGGTGAAATGTTATCAGGGGTAGGCAGGGTTGAGGTTACATTCAAATCTTATTGAATGGTGGAGCAGGCTTGAGGGGCCGAGTGGCCGACACGTGCTCCTAATTTGTATGTTCGTATGTAAAAAGGATGGAACAGGGGACTTTCCAAATGACTATATAGGTGTTGATATTTTCTTCCTAGCTCATTACAGGGGAGAAGTGATGGCTGGAGCATTAAAGAAATTAATCACCTAGGCGAAAACACAATAGTCAAGGTCTGTGCAGACATGAGTTAATCAGGAATTATGTCATTCCTCAGGAAGCATACATGACATATGCCTGCTTATATCATATGGGGGCCAATAGACCAAGAAGTTTAAAAGGACATTTGAAAATCCCAAAGGAGAGTTTCCAGGGGAAAAACCAGGACCATCAATCGAAAAATTGTCTGAGCCATGAACAACAGTGAAGGACTATAAATAGTGAACTCTTTTTTTGCCTTTTATCATTGAATCTTAACTTTGCTAAAAGTGTACCGTATAGTTTGTAATTTTACATGCTCGTGTCTGTGTATGTATGTGTTGTGAAAGTGTGTTTACCTTTTTAAATATCTTTATATCATTACCTAGGTGATTTTTTAGCAAAATAAAAACTGATCTCTTTTGTGTTTAAACTCAAGAAAGCCTGCGGACTGAGTTCTTTGCAATCAGCACGTAAATGGTTAAGTACATACACTGAATTGATAGCTTTGCCATTACAAATTACAAAAAAACCTGTTCTGATCAAACAGTGGGAAAGGAAGGCCGTGTCCTGACATGTGTCCTCACTGGTCATAATGACCTGCACTGTTTCTAGCTTTACACCATTTAGGAAGTCCCTTTTTTTATTCATTCATGGGATGTGGGCTTCACTGGCTGGGCCAGCATTTATTGCCCATTCCTAATTGCCCTTCAAAAGGCTGTGGCGAGCTGCCTTCTTGAACTGCTGCAGTCCATGTGGTGTAGGTACACCCACAGTGCAGTTAGGAAGGGAGTTCCAGGATTTTCACCCAGCGACAGTGAAGGAACAGTGATATATTTCCAAGTCAGGATGGTGAATGACTTGGATGGAACTTGCACGTGGTGCTGTTGCCATCTTTCTGCTGCCCTTGTCCTTCTAGATGGTAGTGGTCGTGGGTTTGGAAGGTGCTGTCGAAGGATTCTTGGTGAATTCCCGCAGTGCATCTTGTAGATGGTACACACTGCTGCCACTGTGCGTCGGTGGTGGAGAAAGTGAATGTTTGTGGATGGGGTGCCAATCAAGCAGGCTGCTTTGGTCTGGATGGTGTCAAGCTTCTTGAGTGTTGTGGGAGCTGCACTCATCCAGGCAAGTGGGGAGTATTCCATCACACTCCTGACTTGTGCCTTGTAGATGATGGACAGGCTTAGGCAAGTCAGGAGGTGAGTTACTTGCTGGAAGATTCCTTGCTTCTGACCTACTCTTGTAGCCACAGTATTTATATGGCTAGTCCAGTTCAGTTTCTGGTCAATGGTAACTCCCAGGATGTGGATAGTGGGGGATTTAGTGATGGTAATGCCATTGAATATCAAGGGGCGATGGTTGGATTCTCTCTTTTAGGAGATGGTCATTACTTGACACTTGTGTGGCACGAATGTTACTTGCCACTTGTCAGCCCAAGCCTGGATATTGTCCAGGTCTTGCTGCATTTGGACATTCAGTATCTTAGGATTCGTAAATGGTGCTGAACATTGTGCAACTATCAGTGAACATCCCCACATCTGACCTTATGATAGAAGGAAGATCATTGATGGAGCAGCTGAAGATGGATGGGCCAAAGACACTACCCTAAGGAACTCCTGGAGTTGAGATGACTGACCTCCAACAACCACAACCATCTTCCTTTGTGCTAGGTATGACTCCAGCCAGTGGAGAGTTTTCCACCTGATTCCCATTGACTTCAGTTTTGCTAGGGCTCCTTGATGCCACACTCGGTCAAATGCTGCCTTGATGTCAAGGGCAGCCACTCTCATCTCACTTCGGGAGTTCAGCTCTTTGTCCATGTTTGAACCAAGGCTGTAATGAGATCAGGAGCTGAGCGGCCCTGGCGGAACCCAAACTGAGCGTCAGTGAGCAGGTTATTGCTAAGCAAGTGCCACTTGATAGCACTGTTAATGACCCCTTCCATTTCTTTACTGATTATGGAGTGTAGATTGATGGGCTGGGTTGGATTTGTCCTGCTTTTTGTGTACAAGACATACCTGGGCAATTTTTCAGATAGTCAGGTAGATGCCAATGTTGTAGCTGTACTGGAACATCTTGGCTAGGGGCCCGGCAACTTCTGGAGCACAAGTCTTCTGTACTATTGCCAGAATATTGTCAGGGCCCATAGCCTTTGCAGTATCCAGTGCCTTCAGCCATTTCTTGATATCATGTGGAGTGAATTGAATTGGCTGAAGATGTGGCTGTGATGCTGGGGACCTCCAGAGGAGGCCGAGATGGATCATCCACTTGGCACTTCTGGCTGAAGATTGTTGCAAATGCTTCAGCCTTATCTTTTGCACTGCTGTGCTGGACTCCTCCATCATTTGAGGATGGGGATATTTGTGGAGCCTCCTCCTCCAGTGAGTTGTTTAATTGTTCACCAGCATTCACAAATGGAAGTGGCAGGACTGCGGAGTTTAGATCTGAACCGCTGGTTGTGGGATTGCTTAGCTCTGTCTACCACTTGCTGCTTATGCTGTTTGGCACACAAGTATTCCTGCGTTATAGTTTCACCAGGTTGACACCTCATTTTTAGGTATGCCTGGTGATGCTTCTGGCATGCCCTCCTGCACTCTTCATTGAATCAGGGTTAATCCTCTGACTTGATGGGAATGGTAGAGTAGGCAATATGGCAGGCCTTGATGTTAAAGATTGTGTTTGAGTATAATTCTGCTGCTGCTAATGGCCCACAGCACCTCATGGATGCCCAGTCTTGAGTTGCCAGATCTGTTCGAAATCTATCCCATTTAGCACGGTGGTAGTGCCACACAACACGATGGAGGGTATCCTCAATGTGAAGGGGGGACTTCATCTCCACAACGGCTGTGCGGTTGTCACTCCTACCAATACTGTCATGGACAGATGCATCTGCAGTAGGCAGGTTGGTGAGGATGAAGTCAATTATGTTGTTCCATCCTTTTTACATACAAACATACAAATTAGGAGCAGGAGTAGGCCACTCGGCCCCCTAAGCCTGCTCCACCATTCAATAAGATCATGGCTGATCTGAATTTAACCTCAACCCCACATTCCTGCCTACCCTGATATCATTTCACCCCCTTTTTAATCAAGAGTCTATCTAACTCTGCCTTTAAAATATTCAAAGGCTCTGCTTCCACCACCTATTGAGGAAGAGAGTTCCAAAGACTCAAGTAGAAACTAGGAGCAGGAGTAGACCATTCGGCCATTCGAGCCTGCTCTGCCACTCAATGTGATCATGGCTGACCCTCCATCTCAACACCATATTCCGGCTTTCTCTCCATACCCCTTGTTGCCCCCAATATCCAAAAAATTATCAATTTCTTTCTTGAATATACTCAGTGATCCGGCCTCCACAGCCTTCTGTGGTAGAGAATTCCACAGGTTGACCACCCACTGAGTAAAGAAATCTTTCCTCATCTCAGTCCTAAATGGCCTGCCCCATATCCTGAGACTGTGGCCCCTGGTTCTAGACTCCCCAACCAGGGGAAACATCCTCCTTGCATCTAGTCTGTCTAGCCCTGTTAGAATTTTATATGTTTCAATCAGATCCCCTCTATTCTTCTAAACTCTAGTGAATACAGGCCCAGTCGAACCAATCTCTCTTCATACGACAGTCCTGCCATCCTTGGTATCGGCCTAGTGAACCTTCACTGCACTCCCTCTATGGAAAATATATCCTTTCTTAGGAAGGGAGACCAAAACTGCACACAATACTCCAGATGTGGTCTCGCCAAGGCCTTGAATAACTGCAGCAAGACATCCCTACTTCTGAACTCAAATCCTCTTGCAATGAAGGCCAACATACCATTTGACTTCCTAACTGCATGCTGCACCTGCCTGTTTACTTTCATTGACTGGTGTACAAGGACACCCAGATTTTTGTACATCCCCATTTCCCAATATAACACCATTTAAATAATACCCTGCCTTTCCGTTTTTCACACTGAAGTGTATAACTTCACATTTATCCACGTTATACTGCATCTGCCATGTGTTTGCTCACATACACACAACTGGTCTAAATCACCCTGAAGCTTCCTTGCATCGTCCTCACAACCCCACCCAGTTTTGTGTTGTCAGCAGACTTGGAAAACTTGAAAATATTGCATTTGGTTTCCTCACCAAGTCAGAAAAAATTTCTCCTCATCCCTGTCTTAAATCACCGACCCCTTATTTTTAAACAGTGACCCCAAGTTCCAGATTGTCCTACAAGAGGAAACATCCTCTCCACATCCACCCTGTCAAGTCCCCTCAGGATCTTAAAGATTTCAATTAAATCACCTCTTACTCTTCTAATTTCCAATGGATACAAGCCTAACCTGTCCAGCCTTTCCTCATAAGACAGCCCATCCATTCCTGGGCCTGAATTTTACCCTTCGATGTGCAAAAATCAGCGGGCCCAGGAGCGGCCGAGAAATGGCCCCTGACCATGATTTCACACTGGCTGGCTAATTATCGGCCTGTCAGCGTGAAATGCGCACTGAAAATCTCAGAGCTGCTGGAGTGGAGGCAGGAAGAGGGTGAGCGATGGCATCACCGTGGGCACAGGTGAGCGCTGCGAGAGAGTTCTCTAAAGGCAGCTGCCTCAGGGAGCTGCAGACCTGCAAATAATGAAAAGGTTTAAAAAGCTGCAAAAAAATGTCCATGCATCACAATCAAGCACCTGAAAGCATACCTCAAAAATACTGTCCACAGATATATATTTCTATTTTATTTCATAATGGAGATTTCATCCCACCCATGGATGAGGTTTGAGATGAAAAATGTAAAGGCCTCCTGGCCAATTTGTCCATCCGCCAACCATAAGATTGGACAGGCCATGAAAGATTGGAGACAATTGCGCCGTTACTGGGCTTAATTGTCAGCAGACACGCTTCCAACTTCTGCGCGTACCCTCCAAGCGAAATATCACACTAGTGTGCAATGTCATCAGGACAGTTGCCCAATGTCATCTCGTGCAATTTTATGCGCCAACAGATCGGGCACACGCCCACCCGTGGGACGTAAAATTCTGCCCCTGGTATTAGTCTAGTAAACCTCCATGAACTGCTTCCAACGCACACATTTTTCTTTAAATAAGGAGACCAATTCTATACACATTACTCCAAATATGGTCTCACCAATGCCCTGTACAACTGAAGCATAACCTCCCTACTTTTGTATTCAATTCTCAAAATAAATGTTAACATTCTATTAGCTTTCCTAATTACTGGCTGTACCTGCATACTAACCTTTTGTGATTCATGCACTAGGACACCCAGATCCCTCTGAATCTCAGAGCTCTGCAATCTCTCACCATTTAGATAATAAGCTTTTTTTTATCATTCCTGCCAAAATGAACAATTTCACTTTTGCTCACATTATACTCCATTTGCCAGTTCTTTGCCCACTCACTTAATCTATTTATGTCACTTTGTAGTCTCCTTACATCCTCTTCACAATTTACTTTCCTACCTATCTTTGTGTCATCAGCAAATTTAGCAACCATTCCTTCAGTCCCTTCATCCAAGTCATTTATATTAATTGTAAAAAGTTGAGGTCCCAGTACTGAGCCCTTTGACACACCACTCGTCACATCCCCCCAACCAAAAATGACCCATTTATGCCTATTCTCTGCTTTCTGTTAGCTAACCAATCTTCTATCCATGTTACCCCCTACACCCATGAGATTTTATTTTCTGCAATAACCTTTGATGTTACTTTATCAAATGCCTTCTGGAAATCTATATAAAGTACATCCCCTTTATCCACAGCATATGTGACTTCTTCAAAGAACTCCAATAAAATGGTTAAACATCATTTCTCTTTTACAAAACCATGTTGACTCTGCCTGATTGCCTTAAATTTTTCTAAGTGCCCCACAATAACATCTTTAATAATAGATCTAATATTTTCCCAATGACATGTTAGGCTAACTGGCCTATTGTTTCCTGCTTTCTGTCTCCCTTTTGGAATAAAGGATATTTAAATAAAAAAATATTTGCTATTTTCCAATCTAATGGAACCTTCCCCAAATCTAAGGAATTTTGGAAAATTAAAATCAATGCATCAACTATCTCACTAGCCATTTCTTTCAAGGCCTTAGGGTGAAGTCCATCTGGACCTGGGGATTTGTCAGCCCGCAGGCCCAGCAATTTGCTCAATACCACTTCCCTGGTGATTGTAATTTTCCCGAGTTCCTCCTTTCCACTTCCTGATTTACAGCTATTTCCAGGATGTTACTTATGTCTCTATAATGAAGACCAAAGCAAAATTCCAGTTTAATTCATCTGTCATCTCCCTACTTTCCATTATCAATTCTCCAGACACACTCTCTATAGGACCAATACTCACTTTGTTAACTCTTCTCTTATTTCAATATCTATAGAAACCCTTACTGTCCATCTTTAAACTACTATCTAGCTTTCTCTCATACTCTAATTTTTCTCTCCTTATTAATCTTTTTGTCATTCTTTGTTGTTCTTTATATTCTTTCTATCTTCTGATCTGCCACCCATCATTGTGTAATTATATGCTTTTTCTTTAAGTTAGATACTGTCTTTAACTTAGTTAACCACGGATAGTGGGCCCTCCCCTTGGAATTTTTCTTTCTCACTGGAATGTGTATATTCAATGTCTGCCACTGAACTTCTAATAAACTATCCCTTAACTTCATTTGGCAGTTCACTTTAGCTAGCTCTGCTCTCATGCCCTCATAATTGCACTTGTTTAAGTTTAAAATACTAGTCTTGGACACACTCATTTTGCCCTCAAAATGAATATAAAATTCAATCATATTATAATTGCTGCTATCTTCACTAGGAGGTTATCAATTAATCCTATCTTGTTGCTCCATACCAGGTCTAGTATAGCCTGCTCTCTGGTTGGCTCCAGAACGTGCTATTCTAAGAAACTATCCTGAAAACATTCTAAGAACTCTTTATCTACACTATCTTTGCCCATCTGATTTTTCCATGATTATTGCTGTACCTTTCTGGCAAGCTCCCATTATCTCTTTTATACTCTGTCCTACTGTATAGTTACAATTAGGGGGTCAGTACACCACTTCCACAAGCCACTTCTTGCCTTTATCATTCTTCATCTCAATCCAAAATACTTCTACATCCTGGTTTCCTGAACTTAGGTCAGCTTTCTCTAATGTGCTAATATCATCATTAATTAACAGAGTTATCCCTCTACCTTTTCCAAACTTTCTGTCCTTCCTAAATGTCACCCTTCAATATTCAGGTCCCATTCTATGCCATCCTGTAGCCATGTCTTTGTAATGGCTATCAAATTGTACATTCTTATTGCTATTTATGCTATCAGTTCATCTGTTTTGTTTCAAAAGCTATGTGCATTTAGATACAGAGCCTTTAGTTTTGTCCTTTTATTATTTTTTTAGTATCTAGCCCTATCTGCTGATTTACTCTTAGATTTGTACCCTCTGTCCTTTCCTGTCACAGTCTGTTTATCATTTCCAATATTAATACCTGTCTATCTTGCCTTGCCTCTACTCTTTGGTTTACCACATCTTCCCAAAGTTGATCCCTTGTCCCCACTATTCAGTTTAAAATCCTCCTGTATTTCCCTCATTAGTCAGCTTGCAAGGACACCAGCCCCAGCGCGGTTCAGGTATAGACTGTCCCAATGGTACAGATCCCACATTCCCCAAAACTGGTGCCAGTGCCCCACAAACCAGAACCCACTTCTCCCACACCAGTCTTTGAGCCACGCAATTATTTCTCTAATTTTATTTGTCCTATGCCAATTTGCACATGACTCAGGTAATAATCCAGGAACCTTTGAGGTTCTGCTTCTTAATTTGATGCCTAGCTCATCATACTGACTATTCAGAGCCTCCTTGCTCATCCTGACTCTGGCATTGGTACCTACATGGACCACGACCACTGGATCCTCCCCCTCCCACTGCAAGTTCCTCCCCAGCCCTGAGCAGATGTGCCAAACCCTGGCACCGGGCAGGCAATAAAGCCGTCTGGACTCTTGCTCTTTGCTATAGAGAACAATTCCCCTTACTATACTGCCCCCTACTATCACATTCCTTTTTGCTCCCCCCAATTGGATGGCTTCCATGCCATGTTCCGTTTGCTCCTCCACCCTGCAACCCCCGCTCTCATCCAAACAAGCTGAGAGAACCTCAAACCTATTGGACAATTACAGAGGCTCACACTCCTGTATTCCTGGGTCCCCTTACCTGCCTCACTTGCAGTCACACCCTCCTGTCCCTGGCCACTGAATGAATCAGAAGATCCTATCCTAAGTGGTGTGACTGCTCCTGGTATAAAACATCCAGGTAACTTTCCCCCTCCCTGATGTGTCGCAGAGTCGGCAGCTCAGCCTCCAGCGCAATGACTCAGAGCCGAAGCTCCTCAAGCCGCAAACGCTTACTGCAGATGTTTTTTGTTCTGGATCACAATGTTATCCAGGAGCTCCCATATGCTGCAGTCTTGACACATCATCTGTCCTGCCATCCTTAATGTATTTTAAATAATTACTTAATTATATTAATCACTTAATTAATGTTGCTTTCTCATATATTTTATCAACTTTACCACCAAATTATGTACTATTTTAAACTTTAGGGATAGAATAGAATTTACCAACTTACCAGATACTCACCAAGCAGCCAGCTCCTTTCCATGTAGTGGAGCAAGAACCAATTTCAATGGGTGAGAAAGATAGAAAGAGGAAACAAACTCCTTCTTGCCCCTAACTCCCCTCTCACCAAACTCCAAGGGCAGAATTTTGATGGGTGGGCGGGCAGCCGATCACCGCCGCTGAAACGGGCCCTGCCGCCATTTTAAGTGGGTGGGCCAATTAATGCCCGCCCAGCGGGCTGCCTGACGGGGAGCACTATACGCTTCCTGTGCGGGCGGTGGGGGGGGGCGGGGAGGGGGGGGGATTTCCCCAACTGTCAGAATGCGCTCTTTCACGCACACATCTCCCTGAGACTAAGTGCTGTCTCAGGGAGAGCACTGAAAGTTTTTGAAAGTTTATAAAGAGAAAAATTTAAAAATTATTAATGTCACATGAGATGGGACATGTTCATAAATATCACAGAAACTTTATTAAATTTTTTTTAAAAGTGACATGAAACCTCATCCCGCCGGTGGATGAGGTTTCATGTTTTTTCAGAAGCCCACTGGGGCTCCTGGTCTGTCCACCAGCCTTAAGGTTGGACGGGCAGGGCCTTTAATTGATTTAACTACCCTGTCAATGGCCTCAATTGGCCTTTGACAGATCAGTGGGTGGACAGCTGATTTCGCTGTCCCCCCGCCTTCCTGAATATTTAAATGGTGCGGGATGATGTTGGGGGTTCTCCCCAACATCATCCCGCGTCATTTTCACGTCAGCGAGCAGGCCCCGCCCCAGCTCACCGAGGGAAAATTTCTGCCCCAAGTCTTCACTCAGTTAGTCAGCTGCACTCTCATTTACCAAGGATGCACTAAAGAACCCTGAATTTATAGTAAACTGAACCAGATTCAACCAGTTAGCTGATTAACTACCCAGTGAGTTTACCCTGTCTAAACTGTAAGAAAGAAAGAAAGAACTTAGCCTGCCTACACAGTACTTTCCAGTTACTGCTAATTACAGAACAAAAACAGAAATACCTGGAAAAACTCAGCAGGTCTGGCAGCATCGGTGGAGAAGAGCACAGTTGACGTTTCGAGTCCTCATGACTCTTCAGACTAGATTAGATTTTAAAAGCAAAATTTAAGAACAAAATTAACACTTAAACTCCCCTCTCACCAAACTCCAAGGGCAGTAAGTTCTGTTTGGTGAATAGGGGGTGGGGCCCGCTTGCCGATGCGTAAAATAATGTGGGGCGATATCGGGCATGTGTCCCAACTTCACCTCGCATCGTTTAGATTTTCAGTTTGGCGGGCGCGCAGCCGATTCGGCTGTGTGCCTGCCAAACTGTCAAAGGCCTATTAAGGCCATTAATAGAGTAATTAACATGATTAATGGACCTGCCCGTCCAGCCTTAAGGTTGGTGGGCAGGTGGGAACCCAGATGGGCTTCAGAAAAAACATGAAACCTCATCGACGGACGGAATAAGATTTCATGAGGGTATTAAAAGTTTTTATAAAACGTTTAAATAAAATAAATTGACATGTGCCAGTTCATGTGACAGTGGCACGAGTGGACATGTCAGTAATTTATTTCCCCTTCTTTACTGAAATTTTCAAACCAGAGCCAATCTCCCTGAGGTAGCACTTTGCCTCAGGGACATTGGCGTGCTCTTTCACACACAAGCGCGAAAGTGTGCACTCCTGGCTCAGTGCTTCCTGATGGATGTCACGCTGGGTGGGCCTTAATTAGCCCACCCACATAAAATGGCGGCATGCCACTGACTGGGGGCGCTGATCGGGAACCCGCGTGCTTGCATCCGCTCCTACACACCCCCCTGCCCCTGACGGGGGGAAAATTTTGCTCTATGTCTTCACTTAGTTAATCAGCTGCACTCCATTTTTTTAGGTCCAAAGTGGATGACTTCACACTTGCCTATATTGAAATCCATTTGCCAAAGTTTCATCCATTCAACTAACTTATTAATATCAATTCGCACTTTCATGCTTCTAACTATATTGCTTGCAATGTTGCCTATCTTTAACTCATTGGCAATATGTGACTTCCCATTCCATCATCTATGTTGATGAATACCGCAAATTGTTGATGCAAAGGGTTAACATCAGAAGCACGTGATTCTGATGTAGCACCACATTATTGAGTAAGAGAGATCTGGAAGGAGGAGACGTTCCAACCTCATGCAGAACTCCTAATATGTATATAGTAGCTATAAAATAAAGAGTAATGGTTTTTTTAAAAAATTACAGTTTCGAACAGATTACTTTGGAGAATAGACAAGCCCCAAGGAACTCCACCTAGACCCAAACACATGACAAAACATGATGGCAGCGGACAGTGAGTAAAAGACACAAAAAAAGTTCTAAGAAGCAGCTACAGACCAGGCAAGTAAAGAGATCCTTGAAAGAAGTTTGAAAGGAATAGATTCAAAACACCAAACATTCGGAGCATCATGGTTGCTGTAGATGCGAGCTTAGGCACAGACCCAGAGTCTGGACAACAGTGCGCACAGACCAGAATCAACAATCAACAGTAGTGAAGCAGGAACAATTCCAGGGCTTGGTATCAGCTTGGAATCCACACTACCCACACCACCCACAGAGCTATTCCGAGCGCTAAAGGCTCGCAACAAGCTCAGAACTGTGACAACTGGAAAAAGAGATTTTCCAAATATAGAGCCGCTTCTGGTTTACACAAAAAAGAACAAAAGGATCCAGTCAGTACATTACTCTATGCAGTTGGAGCTATTGCTGATGACATAATGTTGAGGCAGGGAGTCAATTAAATTTCAACTTCTTACAAAGAAGTCTAGCAAGCATTTGATTCATATTTCAGCATTCACAAAAATTTAATCATAAAACAGGTAAAATTTAACAAGTGAAAACAAAGACCAGGCAAGAGCATGGATCAATGATCTATGCAGACTGGCAGAAAATTATGACAACGGAATATTGAAGGAAGAATTGATTTGTGATCAAATAGTAGTTGGGGTCTTAGATGAAGCTCTATCAGATCTCTTGCAAACGAGAAGATTTAAATCTAATTAAGGCAGTACAAATCGTGAGGCAAACTGAGCTTGGAAAGCCAAATTGGAGTTTTGTTTGAGGGGGAAGTGAGGTGTCATGGAAACAGATAAGTGAGGTCATTCAGTATGTAGGCCAAAACAGGGAAAGTGCACCAAAGCAGAAGCCCATGAAAATGGGTAAACACATGCCAAACGCCATCTTGAAATGCCCTTGGTGCAGTGGGAAAAACTTGCACAAATAGAAAGAATGCCAAGCAAGGGGAGCAGTGTGCCACAACTGTTTTAAAACCCTCTGCCAATCCAAAACACATGTTACAAAATAAAGGAACAAATATTAAAGTCAAACCACATACACAAAGTAGGAGAATGGCGGAGAAAAGAAATAACTTTCCTAAGGGAAGTAGATGAATTAGAAAATAAATACTCGAGCATTAAACCTGAAGTGAATGGACACCCCATAGAGTTTAAATTAGACACAGGAGCAGGAGTTTCTGTTTTATCCAACAATGTAAAATGACTTAAGCACATTACACTACAGCCCTCATCCATCAAGTTAGACAGTCCAGATGGGTACTACACAGAAATTCATAGACAAACACATGGCAAAATTGAAGTATAAAGATAGAGAAATCCTTGAACCTATGTATGTCATCCAAAATCAAGAATCTTCATTACTAAGCAAGAAGGCATGCTTAAAATTGAAGCTAATCTATAAAGTTGATGAGGTTGCTGATACGCATTACAGCAATGCATTCAAGGATGAATTTGCTAGATTATTTACAAGCTTTAGAAGATGGAATACCATGTTACTCTAAGAGCCAATTTTTTTTATTCATTCACGGGATGCGGGCTTCGCTGGCTGGGCCAACATTTATTTCCCATCTCCAATTACCCTTGAGAAGGTGGTGGTGAGCTGCCTTCTTGAACGCTGCAGTCTGTGTGGTGTAGGTACACCCACAGTGCTGTTAGGGAGTTCCAGGATTTTGACCCAATGACAGTGAAGCTAAACCAATTTTCCTCTTTATACCAGGGACAGTCCCTCACCCACACTGGGACAAAGTCAAAGTGAAATTGAGAACATGCTACAGTAAGGGATTATTGCACTAGTAACCATGCCAACAATATGGTGATCAGGAATGGTCATGATCCCAAAGCCAAGCAACTCAATAAGAAACTACATGGATTTAACTGAACTAAAACAGATCAGTGGAGCATGAGATCCACCCGATGGGCTCAGTGTGAGAGTCTTGCCAAACTAGGCAAAGGTACCCTATTCACCAAATTGGGTGCAAGCAGTGGATTTTGGCAGTTGCCTCTGGACAAAGAATCCAGATTGCTGACCACTTTTATAACACCATTTGGTCATTATTGCTTTAATAGATTACCATTTGGAATAGCATCCACTCTAGAAATTTTCCAGAGAACAATGTCTCACACTCTAGGAGGTTTGGGAGAAGTAATATGCCATATGGACAACATACTTATACATGGTTCCACAATAGAAAAGCATGACTGTAGAGTTAGAGCAGTCCTGAAAGTCTTACAGAATGCAGGCCTAACATTGAATGAAAAAAGTATGTTTGCAAAACCTATGAAAAAGTTTCTAGGTCATATTGTACAAGCCCTTGGAATAACAATCAACCCACAAAAAACAAAGGTGACCAGAGAGCTTCCACAACCCAGGAATGCTACTGGGCTTCAGAGGTTCCTCAAGATGGTTAACCAAGTAGGAAAGTTCCTACCAAATTCAGCAGATATCAATGAGCCTTTGAGACAGTTATTGCAGTCTACTAACAGTAGCGCTCGAATGCTGGAAGCAAAATGCTTTTGAGAAAATCGTTATGACCCAGTACAATCGACAACAACTGACCGTATTAACAGCAGATGCTAGGTGCAGCGTTATTTCAAGTACAGAGAAAGGGTAAACATAGACCAGTTTACCATGTCTCAACATCACTCACAGGCACAAAAAAAAGATACACTACAATTGAGAAAGAAGCATTGGCAACAACATGGACGTGTGAGAAATTCTCAGACAATGCGTTGGGATTTCGGTTCAAAATTGAAACAGACCATAAGCCACTAGTCACTATTCTGAACATGAAAAAGATTGCAGAGATAACGCCTAGCATCCAATGGTTCAGATTAAGATTGAGGAAATATAACTCCATAACAGAGTATGTTCAAAGAAAGTACCAAATGACAGCAGATATGTTTTGAGGATACCAGTTGAACATTGAGGGTACCAATCTAAAGGATTTGCATTTCACCGAGGAGATGGAAGCATATACATTTCTCATTACTCAACACATACCAGCTACTGCAAATAAGTTGCAGGAGAAAAAGAAATCACAGCAGCAAGACAACAAATGTGTCCTGGTAAGAAAGTATTGTCTGGAAGGATGGCAAGACTATATTCCGAACAATTCAGTACTTTGAACAGAGAAAGCAGCTCACAATCATTGACGATGTAATGACAGAATAGTCATTCTAAGTATTGGTATTGAAATTCTTCAAAGACAAGGTCATGTAAGGATAACAAAATGTTGAGCAAGAGCCCAGCAATCAGTCTGGTGTCCAGGCATTACTTGCTCTATAGGTGAAATGATTTCCGATTGTCTTACATATGCATTGAACAACTAAGAGCAAATAGAACCATTATCACGTTCTATTTTTCCATCAATGCCGTGGGAGCACCTGGGTATAGATTTATTTGATTTTAAAGGCAAGATAATCATTATTATCATCGATTACTATTCAAAGTGGATTGAAGTGAACAGATTGGACAGCATCACGGGGAAACAATCATTCAACACATAGTAAACTGGATATTATGGTGTCAGACAATGGCCTGCAATTTGGCAATTAATTATTCCAAACTTTTGAGAAGGAATATGGGTTCATTCACATAACCAGCTCACCTCATTACCCTCAGTCTAATGGAGAAGCTGAGAGAGGCGTGCAAACCATCAAAGACTTGATGTAGGAGAATGAAGATCTTAATTTAGTTCCTCTGAGTTACAGAACCTCACTGTTACAAAATGGGTTCTCACCATCAGAGTTGTGAATGGGAAAGAGATTGAGAACACAACTTCCAGCTCTGCAACTGAAACTAAAACCTAATATTACCTCGAACAACCATGAGAGGGTAAAAAAGTGCAAGGAAGAACAGAGACACTAGTAACTTTAACTTCAGGCACAGAGTGTGAGACTTATCAGTGCTACAGTCCAGGGAGAGAGAATGGGTACAAAACCAACAGGAAGAAGGCACTGTAATAGAAAGAGCTCCACAACCGAAATCTTATAGGATTGAGACGGACCAGGGAAATATAAGGAGAAACCACAGCACCTTAACATTCTTGGAAAGAAAGCCAGGAGAAACTTGGGCTTACTATTCAGATCCTGGTTGAGATAAGGAACAAGAAACAAGACAAAACGCTACAGCCACTCAGGAAATGGAGCTCACACTGACAGAAGGGACGTTGCAGAATGTCCTCAACCTCAGAAAAAGATGAGAACAAGATCAGGGAGATTAGCCGAGGCACATCAGAGACTAACCCTGTGAAGTCTGAGATTTTGGGGGAGAAGTAGGAGGATGTAACTATGATAGGGATAAAGACTTGGGCTCCTGTAGAACACCAGTAGCCATATGCTGTCAATTAGATTATCTGTCCATTATCCCTACTCTCTGCCTCCTGCCACTAACTCAATCTCTTAACCAGTTCAATAATTTGCCTTCGATTCCATGAGCTTCAACTTTAGCTAACAGTTTCTTATGAGGGACTTTACCAAAAGCCTTCTGGAAGTCTGGATAAATAACATCCATAGACATTCCCCTGTCCACTACTTTAGGCACCGCTTCAAAATATTCTGTCAGGTTCCTCAGGCTGACCTAACCTTACAAATCCACAACAAAAACAGAATTACCTGGAAAAACTCAGCAGGTCTGGCAGCATCGGCGGAGAAGAAAAGAGTTGACGTTTCGAGTCCTCATGACCCTTCGACAGAACTTGAGTTCGAGTCCAAGAAAGAGTTGAAATATAAGCTGGTTTAAGGTGTGTGTGTGGGGGGCGGAGAGAGAGAGAGAGAGGTGCGGGGGGGCGGTGTAGTTGTATGGACAAACAAGCAGTGATAGAAGCAGATCATCAAAAGATGTCAACAACAATAGTACAATAGAACACATAGGTGTTAAAGTTAAAGTTGGTGATATTATCTAAACGAATGTGCTAGTTAAGAATGGATGGTAGGGCACTCAAAGTATAGCTCTAGTGGGGGTGTTTTTTATTTTTTTTTATATAATGGAAATAGGTGGGAAAAGGAAAATCTTTATAATTTATTGGAAAAAAAAGGAAGGGGGAAACAGAAAGGGGGTGGGGATGGGGGAGGGAGCTCACGACCTAAAGTTGTTGAATTCAATATTCAGTCCGGAAGGCTGTAAAGTGCCTAGTCGGAAGATGAGGTGTAGTTCCTCCAGTTTGCGTTGGGCTTCACTGGAACAATGCAGCAAGCCAAGGACAGACATGTGGGCAAGAGAGCAGGGTGGAGTGTTAAAATGGCAAGCGACAGGGAGGTCTGGGTCATTCTTGCGGACAGACCGCAGGTGTTCTGCAAAGCGGTTGCCCAGTTTACGTTTGGTCTCTCCAATGTAGAGGAGACCACATTGGGAGCAACGAATGCAGTAGACTAAGTTGGGGGAAATGCAAGTGAAATGCTGCTTCACTTGAAAGGAGTGTTTGGGCCCTTGGATGGTGAGGAGAGAGGAAGTGAAGGGGCAGCTGTTACATCTTTTGCGTGGGCATGGGATGGTGCCATAGGAAGGGGTTGAGGAGTAGGGGGTGATGGAGGAGTGGACCAGGGTGTCCCGGAGGGAGCGATCCCTACGGAATGCCGATAAGGGGGGTGAAGGGAAGATGTGTTTGGTGGTGGCATCATGCTGGAGTTGGCGGAAATGGCGGAGGATGATCCTTTGAATGCGGAGGCTGGTGGGGTGATAAGTGAGGACAAGGGGGACCCTATCATGTTTCTGGGAGGGAGGAGAAGGCGTGAGGGCGGATGCGCGGGAGATGGGCCGGACACGGTTGAGGGCCCTGTCAACGACCGTGGGTGGAAAACCTCGGTTAAGGAAGAAGGAGGACGTGTCAGAGGAACTGTTTTTGAAGGTAGCATCATCGGAACAGATGCGACGGAGGCAAAGGAACTGAGAGAATGGGATGGAGTCCTTACAGGAAGCGAGGTGTGAGGAGCTGTAGTCGAGATAGCTGTGGGAGTCGGTGGGTTTGTAATGGATATTGGTGGACAGTCTATCACCAGAGATTGAGACAGAGAGGTCAAGGAAGGGAAGGGAAGTGTCAGAGATGGACCACGTGAAAATGATGGAGGGGTGGAGATTGGAAGCAAAATTAATAAATTTTTCCAAGTCCCGACGAGAGCATGAAGCGGCACCGAAGTAATCATCGATGTACCGGAGAAAGAGTTGTGGAAGGGGGCCGGAGTAGGACTGCAACAAGGAATGTTCCACATACCCCATAAAGAGACAGGCATAGCTGGGGCCACAGCTTCCAACCTGATAGTCGCCCAACCTCGGACAGCCCGCTTCTATCTCCTACCCAAAATCCACAAACAGAACTGTCCCAGTAGACCGATCGTGTCAGCCTGTTCCTGCCCCATGGAACTCATTTCTCGTTATCTTGACTCCCTCCTCTCTCCCCTTGTCCAGTCCCTTCCCACCTACATCCGTGATTCCTCTGACACCTTACGTCACATCAACAATTTCCAGTTCCCTGGCCCCAACCGCTTCCTCTTCACCATGGACGTCCAATCCCTCTACACCTCCATCTCCCACCAGGATGGTCTGAGGGCTCTTAGCTTCTTCCTCGAACAGAGGCCCGAACAATCCCCATCCATCACTACTCTCCTCTGTCTGGCTGAACTTGTTCTCACGCTGAACAATTTCTCCTTCAACTCCTCTCACTTCCTCCAAATAAAAGGTGTGGCTATGGGTACCCACATAGGCCCCAGTTATGCCTGTCTCTTTATGGGGTATGTGGAACATTCCTTGTTGCAGTCCTACTCCGGCCCCCTTCCACAACTCTTTCTCCGGTACATCGATGATTACTTCGGTGCCGCTTCATGCTCTCGTCGGGACTTGGAAAAATTTATTAATTTTGCTTCCAATCTCCACCCCTCCATCATTTTCACGTGGTCCATCTCTGACACTTCCCTTCCCTTCCTTGACCTCTCTGTCTCAATCTCTGGTGATAGACTGTCCACCAATATCCATTACAAACCCACCGACTCCCACAGCTATCTCGACTACAGCTCCTCACACCCCGCTTCCTGTAAGGACTCCATCCCATTCTCTCAGTTCCTTCGCCTCCGTCGCATCTGTTCCGATGATGCTACCTTCAAAAACGGTTCCTCTGACATGTCCTCCTTCTTCCTTAACCGAGGTTTTCCACCGACGGTCGTTGACAGGGCCCTCAACCGTGTCCGGCCCATCTCCCGCGCATCCGCCCTCACGCCTTCTCCTCCCTCCCAGAAACATGATAGGGTCCCCCTTGTCCTCATTTATCACCCCACCAGCCTCCGCATTCAAAGGATCATCCTCCGCCATTTCCGCCAGCTCCAGCATGATGCCACCACCAAACACATCTTCCCTTCACCCCACCTAACGGCATTCCGTAGGGATCGCTCCCTCCGGGACACCCTGGTCCACTCCTCCATCACCCCCTACTCCTCAACCCCCTCCTATGGCACCATCCCGTGCCCACGCAAAAGATGCAACTCCTGCCCCTTCACTTCCTCTCTCCTCACCGTCCAAGGACCCAAACACTCCTTTCAAGTGAAGCAGCATTTCACTTGCATTTCCCCCAACTTAGTCTACTGCATTCGTTGCTCCCAATGTGGTCTCCTCTACATTGGAGAGACCAAACGTAAACTGGGCGACCGCTTTGCAGAACACCTGCGGTCTGTCCGCAAGAATGACCCAAACCTCCCTGTCGCTTGCCATTTTAACACTCCACCCTGCTCTCTTGCCCCCGTGTCTGTCCTTGGCTTGCTGCATTGTTCCAGTGAAGCCCAACGCAAACTGGAGGAACAACACCTCATCTTCCGACTAGGCACTTTACAGCCTTCCGGACTGAATATTGAATTCAACAACTTTAGGTCGTGAGCTCCCTCCTCCATCCCCACCCCCTTTCTGTTTCCCCCTTCCTTTTTTTTCCAATAAATTATAAAGATTTTCCTTTTCCCACCTATTTCCATTATATAAAAAAAAATAAAAAACACCCCCACTAGAGCTATACTTTGAGTGCCCTACCATCCATTCTTAATTAGCACATTCGTTTAGATAATATCACCAACTTTAACTTTAACACCTATGTGTTCTTTTGTACCATTGTCGCTGACATCTTTTGATGATCTGCTTCTATCACTGCTTGTTTGTCCCTACAACCACACCCCCCTGCACCTCTCTCTCTCTCTCTTTCTCCGCCCCCCACACACACACCTTAAACCAGCTTATATTTCAACTCTTTCTTGGACTCGAACTCAAGTTCTGTCGAAGGGTCATGAGGACTCGAAACGTCAACTCTTTTCTTCTCCGCCGATGCTGCCAGACCTGCTGAGTTTTTCCAGGTAATTTTGTTTTTGTTTTGGATTTCCAGCATCCACAGTTTTTTTTGTTTTTATCTCTTACAAATCCACACTGGCTCACTCTAATCAGCTGAAAAATTCCAATGTGTTCATCTACTCCATCCTTCATTATCAACTTCTTCCTATTTAGATCAACACAATTAGCTGGAAAAAATGTCTTGGCAAATGTTGTCCCAGAGAGAAACACAAAGAGTTGGGAGGGGTTAATCCCACCTCACTTCACCTTTCCTCAGGTGCCAGATTCATCTAAATTCACTTCATCTTTGCAAGACAAACTAGTATACAATGCATTTCAAAGTCAGCCACCAGAGGGAGAACCTCCACCTTTAAACCCCTTGTCTGCAGAGAAACAGGCCATGAAGCTGGTGGGCAATCACTCAGACTTTCCTGCAGGAACTGGCAGGATTGGCAGTTTGGGCCAGGTTAGTGGTTAAGCACCAGCAATGGAGCCTTGCTATTCCTGCAATGCATTATCTCAAGAGCAATTAGGGATGGACAATAAATGTTGGCCTAGCCATGAAAGCCCACATCCCGTAAATGAATTTTTAAAAAGCACACAAACTGAACCATCTAATCTGTCTCCTCAATCTTTTCAGGATGGTGCTCAGCCATTCTTAGTTATTACCCCACCCCCCACCCTCCTGCAAATCCAACGCCACAGGAAGAGAAAGATAAGGATGAGGAGTATCAGAACTAGGACACTTTCCCAGGGCAGATGCATGATCTTACCTTGCTCTGCCCCAATCCCCATCTGTGACACATGTTTCCTCATCCCAAGGCACCAGCTCAGAGACTTACACCCAAGGAGAAATTAGGTAGTGAGGAATTGGTACCGGGTGATTCACACAGCACAAAGGAGTCAATGGAATGAGGAGTGGCTGACAATGTGCCGCCTTTGCAGCAGAGTCCTCAAAGAACACTGCCAATGTCTTCACCTAAACAGGATATCTGAGGAAGATCATGACACTGAAGAATATTTCGCAGGAAACACTGCAAATGATAGGTGTGACTCTCAAGTCTGCGGCTCTCCATTGCAACATCACAGAAGCTGTCTTTTCCTTGTAAGCATCTTTCATAGTCTTCTATTTGGAAGATAATCAGGGAAGCTTCTCGTGTCTTGGTCATTATTTATTCCTCAATCCACATCACTTAAAAAGTTGATAACCTGGTCACGAATCTTATTAATCTTTGTGGGAGTTTGTTTTTGCAAATTGGCTGCAGGTGTCTCCTTCATTGCAATAGTGATTTCACTTCACAAATATTGTAAAACAATTTGGGACATCCTTAAGCCATTAAAGACGCCATAAAAATGCAAGTTTATTGTTTCTTTTCTTTTACCCTTTGGAGAAGGCAACTGCTTCACTGGAACATGTAACAGGTCACTGATTTGTCAGAGACCAGTTGGTGTCTCCATCTCCACAGACAGTTGTGGAGGCACAAGGGGGCAGCATGGAGCAAGACCATATCAAAGCTAAAACAGAATTACCTGGAAAAACTCAGCAGGTCTGGCAGCATCGGCGGAGAAGAAAAGAGTTGACGTTTCGAGTCCTCATGACCCTTCGACAGAACTTGATTTCGAGTCCAAGAAAGAGTTGAAATATAAGCTGGTTTAAGGTGTGTGTGTGGGGGAGCGGAGAGATAGAGAGAGAGAGAGGTGCTTGTGTAGACAAACAAGCAGTGATAGAAGCAGATCATCAAAAGATGTCAGCGACAATGGTACAAAAGAACACATAGGTGTTAAAGTTAAAGTTGGTGATATTATCTAAATGAATGTGCTAATTAAGAATGGATGGTAGGGCACTCAAGGTACAGCTCTAGTGGGGGTGGGGGGAGCATAAAAGATTTTAAAATATTTAAAAATAATGGAAATAGGTGGGAAAAGAAAAATCTATAAAATTTACAGGGAAAAAGAAAGGAAAAAGGGGGAAACAGAAAGGGGGTGGGGATGGGGGAGGGAGCTCACGACCTAAAGTTATTGAATTCAATATTCAGTCCGGAAGGCTGTAAGGTGCCTAGTCGGAAGATGAGATGTTGTTCCTCCAGTTTGCGTCGGGCTTCACTGGAACAATGCAGTAAGCCAAGGACAGACATGTGGGCAAGAGAGCAGGGTGGAGTGTTAAAATGGCAAGCGACAGGGAGGTTTGGGTCATTCTTGCGGACAGACTGCAGGTGTTCTGCAAAGCGGTCGCCCAGTTTACGTTTGGTCTCTCCAATGTAGAGGAGACCACATTGGGAGCAACGAATGCAGTAGACTAAGTTGGGGGAAATGCAAGTGAAATGCTGCTTCACTTGAAAGGAGTGTTTGGGCCCTTGGACGGTGAGGAGAGAGGAAGTGAAGGGGCAGCTGTGACATCTTTTGCGTGGGCATGGGGTGGTGCCATAGGAGGGGGTTGAGGAGTAGGGGGTGATGGAGGAGTGGACCAGGGTGTCCCGGAGGGAGCGATCCCTACGGAATGCCGATAAGGGGGGTGAAGGGAAGATGTGTTTGGTGGTGGCATCATGCTGGAGTTGGCGGAAGATGATCCTTTGAATGCGGAGGCTGGTGGGGTGATAAGTGAGGACAAGGGGGACCCTATCATGTTTCTGGGAGGGAGGAGAAGACGTGAGGGCGGATGCGCGGGAGATGGGCCGGACACGGTTGAGGGCCCTGTCAACGACCGCGGGTGGAAAACCTCGGTTAAGGAAGAAGGAGGACATGTCAGAGGAACCGTTTTTGAAGGTAGCATCATTGGAACAGATGCGACGAAGGCGAAGGAACTGGGAGAATGGGATGGAGTCCTTACAGGAAGCGGGGTGTGAGGAGCTGTAGTCGAGGTAGCTGTGGGAGTCGGTGGGTTTGTAATGGATATTGGTGGAAGTCTATCACCAGAGATTGAGACAGAGAGGTCAAGGAAGGGAAGGGAAGTGTCAGAGATGGACCACGTGAAAATGATGGAGGGGTGGAGATTGGAAGCAAAATTAATAAATTTTTCCAAGTCCCGACGAGAGCATGAAGCGGCACCGAAGTAATCATCGATGTACCGGAGAAAAAGTTGTGGGAGGGAGCTGGAGTAGGACTGCAACAAGGAATGTTCCACATACCCCATAAAGAGACAGGCATAGCTGGGGCCCATGCGGGTACCCACTGCCACACCTTTTATTTGGAGGAAGTGAGAGGAGTTGAAGGAGAAATTGTTCAACGTGAGAACAAGTTCAGCCAGACGGAGGAGAGTAGTGGTGGATGGGGATTGTTCGGGCCTCTGTTCGAGGAAGAAGCTCAGGGCCCTCAGACCATCCTGGTGGGGGATGGAGGTGTAGAGGGATTGGACGTCCATGGTGAAGAGGAAGCGGTTGGAGCCAGGGAACTGGAAATTGTTGATGTGACGTAAGGTGTCAGAGGAATCACGGATGTAGGTGGGAAGGGACTGGACAAGGGGAGAGAGAAGGGAGTCAAGATAACAAGAAATGAGTTCTGTGGGGCAGGAGCAAGCTGAGACGATCGGTCTACCGGGGCAGTTCTGTTTGTGGATTTTGGGTAGGAGATAGAAGCGGGTCGTCCGAGGTTGGGCGACTATCAGGTTGGAAGCTGTGGGAGGGAGATCCCCAGAGGAGATGAGGTCAGTGACAGTCCTGGAAACAATGGCTTGACGTTCAGTGCTGGGGTCATGGTCCAGGGAGAGGTAGGAGGAAGTGTCTGCGAGTTGACGCTCAGCCTCCGCGAGGTAGAGGTCAGTGCGCCAGACAACAACAGCACCACCCTTGTCAGCGGGTTTGATGACAATGTCAGGGTTGGACCTGAGAGAATGGAGTGCAGTAAGTTCAGAGAGAGACAGGTTAGAATGGGTGAGAGGAGCAGAGAAATTGAGACGACTAATGTCGCGCCGACAGTTCTCAATGAAAAGATCAAGAGAAGGTAAGAATCCAGAGGGAGGGGTCCAGGTGGAGGGAGAATATTGGAGATGGGTAAAAGGATCCGTTGAACTGGGAGAGGACTCCTGCCCAAAGAAGTGAGCCCGGAGACGAAGACGGCGAAAGAAGAGTTCAGTATCATGCCGAGCCCGAAATTCATTGAGGTGAGGGCGTAAAGGTATGAAACTAAGTCCTTTGCTGAGCACTGAACGTTCAGCATCGGAGAGGGGAAGGTCAGGGGGTATAGTGAATACACGGCTGGGGCTGGGATTGGAAGATGGGGTGGGGACGGAGGGACAGGCTGGGGTGGAGGGTCCTAGATGGGTGTTGGTGTCGATGAGTTGTTGGAGCTTGCGTTCCTTAGCAGTTGAGAGAAAGAGAAAAAGTTTCTTGTTGAGGCGTCGGATGAGCCGAAGGATAAAATGAGACTGGGGGCACGCGCAGCTTTGAAAAAGGGTACGGCGGTGCTGCTGGAGGGAGAGGTCGAGTGTGTTCATATGGCGGCGCATGCTGTTGAATATTACCAACAATCCCCACCTGTAAACACAAGCAGGTTCAGAAACACTCTCCCTTTCCCTTTCCACATTTAATCTTTCCACCTTATCGCACACATTCCCTTTTGTTCTTTCCTCCCCCCCGCCGCCCCTGCATAATGCCCCCCTCCCCTTTCCCTGCCTCTCTGCTTGCTTAAAACCTGTCTTACTCCAATCCTCCGTTCTGATGAAAGGTCATCAATCTGAAACATTAACTGTTTCTCTCTGCTCAGATGCTGCCTGATCTGCTGAGTAATTTCAGCATTTTTAGTTTTTATTTCAGGCTTCCAGCGTGACCGGACAGGTTTCTACTTGAAACAGAAATTTTATTACAGAGAGCTTTTCAGAAGGTACACGTTTGAACCAGGTCCTTGACTAGAAAAGCCACGCCACCACACCACCCCAACCCCCGCCCCCCACCAGATTAACCACACTTAGGGCTCATTGGTTGGCATCTCCAAGAACATGACCCCTGATAGGCAGTAGGAAAGGCAATACCTTCAATTATTACATTTCTTCCCCTTTTAGTTTTTTACAGTTCCTATTTGCAGAGAACATTTGAATAACCCATAATTTATAAATATATATACATATATATACAAGTCAGGTGATTATAGATTAAGTCTCTGAGGTGTTTTCTTTATTCACTTAGAGTGGCGTAGCTCTACCAATTGAGGTTCTTCCACTGGATCAATATGATCAGGAACTGCAGTATTGGGTACATCATTAGAAAGTGGCAGTTCAGGGTTAGATAACTCTACAGAGATATTGGGTATATCTCATCTAGGTCACCTCAAGATTAATGGTTTGACGTTAATCACAGACAGAATAGCTGGTTGTTGAAATGTCTCTCTCTATTCCTAAGATGACCCATATGTTTTCGCACAACTTGGTCTTCAACTTCCACCTGTTTCAGAGACATTTGTACCAGGAACCCAATCAGGTCCACCTCCAAAATTCCACACGAGAGGTGTATCTCCTGCAGTAAATCTTCAAGCTTACCTATGAATATTGTGATTCAATTTTTGATTACTCTGATTTTTCTCTACCTTTCCCTCTAAGTTTGGAAACAGCAGACTTAACCTTGTAAGTAGGCAGTGTTCCATTAATAATTCATACGGCATTGAACGCATAGTTGAATGAGGACTCGTATTATAATTGAGAAGAAAACGGGAAGTCGAGTTTCTAGAGTACCTTCGGATAACCTCTTCATTCCTGATTTGAAAGTTTGCACCGCTCTTTCAGCCAACCCATTTGATGAGGGATGATATGGTGCTGTTTTAATATGTCTGATTCCATTTTAGCTCATGAATCTCTGAAACTCTGTACTGGTAAAGACTGTACTGTTATCCGAAACAATGACTTACGGTAGGCCATGTAGATGCAAACATTGGCGCAGCTTTTCAGTAGTTGAGCTCGGTGTCGGTGATCTGGCTTCATACACATCCATCCATTTAGGATGTGCGTCTACGATCAATAAAAACATTGGACCTAAGAATGGTCCTACATAATCAACATGTAGTCTAGCCCAGGGTCAACCAGACCACTCCCACGGATGCAGTGGAGCTGAAACAGGAAACTTCTGTTGTTGCTGATAGTGGAGACAGTGCTTGACCATGCTTTCAATGTTGCTGTCTATGCCTGGCCACCAGACATAGCTCACGCAAACATTTTCATTTTCAATATGCCTGGATCCACACTGTGAAGTTCTGTCAAGAGTGGATCTTTTCCTTGCAAAGGGACGATGACTCTTGATCCCCATAACAAGATTCCATCTTGACAACTTAACTTTGTTTTATGGGTATGTAATGGCCTTATCTTTTCAGACATTGGTGAATTCAGCCACCCTTACAATACAAGATCTCGGACTTACAGCAAAATTGAATCTCTGTTCATCCAATTTCTAACTTGCTTCGCGCTCACAGGCGAAGAGTCCAAGAAATTCAGTACAAGCACATCTTCCTGTGGCACTGGAGCATGTACAACGCTATCTGGTAATGGGAGACGACAGTGCATCCACATTTGCAATATGCAAGCCAGGATGATGCATAAAGGTATACTCATATGCAGATAATATTAAAGCCCAACATTGAATTCTTGTTGATGCTATTGGCAGAATAGCTTTATCCTCACTGAATAAACCCATTAATGGTTTATGCTCTGACACAATGGGGAAATGTTGCCCTTGCAGTAACTGGTGGAATTTCTTCTCTCCAAATATCATTGATAAACCTTCCTTTTCTAGTTGGGAATAACCTTTCTCGGCTGCAGAGAGGATTCTGGAGACATAGCCAGTTGGCCTTTCAGAACCATCTTCCATCCTATGTGAGAACACAGCTCCCATACCATAAGGAGATGCATCATGTTTTAATACCAATTCTTTCAATGGATCATAGTGTACCAGTAAACATGAATGTAATAGCTTAACTTTAACAAAGGCTTTTTATTGTTGTGAATTCCATGATCAACAATGATTCTTTTTTAACAACTAGTGTAATGGTGCTAACACTGTTGACAAGTTTGGCAAGAAACGGCTAGAATAGTTGATCACGCCCAGAAAAGACTTGACTTCAGTTACACTGGACCGAGAGGGCACCTCTTTGATCGCCCTAACTTTCTCCTCTACCAGATGCAACCCCATGGCTTTCACTCGGTGACCCAGGTAAGTGACTTCTGGCATTTAGAATGAACATTTCTCTTTCTTTAATCATATACTGGCTTCCAAGAATCCTCTTAACACCTCTTCCAGGTTGGTCAAATGTTCGGCTTCAGTTGACCCTGTGATCAGAACATCATCTAGGTATACTAGCACTTGGAGAAGTCCTTGCAAAAGAGTCTCCTTTGTTCTTTGGAAAGTTGCACATGCAGATGATACTCCAAAGGGTAGGCGAGTATATTGATACAGACCCTTGTGCGTGTTGATGGTTACATACTCTCTAGATGAGCTATCCAGTTCTAACTGTTGGTATGCATGGCTCATGTCCAGTTTGGTATAGGATTTACCTCCAGCTAGCTTTGTATATAAGTCATCTACTCTTGGGATAGGATATTTATCTAGTTTGGCTGCCTTGTTTACAGTCAATTTATAGTTCCCACAAATGCATATAGTTTGGTCAGATTTCACCATTGGGACTGCGGACACTGCCCGTTCCGAAAATTGGACTGATTGGATGATGCCCAGCTTCTCTAACTGGCGCAGTTCTGCATCTACCTTCTCCTTTAGGGCATAAGGCACAGCCTTAAAGAAACAGGTTGTCGGCTGAGAACCTAAATATATTTTTGCTTGCAAACCTTTTAACTTTCCTAATTCATCATGAGGCATAATGTTGTATTTCCTTAATAGTTCAGGAACTCCTCTTATTCGCAAGTAAAGTATTTCAGACTAGTTGAGCTTAATTTTTTGTAACCAGTCTTGGCCCAGAAGACTAGGTCCTTCACCTGTCACTATGATAACTGGAAGCTGAGCTGCCTGTTGGTTATAGCACAGAGGTACTGTGGCAATGCCCTTTACCTGTATGGATTCTCCAGTGTAGGTCTTCCATTGTTCGCTCCAGATTCAGTGGCTGGCTACTGTAATAAATTTGGTGTACCAGACAGGTTTCTTGTTAGAAATAGTTAACTTTATTTACAGAGCTCATGAAGAAGTTACATGCTTGAACCAGGTCCATAACTAGAAAGCTCCGCCTCCAAGATTACTTGCACTTAGGGCTGATTCGTCAGTGCAATTATGTGATCCCTAAAACGATATGAAAGGTTTTACTTAAAATCACTACATTCCTCCCCCTTTAAATTTTTTTACATCTCTTATTTACAAGAATATCTTAATCCATAACATATTCAGAATTATTTACTTCAACAGAGACATCAGGTATGTCTATTCTATGTCAATCTGGCACCTCAGGGATTGAAGGTTCAACATTAATTTCAGGTGGAGCAAATGGTTATTGGAGAGTCTCTCTACTTCTTAGATGATCTACATGTTTTCAAATAATCCAGTTTTCCACTTCCATTTGGTATGACAAAGGTCCTGTTGTCAGAGACAATTATACCAGGAACCCAATTGGGTCCATTTCCAAAATTTCGCATGAAAACTGTCTCTCACACAATAAATTTTCGAGCTTCATTGTGAATATCATGATTCACTTTCTGACTACTCCAGTTCTTCTCTACCATCCCCTCTAAGTTAGCAAACACCAGACTCAACCTTGTGCGAAGACGGCGTTTCATTAGTAATTCAGATGGTGTTGAACCCAAACTTGCATAAGGAGTTGAGAAGAAATCATGAAATTCATGTTTTTAAGGTTTCTTCAGATAGCTTCTTCATTCCTGTTTAAAAGTTTGTACTGCTCTTTCTGCTAACCCATTGGACGAGGGATGATATGGTGCTTTTCTAATACGTTTAATCCCATTTAAGCTCATGAATCTCTGGAATCCCATACTGGTGAAAGCAGTACCATTATCCAAAACAATGATTTCTGGTAGACCATGTACACTAAAACATTGGCGCAGCTTTTCAATTGTTGCACACGATGTTGGCGAGCGAACTTCATACACATCCATCCATTTAGAATGCACGATGATCAATAAAAACATGGTACCTAAAAATGGACCTACATAGTCTACATGTAGTCTAACCCATGGTCAACCAGGCCACTCCCACAAATGCAGTGGAGCTGAAATGGGCAACTTCTGTTCTTGCTGACACTGGAGAGAGAGCTTGACCATGCTTTCAATGTCACTGTGAATGCCTAGCCACCAGACATAGCTTCATGCAAGCATTTTCAGTTTCCAAATGCCTGGATATGCACTGTGAAGCTCTGTCAAGAGTGGTCCTCTTCCTTGCGAAGGGGCGACAACTCTTGCTCCTCACAACAAGATTCCATCTTGACAACTTAATTCAGCTTTATGGGCATAGAATGGTTTTATCTCTTCGGAGACTGGTGCATTCAACTACCCTTGCAATACCTGTTCTCGGACTTTTCATAAAATTGGATCCCGTTTTGTCCAATTCTTTATCTGCTTTGCACAGACCGGCGGTAAATCCAGGAAATTCAACATAAGCACAACCTCTTGTGGCACTGGAGCATGTCTAATGCTATCTGGCAAAGGAAGACAACTGAGGGCATCTGCATTTGCTATATGCACACAAAGATGGTGCATAAAAGCATGCTCACATGCCTACAAAACAAAAGCCCATCTTTGAATTCTGGCGGAGGCTATCAGCGGAATTGCTTAATCTTCACTAAATAAATCCATTAGTGGCTTATGATCTAACGCTATGGTGAAATGTCGACCATGCAAATATTGATGGAATTTCTATACTCCAAATGTTACAGGTGAACCTTCTTTTTCAAGTTGTAAATCACCCTTTTCTGCTGCAGAGAGGGTTCTGGAGATATATCCTATTGGCCTTTCAAAACCATCTTCCATCCTATATGACAACACAGCTCCCAGGCCGTAGAGAGATGCGTCACAGGTTAATATTAATTCTTTTGATGGGTCATAATGTACTGACAGACCTCATGAGTGTAAAAGCTTCTTGACTTTTATGAAAGCTTTTTCTTGTTGTGCCTTCCATGGCCATCTATGGTTCTTCTTCAATAATAAGTGTAAAGGGGCTAACACTGTTGACAAATTTGGCAAGAAGCCACCGTAATAATTTATTATGCCCAAAACAGACTTGAGTTCAGTGACACTGGTAGGAGAGAGCACCTCCTTGATTGCCCTGACTTTTTCCTCTACTGGATGCAACTCTTGGGTATCCATTCGATGACTCAAATAAGTGACTTCAGTCACTTGGAAAGTACACTTCTCTTTCTTCAATCGTACACCAGCTTCCAAAAATCTCCTTAATGCCTCTTCTAGGTTGGCCAAATGTTCAACTTCTGTTGATCCTGTGTTCATGATATCATCCAGGTACACTACAACTCAGGGAAGTCCTTTCCATGGTTCTTTAGAAAATCAAACAAAAGATGATACACCAAAGGGTAGGCATGTATATTCGTACAAGCCTTTGTGCGTGTTGATGGTCACATACCCTCTAGACATACTGTCCAGCTCTAGCCGTTGGTATGCATGGCTCATGTACAGTTTGGCATAGGATTTTCCTCCAGCTAGCTTAGAGTGCAAATCTTCAATCCTTGGGTTCAGACATTTATTTAATTTAGCAGCCTTGTTCACAGTTAATTTGTAGTCTCTGCAAATGTGAATAGTTTGATCTGATTTCATCACAGGGACTATAGGCACTGTCCATTCTGAAAATTGGACTGGCTGGATTATGCCCAACTTCTCTAAGTGGCACAATTCTGCCTCCACCTTCTCCTTTAGGACATAAGAAACAGGCCTGGCCTTAAGGAACCATGATGTTGCCTCTGAATCTACGTATATTTTTGCTTGTAGGCCTTTTATCTCCCCCAATTCATCACAAAATACGCTGCCACGCTTTTTTAACAGCTCAGGAATTCCTCCTGTACTAACTGGAAAAACATCTGATCAGTTGAGCTTAATTTCTTTTCACCAATCATGGCCCAGAAGACTAGGTCCTTCACCTGTTAAAACATTCACTGGACACTGGGCTGTCTGTTGCCTGTAGGACACAGGTACTGTGGTAATGCCTTTCACCTGTATTACCCCTCCAGTGTGTGTCTTCAGCTGAGCCGTGGTTTGCTCCAGGTTCAGTGGCTGGGTACCTTTGCTTAGGTATTTAAATATGTGTTCACCCACCACTGTGGTTGGTCCTCCTGTGTCAGCCTCCACGGCTAGAGGTTTCCCATTCACTTGAAGGGTGATGGTGACTGATTCAGCTTTCACTACTTTGACATTGCATAGGGAATAGATATTAGTATCAGCAGCTTCTGGTTCAGTTATATTTCATTTGCATTTCAATCATCTTGGTCTGCTATCTGATTGGCTGTTTGATTTTGCCCTGCATTGCTTTCTAACATGCCCTTTTTTGTGACAGTAGTGGCATCTGCCTCTGTAAATCTGCAGGTTTCCGGGACATGGTTACTCCACATCGGTAATAAATTAATTTATGAATCACTGGTAAGATGCCTCCTGTATTCCTTTTTGCTTTTTGAGTGGCAGAGACTGTTTCCCACTTCACGTTTGTCTCCCTGGTTTTCGCATCATGCCTGGCAGTAGGTTCCTGCCCCAAATGAAGAACAGCACCATGCTGCACACTCTGCAAAGCTGCGAGCCCCTCTCAGCACTCTCCATTCCTAGTGTTATTTGCATTGTGCACTTCAGATCAATATTAACTTCTGCAAGTAAACGGCTGAATGGCATCGTCGTATACACCACAAACCAAATGATCTTGCAACATTTCACTGAGTGTCTCTCTGAAGTCTCAGTGCTCAAGTCAACCGTTTTAACTTAGCGATATACATTGCAATTGATTCACCCAGGGCTTCCTGTTAGCTAGCCAATCTTCTGACCATGCCAATAAGTTACCCCCCTGCACCACAAGCTTTAATTTTCTGCAATAAACTTTGAGGTGGCACTTTATCAAATTCCTTCTGGAAATCTAAGAACAGTACATTCACCAGTTCCTCTTTATCCACACCACACGTGACTCCTTCAAAGAACTCCAATAAATTGATTAAACATGATTTCCCTTTCACAAAACATGTCGACTCTGCCTGATTACCTTGAACTTTTCTAAGTGCCCTGCTATAACATCTTTAATAATCGCTTCTAACATTTTCCCTATAACAGATGTTAAGTTAACTGGCCTGTAGTTTCCTGCTTTCTTCCTCCCTCCCTTTTTGAATAAAGGAGTTATATGTGCTATCTTCCAATCTAATGGAATGTTCCCTGAATCTAGGGAATTTTGGAAAATTAAAATCAATGCATTAACCATATCACTAGACATTTCTTTTAAGACTCTAGGATGAAGTCCTTCGGGACCCAAGGATTTGTCAGTCCATAGCTCCAACAATTTGCTCAGTACCACTTCCCTGGTGTTATGGCACACAGCAGTTGGTAAAGGCTGAGTTATTTAAAACCTCAGAGGAAAACTTTAAACAACTGTCATAACCTATATTTTCAATTGGTATATCTGAGATGCAACTCTGATTTCAGAAATCAAACCACCAAGCCTTCAGAGGTTTTTTATATAAAATAAATTAAACATTTATTAATTTTAATAAGAAATTAAACACATACACATCTACAAATTACTACCATAATAACTTTTTTAAATCCCCAAAATAATCATTCCAAGGTAATTCCGCAAGGCAACAATAACCCATAGATTTAAACAGACCCCAAGCAGAGCATATTTTATCTTACAAATTCATAACAAGGTTCCTTTCAATTCATTCCTTTGCAGACACAGTAGTAGGTTTACAGTCTTAGATCTTACATGCCTCTGACTTCCACACACAAAACTCTTCTGTATATACCTAGCCTTCCCTTTGAATGTAAATTCTCATTGTATCACCAGGCCCGTTAAACTCCACCTTTTCTAACAATAAGACCCCTTTCATAGTACCAATTTTACCAGTAATATAAACATATTGCTTGGTGTCTCCTTGCTAGGTGCAAGATTTCACCCCCCGATCTTTGAATGGTTTATTCAACAAAATGCAAATGTACCCTCGACCTTACTGTTTGCATATCGAAACTACTATACGTCAAAGCTTGACATCAAGACTAGCTGGTTTTAATTAACACACACACACTCACAGACACTGACCCTACTTAGTCCAATTTAAAATAATTTCCAATAACATTATATACATTAATATCTCTTCATGACACCTGGCGATTGTAATTTTCCTGTGTTCCTCCCTCTCTTCCATTTCCTGATTTACAGCTATTTCTGGGATGTTACTTGTATCCTCTACAGTGACGCAAAATAGCTGTTCAATTCATATGCCATCTCCCTACTTTCAATTATTAATTCCCCAGACTGACTTGCTTTAGGACCATGCTCACTTTGTTATCTTATTTAAATATCTATAGAAACTCTTACTATCTGTTTTTATATTTCTATCTAGCTTTCTCTCATACTCTAATTTTTCCCTCCTTCATAATTTTTTTAGTTATTCTTTGCTGTTCTTTATATTCTTTCCAATCTTCTGACCTGCCACCCATTTTTGAGCAATTATTTGCTTTTTCTTTAAGTTGATACTATCTTTAACTTTTTTAGTTAACCACAGATGCTAGGCCTCAGTCCCTTTACATTGTATTGGGATTTCTGAGGCTTCCCCTAAAGGGTGGAAGAGTGTCCAGAAGTGGGCCTCAGACCTTGCCTTGAGGCCTTCTCCAACAGATAGAATGGAGGTATCCTACCCACAAGGATACTGTACCAAAGGTAAATCCTTTTCATTGTCCAAAATATCATTGGTGAGCTCCTGACTCTCTAAAAACTGTCCACCAGGCACAAGTCAGGAGCGTGATGGAATACTCTCACCTGCCTGGATGAGTGCAGCTCCAACAACACTCAAGAAGCTGGACACCATCCAGGACAAAGCAGCCCACTTGATTGGCACCCCATCTACAAACAATCACTCCCTCCACCACCAATGCACAGTAGCAGCAGTATGTACTATCTACAAGATGCACTGCAGCAACTCACCAAGGCTCTTTCAACAGCACCTTCCAAATACATGACATCTAACACCTAGAAAGACAAGGACAGCAGGTACATGGGAACACCACCACCTACAAGCCCATCCCCCCAACCCCCCAACAACCAGCCAAGTCACACACCATCCTGACTTGGAATTATACCGCTGTACTTTCATTGTCTGATGTTTGATTATATGTGTCTGTTCTCGGTGCTGTATGTGATTGTGGTTACAGAGAATGAGAAACTGGAGGTTTATGGCTGCTGCAGATATTTTTTAAAAAGCATTTTGTAATAAAGATAAAACCTGGGGCTGGATTTTAGGGGTGCCGTGTTCCCTGCCCCACCCACCCCCACTGACTAAAAGGTCAGCCAGCAGCCTGTCCCATTTTATTCTTGGTGAGCCGTTAATTGGCTCAGGGCGAGACTTCCACCCCCATCTGAGGATGAAATCGCACTTTAGAGAACTCAATCCAATTGGCCAGCAGCTCTGTGGTCCCAGCAGCACTGGGCTCAAGTGGTGGCCACTGCTGGGACTACAGCCAAAACCAATGAAGATGAGATTATGGAAGCTGGATTCAAGGAAAATCCAGGGATTGACGGGGTGCGGCTAGCAGGCCCCAGTATGGGAGGTGAGGGGTCTGGGGGGCCAGTTTTGACAGGCCTAGTGGAGGGTTAAAATGGGGATATGCCCTTGTGGGGGTTACCTCTGATGGGACCCCCAAAAGGAGGTTGATCTTGCATCTTGCCCGACACTAACTCCATCAGTAAAACCTGCCAGACTACCCACTTGGCCTGACCCTACGCTTTCTGCAGGTAAGATAGCAGCAGAGGCAGAATGAGGGCCTTAGTGTCCATTCATTGGCCACTCAATAGGCCGAAGGGCATGTGAGCTGCCCAACACTTCCACCACCCACCATAAAATGGGAGACAGGTCAGGGGCAGGCAGGAAAGTGATGGGCAAGCCTCGTGCTGCATTTTATGAGCCCCCCCCCCACACTACTCCACCTTCAAACACATCAGTGGAGGGCTGTAAAATCCAGCCCCTGCTGTGTCATCTCTGCATATCTCTAATACTTCCTGCTCTTATATCTTATGCATTGGCTAATAAAGAAAAATATCCCATATGCTTTCTTAACCGCCTTCGGTGATCTCCAGGTTCAGGTTCTCCAGATTCTCCAAGAATTCCAGGTTCCTCTATTCCTCTACAATTCTCAGTATCCTACCATTGTCTATTCCCTTGCTTTGGTCTCTCAAAATACATTACCTCACACTTATCTGGATCAAATTCCACTTGCCATTTTTCTGCACATCTTACCATCCATTGATAGCTACCTACAGTCTATAGCTTTCTTCCTCACTATCGCCACACCACCAATTTTGGATATCACCTGCAAAATTCCTAATCATGCACTTTACATCTAAGCACATCCAAACTGACCCCAGTGGAACCCCACTGGAAGCGGCTTTCCAGTCACACAAACACCCATCAACCCTTTGTCCCCTGCCACTGAACCAATTTTGGATCCAACTTGGCATTTTGCTTTGAATCCCAAAGGCATTTACTGTTCTGACCAGTCTGCAATGTGGAATATAGTCAAAAGCCTTGCTAAAATCCATCAAACGCTTCCTCAAAATATTCAATCATGTTAGCCAGACATGACCATCCCTTAACAAATCCATGTTGATTGTCATTGATTAATCTATGTCTTGCAAGATTTTTGAATTTGGTCGCATAGATACCCAAAATAGGCCATCGACTATTCGTATGTAATTTTAAGATAGTTTATTGCATTTATTAAGGAGCAACAGTTTAAATATGATACATTAACTAATTAGACAGAGAAAAGTATATGACCCATAACAGTTCAGAGCAGGTTACTGACCCTGGAGGACAAACGGGTGGCTGGCAGAGTGTGTTAATCTCAGTAGCTTGTGTTAGCAGCGTTTTGCTCTCTAGTCAAAGTGTTAGGAAACTTCTCCCTCAATCTTCTTCCTCCTCCACTTGTTCATCTTCCATCTGAAGAAGGCGGCAGCTGCCCAACAAGCACTGCCACCTCAGCAGACCTCAACAGGACATGGCCCTGTGCCTGAGAACTTGTTAAAATACCTTTATCCTGGGGGCTAGTAGCTTACCCAGTGTCAATCACTTATCCAAACCCTTCTGACCAATTGATACATGACAGGTACCTAAACTGTCAGGGTGGTTACCACACCCCCTGTTCGTCATCCTGCTCAAGGTCAGCTTTGCATTTGCATCATACTAAGGGTCATATCCTGATCATTCCTAAACAATTGCATAGATAAGGGAGCACACAAGACACCATCCTAACAGCTTAGGAATGTTAACATGGCAACCTGAACTAAGACTGTTTAGAGGTCAAAGAGTTTAGAAATCTTCTTTCTGGGGAGAGAATCAATGTTGTTGAGAATATCCTATAAAGGTTATATATTGTACAGAAAATACCTGATTATTCAAGACCCCAATTTTTTACAGTCTTTCTAAAGTTTTATCATGTTCCACAGAATGCTTTCCAATAATTTGCCCACCACTGAGGGTTTTTTAATTCATTCATGGTTTGAATGCATCACTGGCTAGGTTGGTATTTATTACCCATCCCTAATTGCCCTTGAGAAGATGGTAGTGAGCCACCTTCTTGAACTGCTGCAGTCCCAGTGACAGTGAAGGACTGTCAATATGGTTCTAAGTCAGGATGGTGTCGAACTTAGAGGGGAACTTGCAGACAGTGGTGTTCCCATATGCCTGCTGCCCTTGTTCTACTAGGTAATAGAAGTTGTGGGTTTGGAAGATTCTGTCAAAGGAGCCTTGGTGAGTTGCTGAAATGTATCTTGTGCACTTGCTGCCACTGTATGTTGGTGGCGGAGGTTAAACTGACTGGCCTGTAATTACTCAGGCTATCCCTCATTTTTTAAACAATGGGACAATATGAGCAATCGCCAGTATCACACAGGTAACCAGGGAGGAAGTTGGAAAATGATGTTCAGAACCTTTGCTATTCACTCCTTTCTTCTCTTAATAACCTGGAATACATTTCATCTGGACCTGGTGACTTTTGCCCTTTCAAAAATGCTAAATCTTTTAATATTTCTTCTTTCACTATATTTATCCCATCCAATATTTCATACTCTTTCTCTTCAACTATAATCTCTGTATTGTTGCCCCTCTTTTGTGAAAATGAACACAATGTATTCATTACGAAGCATGACCATATCTTCTGCTTCCACTCAGAATTACCTTACTGACTTCTAATAGGCTCTACTCTTTCTTTAGTTATGCTCTTGGTCTTTATGCATTTATAAAATATCTTTGGGTTTTCCTTGATTTCACTTGCCAACACCTTTTCATATTCTCTCTTTGCTTTCCCAATTTCCTTATTAATTTCACCTTGACACTTCCTATATTCTTCTCAGCTTTCTACAATATTGAGTTCTGAGTATCCAACTGACAGAAGTTTCCCTTTTTTGTCTTATCACTGTATGCTCTTTGACATCCAGGGGAAATCTAGATTTGTAAGCCCAACTCCATTTCTTTGTGGGAATATATTTGTTCTGAACTTTCCCCATCTCCTCCTCGAATACATCCACCACTCTGACACTGATTTATAGAAGATTGGAGTCCACTTTTTCCAAATCACATCTCAGCTTTAACAAACTGGCCTTTTAACAATTTAAAACATTTACTCCTTGTCTCTCTTTGACCTTTTCCATAACTACTCTAAATTGAACTGAATAATGGTCACTACCACTAAAATGCTCTCCTGCTGATATCTCTTCCACTTGCCCAGCTTCATTTCTGAAAACTAAATCCAGAACTGCCCTGTCTCTTGTTCAGCTTGTTCCTGTATGCATTTTAAGAATTTTGCACTTTCTAGACTTTTTACACTGATTTATCTCAATTAATATTGGGGCAATTGAAATCCCAATCATTTCTGCCCTATTGTTTCTGCACTTCTCAGCAATTTGCCAACATGTTTACTCTTCTATCTCCCTCTAACTGTTTGGGGTCTTTAGTATACTGCGAGCAGTGTAAATTTATCCTTTTTTGTTCCTCAGTTCAATCCATAAGGCCTTATTTGATGTTTCTTCTAGCATATCATCCCTCCTCACAGCTGTGATTGTTTCTTTAACCAATATTACGATGCCATCTTTCTTTTATCCTTCTCGCTAACCCATCTGAAAACCTGTAGCCAGGAATGTTAAGCTGCCATTTCCCGCCCTTCTTTAAACCATATTTCAGTAATACTATGACATCGTAGTTCTAAATGCCCATCTGTGCCCTTCAGCTTATTTGCCTCATTGACACCTTGCATTGATATATATGCTACTAATCACTGAACAACTCCTTTGTTGTCTGTTTTCTAGTCTCTGTTTTCTCAACCTTATTTCTGCACTCAGTAGTGCATGGCACTGGCAGTAATCCAGTGATTACTATCTTTGAGGTCCTACTTTTTAATTCCTTTCCTAGAGTCCTAAAGCCTACCTGCAAAATTGATCCCTCTTTCTAATTATTGTCATTGGTAGAGGCTATGTGCAGTCAACAAAGTTTGCAAAATAGGGCCCAGGATGTTGTGTGTCCAAGTCCTAATATGTCCAGTTAGGTGAAGCCAGCCTTGGAAGTTTTACCTAAAGTGTATACATGTTGTAAATTGATAACTTTGGATGAACGTAGTAGAGTAGAACGGAAAGGATCAGTCGGATCAGCAGCAGAAATCCTGCTGCTAGTGATGCAATCTATTAATTATACATGATGCTTTGTCTTCCTTTTCCTAATAATTATATTGAGCACAGTGTAGCTGTGAGAAATGTTACTTTTCACCTGAGAAAGATGATATTATAGTTTTAAGTCACAATGTTTTGAAATAGCTAATCAATGTCTGACTATTCCGTATGTTTTGAGCAGATGGCTCTGTATGGGAAATGGATAAAACAGTGCAATCTGTGGGATTAGACAAGATAGTGTATAAATGCCCTTGTGCTGAAAGGTAACATAGAAGGGTCTCAAAACCTGAGAATTGACAGCAGACTCCCAAGGCCAAATAATTAGACACCAGAGTGTTAATGCAGCAATAGGACACCATCTGTTCAGACAAGTGCAGTAAAGTTCATATAAAGCCTGGGAAACAAAAATGGTCAGTGCTGTCACAAAACAGTGGTAAGGAAGGGTATAAAGAGAAAGGGTCTACATAGAAACAGGGAATACGGTGAAGAGGCCTTTGCTGGCCATGCTGCCAGCTCCTTAAAGGAGGAGTTGCCCATAGTGGTTTGCACTGCTATTATATCTGATTTGACAGTACTAATCCCATATTATATTGAGAGACACATGCACAATTGGCTAACAGCAGTTGTCCACCACCATTCTGAACTGGTTGTGGTGGCATTAGGCAGATTTATTGCCTGTGGGATGCAGAGCTCGGTGTATCGCTCTGATGCTGTAGATGGTTAGCCTGCAGGTAGCTCTGTGTAGTAGGTTCACTAGATTCACAAACTTTTCTACACTGCACATTGAACCAAGGCTAGTCGGCTAGGCTTGATGGGATGAAGGAGTGAGGGACTAAGGTCTGAGAAGACTCAGAAGGTTAGATAAGATCAGAGAAAATGGAGAGAAATGATTATGCTTTTGATGATGGTCTACATCACCTCATTCTTGACAGGTTTTGAGTTAGTCATTACTCTGTCCCACGTACCACAGTGGAAGTGCCGCACCACATGATTGAGACTGTCCTTACGGTGGTGCCCAGACTTTGTCTTCACAACTTCTCCATTGTAAAGCAATGGTAAGGATATGATGGGACATTGAGTAATGGGGATGGGAAGGGAAGAAGGGAAGTGGAGTTTGGGGGCAAGTCAGCCTTGATCAAATTAATGGTGGAATAGACTCAAGTGGTTGAATGACCCACTCCAGTTCCTAATGTTCGTATGACATGTTTGTGGCAAGTAGATTGGTGAGGATGTGGTCAAACAGATTACTTCCCCACCTGGTTACCAAGCTGTGTAGGACAGTTCTGTCCTTCAGGATTTGTCCAACTTGATCAGTAATGATTTCATTAAACTGTTCTTGGTAAGAATGTTGGTGTTGTAAAATAATTTATGCTTTGCAGCAATCTTGTACTTACACAATAAACATAGCATTTATATTCTTTTAGAATTAAAATTTTGCAAAAACTACAGATTAGAAAGCTCTACAAATGTTTCATGTAAAATTTCAGTTGAGCAGAAAGAAAAAGTGTTCTTCACTTCCCAGGAACAGACTGCAAAATCAACCAGCCACAAATCACCACTTTGAAGAGTATGTATTTTTAGTTGCACCTTTTGCGATGCTTACTTTAAACTATAACACGTTAATACAAAACAGAAGGAAGTATTTGACATTGTATGGTAGGACAGTCAGAGAATGGTTGAGGTGCTTAGTCTTCAGCCGTGTCTCAGTTTGTAGTAGTCTGAGTCAGAAGCTCCTGGGTTCAAGTTCTACTCCAGGACTTGAGTACAAAATATCTAAGCTGCACTCCTGCACTAGGAAGGAGTGCTGCACTGTTGGAGATGCTAGCCAATAATTATTGCTCAACCAGCATCATTAAATTGGGTTATCTAGTCATTATCAGAGTGCCGTTTGTGGGATCTTGCTGTGTAGAAAATTAGCTCCATGTTTCCTACATTACAACAATGACTACACTTCAACAAAAGCTTTCATTGGTTACAAAGCACATCGAGACATCCGATGGTCACAAAGGTGCTATGTAAATGCAAGTCTTTCTTTCTTCAGTCTGCATGGCATTGGATTCTGAAGAGCAATAGCTTTTGTGTATTGAGTGAATTCAGCTCCCAGCTGGGACCATTACATCAGAGGGAAAAGGAATCCCCCTAGGGAATCACACCATGCTGTAAACACTCCAGTGTTCCTTCTTCATCTACCATGTGAATGTAAGAAGAAGTGAGGCCGAGAGCCATGGCAAAAGCATCCAAGGATAAAAGTGGGAAAATTTACAAAAATAACTTAATTAAAAAACAAACTAATTAAATTCTTAAGTGCAAAGCAGTTACTTATTAAAATTAATTTTCATTGTTAACTGCTAATCACTTCTAGAAAGCAATAATCTTAAGTGAGTAACGTTAGACAGCAACACAGCAAAATAAATCGCCATCTGCTATCTCAAAACTGAGACTCCTGCCCACACAACAGCTCCTAGTGCTGGCTGCCAGGACGATATTAGCCTGCTCATGCATATTTTATATAAGTGACTGTAATCATATGGTGTAATGAAACAAGCAGTGACTGTACTGTTCTGGCAATAATGCTGCAACTGTATATGATGCTGAATTACAAAATAAGCTGCATCATAAGCAATAAATGTGGCAGATGTGCCTGAGTGATGCTAACTGCACAAACACTAAACACACTCCCACCAAACTCCTCTCTTTTTACAGTGGAAACATTAAATTGTTTTTTTTTAATTAAAATAACAGACAAGAGCAATTTAGTATGAGCGTATTAAGCATTTGTACAGCAGAGTACAACCATTGGGAATCATTTCCATCCCTTAGTCCCTGTAACAGCTCCATTACCACCCAGCAGCAAGCTCAGTTCTCCTCCCCCAGCAAGTAGGTAACTGCACAATATGAATATATATATATATTTTATATATATCTATATATATATATAGCAAAGAGCTGCATAACCATAACTGCCTGCATGATAAAGTATCTTTAACAGAGGAGAAACAAGTTGGGTTTGATGCTGTCCTGAATAAGGTGATGTCAATCTGGACTGTAGTGGGCCATTAGAATTTGCTTTGCATTCAATGAACTGTACAATAGCAGAATATGTTTTAATTCCTTATTGGGAAACGTGTGTATCAGATTGGCATTTGTTGTCCAATCCCAGTTGTCCTTGAGGAGATTCTATTGGGTGGTCCTCTTGAACCACAGCAGGCCATGTGCTGTTAAATAGGGAGTTCCAGAATTTTGACCCAGGACCATGAAGGAATGGCTGTCATATGTCCATCAGGATGGTATATGGCTTGGAGAGAACTTGCAGGTGGTGGTTTTCCCATGTGCATGTTACCCTTATTCTTCTAGGTGGTGGTGCTTACAATTTTGGAAGTATCACAGTGTCTTTACAGTGCAGAAGAAGGCCATACAGCCCATCAAGTCTGCACTGGCTCTCTGAACAAGCATTCTACCTAGTCCCATTCCCCTTTTTTATCCCCATAATTTTGCATTCTCTCTTTTCAGATGGCAATCCAATTCCCTATTGAACACCTTGATTGAACCTGCCTCCACCACCCTCTCAGGAAGTTTGTTCCAGACTCCAACCACCCTCTGGGTGAAAAAAGACTTCCTCACATCACATTTACTCCTTTTGCCAATTATTTTGAATCTGTTCCCTCTAGTTCTTGATGTGGGAACAGTTTCTCACTATTTACCCTGCCCATGCCCCTCAGGATCTTGAATACCTCTATCAAGTCTCCTCTTGGCCTTCTTTTCTCCTAGGAAAACAGTCCCAACTTCTCCAACCTATCCTCATATCTAAAACTCTTCATCCCATAGAATCACAGAATTGTTAAAGCGTAGAAGGAGGCCATTTGGTCCATCAGGTCTGCACCAGCTCTCTGAGCATTTTAACTTAGTACCAATCTCTTGCCTTTTTCCCATAACCCTGCACATTGTTTCTATTTAAATAATGATCCAATGCCCTCTTGAATGCCTCAATTGAACCTGCCTCCACCACACTTCCAAGCAGTGCATTCCAAAGCCCAACTATGCGCTGTGTGAAAAAGTTTTTTTTCACCTTGCATTTACTTCTTTTGCAAAACACTTTAAAACTGTGCACTCTAGTTCTCGATCCATTTATGAACGGGAACAGTTTCTCCCTATCTACTCTGTCCAGACCCCTCATGATTTTGAAAACTTCTATCAAATCTAAAAGCAAAGTGGAGAATGTGGGCATTCAGGAACTATTCTTGTGAATCTCCTCTGTACTCTCTCCAATGCCTTCACATTTTTCCTCAAGTATGGCACCAAGAACTGCAGTACTCCAAATGAGGCCTAACTAGTGTCTTGTACAAGTTCAACATGAGCTCCTTACTCTTGTATTCAGTGCCCCCATTAATAAAGCCTAAGATACTATATGCTATATTAACTGTTTTCTCAACATGCCTAGCCACTTTCAATGATGTATACACTGAGGTCCCTGTGTTCCTGCACCTCCTTTAGAGCCTCTCCCTTTATTTTATACTTCTCACCACATCTTTTCTGCCAAAACAAATCACCTCACACTTCTCTGCATTGAATGTCATCTGCTACTTGTCTGCCAATCCACCAACTTGTCTATGTTCTTTTGAAGTTCAAAACTATCTCTATCACAGTGACAACATTTCCAATCTTCGTATCATCTGCAAATTTTGAAATCATGCTCTACACACCACAGTCTAGGTCATTAATATATCAGGAAAAGCAAGGGTCCCAACACTGACCCCTGGGGAACTCCACTACAGACCTTCCTCCAATCTGAAGAACAACCATTTATCACTACTCTGTTTCCTGTCACACAGCAAATTTCTTATCCATGTGCTTACTTTCCTTTTTATTCCATGAGCTAGAATTTTGCTCACAGGTCTGTTGTGTGGCACTGAATCAAATGCCTTTTGAAAATCCACATATACCACATCAGCAGCATTTCCTTTATCAAACTTTTCTGGTACCACCTCAAAAAAACTCCAGGAAGTTAGTTAAACATGATTTTGCTTTGACGAATCCATGCTGGCTTTCCTTAATTATCTTGCGCTTGTCCAAGTGATTGTTGATTTTATTCCGTACTATAGTTTCCAGAAGTTTCCCTACCACTGAGGTCAAACTGACTGGTCTGTGGTTTCCAGCTTAATCCCTTTTTGAACAGGGGTGTAATATTTGCAATCCCCTAGTCCTCTGGCACCTCCCCTGTGTCCAAGGAAGATTGGAACATTATCACTGGCGCCTCTGCAATTTCCACTCTCACTTCCCTCAGTACCCTTGGATGCATCTCATCCGGTCCTGGTACCTTATCTATTTTAAGTATATATAGCCTTTCCAACAACTCCTTCCTCTAGATTGTAAGTTCTTCTAGTGTACCAGTTACCTCTTCTCTCACCTCAGCCTGGGTAGAAAGTTCTTCCTTTGTTAAGTTAGATGCAAAGTACTCGTTCAACACCTCCGCTATTTCTCCAGCCTCCATATGCAAGTCCCCTTGTTTGTCCCTAATCGGTCCTACTCTTTCTTTTACCACCCTTTTATTATTTACATGCTTATAGCAGACTTTGGGATTCCCTTGTATGTTTGCTGCCAGCCTGTTATCATTCTCTCTCCTTGCTTTTCTAATTAGTTTCTTCACTTCCCCTCTGGTCTGTCTATATTCAGCCTGATTCTCGATTGTATTTTCTACCAGATATCTGTCACATGAGCACTTATTCCTTTGCATCTTTGCCTCAATCTCTCTCGTCATCCAGGGCATTCTGGATTTATTTGTCCTACCTTTCCCCTTCAGGGGAATATACCTTGACATTACCAGCAATTCTCTTTCTTTGAAGGTGGCCCATTGTTCGGCCACCGTCTTTTCTGCCAACATTTGATTCCAACTCACTCGACTCAGGTGCATTCTTATCCCATCAAAATTGGCTTTCCCCCAATTAATTATCCCTGCTCTGGATTGTTCTCTGTCCTTTTCCATGATTAACCTAAACCTTATGACACAATGGTCACTGCCCCCGAGAGGCTCTCCCACTGATATTTGATCCAGTTGGGCTAACACATTTCCCAGAATCAGGTCCTAAAGTGCATTCCCTCTCATGGACTGGAAACATACTGCTGTACAAGATTATCTTGAACACATTCCAGGAACTCTCGTCCCTCTTGTCCTTTTGTACTGTTCCTATCCCAGTCTATATTTGAACAATAATTAATAATTTATTTATATAATAATGTATTTAGAATTTAGAATTAAAGTCCTCCATTATGATTGCTCTATAACTCTTGCATGTATCCATAATTTCTTTGCAAATTTGTTTCTCCACATCCCTTCCCCTAGTTGATGGTCTATATACAACACCAGTCAATGTTATTGCACCTTTCCTATTCCTTACCTCTAGCCAGAGAGATTCTATCCTTGACCCCTCTGGAAAATCCTCTCTCTCCAGTAAAGTAAAGCCATATTGAACCAATATTGCCAATCCCCACCACCCCTCACCCCCTGCCTTTTCTTCCTTTCCTGTCTCTCCTAAACACAATGTACCCAGGAATATTTAATGCCCAGTCCTGGCCTTCTTCGAGCCAGGTCTCTGTTATAGTAATAATATCATAATTCCATTTGTCAACCTGTGCCTGCAGTTCACCAATCTTATTAATCACACTCTGTGCATTCACATACATGCACATTAACCCTGATTTAGGCTTTTTTACTTTCCCCCTTGTAATGACCCCAGCTAATGACTTAATGTTGCCTACTCTAATTCTATCAAACTCTCCAAGTATTCTATCTACCTTGATGCACCTCTCTGATATATCCTCATTGTCAGTTGATACTTTACTACTTCCCACTCCCAGTTTTCCCCCCCTGCACTCTGAATTACCCCAGGCTCCCAACCCCCTGCCAATCAAGTATAAACCCTCTCCAACATCACTAGCAAACCTCCCCACATGAGTACACTAGTCCCAGCCCTATTAAGGTGTAACCTCCTTCTTGTACAGGTCCCACTTGCCCCAGAACTATCGCAAAGCCTCAGAAATCTAAAGCCCTCCTCCTGCTCCATTTCTCCAACCAAGTGTTGAACTGCTCAATCTTCCTATTCTTATGCTCACCAGCACATGGCACTGGGAGTAATCCTGAAATTATTGCTCTTGAGGTCCTGCTTTTTGATTCCCTTTTTTGATGCCAAGGAGTTCGAGGGGGTGAGGAGTGTGGAGTGGGGAAGGAGTCCAGGGGGAGAAAGGAGTCCTGTTGGAGGAAGAATGCAGAGAGGGGAAGGGATAAAGGTGGAGAAAGAAGTGAGGGTGGAGGAAGGAGTCAGGAAGGGGGAAGGACTAAGGGGAGATCGAGGGAGGAGTCCGGGTGGGGGTGGCGGGGGGTAAGGACTAAGGGGGGGGATGTCCAGTGGGGCTAGGAGTTTCAAGGAGGGAAGGAGTCCAGAGAGGGGGTGTCCAAGTGAACATGCAAGGGAGGGCTCTAATGAGTCCATGACTGCCTCTGGGGAGCAAACAGAGGGCGTGTGTAGAATGAGGGAATAGTGAGAATGACTGAGGGCAGAGTGAGGCGATAGGGTGGGAGGGTGTGAATGCGACAGTATCAGTAGAAGGGATGGCATAGTGGGGACCCCAAGGCAGGGATGGACCCTGGGGGTGGGAAAGGGGCAGTCGGAGAGGTTAATGTGGATGGGGGTGGGATTTTTGGGAAAGAAAGGAATGTGCATGTTCATCTGGACATCCCGAAGGAAAAGGGTTGTGGCTGGTCGGTCACGGTGGGGAGGTAGAATGTGATGCCAGGGGAGATTAACAGTGATGGGGAAAAGGAAATGGGTCACTGGGGGAGGGGAAAGGATGGGGAAACCTGAAGACAAATGTTAGACCACCATGCTGGCCAAATCGAAAGTGAAGCATGAGTCGTGGTGGGTGAGATCTGTTGCTGCATGGAAGTGAGATCAGTGGGTGGGCAAAGATGCAGGTCAGCTCAGATGGTCAACTGAAAGCAAATTCCAGCAGGCAGCATTGTAAATGCTCAGGATATTAAGATGAAGGAAGGATCCGTGTGTAAAGGCTCTGAAAGGCCCTGCCACACACACACTTCTCCCTCCAGAATCACTCATGAGCCAGCTGCATGCAGCTGAACTGCTAGTGGGGGGGATGCAGTGGAAGGGCTTGCGGAGCCTGTCAATGAAGCTAAAGGACACCATTACGCATTATTCAGTGAAAGTGAATATATTACCAGATAGTAAAGTGACAATATGTGTTCACCCGTGCAACCAACTGTGATCAGAATTTCTTAACTTTTGAATGCTTTAGACTCCAGGTGCTGCCCTGACATCCGCATCAGGGGTGGAGACAGCCTGTGCAATGGTTGGCCCTGTTGCCTCTGATACCTTCGATGTGGGTCCTCTGGATAGCTGAGGCCTTAGGGGTCCCGTCTTGCTTTGGCCATGCTCCTGGGGGCGACTGCTCCCTCTGCAGTGACAGAGGGTGAGGTTGAGGGGGTCACAGGCAAAGGGGACTCAGAGAGAGAGGACAGCGTCTGAGATTCCAGAGTGGATGACCCAGGGGTTACCAGCTGCCAATCTTGGCTACCGCAATGGAGTGCAGGCCTGTGCAGATCTCCGTGTTCTACTGAACCAGGGCCTGCCGTCCTCCCCACGGAGACATCCATGCACGTATATGTGAGCACCACTTCAACAGACACCAGGCAGATTCACTCCTCTGACTTACGTGCCACTCTGCTGAGGGCTTCCAGCAGCTCTGCCTGATGTTTCCCCACCTTCTGCTGACTCTCCAGGCTGTGTTGGAAGGCCAAATCCAGAGGCTGGTCATCTGACTCGGACTTCACAGATGCCTCTTCCCCAGCAGTCTGCCGAGTACTGGGGAGCTCAACTGAACCTGCCTCCTCCTGTTGCGGACACATGTCCATGTGGTGACCACCAGATTGTGAACCCAAGCCTGCTCTAGATCTAAGTCCGAGGTGTATGTCTCTGCACTGGTGGACAATGTGGGTAAGCGCTGTGACAGATCTTCCAGGCTGCTTATTTCCAGCTCTTCAATGGAGGAGGAGCCTTCTTAGCTGGAAGTGAGGACATGGATAGAGCTGAGGGACTGGCTGGCTGAGGTTGTCGGTCACTTGGCAGAGCTCCTTGTGAACCAAAGTAGAGATAATTAGTGCATGGCAGCAGAGTCAAAAGCAGGAGAGACACCATTCACAGTTGTTGAGAGAGGGATGATATGGTGCAGAATCCTCACAAAGATGTTCACTATTGACCTCGCCATTGCAGCAGGCACTGTCCACATCCTCACCAGCCAGCACAATGGCACACTCCCCAAAGTGAGTGGAGAACTTAATGTCAGCTACTCCATCCCCCGTCTGGGACCTCTCCCTGCTGTTGTGAGCCAGCTTCTCCTGCATGAAAACAGAGCATGAGCAGGACACATGGCACTGCGAGGAACGCTTGTGTGGTGAGCAGAGGCATGGACGGGATGAGAACGCGAGCTCCAGGAGATATGAGCCTGATGGAGATGTGAGAGTTGGTGTTGTCCCTTGAGGTGTGAGATCCCTGTGGATGTGTGATGGGTTTGTCGGTGTGAGAGTTGAGAGTGATGAGAAGAGTGACTTACGCTGGCAGAATGGATGAGATTGTTCATTCTGTTATGGCACTGAGTGGCTGTCCTCTTTTGCAGAGCATTGGCACTGATAACCGCTCCACTGCCTCCAGTGCTGGATTAATGATGTTGCCCCTCCTATGGCCAGACCAGGGGTGGAGGACATCACGGCAGGCCTCCAGTGCATCCAAAAGGTGCTCAAGGGATGCGTCATTAAACCAGGGGTGGGGGGGTGGGAGCTGCAGTCTTCTTGCTTTGTGGGGCCACGCCTTCTGTGCAGCAGTCCTGGACTAGAAGCACTGAGAGGTGTTCATGCAGCTGCACTTTAAATATGGCGCCTAACAAGATGAAGAGGCGAGATGATGGTATGGCTTACGAATGACAGCCTTCCTGCCATCAAAACGATGTGTTTCCCAGGAATGCATAATTAATGAGGTGGGATTGGGACAATATGATGCAAAAACCCACCATTGCAGCCATGTGCAAATCTGGGATGATTCTGCCCTATATTTTCTACTGTGAACCAAATTTAACACAAGCTGGACAAATTCTTACTACAATTGTAGAAATGCCTATTTTTAGTTCAGCCGTAAACAAAGCAATGAGCAAATAAAATGGGACATAAAACTTAAAGCCTTCTTTACATTTTCCTTACTTTTTGGTTTTTTTATGTGCTGGAAAAGTAAAGAAAGGAAAACAATCAGTGGTAACCAAAGAATTTAGTGGCGGTATCTAGCCACAGCTTCACACCAGCCTTGTTTCTCTTGTAGGAAATATTTTAGTATCATCATAATGCACTGAAGCACACGGACAATCAAAGCAAGCTTGATTTTGAAAGAGGAAAATTGATTCTTCTTTTAATGGGAAGGGCTTCTTAAAAGACTAACCAGCATCATCCAGTCCTGCCAAAAGTCAATGGATTTTTGGCTTGGTCGCTGAATCTCCCACAGCTCCCACCACGATGGGGCTGGAAAATCCTGGCCTATACCATAGTTCTGACATGAAAGGATGACATTGAAAGTTCAACTGCTAAAAACCATGTTTATACTGTCCTCAAAGTTCAAACCCACAACAAATGGTTGGTGGGTTGGGTATTTTGTTCCTCATACAGGTGGGTCTCAGATTGTTGATCATGCTACCAGTCTATACATGCAACCTTAGTCTAACCATGCAATGGTTCCTGCTTCACCATAATCCTGGAAACTTCTGGCTCACTGAGAGATCTGGGGCAGGAAATGAAGTAGGTACATGCTCTGTTGTAGCCTTGCCTGTTTCTAGGTGGATGTAACAGGCAACATATAATATGTCCACCCCTTGTGTTTATCTACTGCCATCTGTGGCCTCAGGATGTCCTCAAGCCCTTTGCAGCTATAAAGTGCTTTTTAGTGTTGTCACTGATTGAGTATAGGAAACATGGCAACCAATGTTACATAGACTTACATCAAATTTTACAGTATAGGAACAAGCCATTCAGCCCAGCAAGTCTATGCTAGTGTTTAAGTTCCACACAAGTCATCTCCCACCTTACTTTTTTCAACCTTATCAACATATCCATCTATTCCTTTCTCAACAATAGCCAATTGCTTCTATGTCCTACCCAAAATCCACAAACAGAACTGCCCCGGTAGACCGATCGTCTCAGCTTGCTCCTGCCCCACAGAACTCATTTCTCGTTATCTTGACTCCCTTCTCTCTCCCCTTGTCCAGTCCCTTCCCACCTACATCCGTGATTCCTCTGACACCTTACGTCACATCAACAATTTCCAGTTCCCTGGCCCCAACCGCTTCCTCTTCACCATGGACGTCCAATCCCTCTACACCTCCATCCCCCACCAGGATGGTCTGAGGGCCCTGAGCTTCTTCCTCGAACAGAGGCCCGAACAATCCCCATCCACTACTACTCTCCTCCGTCTGGCTGAACTTGTTCTCACACTGAACAATTTCTCCTTCAACTCCTCTCACTTCCTCCAAATAAAAGGTGTGGCTATGGGTACCCGCATGGGCCCCAGCTATGCCTGTCTCTTTATGGGGTATGTGGAACATTCCTTGTTGCAGTCCTACTCCGGCCCCCTTCCACAACTCTTTCTCCGGTACATCGATGATTACTTCGGTGCCGCTTCATGCTCTCGTCGGGACTTGGAAAAATTTATTAATTTTGCTTCCAATCTCCACCCCTCCATCATTTTCACGTGGTCCATCTCTGACACTTCCCTTCCCTTCCTTGACCTCTCTGTCTCAATCTCTGGTGATAGACTGTCCACCAATATCCATTACAAACCCACCAACTCCCACAGCTACCTCGACTACAGCTCCTCACACCCCGCTTCCTGTAAGGACTCCATCCCATTCTCCCAGTTCCTTCGCCTTCGTCGCATCTGTTCCGATGATGCTACCTTCAAAAACGGTTCCTCTGACATGTCCTCCTTCTTCCTTAACCGAGGTTTTCCACCGACGGTCGTTGACAGGGCCCTCAACCGTGTCCGGCCCATCTCCCGCGCATCCGCCCTCATGCCTTCTCCTCCCTCCCAGAAACATGATAGGGTCCCCCTTGTCCTCACTTATCACCCCACCAGCCTCCGCATTCAAAGGATCATCCTCCGCCATTTCCGCCAACTCCAGCATGATGCCACCACCAAACACATCTTCCCTTCACCCCCCTTATCGGCATTCCGTAGGGATCGCTCCCTCCGGGACACCCTGGTCCACTCCTCCATCACCCCCTACTCCTCAATCCCCTCCTATGGCACCACCCCATGCCCATGCAAAAGATGTAACACCTGCCCCTTCACTTCCTCTCTCCTCACCATCCAAGGGCCCAAACACTCCTTTCAAGTGAAGCAGCATTTCACTTGCATTTCCCCCAACTTAGTCTACTGCATTCGTTGCTCCCAATGTGGTCTCCTCTACATTGGAGAGACCAAACGTAAACTGGGCGACCGCTTTGCAGAACACCTGTGGTCTGTCCGCAAGAATGACCCAAACCTCCCTGTCGCTTGCCATTTTAACACTCCACCCTGCTCTCTTGCCCACATGTCTGTCCTTGGCTTGCTGTATTGTTCCAGTGAAGCCCAACGCAAACTGGAGGAACAACACCTCATCTTCCGACTAGGCACCTTACAGCCTTCCGGACTGAATATTGAATTCAACAACTTTAGGTCGTGAGCTCCCTCCCCCATCCCCACCCCATTTCTGTTTCCCCCTTTCTTTTTTTTCCAATAAATTATATAGATTTTTCTTTTCCCACCTATTTCCATTATTTTAAAATATTTTTAAATCTTTTATGCTCTCCCCACCCCCATTAGAGCTGTACCTTGAGTGCCCTACCATCCATTCTTAATTAGCACATTCGTTTAGATAATATCACCAACTTTAACTTTAACACCTATGTGTTCTATTGTACCATTGTTGTTGACATCTTTTGATGATCTGCTTCTATCACTGCTTGTTTGTCCATACAACCACCTCTCTCTCTCTCTATCTCTCCGCCCCCCACACACACACCTTAAACCAGCTTATATTTCAACTTTTTCTTGGACTCGAACTCAAGTTCTGTCGAAGGGTCATGAGGACTCGAAACGTCAACTCTTTTCTTCTCCGCCGATGCTGCCAGACCTGCTGAGTTTTTCCAGGTAATTCTGTTTTTGTTTTGTATTTATATAGCACCTTTAATGTAGTAATGCATCCCGCAGTACTACCTAGGATGTGTTATAAAGCAAAATTTAACACAGAGGCACCAGGAGATATGAGGGCAGATGACCAAAAACTTGGTCAAATGTAATGTAATTTTTCACATATACATTGACAATACCCAGCTCTACCTCACAACTATAATATGCTTGGTCGCATTGTGCTAACGCAGAATACTTACAGAGTTTGTTAAGGTAAGGAAAACATTAACTTTGTTGAGAAACATCTTACAGTGACTTTGCCTTGCCATGAAGTCTACAAGAGAGAGCAAAATCATGAGAATTGGGTGAGACTGTGATGATGCTTCATTCATATATCACAGTTAGAATTAATCCCTTATACCACATAGCCCCAGCCCTAAGTCTCTGACTTCCATTTATTTTTTATAGAGACAACCACTGTGACAACTACTTGTCTACCTGAATGAGTCCTCTGCTCCTTTAGAGGAGATTGGGGATTTGGATCCTATGTGTGATCTCTCAGACTTCTGCTGGGCAGATGAAGAATTTGTAGATGATTCAGGGTCACCAATTTGGTTATCATCTGGATCTCTCGATGAATGCAGCATCCCTTTGGTTTGTTTGGTTATGTGGATGACTGCTTTGACTGTGTAGGAGGCTGTTTCTGTGCAACAACTAGTGCATATCTGTTCTATCTCACTGTACCATTTTTGGTTTGGATGAGGGAGCACCATGGATGTGGAATCTGTTCAACTACATATCCATGGCGAGCTTGGTCTCAGGTCCAAACTGGCTATCCTGGTTGGAGATCTGGCAGGCTATGTGCTTTGTGACATTTTTCATAGTTCCACATCTGGCGAGAATGATACTCATCCTCATTCTCTCTCATCTTGTCCGAGTCATCAGCTGGTACACACGGCATGAGTGTGTGTGGGAGAGTAGGGAGTTGAGTTCAAAGTCTTCTTCCCATAAGGAGTTCACATGGTGCTAAACCATTCTGGAGTGGAGTTGAATGATAGCTCAGAAGTGCAAGTTGGATGTCATCATTCTTCTTCAGCAGTGCTTTCACTGTACAGACTCCTCTTTCAGCTTCACCATTGACTTGAGGGTATCTTGGTGAGCTGATAGTATGGACAAATCCAAATGATGCCATGAACTCTTTTACGACCAGGTGAGGGGAGGTAAAAATTGACTCCCCTAATTTACCGCTCCAGGTCTGGCTGTAACAGGGTTTAGTTGTGAATTAAGCAAGGATGTGCTTTGCCAATATTGTAGGTGTCCCACTCCCACTGTGTATGCTTTCAGATTATAAAGAATTAATCAGGCAGGTTTTCTGAGCTTAAAGAACGAGGTAAATTTATTAACCCTACTTCCCGAATTTAAAAAAAACTAGGTAAATCATAATCCTCATTAACATGTCACATACATTCTCTGAACCCCATACACACATTAGTAAAGATGGTAGAATACAAGGAAAGACTTATAAGATTTTTACAGTTCTTGAAGAAAATACACAATTGAAGAAATATATGGCTAACTGTTCATTGGCTGGTCTTGATGTTGTGATTCCATGTTGTGGCCATTTTGTTCAGTTGTCTTCCTGGGTGTAGCTGTATGGAACAGATTTCCACACTGTATCTCCAAAAGATCTGTTTGCAGTAGATTTCTCTTCTCAGGATCCATACACAATATTTCCAAGATAGAGAGAGACAGACACAGCTCTTTGCAGTCTTTCAGTATATCTGCCTGATCTCTGCTCTGACTTGGTAAACAGTTCTTAAAAAGCCTTGCTGGCTGTATATTCCAAAAAAATTTGATTACCATGTTTGCTGAAGTCATTGTGTTCTGGAACAGGTAATAACATTTTTGATGTCTCATCTCAGAAATTTTTGAGAAGTAATAGTATAAAAGTCAACAGGAGATGGGTCTTTCAAGCTCCATGGGGTGGGGGTGCATTTGAGAGTCTGTTCCTCTTCATCCTCCTTGGATAGAATACAAGTTGTATATTCAACTGCCTGGCAGTCTTTCCATTGTCTTAATGGGATTAAAATTTATTAAAACCCAGCCAGAAAAAAGACATTAGAAATTAGGTGTGGCTATGGGTACCCGCATGGGCCCCAGCTATGCCTGTCTCTTTATGGGGTATGTGGAACATTCCTTGTTCCAGTCCTACTCTGGCCCCCTTCCACAACTCTTTCTCTGGTACATCGATGATTACTTCGGTGCCGCTTCATGCTCTCGTCGGGACTTGGAAAAATTTATTAATTTTGCTTCCAATCTCCACCCCTCCATCATTTTCACGTGGTCCATCTCTGACACTTCCCTTCCCTTCCTTGACCTCTCTGTCTCAATCTCTGGTGATAGACTGTCCACCAATATCCATTACAAACCCACCGACTCCCACAGCTATCTCGACCACAGCTCCTCACACCCCGCTTCCTGTAAGGACTCCATCCCATTCTCTCAATTCCTTCACCTCCGTCGCATCTGTTCCGATGATGCTACCTTCAAAAACGGTTCCTCTGACATGTCCTCCTTCTTCCTTAACCGAGGTATTCCACCCACGGACGTTGACAGGGCCCTCAACCGTGTCCGGCCCATCTCCCACGCATCCGCCCTCACACCTTCTCCTCCCTCCCAGAAACATGTTAGGGTCCCCCTTGTCCTCACTTATCACCCCACCAGCCTCCGCATTCAAAGGATCATCCTCCGCCATTTCCGCCAACTCCAGCATGATGCCACCACCAAACACATCTTCCCTTCACCCCCCTTATCGGCATTCCGTAGGGATCGCTCCCTCCGGGACACCCTGGTCCACTCCTCCATCACCCCCTACTCCTCAACCCCCTCATATGGCACCATCCCATGCCCACGCAAAAGATGCAACACCTGCCCCTTCACTTCCTCTCTCCTCACCGTCCAAGGACCCAAACACTCCTTTCAAGTGAAGCAGCATTTCACTTGCATTTCCCCCAACTTAGTCTACTGCATTCGTTGCTCCCAATGTGGTCTCCTCTACATTGGAGAGACCAAACGTAAACTGGGCGACCGCTTTGCAGAACACCTGCGGTCTGTCCACAAGAATGACCCAAACCTCCCTGTCGCTTGCCATTTTAATACTCCACCCTGCTCTCTTGCCCACATGTCTGTCCTTGGCTTGCTGCATTGTTCCAGTGAAGCCCAACGCAAACTGGAGGAACAACACCTCATCTTCTGACTAGGCACTTTACAGCCTTCCGGACTGAATATTGAATTCAACAACTTTAGGTCGTGAGCTCCCTCCCCCATCCCCACCCCCTTTCTGTTTCCCCCTTTCTTTTTTTTCCAATAAATTATAAAGATTTTCCTTTTCCCACCTATTTCCATTATTTTTTTTAAAAATTTTTTTTTAAATTTTTAAAAAATCTTTTATGCTCTCCCCACCCCCACTAGAGCTATACTTTGAGTGCCCTACCATTCATTCTTAATTAGCACATTCGTTTAGATAATATCACCAACTTTAACTTTAACACCTATGTGTTCTATTGTACTATTGTTGTTGACATCTTTTGATGATCTGCTTCTATCACTGCTTGTTTGTCTACACAAGCACCTCTCTCTCTCTCTATCTCTCCGCCCCCCACACACACACACCTTAAACCAGCTTATATTTCAACTCTTTCTTGGACTCGAACTCAAGTTCTGTCGAAGGGTCATGAGGACTCGAAACGTCAACTCTTTTCTTCTCCGCCGATGCTGCCAGACCTGCTGAGTTTTTCCAGGTAATTCTGTTTTTGTTTTTGATTAGAAATTGTATATTTTTCTTTAAATAAAACACACTCTCATTTCATTACAAGACTGGAAAAAAAGTACATATAATAATAATAAAAATAAAAACAACAAAACTCATACACATACATACACCCACACCCTCACATCATCCTTTTTACTCTGTGGGGTCTGTTTGGTTGAGGTTCAAGTTGTTGTTCTTCTGCAGGTTTTTAATTCTGGACAGAGCTGCCGCAATGGTATTATTTTTCCTGCAATGCGGGTAATCTTTAAGTCATATGGTTGGAGGAACAAACTCCAACAAAATAGTCTTGCATTTTTGGCCTTGAATTTTTCTGCAAAGGTTAAGGTGTTGTGGTCTCTGTGTAGCCATTTCGGACATATATCCCAAAATGTTTGGAGCTGGTAATAACTCTGTGGTTTCTTTCACAAAAGTGGACTAGCATTTCTGGTGTTTGTTCAGTTTCTTGAAGAAATACCTAATCCGTCTCTCTCCCTCCTTGATTCATCATCTTGGAGTAGGAAGCCCCTATCCTGAGCTCATGAGCATCAATGTCTACTTTAAATGTTTTGTTGAAGTCTGGGGCTGCTAATCTGGTTCAGCTTTCAGCTTTTTAAAAGCTGTTTGGTACCTCTCTGTTCACACTACCTTTGCTTCTTTCTGTAATAGATCTGTTAGTGGGGCAGCGATAGTATTAAACTTAGAGACAGACTTACGGTAGAAACCACACATCCCCAGGAAGCTCATTATTTCTCATTTTATTGTGGGGATGGGAAAATACGCAACTGCCTGTACTTTTGTAGCTCTGGGCAGTACTTTTCCTCAATGCCCCCACATGTCCTAGGTAGGTCACCTGAGCCTTAGCAAACCTGTTTCTTGTGAGGTTGGCCACTAGGTCAGCAGATGGTAATCAATGGAAAAGGGCTTCCAGACTTTCCCAGGTGTCACTGTACTTTACTAGTTTGTCTAGGTACACTGCACAGTTGGGTAGGCCCATCACTATCTGGTTCATCAGCCTTTAGAAGGCAGCTGGGATATTTCTGAGTCTAAATGGTATGACTCAACACTGGTATAACACATCTGGAGTTACGAAGATCTCCTTCACTCAGATGGTCAAAGGTATTTGCAAGCATCCCTTTAAAAAGTCTATCTTAGTGTTACCTACTCTGTCTATGCAATATTCTGGGCGGGAGTTTGGGTGGGGGTTGGCTTTGGTTAATGCATTAATCTTTCCATAATCAATGCAAAGCCTTGTGGAGCCATCTAGCTTAGGCACAAACACAACTGGGGAGCTCCAGCTGCTGTTACTGGGCTCGATTAGTTTGTGCTCCAGCATATACTTGATCTCCTCCTGGACCTGAGTCAGTTCCTCTGGACCGAGGCATTTGGAATTCTGTTTAATGGGAGGGGTCTCCCCAAATCTAGATCATGTAGAGCTAAAGTGGTGCAGCCTGGCCCACCCCTACAGATGCTGTTAAATGCGATGAGAAGCTTTGCCATGTCACTTCTTTGTTCTGCATTTAAATGGGTGAATATGCTGGCTAATTTCTCTAAAGTTTCCGTGTTTGCTAACTGGACTGTAGGGGGGTCAATTTGGGCCTCACCCAGGCCTCCCTCTAATTTGTCCTCACTGTCTCTTTCATCCTCCAGTTCTTTTGTTATCTGACAGACTGTTACCTGCTTGTCCCCTTCCCGGCTGTGGTACTGCTTGAACGTGTTCACATAGCACAGCTGCTGTTTTTTCCTACTGTCTGCGATGTCAATGAAACAGTTTACCTCCTCAATTCTCTTTGCTACCATGTGCAGGCCACTGAACAGGGCTTTCAGGGGTTTAGCCTGTATTGCTAAGTGCATTAGCACATAGTCTCCTGGCTGGAAGCTTCAGGCCTTGGCATGTTTGTCTGCCCAATTTTTCATAGTTGTTTGGGAGGTTGTTAAGTGCTCCTGAGCCACATCACAGGCTCTCGTGACCCGCTCACAGACCACACATATATAGCCTAACATGGAAACCTCCTTCTTTTGTTCTAAAAATTTCTCCTTGATTAATTTCAGAAAACTCTCACTTGGTGTCCGTAAACTGATTCAAAAGAAGTAAACTTGCTGGACTCATTGGGAAAATCCCTGGTGACAAACAGAAGAAAACCCTGTCCTTTATACCAGTTATGGGGGCACTCGTGACAGTATGCCCTGATCATTGCTTTTAGGGTCTGGTGCTACTGTTCTAAAGCTCCTATTGACTGTGGATGGTATCGGTTTCTCTATACTCATTCATAAGATGTGGGCATTGCTGGCTATAGACCATAAGACCATAAGACATAGGAGCAGAAATTAGGCCATTCGGCCCATCGAGTCTGCTCCGCCATTCAATCATGGCTGAAAAGTTTCTCAACCCCATTCTCCCGCTTTCGCCCCGTAACCTTTGATCCCCTTACCAATCAAGAACCTATCTCTCTCAGTCTTAAATACGCTCAATGACACGGCCTGGCTAGGCCACCATTTACTGCCCATCCATAATTGCCCTTGAGAAGGTGGTGGTGAGCTGCCTTCTTGAATTGCTGCAGTCCATGTGGTGTAGGTACACCCACAGTGCTGTTAGGGGAGGAGTTCCAGGATTTTGATCCAGCAACAATGAAGAAACGGCGATATATTTCCAAGTCAGGATGGTGAGTGGCTTAGAGGGGAGATTGCAGGTGGTGGTGTTCTCATCTATCTGCTGCCCTTGTCCTTCTAGGTGGTAGAGGTCATGAGTTTGGAAGGTGCTGTCTAAGGATTCTTGGTGAGTTTCTGCAGTGCATCTTGTAGATGGTACATGCTGCTGCTACTGTGCTTTGGTGATAGAAGGAGTGAATGTTTCTGGATGGGGTATTAATCAAATGGACTGCTTTGTCCTGGATGGTGTCAAGCTTCTTGAATGTTGTTGGAGCTGCACTCATCCAGACAAGAGGAGGGTATTCCATCACACTCCTGACTTGTACCTTGTAGATGGTGGACAGGCTTTGGGAAGTCAGGAGTTGAGTTACTCGCCACAGGATTCCTAGCCTCTGACCTACTCCTGTAGCCACAGTATTTATGTGGTTGGTCCAGTTCAGCTTCTGGTTGATGGCAACCCTTAGGATGTTGATAGTGTGGGATTCAGTGATGGTAATGCAATTGAATGTTGAGGAGCACTGGTTAGATTCTCTCTTATTGGAGATGATCATTGCCTGGCCCTTATGTGGCATAAATGTTACTTGCCACTTGTCAGCTCAAGCCTGGATATTGTTCAGATCTTGCTGCATTTGGATATGGACTGCTTCAGTATCTGTGGAGTTGCAAATGGTGCTGAACATTTTGCAATCATCAGCAAACATCCCCACTTCTGATCTTATGATAGAAGGAAAGTCATTGATTAAGCAGCTGAAGATGGTTGGGACTAGGACACTACCCTGAGGAACTCCTGCAGTGATGTTCTGGAACTGAGATGATTGAACTCCAACAACCACAACCATCTTCCTTTGTGCTAGGCATGACTCCAACCAGCGGAGAGTTTTCCCCCTGATTCCCATTGACTCCAAAATTTTGTATGGGCTCCTTGATGCCACACTCAGTCAAACGCTGATTTGATGTCAAGGGCAGTCATTCTCACCTCACCTCTGGAGTTCAGTTCTTTTGTCCATGTTTGAACCAAGGCTGTAATGAGGTCAGGAGCTGAGTGGCCCTGGCGGAACCCAAACTGGGCATCAGTGAGCAGGTTATTGCTAAGCAAGTGCTGCTTGATAGCACTGATGATGACCCCTTCCATCACTTGACTGATATTTGAGAGTAGACTGATGGGGCGGTAATTGGCCAGGTTGGATTTGTCCTGTTTCTTGTGGACAGAATATACCTGGGCAATTTTCCACATTGCCGGGTAGATGCTTGTGTTGTAGCTGCACTGGAGCAGCTTGGCTAGGGGGTCGCGGCAAGTTCTGGAGCTCAAGTCTTCAGTGCCATTGCCAGAATATTTGTCAGGGCCCATAGCCTTTGGAGTATCCAGTGCCTTCAGCCATTTCTTGATATCATGAGGAGTGAATCGAGTGGCATCTGTAATGCTGGAGTCCTCCAGAGGAGGCTGAGATGGATCATCCACTCGGCACTTCTGGCTGAAGATTGTTGCAAACGCTTCAGCCTTATTTTTTGCACTGCAGTGCTGGGCTTCCCCGTCATTGAGGATGGGGATATTTGTGGAGCCTCCTCCTCCAGTGAGTTGTTTAATTGTCCACTACCCTTCATGATGTGTAGGACTGCAGAGCTTAGATCTGATCCGTTGGTATTGGGATCACTTAGCTCTGTTTATCACTTGCTGCTTATGCTGTTTGGCACGCAAGTAGTCCTATGTTATAGCTTCACCAGGTTGACACCTCATTTTTAGGAATGCCTGGTGCTGCTCCTGACATGCCCTCCTGCACTCTTCATTGAGCCAATGTTGATCCTCTGGCTTGATGGTAATGGTAAAGTGGGGATTATGCCAGGGCATGAGGTTACAGATTAGGGTTGTATACAATTCTGTTGCTGCTGATGGCCCACAGCACCTCATGGTTGCCCAGACTTGAGTTGCTAGATCTGTTTGAAATCTTTCCCATATAGCACAGTGATGGTGCCACACTACATGATGGAGGTTATCCTCAATGTGCAGATGGGACTTCGTCTCCACAAGGACTGTGTGGTGGTCACTCCTACCGATACTGTCTTGGACAGATGCCTCTGTGACAGGCAGGTTGGTGAGGATGAGGTCAAGAAGTGCTGTTAAAAAGATTTCAGGAGGCTGGAGTCTACCTGAAGAAAGAAAAGTGCACTTTTTAAGCCAAGAAGGTGACTTATATGGGACACAGGATCAATGCTGAAGGGTTACACCCTGTTAAGGAGAAAGTCAAGGCCATAAAAGAAATACCTTCCCCCCACGAATATGTCTGAACTTAAATCGTTTCAATAATTGAATAGTCAATTATTGTGGGTGGTTTTTGTCAAATCTGTCCACTGTGCTGACCCCCTTACACACCTTAAAGAAACACCACCGCTGGTCTTGGGGAATTCCTCAGGAAACGGCTTTCAACAATTGCTGCAGTCTTCAAGCCTACTTCTATACTTCGACCCTTCGAAGGAACTTATAATGACGTGTGACGCCTCTGCATATGGCATTGGGGCAGTGTTGTCCCATGATATGATGAGGCTTGGAAAGGATGGTAGGATGTGTGTCAAGAACACTATGAGTAGCTGAAAGAGGCGTTTCACAAATCGAAAGAGGGCCTATCAATTCGGCATCAAAAATTTCCATCAATATCTACATGGGAGATATTTCACTATTGTTTCAGACCACAAGCCTCTGTTGGGCCTTTTTATGGAGGACAAGGCTATTCCACCAATAGCCTCTGCGAGGATTCAGAGGTGGGCATTGATCCTGGCCACATATGAATATACCTTCAAACACTCACTAAGGGTACATATTGCGAATGCAGATGCCCTGAGTCACCTGCCCTTAAGAGAAGGTATTACATGTAAACCTATTCCTCAAGAAATTGTCTTGATCTTAAACCAATCAAAACCTGGACCAGTTTACCACTGTTATCCAGAGTACAAGAAATGGGGAAATGAGACAGTTTCATATGGCATGAAACCCTTTTCCATCCATAAACATGAACTTAGTTGTCAAGATGGTATGGTGCTATGGGTAGTGTGAGTGGTCGTTCCTGTGCTGGGCAGGGAGCTACTCCTGATGGATCTACACAATGGCCACCCTGGTATCTTGAAAATGAAAATGTTAGCCAGGAGTTATGTTTGGTTGCCTAGAATCAACACTGATATTGAGAACATGGTAAGGCACTGCTAACAGTTCCAATTGCAGCAAAACCTGCCAGCCACATCTCCACTACACTCTTGGGAATGGCCTGGCCGGCCATGGGTCCCCATCCATGTCGATTATGTAGGGCCATTTATGGGAACGATGTTTTTCCTTGTAATTGATGCACACTCTAAGTGGATAGATATTTATGAGGTGAAGATACTGACACTGATGGTGACCATTGAAAAGCTGTGGCTTTTCGTTTGCCTGAAGTAATTGTGTCCAATATGGGGCAGTGTTCACAAGTACGGAGTTTCAAAACTTCACCACTCTCAATGATATAAAACACATAAGGCAGCGCCCTACCACCCAGCATCAAATGACTTAGCTGACAGAGCCGTCCAATCTTTTAAATCTGGCAGGAAAAAACAAACAGGTAGATCTTTAGCAACAAGAGTCTAATGTTTTCTGCTGAGTTACCATTACCCACACACAATGACAGTTGTTCTTCCTGCTGAACTGTTAATGAAACATCAGCTCAGGACAAGGTTAAGTCTTGTGTTTCCAAATTTGCTGAGGTAGAGTCAAGTCAGTGCAACCTAACGACAGGTCATGATTCTTCACAGTAGAGCTGGGATGTTCTCGACTAATGAAAATGTGTACATGAAAACTTTGATAGCAGCCCTAGTTGGGTTCCCGGAAGGGTAGTCTCAAAGACTGGGCCTCTTTCATATCAGGTAAAGGTAGAGGGATGAATCATTCAGAAGCACGTTGACCATTTGAGGGGTAGTGAGGCACTCCCGCTGTCAGTGTTACCACCAAGTGTTGGCGAACCTGTGTATACCAAAGATTCTGGTCAACCTGTAAAAAATGTCAAGGACATCGTTATGGAAGTTAATGATAATGAAATGTGGCTACAAGTCCAGGGCAGCTGGAGCGGAGGACTGCCAGAGAACAGGAGGCGACCTGTCCCTGTCCCCTCAAGAGAAGGAGCTCCGAGCAGGGGGAAGCAGAACCCGCAGGCCCACTCAAAAAGGCCAGGACTGAGCAAGAGCTGATGATCTTCCAGGAGGTACCCATTAGTACAATTCTGGAAAATGTCGATCCAGCAGAAGCCTCACAACCTGTTCAGTTACACCACTTGATGCAAATTTGAAAACCACCCCAAAGACTTAATTTATAACTATGGGGCCTATTGTGTGTATTGTGTAATCAAAGTCTGGGCTAATGACATATGTAATTATTTCTAGAATTCAGAAAAATCTTGGTTCAATTATATAAAACAATTATTAACTAAAAAAATGTACAAAGGAGCTAAAGCGGGGGGAGGGATGTGATGACTGTCACTGATCATTAAGATCAGTTCAACTGAGTAGGGGTCACGTGATTTGTTCAACCAATGTGCGGCTAGCACGGGAGAATAAATTCTAGGGAGAGATGGCTGTATGAGGGGCTGGCTGGATACAAGCAGCCACAGAAGCTCTAGCGTAAATAAAATTTGTTTTGTTAGATAAGAAGCCTCCCACAGCGTGTTTCTATACTTAGGGTCTTCTAACCTCCTGGAAAAGGTTTCAGATAACCAAACAGCAGGGTCATCCATCTGCAGTGCTGGTATGACTTCCTCTGATGGGTTTTGTTTGGCCATAGACTGGGTTACCACGCAGTCAGGAAAAATGCCAGGGACTTTCTCCTGCAGCTATTCTGTCCCCCTGACCTCACTTGGCTTCTCTAAAGCCACTGGGGATGCTATCACCTTTTGATGCTGCCAGATCATTTCTGAGGAGCAGGACGACCCTGTCCCAGGTAAACTGGGGACAACTCCCATGGTCACCGGTCCTGAAATAAGGTTGCACTTCAGGTGCACCCAAAATAAAGGAATGGGCATGTACTCTCCCTTGATACCCTTTGCCAGCACTTTGGCCTGTACTGCACTCTCTGGGGGAAAGGTCATGCCTCTTGCCAGCAGTAGAGACTGGCTGGCCCCGTCACCCTCAGTGTGACGATGGGCTTACCCGCCTTGCTCTGTGGAAATGGGGACACCTATCCATCTGACACAAAATCCTTGCAACTGTCGGGGACTTTGCTAGGCTCAGCCACACCCTTCAAGATGTGCTTACAGGGATTTGCTGCTACGGTCAGAGCCACAGCCTGGTCTGCTATGTTCTCTGCTTGACTTTCTTTTTCTGCAGAGGGCCTGAGTGCTCCAATAAATCCTATAGGCTTTTCCCATAATTTCCAACAATCAGCACGATGGTGTTGAAACACAGGCTTCCGAGGCTCACTCCTTTTCTTAGCACTATCCCTTCTGGTCTAAGGAGGGGTCCCTGTGCTTCCAGCCATCCCTTCTCTCCCATGGATGCTCGGCTTCCTATTACTCTTCCACCCCCAATCCTTTCCAGGTTGCTGGGGATGACTGGGGAAGAAATTGTGGACAAGCTCATAATCATCAGTCAGAGTTGCTGCCTGCCTGGCCCCTGCCACTTCTTGATGCATTTTTATAGAGAGAGGGAGAGAATTTTTGAATTCTTCAAGGAGCATTATTTTTCAAAGATTTTCATATGTAGCTTTGACCTTAAGCACACATATATAATGATAAAACGCGAACTGCTTAAGCCATTCAAATTTGATGTACATCTGGCCCTGCTATTTTCAGAGGTATGAAATTTCTTAAATGATGCCTCCAGCACCAATTAGCTTCGAATAGGGACATTTTTGCACTTCAGTGAGTAGAATTTTCGCCCCGTTGGGGGTGCTGAGCGAGAGCTGGTGCAGGCAGGCGCACAGCCGATTGCCACCTGTGATCGGCTGCGTGCCGCCATTTTACATGGGTGGGCCAATTAAGGCCCGCCCAGCATGACACGCACCCAGAAGCGCTGAGCGCTCGCTGTGCGGGCGGGTGGAGGAGGTTGAGTCGGGGCTTGCACTGTTTCGCACATGCGAAATCTCCCTGAGGCACAGAGCTGCCTCAGGCAGGTTAGTTTGATTATGAAGAAATAAAATAAAGAAAAAAAATTATTCAGCTGTGTCCCCTCATCCGACAGTGTCACATGAGCTGCATGTCAATGAATTTTAATAAAAATTTTTATTCGATTTATAAACACTTCATGAAACCTCATTTCACCCGTGGATGAGGTTTCATGATAAATGCGAAGGTTGCCTGGGCTCTTCGCCTGCCCACCAGCCTTAAGGTTGGACCGACAGCCCAGACAACCAGCTTAATTACATTATTAATGACCTTAATAGGCCTTTTACTGTTTGGCGGGTACGCAGCCGACTCCAAACCGAACTGAAGATCTGAATGACACACACCCAACGTCACCACCCACCCCTGCACACTGACCAGAAGATTCAGGCCAGTATTGTAAAGCCAAAAAAATCTGTGGCAGTTTATTTTTTAAAGAAAATTTGCTTCTACAGAACAATTTACTTTCCCAACTTCAATTTTCCTGCTGTCTGTAGGATCTAATCATGGATGTTAGCCCCCAAATTTCTGTTATGACCATGTGAGAAGGGGTAAAAATTGACTGCCCTAATTTATCACTCCAGGTCTGGCTGTAACGGAGTTTAGTTGTGAATTTAGCGAGGATGTGCTTTGACAATATTGCAAGGGTCCCACTATGTATGCTTTCAGATTATAAAGAATTACTCAGACCGGTTTTCTGAGTTTAAATTTATAAACAAGATAAATTTATTGACCTTACTATCCGAGTTTTTTTTAAATTAGGTGAATCATATGTCACACACATTCCCTGGGTCCCACACACACAACTAGTACAAATGGTAGCATATGAGGATAGACTTCAAGATTTAAACAGCTCATAAAGAAAATAAACATTCAAAGAAATATACAGTTAACTGTCCTTTGGCTGGCCTCAATGCAGTGATTTCACGTTGCATGGAGCAAATTTCCATGTTTTGTCCCCAAAAGATCTCGGTTTCCAGTAGATTTCTCTTCTCAGCTGGTTACTGTGCAATATCCATGCCCAATACTTCCAAGATAGAGAGAGAGAGAGGGAGAGAGAGAAAGACAGAGAGAGAGAGAGACGGTTCTTCGAAGCCTTTCAGTATATCCTTCTGATCTCTGCACTGACTTGGTAAGCAGTTCTTAAAAAGGCTGTCGAAGTTCTGTCGAAGGGTCATGAGGACTCGAAACGTCAACTCTTTTCTTCTCCGCCGATGCTGCCAGACCTGCTGAGTTTTTCCAGGTAATTCTGTTTTTGTCTTAAAAAGGCTTGCTGGCTATATGTTCCAGAGGAATTCGATTACCGTGACTGCTGTAATCATTGTGCTGTGGGTATTTACATTTTTGATGGGCTCTTTCTTGCACCTCAATGAGAGTGGTGGAGGGTTTGAGATTCTGTTCCTTTTCATCCTATTTGGGGTGGAATGCAATTATTGCCTTAATAGGCTTATTGTTAATTAAAATCCAGCCAGAGAAAAAGACGCTAGATATTGTATCTTGTTCTTTAAAAAAAAGCAAATCCTTGTAACGTCTCTAGAATATTCATTGGCAAACTGCAGCCTATTGTCTGAAATTACAAGGCCTGGGATTCAATGGCTAGAATTTTTACCTCATTGGGCTGGCACGTGCCCGACCCAAACGAGCATAAAATGACGCGCGATGACTTTGGGTAAGTGTCCCGACATCATAGCGCACTCACGCGATATTTAGGTCAGTGGACGTGCACGGGAGACAATTAACTGGCCCATTAAGGCCATTAAAGTACCAATTAAATGTAATTTTTCTCTGCCCGTCCAACCTTACAGTTGGTGGACAGGCAAAAAGGCCAAGCAGCCTTTGCATTTTTTAGAAACCTCATCCTTGGGCAGGATGAGGTTTCCATCAGCAATTAAAAATAAAATAAAAATTTTAACTTTTTATTAATAACATGTCCCTGCTCATATGATAGAGTCACATGAGGGGACATGTTTTGTAACATTTTTAAAATCTTTATTTTTGATTTTTTAATATCTTCAGCTCCCTCAGGCAGCTCTGTGCCTCATGGAGCTTTTCCTGCGCACACTAGCACACATGTGCAAAATTCCCAGCTCACCCTCCTCCCCTCCCTCCCCTCACAGGCAGCACTGCAGCACACGTTTCACATTGGGCAGGCCTTAATTGGCCCAGCATCGTGAAATCACGGTCCGGCCCCAATTTACGGACAATGGACGGCTTCCCAACCACTCCCACCCGCCCCGCCAAGCCTGCCCAATGAGGAAAAAATCTTGGCCATTGCGTTGCAATTATCTCCTTTAGCATAATTACTGTTTCAAAACTGTAGGTGCTGCAGTTGCTAGACTTGTATCCATCTGGTGTAGTCATCTACTATAATCAAGAACATTTTACCCCTGTGTTCAAAAAGGTCCATCCCAAAACATTCCCATGGTCTTGATGGAAGGCAAGATGATACCAATGGTTCTCTTGTTCCTGATGTTGAATAGCACAAGTAATACAGTTTGATATCATCTCTTCCAAAGACTTTGAGAGACCTGGCCACCAAACAGAATAACTTGGTCTGGCTCAACATTTGTGGTGCAATCATTGTAGTATTATTGAGTCTCAACTCTCGGGATGACCACTCACTTGCCATAGATGAGTAAATCATCAACTACACTGAAGTGTCCTTTCTATTCATAGTACTGTCTGAGAATGGTATTGTGTGGCATGTGTGCTGGTCATCCTTTGACACAGTACAGTACTATCTGACCTGAGCACATACTTCATCAAATTTCTGTAGAAGATGCATCTGCAGCAATGATAGTGGAGAGTTCTGGATCATAGTGAGCTAAGATATCAGGTGATATGAGCATCTCTTTGATTTTCTCAGTAGACTTTTGTTGCACTTCCTCCCAGCACCAGCATTGTCCTGTCCTAACTGCAGACATAGTGGTTCATTGATGACAAATAGATTGGGCAAGATCTTTCTGACTTATTTTACCAAACACATGAATCTCTAGAGTTCAGTTATGTTACGATGAGATGGAAATTCTGTGATTGCTCTTGGCTTCTGTGGATCAGCTCTGACACCAGATGCATCCACAATATGCCCAAAAAACTTGATAATCGGCTGTGAGAATTTGTATTTGCCGTTGAGTGTAAGACCTGCTTCCTGCAGGCATTACAGCATGGCTCACACTCTAGTGTCATGTTCTGCCTGAGTGGATCAGGGCATCATCCATGTGACATAAGACTCCATCCAATCCTTCTAGGATACTTGACATTATCCTCTGGAAGATTTCTGGGGCTGATATGATACCAAAGTATAGTCTGTTGAAACAAAATCCCTCAAATGGTGTAATGAAGGTTGTGAATACTTAGACTCTTCATCATGGGGTAGTTGCCAGAAAACACTATTTCTAGCTTTGTGAAGATTGAGCTCTTTCCCAATTTTGCTAAGCTCTTGTCCACTGACTGCTTTGTTCAGCTGGATAAGATCTACGCAAAAATTAATAGATCCACTGGGTTTTGGCACCAGGACCATCCTCGAACACCAGCTTGTTGGTTCCGTCACAGGTGAAATAACCCCTTGCTTCAACATAGAGTCAGTTTCCTTCTTTACCTTTAGCAAGAGTGGATAAGGAACTTTTCTGGATATAAACAGACACACTAGCTTTGTTTCAGGATGTAGAATGATCTGGTATGCCATCTACAGCTTTTCTAATCCTGTGAACACTGTGGAAATTCAGCTCTGAAGTTTTTTGGCCGATCTTCTCAGCTTTCCACTTTCTCTAACTCTGCAAATCAGATCTAAGTCAGTACCAGGCTTTCCTTAAAAGTAAACAACAGGTTTTCAATGATTCTTCTCTCTATATGTTGAATGGTTGCATTCAGTTGTCCTGTGATCTTGAGTTCTATACATCATGGCCTGTGTAGTTTTGGAATGATGGCTGAAGAGAATTTTTCTCCAAGTTCAGCATCAGAAAGAACAAAAACTGCTGCACTTGTGTCTAATTTAAAGTGTGTCCAGCTTTAACACTCCAGCAGCTGCTGCTCGGTTCCTGGAACTCTCCAAGGAAAGGCATCTCAATATCATGGATATCATCTACTTTGTGGATCTTGCCACCTTTCGAAGGCTTCTCTTTTTGTTTATTCTGTACAGGCTTCTTGCTGTGACACACAGTCTGGAAGTGACCCTTCTTTCTGCAAAAATGGCAGTGTCTTTGGTGGAACAATTTTTACCTGTGAGATTTTTTCCTGCCATTACGGTTACAGTTAACTGGGATATTTGATGGAAGCTCTTCCTACCTCCCCTGTTTTTGTATGGCCACCTCTCTGCTTCTAAATTTAACATACTCCATGGTGTCAGTCATTTTTGGGATATGGTTCTCCCTGTCACCCTGAATCACCGATCGATTTTGCTTCCTGATCTCAGCTTGTCTCTTCAGTTGAATTGCCTTTTTTAAAGTTAAATAATCTCTCAATTGCAAGTGGTCATACAACACTTTATCCAAGAGCAATTCTGTACCTGACTAGTTCATCTTTTAAGCCATCATATTCACAGTTCTCTGCAAGTCCAGACACATTGTTGATACTTTTCCCTTATCATGACTATGCTTGTTAAATTTAGCCCATTCGACAATAGTATTTTTTTTGCAGATTGAAGTAGGCATCAAGTATTTTGTTACTTCATCCTACGTAGCTTTTCCTTTGTTGATCCCTTGCCTGACTCGCATATCAACTGCACACCATCTATTGCGTATAACAGCATATTGACCTTCTCGCCACTTGAATGGTGGCCTGTTCTTGCAATGAGATCTACAAGAGAGAGCAAGATCATGAGACATTGCATCACTTCCTGTGATGATGTATACTGTGCCTCATTAGCATATCACTGTTAGAATTAACCCGTTATACTACAACAACTGCCTCCCTCGACTCCTCCACTGTCTCCAAACCAACATCCAGCACTGGATGAACAGAAGTTTCCTCCAATTAAATATTGGGAGAACCAAAGCCATTGCCTTCAGTCCCTACTACAAACTCTCACCACTGATTCCATTCCTCTTGCTAGCAATTCTCCGAGACTGAACCAGACTATTTGTAACATTGCTGTCATATTTGGCCCTAGATGAGCTTCTTACCACACATCCACACCATGAGTAAAACTGTCCATTTCCACATCCATAATGTTGTCTGATTCTGCCCCTGCCACAGCTCATCTGCCCTTTGTTACCTCTAGACTTTACTATTCCAATGCACTCCTGGCTGGTCTCCCGTATTTTGCTCTCTGTAGACTTGAGGTCATCCAAAGCTCTGCTGCCTGTGTCCTAACTCCCACCAAGCCCCATTATCCCTGTACAGTACTTGCTGTCTACCATGGCTCCCTGTTCAGCAATGCTTCAATTTTAAAATTCGCATTTTTGTTTTCAAATCCCTCCATGAACTCATCCCTCATTTTTGTAATATCCTCCAGCCTCACAACCATCCGAGATATTTGCTGTCATCTAATTCTGACCTCATGAGTGTCCCTAATTTTAATTTTTCCATCAGTAGTGGCCATGCCTTCAGTTGCCTAGGTTCTAAGCTCTAATTTTTTGCCTCTCTATTTCTCTTTTCCCTTTGATGTTTATTGTTTTTTCTCCTTGTGTACTTATTCCAATTCCCCTTAAATGCATCTATAATATTTATCTCTACCACTGCATGTGGTAGCAAATTTCACACTCTTGCTATTTGCATATCACAAAATCCTATAAACAGCAATGAGATAAATGACAAGCTATTCTGTTTGTGATGTTGATTGAGGTATAAATATTTGCCGGGTCATTGGGGTTAACATCCCTGCTCTTCTTCCAAATAGTGTAGGATCTTTCGCGTTCACTTTAGAGAACAGACAGTGCTTAGGTTTAAGGTCTCATCCACAGACAGTAACTCTGGCAGTGCTGCATTCTCTCAGTACTGCACTGCAGTGCTAGCCTAGACTTTGTAGTTAAATTTCCCAACTTCCCATCTCAGATGCCAGAATATAAACAAATGAGCTAAGACAAATTAAATGATTGAAATAAAACAGATGTGTTGCCCATCATTCGGCCCAATACAACAGTGGAAATGAGAGGTTAAATTTATTGCCAGTACTTAACATTGCATTGGACAGCGGATTTAAATTTTAAAATCCAAGGAATCCTGTGCAATAAATTGCAGGATGACAATTATGCACAGAAATTATTTGTTTGTTTGGGTTAAAGTTTTACCTGCAGTTTTAAAAGTGTTAACAGTGCTTCTTGGAGGCTGCAATAAATATTCACATCGATTATGGGCAGGCTTTCTGGGAACGCCTGAGCCCTCACTCGGATGATTGGCGGTGGGGTTTGGGGTGCATCTGTGCAGCGGGCAGAAATCCCAGCAAAATTCCTCAAAAGAGCAACATCTAAATTGCTTTGTAAACACAGCCTTACAGTCTTCCCAATTAAATGAGGATGCCAATATTGATTTAGTTGATTATAGTGAATAGGCATTAACTACAATTATTGTATTTTCATAAACAAAGTTAAAATTTCAATTAGTTACAATAAGAAAATGGCATTGGATTGCACTAGTTTTCTATTTAATTGGAGCTGTTTACAGATTCATTTGTGCCAATCAATATTGTTGCTGAAAAATCCAACTCGGAACAATCTATGCTTTCACCACCATATTCTCTCTCATTCAGCCAATTCCAAGATGGAATGATGAAGCCAGTTTGCATTCCCAGACTTAGATCAGAAAAATGCTTCCAGTGAACTGGTGCCAATAGAAAAGCATATTTTATGGATCAACATCTTGTTTAAGGATCTCATTTATAGTTTTATAGCAGAGCTACTTTGCAAATCTGCTTGGACCTACAGTCCTGGCCTATTTTACAAAATGTATGTCAAAAAACATAGGTTATGGTATCCTCTGAATAACAGATTGTTATAATAACAAGAATAACACTTTTTGGAGCATTTCACCCCTCAGTCGGTGGGACCTGCTGATGGCCACTCTCAATAGCATTGGTGAAAAGCAGGCCCAGCCTTTCATCTCAGCATAGTGAATGATGCAAGGTGAGTCAAGGGAAGTGGAAAAGCAAATTATCTGCCACAAAAAGGGTTGTCATCTCAAAAATGAAAGAGAAAGAACAAACTTCGATAGCAAGCTCCCAAACCATCCCAAAGGGTTCATACTTGTAAGTACTTTTACAGTGTGGTCACTGGGGCTCATCAAAGCTCAGTTTCTCTGGATCAACTATGTGGTTCACATTAAGAATTCCAGCAAACCAAGGCAGTATTCTACAGCCAGCAGAGCATAGAAACCCACACCAGAGAACATCCCAAACTTACAGATACAAGGACATTCTGAAAGCCAATCTCAGAGCTTTCATGTTGAGCCTCACTACATGGGAAAAAAACAACCCTGCACAGATCCAAATGGAGAAGTCTCTGTCATCAAGCAATTTCAATACTTGAGGAGAATGGAATCATATCCCTACGGAATAAATAATCCACTCACAAAGCCAATGTCTTCACCTACTCCTCCAACAGTGATTTATATGTAATATTTGCAATTGGATCTGCAGATCAAGATTTGGTTTAACATCACAAAAAAGACAACATCAACCTTGATAATGAACAATTGGTCTCCTTTGTTGAACACTCATGGGTTGAGATGACTGGAGAATTCATCATCACCTTCTCGAAGCAAATGTTCAGCAAAACCTGGACAAATTCCAGGCTTGGGCTGACAAATGGCAAGTAACATTCATGCCACACAAGTGCCAAGCAATAGCCATCTCCAACAAGAAATAATTTAACCTTCTGGAGCATAGGAGATTGAGGGGGCATGATTGAGGTGTATGAAGTTATGAGGAGCATAGATAGGGTAGACAGGAAGGAGCTTTTCCTCTTGGTGGAGGAATCAATAACCAGGGGGTATAGATTTAAAGTAAGGGGCAGGAGGTTTAGAGGGGATGTGAGGAAGAATTTTTTCACTCAGAGGATAGTGGGAATCTGGAACTCACTGCCTGAAAGGGTGGCAGAGGCCAAAACCCTAATAACAATTAATAAGTATTTGGATGTACACTTGTGATGCCATGGCATACAAGGCTATGGGCCTAGTGTTGGAAAATGGATTAGAATAGTTAGGTACTTGTTTGACTGGCGCAGACTCGATGGGCCAAAGGGCCTTTTTCTGTGCTGTAGGCCTCTATGACTCTATGAAGCATCACCCCTTGACATTCAATGGCATTACCATCGCTGAATCCCAACTATCAACATCCTGGGCATTACCATTTACCAGAAACTGAACTGGACTAGCCATATAAATACTGTGGCCACAAGAGCAGGTCAGAGGCTAGGAATCCTGCAGTGAGTAACTCACCTCCTGACTCCTCAAAGTCTGTCCACCATCTATAAGGCACAAGGCAGGAATGTGATAGAATGCTCTCCATTTGCTTGGATGAATACAGCTCCAACAACACTCAAGAAGCCTGACACCATTCAGGATGAAGCATCCCACTTTATTGGCACCCCATCCATAAGCATTCACTCCCTTCATCACCAATGCACAGTAGCAGCAGTGTGTACAATCTACAAGATGCACTGCAGCAAATCACCAAGGCTCCTTAAGCAACACCTTCCAAACCCATGACCTCTGCCACCTAGAAGGACAAGGGCAGATACATGGGAACACCACCACCTGCAAATTCCCCTCCAACCCGCTCACCATCCTGACTTGGAAATATATCACTGTTCCTTCACTGTCGCTGGGTCAAAATCCTGGAACTCCCTCCCTAACAGCTTTGTGGGTGTACCTACACCACAGGAACTGCAGCAGTTCAAGGAGGCAGCTCACCACTACCTTCTCAAGGGCAATTGGTGATGGGCAATAAATGTTGGCCTAGCCAGTGACGTCGAATCCTGTAAATGAATTTTAAAAATTCAAGCACAGCCAGAACACTCAAACAGCAGCTGAGATAAGAAGCATGGTTGAGAGATAAATGTTGGTCAGGATATTGGGGGAACTCCCCTGTTCTTCTTCAAGTAGTGACTTGGTAGATTTGCTATCCAGTAGCAGTAGCAACATATCCAAAAACGGCACCTCAGATAGTGCAGCACTTTCTCAATATTGGACTGAAGAGCCAGCCTAGATCCCCTCTTCCAGTGTGAAGTGAAATTTGAACCTACAACATTCTGACTCAGAGGAGAGAATGCTATGGCGGACACTCAAAAATCTAAACTATATCTTGTTATTAATTTTATTGTGAAGGGCAGAATATTTCATTAATAACCCAAAGTGCATGACAGAAACTAACATGAAATATCGCTCCCTCCGGGACACCCTGGTCCACTCCTCCATCACCCCCTACTCCTCAACCCCCTCCTATGGCACCACCCCATGCCCATGCAAAAGATGTAACATCTGCCCCTTCACTTCCTCTCTCCTCACCGTACAAGGGCCCAAACACTCCTTTCAAGTGAAGCAGCATTTCACTTGCATTTCCCCCAACTTAGTCTACTGCATTCGTTGCTCCCAATGTGGTCTCCTCTACATTGGAGAGACCAAATGTAAACTGGGCGACCGCTTTGCAAAACACCTGCAGTCTGTCCGCAAGAATGACCCAAACCTCCCTGTCGCTTGCCATTTTAACACTCCACCCTGCTCTCTTGCCCACATGTCTGTCCTTGGCTTACTGCATTGTTCCAGTGAAGCCCAATGCAAACTGGAGGAACAACACCTCATCTTCCGACTAGGCACTTTACAGCCTTCCAGACTGAATATTGAATTCAACAACTTTAGGTCGTGAGCTCCCTCCCCCATCCCCACCCCCTTTCTGTTTCCCCCTTCCTTTTTTTTCCAATAAATTATAAAGATTTTCCTTTCCCACCTATTTCCATTATATAAAAAAACACCTCCACTAGAGCTATACCTTGAGTGCCCTACCATCCATTCTTAATTAGCACATTTGTTTAGATAATATCACCAACTTTAACTTTAACACCTATGTGTTCTATTGTACCATTGTCGTTGACATCTTTTGATGATCTGCTTCTATCACTGCTTGTTTGTCCACACAACCACACCCCCCCCCCCACCACCTCTCTCTCTCTCTCTATCTCTCCGCCCCCCCCCCCCCCCCCCCCCCACACACCTTAAACCAGCTTATATTTCAACTCTTTCTTGGACTCGAACTTAAGTTCTGTCGAAGGGTCATGAGGACTCGAAACGTCAACTCTTTTCTTCTCCGTCGATGCTGCCAGACCTGCTGAGTTTTTCCAGGTAATTCTGTTTTTGTTATGAAATATGTGTATATAGCCAATTCATAAAAGTCAATGGGCCTTCCTATTTCAATAGCTTGGACTGTAATGCTTAAGTTTCTCCTATGTCATAAAACGTGATTTGGCTTTTTAAAAAGGCTGCAGTGTGTCCGCCCCCATTCCCCCAAACCCCTCTCGGGTTGCAACCCATGACTTGTTCAAAACAATATAAAGACCAGATCATTCAGATTTTTGTGAAACAAAGCAGCTTTCTTCTTCTCCTGAATAACTTTCTGCTGTTATTCCCTTGTTCCTTCATTCTGTTGCAGGAAATGCAGTTGAAGATTTTCGCGCTGTTTTCATGCAGTAACCAGAACACTGAGCTGTGGAATTAAAATCATCGGCATCCTGGTTGCATTCCCTATGAGTGAAAGGAGAATCTGGTGACCGCACAGTGGGGTATAACACAGTGGTGAGATTGAAACCGGAGTTGGAAGGGTTTACTCCCTCTTGGGAGTCCTCATCTTCGTGTTCACATTCCAAAACTGTGATCCAACATACGACTCGCATTCTGCTTTGGAGAGAGTCAAGAGACAGGGAAAATACACTGGAATATCTCAAACCACTGCAGTGTTGAAACATTGTTGAAAAATCTTCTTTTAAAATAAGAACCAAAAGGTTCCATCATTTTATATAGCATCTTAAAAAACGATTGTGTTAAACTGAGAATCTTTGCTTCCTTGAGGTGCTCATGCTTCCTTCTGATCCATTGAACTCCGTGTCTAAACATTACTCAACAATTGTCATCAAGTTGGAACCAGGAGAGGCAGGTGATGGTTTGACTGTTAGAGGTAGGGGTGGGGCGTTTAGTCAAGTGCAGCTGTAAATGGTCCGTGCTGCTGGCTCCTGTTACATCTCGGGGTGCCGTCTGCCCCTCACTGTTCACAATGTGAATTCCAGGCGTGATGGCTGATGCCCTCTCTCATTTAAAAAAAACACTTCTAATTTAAAAGACATACTATTGCGACCAATTCGCCGACATGTAGGTCACAGCAGTACAACGGATCAGATGGAATATTATTTGCAGCTTATAGCAAAAATGCCCTAATAATTGTTCTTCAAAAGGAAGAGATATCGAGCGGTGAAATACTTTATCACAGAGATTGATATCACAGAAGAAATGATCTCACAGCCATACACAGATAAGTTAGATCATGCCAAACAAGTAAGCACATTAAGAACTTTCTGCCCATTTGAAGTCTGGTTTCACATCGGTTGACACCTACTGTTTCATATAAATATTTAATATAATATATAATATCATATGCGGAATATGTTCTTCGTTTTGAAGATGTATGTGTGACAGAGATTTAAACCTTAAAGACCCCAACTTCGGGAAAAGCCTAAATATTTCTCCTGTACTTTGATTTCGTGTTCTGTTTATTTCCAGAGATTATATAAAATGTATATTAAAACGACGATTCCCACTGTGCTTACTTCCTTCGCCTAATGTGTGGAATATTGCAGCAATGAGATGAACTTTCAACGAGTGAATTGTATCAGTTCTTTCTATTGGATATTATTGTGCGGCTGCCCAACCCATGTGGATGAAGATTCTGTTGATCACAATTGTTCTGAAATTGATGGACTGAACAAAATAATTCTGAAAATATGATCGGGGTTCCCAGGCCTGAGAAAGCTGAAACTTCGCTTTCACAATGCTATTATAATGATGGCAGTTTTAATGATGATTTGGACAGTCCGGGTCCCAGCGCGCAGGAATAAACAGGCTGTAGTTTGAGGTGTGTTGGTGTAGTTTCAGGGATCTTTTTTGCTCAGAATAACCTTTTGCCACATACTGAATTGTCGGCTCTGCTTCTAACCACATTATAGGGTATCTGAAACAGTGGGTATTATGACTTTGTAAGTATTAATGTTTAAAATCCGAGGATGAACCAACACATGTCAGCCAGCAACGTAGATTTAACCTGCACCAGTGCCGCTGGTACCTAAGTGACACCGGTATCACTTTGGAAACACTATGAATGGGCAGTGTGGATTTATACTGTCCTTTCACAGCATATCGGGGGAGTAACAACTTCAAGAAAGACTGCATTCCAGCAAGAACACCAATCAGCTGGAGGTGATGCCATGTTTGTTGCAGTTATGCTGCACCGTCTTTGTAGCGCTATTGGTCGAAGGCCGACCATGTCCGGCTGTGGCATTTCAAATTAGCTGTCCTAGGGTCCCCATATCAGATGTCGGAACAAACTCGAGTGGTAAATTTAGGCTTTCCGGCCTGCGGTGCCAATAAATTAGATCATTGTTGATCTGCACCTCAACTCTATTTACCCGCCACTGCTCGATGTCACTTGATGTCTAGACTTAACAAAATATCTCAGTTCTGATCGTGAAAACTCCAGTTGCCCCAGTACCGGTAACCTTCCGGGAAAAGAGTTTCAGATTTCCACTACCTCTTATGTGTAAAAGTACTTCCTGATTCGACACTGAAACGGTCCAACTCTAATTTTAACATCATGCCCCCTTGTTTCAGATGCCTTCACCGAAGGAAATAGGTTGCCTTCCACTACACTGTTATCGTGAAAACTTCTTGCTGATCAAACCACTGAATGGTCTCACACTAATTTTAAAATGATGACCCTTTATCTTCATGTATCCCACCAGAAGAAACCGTTTCTCCAAATCTACCCTTTCCCATTTTAAACACCTCGATCTGATCTTCTTGAAGGAGTACAAGTTCCTGCAATCGCTCCTCATAAATTAACCCTCTAAGCTCCGATCTAGCGTCTAACCAACGCGCTACAGCTTTTTTTTCCAATTCTTTCATGGAGTCACATGTAGGCCAGGCCGGGTAAGGACGGCAGATTTCCTTTCCTAAAGGAGCAATAATGAACCAGGTGGGTTTTTGCAATAACTGATAATAGTTTCATGGGTTAGTTTTTTTATTACATTTTTAATTTCAGATCCATTAGTTGAATTCAAATTCCACCAGCTGCCGTGGTGGGATTTGAACCCATGTACCCAAGAGCATTAGTCCGGACCCATGGATTATTAGCCCACTACATTACCACTACATCACTGACTCCCCCTGAAATACTTCATTTTATCTTTCTTGAGTTTAAAACTGAATCTTTCTACACCCTCGCAACTTTCTATACCTATCTAAATTACACATTGCTCTGTCTAACAGTGCCATCTTCAAACATGGATTGCAACTCTGCTCCTTCATCCAAGTTCGCGGTGCGAAGTTGAAGCCATGGAACAGATCCCTGGGGAACACCGCTTTCCTCATTCTGCTAATCACATTACTTTATCCGCAATCCCTGTTTTCTACCTCCCCATTAATTCCAAACCCGTCGGAATATATAAAACAGTATAAATTGATGTCGCTTTCTTACACTGACTGCACGTTGGGAACTGAGAATTAAAGGCAGGTTTTGTGAAAGCAGAGGGCCATCGAAGTTCTTTTCTAGATTGCAAAAGAATTACAAGTGAAGTTAGACACAGTGTGACATGGTAACTGATGTTGCTGACTGAGTGAACTCACTGAGATCAGAAGGAGGAATCCTGTGAAAATCTGTACCTGGACATTGGCTGCACCTCAAAACTAAGAGGTTTTACAGGACAGAACGACCCAACTCAGAAAGAGTTGAAGCTGCAATTAATTCACACAAAGTCCTTGACTGATGTCGATGAAATCCCAGCCGTTGATGAAATCGAGCAGGAAAGGTTATGATCAGGGTTCAGCAAGAGTGTCCAATGGAAACAGGAAATGCTGGTGAATAAAAACAAAAAACTGCGGATGCTGGAAATCCAAAACAAAAACAGAATTACCTGGAAATACTCAGCAGGTCTGGCAGCATCGGCGGAGAAGAAAAGAGTTCTGTTGAAGGGTCATGAGGACTCGAAACGTCAACTCTTTTCTTCTCCGCTGATGCTGCCAGACCTGCTGAGTTTTTCCAGGTAATTCTGTTTTTGTAAATGCTGGTGAATGTTTATTCCATAACCCTGAGGAGGGGATAAGGATCACAGAAATCAAAACAACTCCTTGATCGCTGCTGAAGCAGAATCCTGAACACATTTAGAGAAAGACATTTCCAACGGCCGCTTGGCCTTCACGAAAGGATCAGGAACTTGTGAACAGACCACAAGGCCGAGTTTCGAGAACATATTGCAATTCTACATGTTACTGCGCATCACGTTGCTTATGGAAAGGTTCTTCGCCATGGAATTGACGAAACACTCCAAACATATCGCGGATTCCACAAGGACCAAATGGATTACAATTCAAAGGAGTCTTGAGGAAATCGATATTGAAAAGCTTCCAACAAGGTTGCATCCGTGTTGTAATGCTTCTGAATATGGCATTGAATGAGGAATACGAATTGGAAACAGAAGGTGTAATAACTCCATTACACCATGCATGCAGTTGACATTATTCCATTGTACTAAACAAAAGAGAACCACAATGTTCTTAACTGGTGGGCAGACTAGCTGCCGCTAGCATCTGTCAAGGACCTCAAGTGATCTTCAAGAAAATAAGAACAATGACATTTATTTTTCATTCACAGGACGTGGGCATCGCTGGCTAGGCCAGCATTTATTGCCCATCCCTAATTGCCCTTGAGAAGGTGGTAGTAAGACGCCTTTTTGAACCGCTGCAGTGGTGAAGATGCTCCCGTAGCGTGAGGTTAGCGAAGAGTTTAAGGATTTTGACTCAATGATTGTGATCTGTGCAGTCCAATTTTATGATTCTACGGAGCAATGATATATTCCCAAGTCAGGATGATATGTGACTTAGAGGAATCTGCAAGCGGACATATGCTTAAACGGAACGTTGGTCAAATGCTTCGGCATATCTTGACAAGAATCACAGGACTCAAAGAGTTTATAAAAATGGTCCAACTGAGAAAGGTAGCCAGAGATTAACGAAGGTTTGGCAAGATAGAGGCAGATCTTATGGAATCATAGAATGGTTACAGCATTAAATTTGATCCCTCTTGTCTGCCAGCTGTCTGAAAGAGTAACTCACCTCGTCCCACTCCACCACCTTTTCTCCGTAACCCTGCATTTTTTCCTTCAATTTTGGGTAATTAAATAGTTCGTCACGCACCATGGATGCAATGCGCGAATACTGAAAAGGGGGCACAAATAAAAATCTCAAGCATCTGAGACGTGAGAAGCTAAAAGATGCTGAAGAGTCCCCATGGACCACAACAAGCAGCGATGAGTGGAAGGCTAGGAACGGTGAAGACAAGTTTCCCATGTCAAAGAATGCAACATCTTGGGCATGTAGCTAGATGAAGCGAACACTATCTGGATAAAAATGGTCGTACTAGGGGAAGGCCAAGAATGAAGGGAAGGACTAAGTAAAAATTAGATAGATGATTAATGGTCAGGAATGGGAGCCAGCCTGACAATAACAACATAACACAACAGGCAACATAGACACAGAGTTGTGCACTTGACCGTCTCATCTCAGACATGAGGACAATCTTTGAAGACATGTGGTGGACATCTGGTTGATAGGCATATAAACTCACAACTCTAATATAATCCAGGAATAGGAAGCTTTAAGATGACGTGTTGCTAAACACGTGCTGCTGAACAACATTAAATATTTAAACATAAGAACATTAAAATATTTAAACATTTTGTTGCGAATTTTGAATTTCGTTGAAATGTCATAATGCATTTTCAGGGAATGTTAAAAACTGAAACTCGTGAAAATAGTGAAAGTTGTTTCTACTTTGAAAAAAATACCCTGTAATCACTGCAGTTACTTGGTGGCAGTCGGAGGGATTTGGGGGTTTGAGGTTAAACTGTGATCCGATCCGTTCAGAACAAGGAGAAAATCTCAAGTGGCTTAAGATCCAGCCTCCCCGATTAAATATTACGAGGGTTTTTTTTTAGGATCGGCAATCATGTGCCTAATTAAAAAAAACACAAATGCCAGTATAAACTGCAGGGAAAGACACATTTTGGTGCCCTCTCTCCTTTTGGAGCCGATTCCGAAATCCAGAAAAATAGCAGATTTTGGGTGCAACATAATGCAAAAAACACAACAGGATGCAAAATGCAGATACTTTCCGAGTTAAAAAAAACATAATTAAAAAGAAGCAAGAATGTTTCACTTTGCATATTCAGGATAAACTTTTTAATGCGTTTTTGACTTTTAGATTAAAAACAACCCGATGAAAATGCTGCGGGTTTAGACGTTATATTTAGCTTGCACTATGCGAGCTCTCTGTTTTATTTGCTGCTGTCTTCAGACTAGTGGCTGTAATGTTGTTGTGGGAGCCGGAGCCGGAATAAAATTGGGGGGATTGGGATCCGGACGGGCGGGGAGGGTGGGTTGGGTTGATCCGGCTCCTAATTCCATGCCGGGTTTTATGAGTGCGCTCCTCCCCTCCCCTCCCCCCCGCAGGAACTCCAATCCAGGCTCACTCTCTATCGCCTCAATATGTCTCAAGATGGCCGCCAATGTGGGATCGATGTTTCAATATTGGAAGAAATTTGATTTACAACTGCTTCAGGTCAGCGGCTGCTGGGGGTGTCCGACCGGACGGCACGGTGCAGGGGGTGGCCTGGGCATCGGCCCTGGCCGGAGAGTGGCGGTATTGGCCGGCTTTAGGGGCCGGGATGCGGGCTTTTTGTGATTGATCAGGAATTGATCCCTCGGCTGCTTTTGTGTTCAATCATCGATCAGCCGCCAGCAGCCAAGATGGCGCCCGCGATCTGATCCGGGCCCTGAGGCCTCGGCCTGTCGGCTGGCCGGCTGCGGGACAGCTCCTCTGTAACTTTTCCACGGAGGGAGCTCGGCTGTCGAGTCGCTGCCCCGAAGAGGAGGAGGAGGAGGAGGGAAAGTTTGAGCGGCGCCCGGAGCCTGGCCTTTTTCCCTCCCGCCTCAGAAAGTCAGGACGGAGCGGCTTCCATTTGGAAGTGCGCCGACACCGAAAGCCTTTCAGGCGGGCGGCGCTGCTTGGAGGGGAGCCGGTGGCTGCGATAGGCCGCACTTTGGCTGACGGGATGAAATACAGAGCAGCAGCCGGGAAGCTCGGGGGAGGGGAGGAGGGGGGTAAATAAATAAAGTTGGTGGCGGGAGCCCCCGGGCTGTAAGTTGGGAAGTTTGCTGGAGCGGAGACTCCTGGGGCTAGCTGCCCGCCCGCCGCCGCCGCCGCCACCTGGGAAGCTCAGGAAGAGTGCGAATTGGATGTAGAGAGCGGGAATCTCGACTCCGCTTCCGCTCCGCACTTTGTGTTCGAGCTTTTGGATTTATTTAAACTTTTGAACAGTGCGTCAGAATACTGAAGGAGTGTTAACACAGAATGACCGCAGGGATGGGGATCTACTGGCTTCAGCGATGGCTGCAGTACGCTACTGAGGCAGGAATGAGATGCAGTTAGCGTGGGTCAGGAGCGATAATGGGGTTCGGCAAAGTAGAACCAAAAAGTGTTGGAAAAACACAGCAGGTCTGGCAGCATCTGTGGAGAGAGAAACAGAGTCCAATGTTTTTCTTCGCAACTCAGCATTTGGGATCCGGTGCGATAGTGAGGTCCAGTTGATCAAGTAGAGGAATGCGGGATTAGGGATCTCTGCAAGCAATGGGATACGGGATTGGTGGTCGGATTCTGTAGTTGCGTGGGGGATTGTGATTTGGGATGTGGGGTTGGGGCTCTGGGGCAATAATAGGGCACAGGATTGGCGATCTGGAGGTAATGGGGCACAGGATTGGCCATCTGAGCAGGTAATGGGGCACAGGATTGGCCATCTGAGCAGGTAATGGAATGCAGTTTTGCAGACCTGGTGCTGTAATGGGGTGCAGCATTGAGAGCCTGACAAGGTAATGAGGTGCAGGAATGAATTTTGGTATTAAGGCAGCAACAGCAATTTGATGCTGTAATGGGGTGCAGTATTTGGGATCTAATCCAGTAATGGTGATCTGAAGCAGTAATGGGGTACAAAAGCGACAACCATGACATTGAGCCACATAAGAGCTCTTCAGTCAGGTGACCCAAGGAGGTAGGTTTTAAGAAGTATCTTAAAGGAGGAAAGTGAGGTAGAGAGGTGGAAAGATTAGGGTGTAGGAAAGGTATTCCAGAGTTTACATCCTGGGCAGCTGAAGGCACAGCCACCAATGGTGCAGTGATTAAAATTGGGAATGCTCAAGAGGCCAGAATTGGAGGAGCACAGATATTTTGGAGGATTGTTAGGCTGGAGGAGATCATGGAGATAGGGAGCAGCAAAGCTTTGGATGACCTCAAGTTTATGGAGGGCAGACTGGCAGTGGCAGTAATGGGCTTCTGTTCTGATAATAGAATGCTGCAACATGGTGAATAAGAGGGATTGGGTGTAGTAATGAGGATGATGTTCCCTACTGGAGCACAGTGATGAGGCTGTGGTGTCATAATGGCATCCAGTAAGGGGCTCTCGTGTGGTAATGACATTCAGTAATATAGTGTGGCCTGAGATCACTAGTAACTAATTGCACCAATGGGGCTTTGGTGCAATCTTTTGCACAATAACAGATCTTCAGTAAGTGAATGCAGTAATTGAGGTCAGGTAGAGTAATGGTTAAGCAATTGAGCTCAACAAATGGGGATTGGGTTAATTGGTACAGTAATAGGGCTTTACCAAATGAGTTTATAATGTGGCTCTGTTGCAGCATTGAGGATCTGGTAAATGGGTACAATTGCTACAGAAATGGGGCTGTGACAATGGGTATATTAGTAGTGCTTTGATAAATGGATCTAATAATTGGCTGTGGTATTGAATGAGGGACAAGAGTGTTTTGGAGCATGAATGAAGTTTGGAAGTGCTTCTGATTTTTGGATAGTTCTGAGGTTTTGGTTTTCTAGAGATAGATCTTTTTGTCTAAAATAACAATTCACATAAGCTTGAACTGTGTTTGAAAACAGTTTGCTTATGTGTGAACAATCTTGAATCACAGGGAAGCACTTTACTTTGAAAATAATCAATAAAGTGGGTCTAAGGCATCTTTTAATTGTCCTCATCAACGTTATATGGAATATTTAAGTGAACCAGACAAGTGAAATTGTGCAATAGCTTAACTGTAAGTGTGTATTTTTGAACTGTTGGTATTTGCAGTGCATGTAATTATATCAAATTTTTATAGTGCTTAGGCGGCAGGCTGAATCACTCCTTTTTCATTAATCCTCCTCTGTTTGTTTACTGAGGCATACTTTGAAGATGAATTCTGACTAAGCGTGTCTGGTATGATAATCACAGTGCTTGTCTATGTATTGTTCCATACATTTTTTACAGCTTTAGTGGGGGTTGGGGTGTAACCCTTTCACCATTTGGATTTGTTCCCTGTTATGGAAGAATATGTGTAAACATTTTGCTGAATACAATTGTATTTTGAAAGTAAATTAGCAAAATAGAAAGTGGCCTATGTAGCAGGGATTGTTGTTTGAGAATTTGCTTTACAGAATGTTTATTTGCATTCGATAGCCGAGGTTGAATTATGTCAACTGCGTTGATTGTTTTTTTTTAATTGTTCTTTAAAGTCTTGGGCATGTACACTTTAATTATAGAATAATTACCAGATGGAGATAACTCAGAGGTAATGCTGCTTGATTTTATATTTGGTCATTATGGGGTAATTTCTCCCAGCCACTCTAGAATAAATACTGCTAGAGGGAAGAGTGATTAGACTTGAGCTTTATTTGACCAGTGTACATTTTATATGTAAAATTACTGCAAGCCTATTAGATACTCATGCTACCTGAAATTTCTAGGATTGCTCTGGCCATCTGCCAGATGGCAAGTGCTGAGGTGTGGGAAGTGAAGGGATTTATGTTTGATAAAATGGTAAAAAAACATTGGATATGTTAGTTTGAGTATTTATATCCTGAGATTAATTTTACATATATGTTAAAAGCAATTGTCCATTTCTCACCCTAAATCTCTAATGTAGTTCATTTTACACAAGCAAATTGTAGTCTTAGCAGGGAGGGAGAAATGACCCTTTCAGAGTTATATTGAAATGCATTGTGATGGTGCAGAGTGGTAAAACTCTAATTTCATACTGTAATTACTGAATTTTACATAAAAGCACGCTACTATGTAAAAAAAAGAATATAATTGCCTGATGATATAAATATGACCCAAACTCTGAATATAACCCCTTACTTTATTATAAAGCCTGTATTAAACATATAAACATTTTTGCTATAGTACCATTTTAAATATTGATTTGTATAAAAGTTGAGTATAGACCGGTCATAGGGACAATTCAGAAATTTTACACATTTTAGCTTTTGAATCTAAGGTAACTGCTTGTTCTATAAATGCTGTTGTTTGCAAATAAAAATGTAATTTGTACCAGTTACTTTTGAGTTGAAATATATACAGTAGATTGATTGGAGTTGATTTGTAGCAATTTTTATATGAGTGAAATCTCTGCTGAAGCGGATTTTGGTACTAAGTGTGTATGGACCCTTCTTAGACAAGGCAGAATAAGCTTCCTTTGTGTTCCAACGTTCTTGAGATGGCGAGGCCCCCTGGGCTGTACTTGACACCTAGATGATTGTGAAGTGCTTGGCTGAGGATTGTGGCCATCTTTCTTTTCTCTTTGCATAGCATAAAAAGACTTAAGAATTTTAGGTTTTGAATCTGTATATTGCTTGCAAGGTAGATTTTTTATTAAGCTGTGGTTATTTTTAAAAGTAGTAAAAATGGTTCAGTAAACTTTCATAGTTTCACTCGAAGGCGAGAAATTTTGGGTTGATTTGCAACTGCATCATCAGACCTCAGAGCTTGGCACAGGGTGTTCCTTTTAACGTCAGTGTTTAACTTTGACCTGCCAACTGGAAAGGTGACAGTTTAAATTAAGAAAGATACCATTAATTGGGAGCTGCCTCTTCTATAGCTTTACATTATTCCCACCTTACAGTTTTAGGTCAAATTCAATTTTGTCAGAACCATTATGATTGGAAGAGGTACCACCACTAAATCATTGAAATGTTGAGGATGAAATAACTAGAAATTTCAATGTGAGATTTTTTACATTTGTCTATTAGGATGCCATAGAATCTCCTTTGACGAGAAGAACTTGATAACAGAAACAGAATGCAGTCATGCATTTTGTTTTCAGTGTTTTCCGACCATAATTTGAGTGAACAGACGGCTAGTCTTGGAAATGGGTTTTTGTAGATTGCAGAAGAACTGTTCCAGCAGATGCTGCGATTGTTAATGTAAGTGAATTTAGTGCTGTACCAAACATGATTTTCCACGTTTTTAAACCGATATTGCATCTTTCATTGCATCCTGTGTATGAACTTGAAAGCTTTGGCTGTGAAACTGGTTAAAGGATGTTAGCTCCAGTTGCTTAGTGAGTAGCTTAGATCACCATTAGTACTTGCATTTTCTTCCTCTGCCTCCTCTTATCTGAATATTGACTTGTGCTGAGGTTAATTCAGGCAGAGACCTGATATCACACATAGGTAGCCATATTTCATGCACAAAGAACAACTTTAACGTAATAAAATGTACTGAGGCATTATATAAAATCACACTGAACCACACTACGTGTTGATCAAAGGCTTGGTTAAAGGTAGGTTTTAAGGAGTATCCTAAAAAGGAGGAAAGTGAGGTAGAGAGAGAGATGGAGAGGTTAAGGGAAGGAATTCCAGAACTTGGGGCCTAGGCAGCTGAAGGCACAGCCACCAGTGGTGGAATGATTAAAATTGCGAGTGCTCAAGAGGGCAGAATTAGATGCGTGCAAATATTTTGGAGGGTTGTGGGGCTAGAGGAGATTAGAGTTATGGACAACCAAAGCACTGGAGAAGTACCACAAAGTGGTGCCTTTGCATGATCTTCCAAATCTGGTTGCAAGAAAAGTTGTTTGGCAGCAGTGCCCTCTCCCAAGCCAACTTGCCCAGCATCAAAGCGCTAATCGCTCAAGACCATATTTGCTGGGGGGTGGGTGAGGGGCGTACATGTCGTTTGTATGCCTGACACCAGACTCCTGAAGCAATTGCTCTACTTGGGTGCGGTAGAAGACTCCCAGCGGACAGTGGAAACACTTTAGGGACGCCCTCAAAGCATCCCTGCAGAGATCAAACATACCCTCCAATTCATGGCAGTCCTTGGCTTGTGACCGACCAAAATGGGGAAGACTTATTTGGGAAGGCACCAAACACATTGAGAGACTTTGTCAGGAATGTGTGGAGGTGAAGTTGCTTCAGAGGAAGTGCACAAACCTCCAAACAACCCACTGTCCCACCCTTCAAGCACCGCCTGTCCTGTATGTTGCAGAATCTGTAGATTGTGCATTGAATTTATCAGCCATTTCAGAACCCATTGAACTGGTGTGGAAGCAAGCCACCCTTGATCCTGATGGATAGGCTGAGAAGAAGAAATCCATGTTAATATATCACTCCCAACCCCTATGAGCCCTTATCTTGTGTATTAATCTTTTGTGCGGCACCTTCTTGAATGCCTTTTGGAAATTCAAGTATACTACATCTACTGGTTCCCATTTATTCACCCTACTAGTTAGATCCTCAAAAAGCTCAAAATTTGTCAAACAATATATGTCTAGTAATACCACTTTTTAAAACAAAGACTTGTTCTCATTGCGCCACGCTTTTCTAAATGCATTGTTAAGACTTCCATAATAATAGATTCCAGCATTTTCTGATGACTGATGTCAGGATAAGTGGCCTGTAGTTTTCTGATTTCTATTTCCCTCCTTTCTTGAATAGCGGTGTTACATTTGCTAATTTATAATCTGTTGGGACTGATCCAGGATCTAGGGAAATCTAACTTCTGTTTACAGTTTGCAACAGATTTGTAGTACCCTGTAGTCCTTTTAAGATTGACACCTGGTTGTGTACATATGCATCTTAAAGGGAATAGCGCTTGTCTGCAGCTTGTTTGTTCCTGTGTGGCATATTCCCAGTTGTTGTGCCTGCACACCCATGCGACTTTGAAGGAATATTGGTGGTTAGTCATATGTAAGGTTTAAAACCCTGCATGGAATCAGATAGGATATGAAAGTTTCAGTCATGTGGATCATCACTATCTGTCCCTGAAATTTAGTCACTTGCTTTGGGATCCTGTGATCTTTAATGTTGGTATACTTTGACCTCCCACCCCCTCCTTACTGTAGTGGATTGAGGGTTTATGCTTTTTTGGTGCAAATCTGGAATTGAACCTGGGACCTTTTCGATCTGTTTGCTTTCGCAAACATCCAAAGAATAGGAAAAGACCAGCTCGCCCATTGAGGCTCACCTTTCCTGGCACCTTGTAACTCTCACACCATTTTTGTCATTTCTCACAGTTACACAATCTTCTGGGAGAAGAAAAGCACAGAAAAATTTTGGACCAGTTTAAGAAAAAAGACTTTTTTGACCCTTGAAATTGAAAATGCAAGCTCTAAGATCACGGTGACTGATGATGTTGCCCCAGTGACCCACCTACCACCTACATATAAAAATATTTTGCCACGCACAGGAGCACAGCCAGCTCTGTTGAGTGCTTGTAGTGAATGCTGCCATCTTATTTGGGGTTGACAACTCTGTAAAAGAGTAACTTCTGGCATCTTATTCTACCTACATCCTGTTCCAGTTTATACCGATGGTCAATCCTAACTTAATCCTCAAGTAACCTAAACATGAGAATGTTGAACCATTGAAGGGGAGGAGCATATCTTGCATCATCTTATGACTGCAGTTGGTTATCACATTTTATGTATGTTTTTGTTATCCCAATCTAACCTTTTTTGAAATGACCTTCAGCCACAGAGGCTGTGTGCTTTGGTGATCAGCACTGAATGTTAGGTTAGAGTTTTAAGTCTTGCCAGATTTTAAGTCTTTATCTTTGGATGACCTGAGGAAATGAGTACAATTTGATACACTCCAGTTGCACTTGTACGTCTATTCGCTGGCTGAACAGTAGTGTTGGGATAGTGCAAGAGGAGCAATCAACTGACTCCTTTTTTGTAAGGAAATAGTGTATCAAGTGGGGAACATCAGAAAGGAAGTAACTGGGAAAAATTATTTTACATGTACTTATGGTATCTTTTTGGCTGGGAGGGCATAACCTGTACTGTAGATTTCTGGACTGTTGCTGTTATTGGCACTCTTGTATACATTAGGAGCCATAAGCAGGTTATAATAAGTCACACTAACTCTTTGCCTTTTTTTTGATGAGTGTTTATTCTCCAGTGAAGGGCACGCACCCATAATATTTCCTGCAATATTTCTAAGTCATTGAATGTGCTGTTAAGAGATCAGGCAGCCTGTTTGTAGATCTGTCAGTACCCACTGCGATAAGCCGTGGAGTGCATAACATGGATCTGATGATTAGACCAACATTGACATTTCAATTCTCCTGCTGCCCCTCCAAAAATCAGATTGATGCTCTTCATTCCATTCAGTATCCATAGAGACTTAAGCACGGAATCTAGGTTAACACTCCAATGCAGCACTGAGGAAGTGTTGCACTATTGGGGGTGCTGTATTTTGAATGAGATGTTAATCTGAGGCCCTGGCTGCCCTCTCAGGTGATGTAAAAGAGACAGGGACTTCTCACAGATTTCCCAGACAATATTTATCCATTGACCTACATTGCTAAAACAGATTATCTGGTCATTATCTCGTTGCTCATTGTGGACATTGTTGTGAGCAAACTGGCTGCTGGGTTTTCTATATTACAACAGTGACTAATACTGTTCTTCAAAATATTTGATTGGTTTTAAACTGCTTTGGTATGTCTGAGATTCTGACAGGTGCTACGTAAATACGTATTCTTTTACAGCTCAGAAGAGATTAGGGATTGATATTGGCAACCAAATATGCTTCAGTGCCTCTGTAAATTGATCACTGAATGTTGTACCGACATTGTATGCTAGCTCCTTCTACAGTCTGTTTTTGATAATTCAGTTGTTTCATTACACTAAAAAAAATTCGAAGTGTCCTCTGGTTAAACAGAAATTGTGAAACATCCACCTAGAGTTTAACCAGTTATAAAAAGAGGAGAGGGTGGGATTGGACCCTCTGGTTGTTTTATATGACCACTTTTTATTTTGGAGCTTTTCAAAAGCAGTTATTAATATTGTAACATACACTTCTGATACCCTTTGGCAACATGAAAGTGGAATTTGAATCAGGTTTTATAACCCTGTTTAGCTTTGTGGTCATACTTTCTCTTTTGAGCAGTAGATCAAGCTTCAATTCAGGGACTGGAGCACATCATTAGGCTGGCACTTGAGTGCAACACTGAGGGAGTGTTGCACTGTTGGAGCCAACCTCTTTCAGATGATACGTGAAACCCTGCTTGCCTGTTAAGGTGGATGTAAAAGATTCTCTGGCACCATTGGTAGAAGAGGATGGGAGTATTTCTGATATTGTGACCAACAATTACCCCTCAACCAACATCAACCAAATGGATTAACTGGTCATTTATTCCTGTTTGTGCGAACTTGCTCTGTGCAAATTGATTGCCATATTTCAGGGGTGCCCAAACTTACTGAACCTAAAGAGCCACAAATACGATAATCTGCAGATGTTCAAGAGCTGCCAGACATGAACAAACTTTACGCAGGCTAATTACTGCTAGCAGAGGTCTTGTGAATCTCTATCCTGGCTGTAAGTCTTTGAAAATCCAGCTATGTAGCCAAGGCTGTATGAAGGAGCACCGTCAGGTGTTGATTTGTAAGGACTGCATGATGTTTCGAGTTTACAAACTTCATTATGGTATACAGTGATTCACAGCAGTATGTTGTGCTAAAAATTGAAATGAGTCACATACTAGGTTTTTTGAGTTCAAGATATTTTGTTTCTGGCATTTGCTTCCAGAACTCGATTGTAGATTGTGATTTACGCATCATCTTTACACCTTCCGGCAGTCCAAAAGCTCCATTTCTACAGCAGATGTTTCCGTAACTAGAGGTTCAAGAATCAGATAAGCATCATTGACCACATTGGCCATGAATGGGTTTACAAGCAAGGCGAAGCAGGATCTCAACTTCAGCAAGTCATCAAATCTGGCTCAAATTATCTAGCAGTGCTTGTAATTTATCTCTTGTCCCTGATTGTGGGACACTTCTTGGGACCTCTCCCTGTCCCCCTCCCTTGTCCCTCTCTCCGAGACAATTCCTGACTATGGCGTGCCGCACCCGTCCATCTCACCTGGGTTTTCGCGCCCTTTTTTCCCTAATGCACAGGCGTACAGGGCCTGAAGAATGAAAAGTTGCCTAAGTGAGCATGTGCAGCCCGTTCCCAGCAGGAAGTCTGAGAACCGTTGGGATCTAGAATTCCTGACCTCTGTTCCTGAAGAACAGGTAAGTTTGGGTTTTGTAACACGGTTTATATTAAATTGAGACATAAGGTGTTCAGCCGGTATTTTTCCTTGAGCTACAAGTTTCAAAGAGATGCATGTGGCTCGCGAACTGCAGTTTGGCCAAGCCTGCCATGTTTGCAGTACTTTGTGGTCATGTGAACTGTTGATGCAGCAAACAGTGAAATTACCATTGTCAAGAATCTGTATCTGTAATGTCATCTTGGGATACCTTTGTTAGTTCTTTATTCCAAAATATAATTCATTACTTTCGAGTTTAGAATACAACCTTGCAGTAAAAATGATTAGAAAAATACTTGTAATTATGCGTGAATATTCGACCTATCCATTTCAGAGTTTTGTCTATGTGCATTTACATAGTAGAAGTATTAATAGCTAAAGTAAAATAAAATACTGGTAATGCTGGAAATCTGAAATAACACAAAATGCTGGAAAAACTCAGGTGTGGCAGCATCTGTGAAGCGAGAAGCAGTTAAGGTTTCGAGTCTGTATGACTCTTCCAAGTGTTAATGGCTGTTGGGGATGATTCAGGCTTGATTCTTGAAAATTCCCACTGATTAATCAGTCAACTAACCCACCAGAAACCTCTCTGGGTGCCATAATGTTCTGCTGAGAATGTGACTTCAAATCCACCAAATCAGTTTAAGAACTTGAATTCAGTTTCAAATACAAGAATGAGTAAATGTGACCATTGTCATTGTTTTTTTTTAAATGTCTCAACTGGCTGACAAATGTTCTGTCCTTAGCTGGTTTGACCTTTTTGTGACTCCAGCCCCATGCCAATGTGGCTAACTCTTAACTGTCCTCTAAAGTGGTTGAGCAAGCCACTTGGCTGTATCAAACTGGCAACTAGGGATGGACAATAAATGACTGACTTCCCAGGACCACTTAAATCCCCAAAAAAAACTCTCATACTAAAAACCAACCAATGTAATACACACCTTTCTCATAAAACATCTTCACATTCAACAGTACAGGAAAATATAACATCATCCATCCACTTACTAGTTCCATCATCTAATTTGCCCCTGTAAATTTCAGTGACCTTGTGTCTGCATTGGGCACATACACATTTATTCTCACATGCATGTAATAAGAAGTCTTCCCCAGGAATTGTGCCATAACAACCTATTGTACAATTTCCATGCCCTGCCAGTGGCCCAACCTTAGCCATATTGCAGGCTCAGGTCTCCAGAATAATGCCTGTGCATATATTTGAATAAACTGCCTCCCCTGTCTGAGTACTAATGTGCTTCTTGGCTGTAGGGGCAAATGTTCAGTGCCGGGACTCTGCAGGATAGTGAAAAGGGATGGAAAATTCAATTTTATAAGAAGTAAATTGTGAATGGTAGCATTATGCATGTTAGAAAGAGATATGCTGATCAAAATGCTGCATTTTAACAAACTCCTTCCCTGATTGAGCATTGTGCCTTTTCACTACTGCATAAACCCATCAAGTATTTGCAGTGCCTTCCAATTTTTCCACACCTAATCAATCTTTTTTCTCTGCCCCCATGAAAAGTGTGACATTCTCATTTCCTTGAGTTACATCTCTGGTTCCCTAAATGCTTCCATTTGATTATTGCCAGATTCCAGTCACCCTCAACTTTCCTTGCTCAGCAGGATCTCTCCATGCTGTTCTTCCATAAATTGTCCCAGCCCAGTATGCTGAAGCTCAGTGTGACTGCTCCTTTGCCACCTGCAGTGCTACCAAGTTCAGGCACTCCACCCACTCCATCTTCAAATTTTATTCTCCATTTATCTCCTGGGACTGCCAGCATGTTTAAAGTTGCTTATTCCTTCCTCACTCACAGCTGTTGCCTCTCAGTTACCAACACTCAGCCACATTTACCTTTGCTCCACCTAAATGTGGTCTCTCAGATTTTATATCAGTGGTTCTGAAACTTCTTTGGTTGACAGGCTCCTTTTGAAATGTGTTACTAATTATGGGTTCCAAATCAAAATTAGGGGAAATTATGCCCTGTAAAAGGTTGTATTTTGGTGCCCTTGCTTTAAGTATGTAGTACTTAAGTATTTAAACTTCCCCCTCTTGAACAAGACTGAACTTACCTGCAGTGTTCCCTCTAAACTGCACAGGTGTGCGATTGTGCAGCAATCCAGAATGTACAGTGCAGGGAACAAATAAATAAAGTTCCCTTTAAGATGTGTGGTTGCAGGACAATCTGGAAGGCACTGCACAGTGCAACATATAGGCTGTGTGCAGCAAAGAGAAATTAGAGGGATCTTTGCTCACCAGGAAATCAGCAACCTCCGAATCGTTGACCTGAAATGTTAACTTCCTTTTCCTCCACAGGTGCTACCTGATCCACTGAGTATTTCCAGCATTTTCTGTTTTTATTTTGGATTGGGGTGGGGTGGGGGGGGGTTGGTTCTGCCTGTCTATTATCATGTTGCTCTCGGTGCTGCTCCATGGTTGCTCCCTTCTGGGTGAGACAGCTAGCCCACACTGCTGCACATGGTAGTCACTTACCATGGTGCCCCCAGCATAATTTTGTTAAACCTTGCACTGTTTAAAACAAAGCGGGTTACAGAGCTTGGGGCAGTCTCAACCAAAGTAACATCAGATGGATGAAAATTGGGTATTTGATTTGCTTACCAGGGCATTGTGTTGTGTGGCATGGAATCGTACAGATCAGAAAAACCCTGAGTTTGATTTACATCTGTGGTCTTAACTGTTTTCAGCTTGAGCAGTGACTGGTCTGTTACAATTTACTTATGGTCCTCTGTCCCCAAGCTAGGATGGATATAAATCAGCTTGCTGCCCATTCCTGCTGGGAAGTGTATATGTGAACAGCATCAGGCTCTGTTGTGATGGCTGTCTTTTGCCCATTAGTTTGCTAGTACTCTGATTTGAAGCTTAAATGCATGAAGAATGTCTGCTTCTGTTAGTAATTGAAGGCTGTCATCATGGAATGAGTTCTACCTTCAGGAAAGAAAGAAACTTAAGATTGTGCTCTTAGTCAGCAATTGGCTCTGTTTCCAGTGGAAGATAAGTAAAAAGCAGTATCTCATGTTGTAAAACACAGCAAAATACTGTGGATTTTGAAATGAAAGGGGAAAATGTTGGAAACACTCAGCAGCTCAGGCAACATCTGTGGAGAATCAGACTAATGTTTTAGATCAATAACCTTTCATTGAAAACTGATGAAAGATCATTGACCTGAAATATTATCTCTGTTTCTCTCTGCACAGATGGTGTTTGACCCATTGAGTGTTTACAATCTTTTCTGGTGTTATTTTGTACAGCTAGTTCCTTCTGGAATGCAATTCTACCTCTCTCCCCTTCCCCTTACTCCACTGCCCCCATCCCCCCCGGATTTGCCTCCCTCATCTCTCCCTCTCTCTGCCCTAAAGTCACTGATACCTGCTGGTTTATGAGTTCAAAAGTACTGGCAGTCTTCTGGTACCTATCTCAAGTGGTCATTCTTGATGCAAGAGTCTCGGTAGTCAGATGGATCCTGCCCCTTTTGAACATGTTCATACGTTACATGTTTCAGCATGGCCTACTGTATAGTGATCTGGAGCTGGAACACTCGCTGATTATTTTTTTGACTCTCTGGGGCCCAGGGCACTGAGACCAAAGTTTGTGGTGCAATTGCTGCTGTGGCTGAGGGTAGACACAAAATGTTGGAAGTCGTTGGTCTATGTGGTGCATTTATCAAGTAAATAATCGAGGCAGATTCTAGTAAAAATAGAAAAAAATAGTTGTGACGCACCTGAAGAAACTATTTAAAAAAGGAATATAATGTTGACATTAAGTAATACAGTGCATTAGAAAGCTGCCTTTTCTCTGGAAGCAGCTGCATTTGAGCCTCTTTTGTTATACAGTTCTTGTATGCCTCTGAACGTCACATAAATTCGTCCCATGGCTTTTACATGACTTTTACATAACATTTGCACAGAAGATGTTATGATGTACTCAGCAGAAAGCTAATGACATTCAGATTGCCTTATTTATAATAGGCTGATTGGCCTCCTTTTCTTCAGTTGGCTTGTTTTGACCGTTGGTGGTGGGGGGAGGCACAGCTAGGAATTTCTAAATTGAAACATTGCCAGGACTCAACTCAAACCCCGATTTGGTAGAGACTGAGACAGGCAAACTTCACAAGGACCCAGTGCAGGTGGAATTGTCCACTTAGTCAGTGAACATGATTGGATGCGGAACTAAAAACTAAATGCACAGGTTAGTCAACATTTGAAAGCGAGATCAATGTTTTATTCATCATGACAGTTGGTTGTTTTGCGTGCGTGTGCCTGCGCAGAAAAATGCAGGATTTGTTGTAGGTTGCCAATGTCAGATGTGTGTGTGTGAAAGGGCAGTTCACATCTAATTTCTAAAATGTTAGCTTGGTAGTTTATACTTCAAGTCTTTAGAATGTGAGTGTGTGGCTGGTGGCAGGGGGATAGAGAAACATTTTTGGCAACATCAGTGCTTGCTTTTTCTGTCATGGGAGACCTAGTTGATGAGTCAATACATATTATCTGTTCAGGGCTGTCTGAAGCAAATTGTTAGTTCTAGAAATTTTGAGTCCTGAATAGAGGGACTCCAAAGAATTTCATTCAAATTTTATGTTTCTAGTTACTTGAAGCTCTTGACTTTTTGTCAGTTAATGAGCTTGCTGTTTGGCGGGTCTTGTACCTTAACTTTGGCCTAATTGATGTATAAACAAAATGTGATCTCTCTCTTTGACTGTCTTTCCCTTTTCAGTCTTGCTGTACCATCCTCCATTTGAATAGGTAAACATTGTATTTATCTTAGTTTGGATTGGTTTGTTCTGGAGTACACCTGTGTCTCTGATATCCTGCCTGCAACTTAAACTGTCCATCTGCACAAATTATATATAATGAAGTGAGAGACATCGCAGAAAAAATTTGAAGCAATATGTGATTTGATTTACAAACCTGATTTGCATAAAAAAATTGAAGCAACAAATCTGATTTCGAGTTTCTGCATACGCAGACTCCATTGGTAGCGGATAAATTTTAGTATCCACTGAACATTGAGTGCCTGCATCCTTGACATGTACTGAAGCATATTTATGAAAATGTGCTGCAGTGACTTCTGAAAAAGTCATGGCAGCTGACTGCATAATTCATTTTAAAAGAGAGTTGGAGAGGTAGTTGAGGGTAAGGGATTTACAAGATTATGGACAAAAGGCAGGAATATGGGACTAAGCATGACTGCTTTTGCAAAGAGCCAGCGCAGGCATGATGGGCTGAGTGGCTTCCTCCTGTGTTTTAAGTTCTATGAATAGTTCAGCCACCATTAACTTCCTATTGTAGAGTGACGTCAGTTTACAGGAGCAGCTGGTTTCGCTGGCACCAGTTTAATGTACTTCTGTAAAATTTCAAGTCAGAATGTTATGCACATCTTCTTGGCTCTCCATTGACAGAACTTAAATACAGCCTGATACTTCCTACTTATATGGTTGAATGACGGATCCTTAATAAAGCTGTGTGCACTTTATTTTCTTGAGGAAAACATCTGTTTAGATTAGTTTCCCTCCAATTCACAAATAATTAAAGAGCCAACTATTTTACGTGTCTCCAACTCTCGAGCGATGGTAGAAGTAATGTATCAAACTGAAGTGCATACCTCAGAGAATGCGCTTACAGGAGTGTGGCATACTGTGACATCACTACAAAATTGGAAACCATGTGAAACTAAATTCCAGATATAATTGTGCACTAAATTATTTTGCTGGATCTTTGTTGAAATTTGCTTCTAACTTGCTCAAATAATGCATTAGTGGTTTTGAGATCAGGAAGTGCAGAATTCCATTGAAGTTCAGTTGAACAGAACTCAAGTAGCTCCATTTTTTGTCAGTTTGTGTTATGTTGACTCGAGAGCCAGGGTCTTGATTATTGCTGGTGAACTGCAAGTGAGTGAATAATTTTGCAATTTGTAAAACCTGACAACTGATGTAGCAATAAATGGAGAGCTATTCTGTATAAACAGTAGCCACAAAAGGAAATTAAATGACAATCAGTCGGATTTAGATGTTGATGTAAATGTCACTGGAGAAAGCAAATCTCTCCTGTTGTTTTCTGTATACACGTTTTATCTTTGGCAATTGAAAGTAAGGTTGTTGTCAGTCCCCTTGGTCATGTGCACAGATACTTGACTATGGTTTGTTATATGGCTTTGTACCCTACCATGTTGGCAGTTTAAAAGGAATTTATGCAGTTATAGAGGGTTAGGGTTAAGCAAGTTAATAGAAAATTTAAAACATTCCTTTTGATTTTTTGGGAGGTGAGTGGTTAATAATGAAGTATGCAGCCCCTTTAAATCTTTTTGTGTGGTTGTGCCATGCAGTAATTTAAAAGGGCCAAAGTATGTGCAGCCTGTGTGGGGACTTTCAGGTTGCCGCACAACTTTGAGGGAACATTGGTGACCAGTTTATCAGCTGTGAGCTGGCCTTAATATTGTGCCGTTCTTCAGTGCAGTCTGATATGGTTTGTGATTTGAAGTCCCTCTTGCTTGGTTTGTACTGGTGTTATTAAGGTATCTGCACTTGGCTGAGAAAGTTGTGGGTTAAGGTAACACTGCACTTTCGGAGATTCCATCTTTTTGATGAGATGTTAAACTGTCTGCTGTATCAGGTGAATGTAAATGACCATATAGCGCGATTTAAGAAAAGCTGTAAAGTTCTCCTGATAATAGACATAGAGAGTCATTTACGACACAGATGAGGCCATTCAGTTCAGCCCATGCTGGCTCTCAGTAGAGCAATTCGGTCATTCTCCTAACCCTAACCCGATCCCTGTAACCCTACAAGTTTATTTCCCTCAAGTGCACATCCAGTTTCCTTTTGAAATCAGAGGAACTGAGTTCTGGGGCACTACTCGCTGTGCAAAAAAAAAAAGTTCTTCCCCCTCATTCCCTGCTTTTCTTGTCCAAAACCTTAAATCTGTGTCCCTATTCTTTGGGTAATGGATGTCTGGACCAATACATTGGTCAACACCAGCAAAAACAAGCTATCAATGTTGCATTCATTTATATATAAAGAGCAAGATTTATTTCATTGTGGGAGTTTGCTGTGCAAAAAAATTCCATGTTTCCTACATTACAACACCTCATGACTGAAATCCAAAAGTATTTTATTGGTTGTGAAGCGTTTTGAGACCTCCTGAGGTTGTGAAAGAGTACAAGTTCTCTAAAGCGTGAAAAATGGAGTTGGAGCTTACTGAAGAGTGCTTGAAACTTGGTGGGTGGCCTCTCTTTGGCACTTTGGTTGAAAGTTAGCTATTGAGCAAAGTGCCAAGGCATTTAAAACTACTGACAGTTCTTATTTCAGACCTGGTTGGTAACAGAGCTGTTGGATTTTCTCTGTACTCCTGTTTGATGCATACTAATTATACTTTTCCCGAAGCATAAATATTGTCTGTATATCAAAGTAAAATCTTGATTAGGTGCACTGGTGGTACAGAATTATGGGCACCCATGCCATAAGTTACACAATAGTAGGATGTGGCCTTGAATGCATAGTCCTTCCCCAAATGGAGTTGCTAACCTTGGTCTATTCCTCTGAAAGAGTGGAGGCTGGACTCCACATCTCTGTGACCCCCACCCCACCCCATGCCATAACAGCAAAGAGGAAGAGTAGCTGTTGTTAGGTGCACTTCAGTAGATGCCACGTACGGGACTATAGAGTAGTTGCTAATTTAATTGCCCGTGTTTGAATACGTCTAGTGTTATTGTGGCATCTATGATAGTGTGATCAACTTCTAAAATGCAATGCTTCATTCATCCATATATAAATGACAAGGTTTTGTGAGTTAAAGGCATTTGAGTGGATTGAATTGGGAAGAGCCCTTTCAAGTTACTGGTGACAGATGGGTTAGTGTATCACCATGCATGAAATGGAAGGGCACTGACTATTGATAATTTTGCTTTGCCCTTTTTCTGCATATATTCCCTGTATTCTCATGAAGACATTAATTCCTTGCTGGGATGCTGAGTATGCCAGCCTCCCTCTGGTATCTCACAAATGGTTAATATTCATGTGTCAACCTTGACTTGGATTACTGGCAGGCTGTGCAAGCATCGTTCTCACCTGATCACAGGCATACCAACAGCAGGAATTAATGGATAGCAGTTGAAAATGAAAGCTCTAGTTCTGTTTTTTTTTATCTCAACAGCAACAATCATTTATATTTATGTAGCACTGTTAACGTAAGGAAAAGTTCCAATGTGCTTCACAGGACCATTATAAAATAAAGTATAACTGAGCCACATGAGATGTTATGCCAGATGACTGAATGCTTAGTCAAAGAGGGATGTTTTAAAGGGTGTCTTAAATGAGGAAAATGTTGTGTCTGTCCTTGGCCTGCTGCAATGTTCCAGTGAAGCTCAACGCAAACTGGAGGAACAGCACCTCATCTTCTGACTAGGCACTTTACAGTCTTGCAGACTTAATATTGAGTTCAACAATTTGAGATCATGAACTCTGTCCTCCATCCCCAGCCCCTTTCCGATCCCCCTTTTTCCAATAACTTATAATTTTTTTACAAATATATTTTTCTTTTCCCACCTATTTTTACATTTATTTCGATCTATTGTTTTATCTCTACCTTTCAGTCCATTTCAATTCCTTCCCCCACCCCACCCCCACTAGGGCCATCTGCCACTAGCTTGTCTTACTTGTTACCCTTAATGTCTCCATTAGCACATCTTTTAGATAATATCACCACTGTCAACACCCCTTTGTCTTTTTGTCTGTGACACCTTTGACAGTCTCTTCTTGGCCTCCACATATCACTGGTTCCCTATCAAGCTCTACACCCCCCCCCCCCCCCCCCCCGCCCCCCCCCCCACCTTACCAGCTTGTGTTTCATCTCATTTCTATATTTTTTAGTTCTGGTGAAGGGTCATACGGATTCAAAACGTCAACTGTATCCCTCTCCACAGATGCTGTCAGACCTGCTGAGTTTTTCCAGGTATTTTTTTTTTTGTTCTAGATTTCCAGCATCTGCAGTATTTTGCTTTTATCTTTATGTTGTTAAAGTTGACTTCCTTGTCCTCACAGCAGCACAAAGGATTGGGAGGGACAGATTGCGCTGGAGTCAGAAATAGTAAAGCTATTAAAGCTGTGGTTGTGTGCCTGAAAATTGCGACTTTAAGTGAAACAACTTTATGTGAAACATGAATTCCCATAGTAATCAATGTTAAAGCTCGAGTTAGGTTCCTTTGGACATTTCTTGTCTGGAAAAATCAATGTACAAGTTGAAATACTGTACTGCACATGTACACAGTGCATTCCTAGCTGGAATATCTTGCAAAATAAAATCACTGAATATAACAGAAATACTGTATACATTGAAATCAGATAACAAGAAATCACCCAAACAAACCCTGAGCAGCACAGGTCCTGTGTCTCACCCATAGCACTCCTGAAATTTAGCTCAACTTTTTGCTTGCTTTCCTTTCCCACTCATGTGTCTGCCTCTCTTGCCCTGCCCCTCACCCTTTGTCTCCAGAGCCTGAACCCCTTCCTGATAGTTGGCAGGGGCTTTGCCCCTGTCCTATGGAGTACGGCAGAAGAAGCCAGGGTAGGTTGGGTGTGGTGGTTCGATTGGAGCCAGGAGGGCTGTGCAAGGAGTCAGTGGGGGAGTTAAGTGCTGCAGAAGCAGTCTGGGGGGTTGGCTCCCCCCTGCCCGCCCCCATCCCCCACTCCAGGCTACTATCAGTTCATCACCTGATTGGTGGCCGGCAGCTTCCCATCCCTGCCCTGCACTCCTCCTCCGGCATCTCAGCCCTCACTCCCTGGGTCTCTGGTGACTGCAGCAGTGGCTCTGGCATCAGAGCATAGCAGCGGCTGGCCCAGAGTTCAGTGTGGAGCCAGAAGTGCAACACCATATAATCGAAAATGGCAGTGTAGATGGGAAATAAAGTCCTAATAAGTAAACAATGTTAAGGCAAATAACTTTAAGTGGGGCAACTTATATTGAGGACTTACTGTAATAGATGTGGTCAGACTAAAAGGGAATGCACTGAGGTCAACATAAGATTTTCAGTGCATGTATGTAAATACACAGTGTGTGGCTAATAAGGTTGGTGAGCTGTAGGCACAGATAACCACATGGGAATACGATGATAAAGGAGACCTGACTTAGAAAAGGGTAGGATTGGGTACTCAATATTCCTGGATACAAGAAAAGATTCCTTGTTTAGGAAAGATAGGGAAGAAAAGAAAGGAAAGTCGGAAAAGAAAGGAAAGTGGGTAATATTGATTGAAGAGAATGTTACAGTGATGGAGAGAAGGGTTGTCCTGGAGTGGTCAAGGATAGCATCCATTTGGTTAGCGTTAAGAAACAATAGAGGTACATTGCACTACTGAGTTCTATAGGGCAGCAATTAGTGGGAAAGATATAGAGGAGAGAATTTGCAGGAAGAAGCAAAAACTATAGAGTAGTTATAACTATAGAGTAGTTAAAATTATCCTAATATAGACCTGGATAGTAATAGTGTGAAGGGCACACTGGGGTTTGGGGGGGGGGGGGTGCAGTTTCTGAAGTGTGTTCAGGGGAATTTTCTGGATCAGTATATTAATGCCCCAACAAGGGAGGAAGCTTTGCAGAATCTGGTTCTGTGGAAGATGCAGGACCAAGTGGATCAAGTATCAGCAAGGAACATTGGGGTACAATGATGATAGAAAGTACAATTCTAAAGTGGGTAAAGGAACAGAGACACCCTGGCGGCCTCATATGGTGCACAGATCATTGAAGATGACAGCAAGTTGAGAAAGTGGTTCAAAAGGTTTACAAGATCTTAGGCTTTATAAATGGAGATATAGAGAACAAAAACAAAGAAGCTCTGGTGAACCTTTATAAAATGCAGGTTCAGCCTCAACTGGAGTATTGTGTCCAATTCTGTGCTCTATACTTTAGGAAGGATGTAAAGGCTTTAGAGAGTGTAGAAAAGATTCACAAGAATGGTTCCAGGGATGACAGACTTCAGTTACATGAATAGATTGGAGAAGCTGGAGTTGTTTTCTTTAGAGAGAGAAGATTGAGAGGAGAATTCAGAGGTATTAAAAATCATGGCATGTAGGTAGAGAGATTCGCGGAAGGGTCGAGAACCAGAGGATACTGATTTACGGTATTGGTGAAAAAAAAGTGACATGAGGAAAAGTGTTTTTACACAGCGAGTGGTTAGGATCTGGAATGCACTTCCTGCGAGGGTTGTGGGAGCAGATTCAATCATGACTTTCAAAAGGGAATTGCATACGCACCTGAAGAGAGAGAATTTGCAGAACTCCATAGACTCTATTTGGGGTTCTTATGAAAGAGCAGGGGAGTGGGACTAGCTAGGTTGCTCTTGCAGAGAGCTGGCACGGGCATGATGGGCTCAGTAGTCACCTGTGCTATAACTATTCTCTAATTGCAAGACACATATGCTTACTGATGTAGTAAAATCTTAACTAGTATGTTGGCAGATGTATGCTGATTTTTACCTGGCTTGAGATAGGCAAATGTATTTTGACTGCAGCACTCACGCACGCAAGTAGTGAAAAATAAGAGTCCATTTTCCCTTATCTGTTATGCTGAGTGTGTGCAACTTCAAATAAAACTACAGTATGCATATGAATGTGACATCATTATCTTTCTTTAGAAAGGAACAAATTGTCCTGTTTGATTATTTTGCTCAGGGATTTGGATGAATTAAATTGCAACTGCTGCATTTGATGAAGCTCCGTTATTATTGTCCCATGGACCTGCTGATCTTATTATTGATGTTAGGAAAGCATGATCTACTACTGCTGTAAAGCAAAATTCCAAGGCAGGGTGATTGTATTTTTGTTGTGCCAGGATAATGTGTTTCAGTCTAAAGTGTTAATTTTGATGGATTTTTGTTTTTTTTTCAGTCCCCTGTTCCTTCCTATGCTGAGTGGTCCCTGGCACTTCTTTTGTGACCATGTGGGGTGGGCTGCTGGTGGAGAAGCTAGGTGACATCTCACCCTCTGACCCCATGGCAAGGGAGAAAATCACTGCTCAGATTTACTGGTTAGTGGCTAGGAGTGTGTTTTTACTTTCTTCTCCCTTTCAGCATAGAAGTACTAAGGCCAGCTGTAGCACCTCAGTGACTGAATTGGGTGACTGCAAACTCAGCGCTGATTGATGGTTGAATCTGGGTGGTTCTTCATCTCTGTGATTCTGGATAAATTCACTGAGTCGGAAGTTCTTTAGATTTCAACACTCAGCAACATCCAAGCATGATACCATCTTTGCTCAGCATCCATAGATGCATGTTTCTTGAAATAGTTGCTGTGTCACACACTGCAATAGAAAGATAGGGGTCACCTGCTCCCTAACTCAGGCTAATTGTTCTGTAGCTCTGCCTAAGCAGCACAACCTGGGGACTGAAGCTGCATGTTTCCTTGTCTGCATTGCTCAGCTACTCCCTGAATAAACTCACTGACCCGTGAGTGAAACCATCACAGAGCATGTTATCCCATATCACACTTATGTCATCCAAACTAAGCTGTTGGGAAAGCCTGGTCATGGTCTGAGTTCCGTGGCATTGAGTGGACTATGAAAGGGCACCCAATTTTTCCTCCCACTTTTTTTTAAGGGGAAATAAACCTGGTTATGTATTAAGGGCAGGGTTGTAGCAGATTGTTAAGCTGTAGAAAGGCTGAATGTAAACTGTTCAAGTTCAGATGAATGCCTGTTACATTTTCATTGTTCTGATGAAAGCCCTTTGCTGCAATTCATATTCTGTACATACAAGCAGGAGAACAGACTAAAGCAATAAAAGAGCAGAATGTGTTAGTTATTGGCCAGTACTGTACAACAATGCTCCTTCTGATGGCCTGTGGAAATGGTTGATATATTTGGGTGGACATTAAATTGCAGCTTCTTTTGTAGTTTGCAATCCATGTCGAGCCCTTGACATTTGAAGATTTCTAGGTTTGTCGAAACAAAATAGAAAACCCTATAATTTACATTAAAACTATTCGCTCAGCATTTAATTAGTCTGAATTGGATACTCAGACGATAGCATATTGATCTATGTAATTTTTGGGCTAAATGGAGGAGTGTTATTTAAATTAATTATGATAGCTCTGTCTCTTTTACTGGAAGTATTTAGAATGAGGCTTTTAAAAGGTATTACCATGACATTTCCTGGTATTTGCCTCTGATAAAATGTGTAGCATTTAGTTAAATAAGGATTAAAGGCAGTTTAAAAAGAGACCTTCCTTTGACTAAAAATGTCAAAGAGCTAAATTTTTAGAATTTCTCTGAACTGATGAGTTTCAAAATTCTGTTATCCAGTGGTTATATTGATTTGGCATGTGTATGTCTGTCTGTTGTTGGGAACTAGAGATAGTTTAAGTAAGTTATATGTGTATTTGGATGTATTAGGAATAAGGTATATGTTTAAGTTTAATTTGTATTTTTGTATTGTGTGTTAAGAAAGGGAGAACTTGAGTTTTAGTTTCACTTTAAAAGATGCCTGCATTTTAATGAGGTTTACGATACTTGAAGGGGAGTTAAAACAAACACAAGGTAGAAAAAACTGTGCTGCTGCTTAGCAACAGGGGCCTAGAAGATATGCTCCACACAGACACAGAAAAACCAAAAGCAGTTTGAGTTCAGTTATCATTATGCTCTGAGGTGAAGGGAGGAGTTTAAGTCTTTCTCTAGCTGGCATACTAGCAGACTGCTGAGGAAAATAAGTCCTAAGAAAATAAATCCTAAAATAGATTCCTAAGAATCTTAAATGAGTTGCTCTAATGTTAAAGTAGCAGTGAATGTAAAGTGAATTCTAGATCTCAAGGGAAATATCAAGTTGTCAGCAGTCTACTGGGAGAGGGAACTGCAGGGAGCAGGTCCTAAAGGAATAAGGGAAAGGCCCCAAGAAGTCCTTTCAGTTAAGTCAAAGGACAAGGACAGGAATCTGGAAAAGGTCCTGTCAAGGAGCAGAGGGGAAGGCTCCAAGCTTAAAGGGAGAAAACTGCAGGATGTGGACTTGAAGCAAAATAGGCTTGCGAGAAGCCAGAAGATCCAAGGAGACGGCCGAAGGTCTGTAACTGTTTACTATGGACATGTGAAGCAGTGGTGTCCTGTTAGCACAGCTGAGCCTGAGAGAGAGCGTGTGGAAGGAAGCTTGAATACACATAGCAATCCAGGGGAACATTAGAAGGAGAGTTTAACCCAGGAGGTGGACCCTTGTGAAAGGCACCTGAGAGAAAGTTTTGTTTGGAAGAAGATTCCAAAGTGGGTTTTTCGAGAGTGGAGATTGGAAACCCTTGTGTGCAAGACAGTTCAGTGAGATCGGTTAGCTCACGGTGTGACAAGCATCTTGGTTGGGGGTCGGGGGGGGGTGGTGTTGATGAGAGATCATAGCATCTGTTTGAGGTGGCATCTGTCACTTGGTTTCAGAGGGTGGTGTGCCTGACCACAGGTCACCTATTGGTTTCCATGGACTGTGTACTTACTGTGATAATGAGAGTATAAGATAGCTTTTGTAGCTTGTGTTATCCTTATAAGCCTGTATATATCTGTAAAGGTATAGTTGTGGGTGAAGAAGTATTATAATATAGTTCATATTTTCTTGTTTAATAAATGTTTTAATCTTTTGTTTAAAGTTCATCAGTTGATTCCTATGACTGTTCAGTAGCCACTCTCTATGTTTCTACACAAAAAATAAAAGTTAGGATCTATCAAGCCGGGTTCAACCCTAGGATCTGAGTTGTCCAGTAGTAACCTCAGCTGAGATCATAACACTGTATGTAGATAGATATTAGGAATGGGTAATAAAAATGCTGACCTTGCCAGTGATGCCCACGTCTCATGAAAGAATTAAAAATATACCTTTGAGACAAGTTGGGAACTAAACCAAAAATATCCTACAACAGGAAACGGAAGGGTGACCACCTTAATTAAATTTATTTGATGTTAGAATGTATTTATTGGCTGCCTAATAAATGCTTTATCAAAAAGTGCCAATGGGTTGTTCCTGGAGTTGGTGGTAGACAGAAGTATGTTCACCTCATCCCATGACTTCTAAAAAAGACTTTGTGTTCTTTGACATTACTTTTGAAATGTTTTATGTTGGTATATTGCTGTACGCTTATTTTGTTGGTTAATGCAATGGCGCTGTCCAGTTGCTCAAAAAGGTTAGCCAGATATGTTGGGTCATTTTTGGATTGAATGCAATCCTGAAATACAGGGACTTTGGGAATAATTAATGTTGTACAGCAAATCAAGCCACCTAGAACAGTTGCAGGCATTTCAGTCAAAGGCATCCTGTAGTAAATTAGTGGTGAAGAGTTCCAGATTATGCTATGGGTTATCCCTAAACTGGATAGTTTGCCCTTGAGCAGTCAGAAATCTGGTATGGCTACATGAGTTACCACTAAGGAAATTTGATAGAAGCTTGAGCAGACAGAATTTAATTATATCAAAGTATGTGTGATTTTCTATTGTCCAAAATAGAATGGAAAGATTCCACTTTCTTTTGAAGTATTTTGGTGAGCATAGCTTCTGAAATGTGGATTTGATGCAAAGCCAGGTGATATTGTGGATAGCCTACAGGAGTTGCATGATAAACAGGAAGCTTCTGATGTGGGACGGATGCAACCAAGTTGAGATATTCAGGCCATAGCATGATGCTCTAGTCAGTGCAAATTATCTTCATTAATACGGAAGAAGATTCTTTGCTAGACTTGTGTAAACTCTGCTACCAGAGGATGGTTATTTCCTATATAATTTGTGTTTAACTTGCTAATTATTGATTTACATAGTCACCTGGGAGTGCATTTACATTGCAGTGGTAGTTTTGGAGCAGAGGATCTCACTGCTTTATTCCAGACAGAGGCCTAGTATAGAAATAACTAGCACCCTTGCAAAGTTTGTAGCAATGCAGCAATTGTGAGAAGTGTGTGCTGCTGTATGAGAGGAAGTTTCCAAAACTTCTGGGCTGCCTGTTTGAATGACAGCATATTGCTCAAAGACTGGAACTTTGCCATCAGAAATATGTTTAATTGGTTGTAGATAATTAGCAGTAAAATTGTTTTTTATTTTGCCTTTCTGAGAGAGTTCCAAACATTTTGTTAAATCAGCAAATGCTGGTGAGCTCACAACAATACCAGTTTAGGTAATTTATTGACGTCACCTGCGTTCAAAAACTGTACTGGGTGGTTAATCTAATGTATTTATTGTAGAGAATGCGGTTCTGCACATTGCCGGTTTAGCCTCCTGCTGGTAACACAGTCTCTAAAAGTGGAGAGGAAGAATGTTGGGGCAAAATAAATTGCTACTGTCGGCTTTCATTCTGACCACCAAGTTCTTTACAGCTGAAGCTGTTTTACAAGCGCTTACTGGCATTATGGTATTTCACTAGTTAAATCAGGGAAATAAAAGCATTTGATTTTTTAACAATTAAATGTGCACGTAATTTCTGACACAGTTACATGCAGATCTATGGTACATGCTAACATATGCACTTTTCAAAATTTGTCTTTCAATTCTCCAGATTGTAATGCCTAGCAAGGGAAGTTGTAGCTTTCTTAAGTAGTCATGCAATCATTTCATTTGCAATACTGAGGGAATTGGGTTAGTCAAGCTTCTTTTACTATATTGGCAAGTTATATTAATGAGAGAGTGAGATCAGAAATTACATTTGCCAATGACATTAGGTAATTCATCAAAATATGTTTGTTTGTTAGCTGTTTTTAATATTTGTGACTTTGATAGAGCCAAATGGGATTTGGATTTTGAGAACACAGTCTGGACCAAGAAAAAGCCATTTGGCTCATCTAGCCTGCTCCACCCAAAGAGTCTGATTGTTCTATCATGGACTCCTCATGCTCACAGCATCCCCAGCTGTACCCCTATAACCACCTCTTATTGATTCCTATTTTAAAGTATATCCAGCTCCTCCAAAATATCAACTAGTGTTAATATTTGATGGAACTTCAATCTTTCTTTTCAAAAGAAAGCTATCTCTCGTGCATTAATGAGTATACGCACTATCTTCTAACCATGCTTGAAACTGATGAATGTTGAACCTGTATCCTAGTACTATGCTTTTGCATGCTTACTATTCTCTCAATACTTTCTAATGAATTCTGTCTTTTTTGACAAAAGGTGGCCAAAATTTCCTACCTTGTTCAAAATTGACCTTGCTCTTGATCTGTAGATAATCAGGATAACTTGCTTTGACTCCCAAATCAGACTTGCCCTGATGCTCCGAGTACTCGATTTGCCTTATGTATAAAAGTATCATACTGCGCAGATGATTTCAGGCTATGATCCAAAATCTTTTATTTTAGTCCCTCGGCCTGCAGACAAAGATATGCTGTTCCCTGTCCCTATAACCATTGCCATTCACATATATCCTATATCTCAGGAGTATCTGTTTATTTTGGCCAAGTCACTCTCAAGATAATCAATTTTGTGTTCTTTTGACTTGTTTGTCACTATATATGGGTATGTAAATATGTTGTCATTAATTGTGTATGTTAATTTCATCCTATTTATATTTTTGGTTGGTATTTATGGCAACATCAGAATAGAGAGAGACAACCAACCTTTCTGTTGGCAGGTGAGAAATTGTTGGGCTTTGTTGATCTCCAACCATTGGGAAAACTCCTATCAGCAGTAAATGAATTGTGAACAATGACTTTTGTGTGCATATGAACATTGTAAAAGAGAAATAATTGCAATAAAATATACTCAGTATAACTGGGACAGTTATTCTATCACTGAGTGCATATTTGATATTGCAGAATAAATACTCTGCTATTCCAAGCAAGTACCACTCTCATACCAATCACTCCTCACTGTTTAAATAAAAATCTTTAACAAACTGACAGAGCAACATAAAAGTGTTTTGTTACCCTATCCAGTATTAGTTTGATTTTTAAAAGCTGTCATGATTGCAAGCCTTGCATTGTCTGTAAAGTTGTGTAAGATTGTTTTGTATTGCATATCTCATGTTGCACAGTGCAGCATTTATTCTCCAAAAAGTCTAACACTGCTTGTTTTCCCCATGTACCTGACCACGAGCTATTCTTATTCAAATGATGGATTTTCTTATTGTAGACTAGAAAGGAAACTATTGAGATTAATGAAGAACACTGGATGTAGATCTTGAGAGTCAAAAGTGAAATATTTTAGCTTTTTAATGTTTAAAATTCCCACTTTAAAGTAGCAGGGACTTGCAGAAGCTAGTTGTTGGGAACAGAAACTGGGGATAAGATTGACATTGTGTATGTTTATAGGATGATATCACGCAATCAAAGCAGGAGATTGATTTTTATTATTTCCTGAATGTGTGTAGCAGTTTTAACATTTGACAGTGTAAGAAGTCTGAATTTTTCAGATTGTGAAAATGAATTGTGTTATTTATGGTATAAGCAAATTAGATGAATAATTTATAACCTGACTAAGTAAAAAAATTCTATAAAACTTGCAGGAAAATTGGGGGAAAAGACAGAATTAAAAGTCACCTTGATGAAAATATTCAAGCTACTTTAAATTATTGAAACCTGGAAGAGAAAGTCTGTTTAAACCCTAAAATCCAATGTTGCAGCAGTTGTGCTGACCAAGAATCTAGGTATGCAAAAGTGCACTTGACATTGGGGCCTACATGTAGCTCTATTGCATTAATATGGGATGCTAATCCAATCAAACAGATCTGTGTACCAGAGGGCTAGCCACTCACGAAGTTGAATTCCAACATAAGTCACTGAACTCCAATCAGAAATCACCTAATATTTTTGCTATTCATGGAAGATAGGAAGAAAACTACAAGGGTGGGGGGTTAAAATGACCTATTTTCTCAATGGCTCAGTAGTGGGACCCATGTTAGAGTTGCAAGATGCTAACTCTTTAAATTGATCGAGATACTGGATGTGTCATGGATATGTCCCCTGAAGGAATTAACGTCTACAGGAAAGAGGAGAATATTTGGGGGAAATGGAAAAATCAGTGTCATGGAAAATCTAATTGCATATATGTGCTGAGCTGTGTTTTTGAATTCTAGACATCAGAGGATGTTTGCACTGCCTTATTCTGGCTACCTCATGCTGGATCAGATGGAGATAAGATAGGATAGAGATTAAATCAGCAGGGGCGTAACCACACTTTATCTCCTTTCATCTCCTTTCATTCGGGCATAGGATGTTATTGGCAGGGCTTTAGAGCTATCTGTTAACCCATGTCACATGACTTAATTGCATGGCTGGGAGATGATCAAGGGAAGAAAGCAGTGAACAAAATGTTTTTTTAAAATAAAAGGGCCAAATACCATTAGAGAACAAAATAAATTTAGATTGAAAGTTTGTCAAGCTCAAAAAAAACCAGCACTACTTGGGCCAAAGTATTTGCTTCTTGGATGCAGAAGGAGTAAGGGGAAAAAAAGAACGACAAATCTTCGACAGCTAAATCATTAACTATGTATGCAGCATGATGTCATTAATCAGATCTGAGAAGCCAGAATTAGTTTGCTTCTCCCTGAATGCATGGATTTGTTCTTGCAGATATTGCATAACTTTTTAAAACCTGTGAAAAACCAGTTCTATAATTTGAAATTTACAAAAAGAAAACAAGAGCACTACTTTCCTTGCCCCACCATGCCTTCAGAGCTCTTACTTTGCACCAAATTTGCTTTTAATATTTTGTTAGTTGAACTTTTCCTCAGTGTCTTCAAAGATCCTGGGCTGCAACTGGATGTTTTCACCCAGAGCTGTGACTATGAGCTGAATTTGGATTGATGAGTCTGACCATGTGCAGTGTGCCCTACTTCCCAGGATGCATCATTACCAGCCACATATATTAATGGAATATTTGAGCAGGTTCCATTCTAAAGGTTGCACCACCAGATGTTCTTTGTTACTAGAAGGCATGTTGAATTTAGCTGTATACTTAGTTTCAATAATTCTAATTACCCATTATCTCTCCTCACGCGCCCCCCACCACTCTGCACAGCCACTAACTTTTGTTTCCCCCCACCTTCCACATCAGTCTTCCATAGAAATGTTTTCTTTGATCCAGAAGTGATACTGATTGTTGTTGTGCAAAGGTTTTCCAGTGTGCATTGTTAATGCTGGTTGTTGTTTCTCCAACTGGAAGGAGACAAGCTCAGGCGTAAGAATTATTTGTATCACCGCCTAGAGCACTTAATGCAGCTTGCAGTGCTTTGGGTGTGGTGGAAAAGTTCCACCTCTTGTTAAGTGTTAAAATATTGTGTCTTTGCTCTCATTAACTGAAGAACTTTTGTTTTACAGTTCCTAAATAGTCTTGGATTTTCATTTAGTAATGTGAATACTATTCTTCGTTACAAATATATTCCAGCCTTGCCAATTGTCTTGCCAAAAAAGTCACTTCTTCGGAAAGAAAATCACAATTTGACTATACTTGCCCTATTTGATGGATGGTCTGATTTGTACAAGAACCCTGTCAAGTTCTGTAGTTTGATTTGAATACGTTTCTGTCTTTTTTCCTTTACTAAGACTAGCTTTAAATTGTCAAAATGTAACGCCTCTGCATGTTATTCACATATTAGAATTCTTCAGAGAGTTGAGTCTCATTTTGGGCTACAGATGCACGTTGGCATTTGTGAGTGAAGCTGTAGCCAAATGCTGAATTACTGTAAGTTTAACAATGTAAACAGTGTGCAGTTATTTATAGTGATTTGGAATCTCATTCCATTTTCTTCCTTCTGCTTTCCTCTTTTCATTGCATACAGGATTGGTTTTCCTCTTTCCCCCCTCGATTTATTTAGTTTTTGGCTATAAACATACTTCAGATCAAGAAGTTAGGCAATCAGTCTGAATGCGGACCTTTTGACAATTTCAGTTGCTAAAAATGGAAGAGTGATACAGATATGATTTTTAAAATATAACTTTAATTTATTTACATGTGATATAAATTACATTTTGCTAACCAGTTACAAATTATTTTGTCACTCCTGATGGTGAAATGTGGGCAACCTGCATCAGTAGCTTTTTGATGCTCCAGCAGTTGCCATGCACACTGGTTGTTGGCTGCACCAACACTGACCCAGCATTGATTAAAACAATCCCACATAATTAGTAAAAACTATACTACTGTGTCTTTTTTGATGTTGTTCACAGTGGGTTGTGTGGCTCCACTGCTGATTGCTGGCAATATCTCTTCCTGTCCCGCATGGTCATGACTGAGCCCAGAAATGTTATCCTTTTTCTTGTTTTACTTGTTGTCCTCTTATCAACATTATCCATAGTTATGGAGACAATTGCTATACTTGATATGCTGATGATACCTGACACTTTGGGTTAGCCTCAATTGCACAACCAGTTCTTTGACACCAACAAGGACAAGTGAGGCATTGTCATGACAATGTTATTACCTGCAACTTCCTGGACACACCATAAGGCCATAAGACGAAGGAGCAGAAGTAGGCCTTTCGGCCCACCGAATCTGCTCTGCCATTCTCCCCCACTTGATTGGCTCCCTGTGCCACGGTGCCGTAGTCAGTTTGCTCCTCCCTGTAGTCCTTGCTCTCGCCCACACAGCGTATAAGAACCTTTGTAATTATTGGACAGTTGCAGGGGCTGAAGCTCCTCAAACGCTACCCTCGGGCCCCCGTACCTGCCTCACCTGCAGTCACACCCTCCTGTCCCTGATTCACAGACCAAATTCGAATTACCTAATCTGTGGGGTGTGACTGCCTCCTGGAACAAAGTGTTCAGGTAACTTTTCCCCTGCCTAATGTGGTGCAATGTCAGCAGCTCGGACTCCAGCTCCTTAACTTGGATCCAAAGTCCCCTGAGCTGCAAACACTTGCTACAGATGTGTTTGCTCTGGATCACCTTGGTGTCCAGCAGCTGCCGCATGCTGCAGCAGTAACACATCACCCATCCTGCCGTCACTATCATATTCTGTTTAATTTATTAATTAATTACTCTGGTATTCCTGTTCTTTACACTTTATTAAATTAATTTTTTACACTGGTATTGATCTTATACTTAAGGTATTTTTAAGAAAGAGAAAATAAAGACTAGAGACGTAATTTTTAAAGACTAGAGATACTCTCAGTCCAACTTGCCAATCAGTTGCTCCCCCCGCTTACTGTTAGAAGTGAAGCCTCCCACCTGCTCACAGTTTGAAGTGAAGCCCCCTGCTACTCACAGTTTGAAGTGAAGCCCCCTGCTACTCACAGTTTGAAGTGAAGCCCCCCGCTACTCACAGTTTGACACAACCACTGAGGGTTGGTCATGCCAGCATTATTCAAATCTTGATGACAGATCTAAAAAAAAGTGCTGTTGACCATTCTCCTTTTTTCTCTCTCTAACTCACTTTGGGACCTCATTTAAGTTTGTTCTGTGCTGCCTTTTGGAGTGTCAAATGCAGCGAGAATATTGTGACAGCTCATTCTTCAGTTTACCTTGATTGACCTTAGTGCAGTCCTGTACAGCAAATATAAATTAAATTCAAAAGTAACAGTGTGAGCTGATTTTCTTTTTTACAGATTGGCCTTAAAGTTGGTACTTTAACTATTTTGAGTTGTGGCTTTGGGGAAATAAAAGGCCACAGGGGATAAGGCCATATGATATACATGAATATTATCCTTCATTGCTTGTTTATACTTGAAGCTTTCAGCAGTTGGAATGCAGAGCAGTAACTTCTGCTGGCAAAACATTGGATTTTCATATAGAACAGTTTAATCAGCAGCAATGAATACATGACTGTCATATAAACACTTTCTTCTGTATTGTCCTACTCTCCATTTCAGTCAGTGTTCTCTTCTGGGCGTTTATGGGAAGAGGGCTGTGGGGATTGGTTAATTTTGTGTTTAAAAAAATACAGTTTTTTTAATGGTTTCCGTCCCAAGTTTGCCTACTCTTCTCACCTTATCCTGAATGAGTAACTTATTCATGGGTCACATCCAATGCACAGAAGTATCCCTTTGGTAGCATATTCCAGGGGCCATATTTCATGCTTGAGTGCACATCACTGGTCTGTTCAGTTGCAATGGTGTTGGAATTCAGACTAATTCTCTCCTGATGATATTTATAATTGTGCATTTATATTTATATTTATGCTTTTGCCTCAGCAAGTTTTGATAAATAGTGATTGGGAGTTGATTCTTTTCTCTCTCTTGAATCTGGGGTCATTGTAGCTGAAATATCGCAGCTGAAATTAGGTCATTGTGCAGGTTAGGAATTAGACTTGAAGTATTTGAAATTTAATGAAAAAGCCATTTCAGGTGCCTATTTCTGCTGAAATGAACAGTCTTGGATACCATAACCAGGGAGGATAAAAGGTGGTCAAGTTGGCAGTTGCTGTTAGTTGCCATAAAGTCAATGGTGGAGCCTTCCACAGATGACTGTCAGCCCTGGCTCACTCTCGCTTCTCAGTTGGAAGTCGTGAGTTCAAACCCCACTTGAACAGATAATCTAAACTAATATTTCATTGCAGTACTGAAGGAGTGTGGCATTATCATTTGTGCTGTATTTTGGATGATACGCCAAACCAAAGTCTGTCTACCCTCTTGGGTGGACTTTAATTGCACTACTCGAAGAAGAGCAAGGAAGTTCTCCCTGGTATCTTGCCTGACTTTTATCCTCAAACCAATCTCACTAAAGCAGAATATCTGGTCATTCATCACACTGTCATTTGTGGGACCTTGGTTTGTGCAAATTGACCGACGACATTTCACATTTTATAACAGTAACAACACTTCAGAAGTACCTCATTGGATGTCAAGTACTTTGGGAAGTCCTGAGGTTTTGAAAAGCACTATATAAATGCAAGATATTTCTTTCCAACTTCTCTGTTGGTGGGAGCTTTGATTTTAAAGCTGAATTAAGATTTTGAATGCTGTAAAGATGAGACTGATGCTGGAAAATTGCAGCTGAGTTGGACTTTTTTCTCTTCCTAATTTTGCTTCCATTTGCTGTTGTAGACCATTTCAGTTTGAATTGAATTCTAGCAGACTAGGAATGATTGCAAACTATCTGGCTTGGCACAGTTATGACCCATTGTGGCTCACATAATTAACTTTAATGATCAGCTTGTCCCTCAGGCAATTAGTTTCCAAATATGGCTTGCCAAAGCCAAACGTATAAATTGTGGACCATCAACAATGGGAATAGAAACCCTTAGTTCCATAGCTGCCACATCACCACTTGATGTGAAAACGCTATTTTCCCCATAAGATTCCCTAATCTCAAGTAATGAATGTGCATTAGCCTAGTCCTTGGTAGTACTTGGAATAAAAACACTGGGTCAAGGAGAAGAAAAGGCCATTCAACCCATTGAAGCTCATCCAGCTCCTACTGTAGCATTCTTGATATAATATCCAACTACATTTCTAATGTTTCTATGTTTCTGTCTCTACTGCCCTGCCTCACAGACTCTTCTGATCATCTATCATTCAGAGTTTCTTGTAATTATTTGTTAAAATTATTTCTAATTTTTATATATGCTTTTAGGCACTACTGGATTACCTAGAAATATTATCCTGAATCTCCCATTTCTGTGCCATTTAATACTTTTTATAAGTCAGTGAATTCACTGCTGTCTCCCACCCCCCAGCCATCTTTTCTAGACTGCTTATGAATCTCCCATGGTGAATGAGAGATTATGCTATTTGTGTAATACATGATGAGGGTACTGATTGAATAATAGAGTCATGCTCCCTCTGTCACACCTATACCTGTATAAACAGTCAGTGCTCACTGGAGAGAACATTTTGCAGAAGCACTCAACCGAGACTCTGTCTTCGACTTAAACACCCTCAACTCCATTGCCCAGTACTATGGACTGGCTCAGTCTCGACGCCAGCCCCGTCTGGAGTGAAGTTGAAAAATAACACAACCTCTGGAGCAGATGGAATCCCTGCCAAAATTCTGAAACATGGCGGAGATGTGCTTCTGGCAAGGTTGTGCAACCACATCCCTCAGCTGGGAAGTGGAGTGTATGCTGGGTGAATCTCGCGCGGATGATCTGTTGAATACAGAGGTATTTTCTATTCTTATTTCAGATTTCCAGCATCTGCACTGCAGTTTTTAGCTCTTGTTTAATTGAATTGTACTTTAGCTTTCTGGCTCCACTTATCCTATTTGATTTTACAACATTGAAAGCAAAGCACTGACTTTACCACTGCTTCCAAGCTTGTTGCTGAATTTCTTTTGTTTCCTTTTAGGTGTACTTACAATAAATACTTTTTGGCCATCGTGCAATTTTTTACATTTATCTATGTCAAATTTCATTTGACTGGGTGGATAAATACTTTTAAGTGCTTCTGTAACTCACTTGCTGCAACCTCTATCTCTTACTGTTAATTTCAGTATCTTGTGTAAATTTAGCAAGATTACATTTGGTTTTGTTATTCAGGTAGATTAGACATTCGTATGACTCTCAAAAAAAATCTCAAGGGCATTTAGGGATGGGTAACAAATCCTTGCCAGCAGTGCTCACATCTCAGGAATGAATAAACGAAGGAAAGATGAAAACCACCAGTTTGTATTATATTGCACCTATAAATGTAGTGAAACATCCCAAATGGTGTGTCACAGGAGGGTTAATAAACAGAATTTGACACCACGCCACGTGATGTTAGGAGAGGTAATCAAATCCTTGGACAGAGTTAGGTTTTAAGGAGCATCTTAAAAAGGGGTGAGAGAGAGAAAGAGGTGGAGGGGTTTATATCGAATTTGCAACACAGAAAAAGGCCATTTGTCACAACAGGTCCATGCTCGTCCTCACAAGTCTTCTCCTACCCTTTCAGCATATCCTTCAATTCTTTCCTCCCTCATGTGCTTATGTAGCTTCCTCCTAAATGCAAGTAAGCATTTGCCTCAATTACTTTTGTCACAAATATATATCAGTTTCTCCTGAAGTCCCTATTGGATTTATTACTAACTGTCTTATTATTATGGCTCCTAGTTCCTATTTCCTCCATCAGTTGAAGCATCTTCTCCATGTTTACCATCAAATATTTGCATAATCTTAAAGCTCTATCATTCTTTTCTGGAGAAATGAGTCCCAATCTGTTCAGTCTTTCCTGATGGGTATAATCTCTCATCATTGTGCATTTCGTTTTACATCTTCTGCAATACCTCTTTATCCTTTTTATAATGTGGAGACCAGAATTGTACACAGTAGTCCAAGTATGGTCTAACCAAGGTTCATTATAAGTTAAACATAACTTCTCACTTTTTAATTCTATTCCTTTAAAAATGAACCCCAGTGCTTGACTTGTGTTTTTTTTTGGGATCTTGTTTAATCTGTATCACAACCTTTAGTAATTAGTTTATTTGCAAGCCCCGATCAGTTTAAAATGTAAAATGACTGCATTTTCAATTGTCAAGGGTGGGTGAGGTTACTAGCAGGAGTTCGCTCGTCAGTGATGGAACCATCACTCCCCGAGAGGCTCCCTCCTCACTGCCCTTGAGATCCCTTACCGTTCTTTTCAGCTTGAGGGGAGTTGAGGTAGATTTAGGGAGGAAAGTTCAGAGCCTAGGGCAGCTAAAGGTATGGTCACCAATGGAGGAGGGATGCCGAACTGGAGGAGTGCGGACATCTTGGACGAATGGAGGAGATCACAGATGAGGAGGAACGAGGCCATGGAGGAATTTGGAAACAAAAATGAGAATTTTAAAATTAAGGCATTATTGGACCGGAAACCAATGTAGGTCGGTGAACATGTGTGATGGGTAAATAAGACTTGATGTGAGTAATGACATGGGCACCAGAGTTTATACTCTAACCCTTTAATGGATTTCACTTGACACATTTGCCAATCTGACAATGCATCTCATGAGAAGAGAGGGCTGAAGAGTCCTTGAATGCCAAAGTGCTCCCTCCATGCCATGTTTAATTGAGGAAACAAAATCAGTTGTTTTTCATAGTCAATTCAGCACAGCAGTTAAAGTAAAACACCCAGGATTTCAGCAGTAACATCGTTTGCTATGTTTTCTGTAATCAATACATGTAATATCTGGTTATTCTCTTCACTGTTTTACCCACAAAATTCAAAAGTTAAGGAAGTAATTTAAACTGCAGAATTTCTTATTTTTCTGTAGTTTGGGCAGAATTTGTCGTTATTATTCATTGGATATCAAAAGCTCTGATGAAACACACAGGATAAAAATAAATGTAATAAAAAATAGAATGTAGGGCACGAACAGCAAATCAATCAGTATCTGAGAAGGAAAGATAGCTCAATCTTCGGGGTGTAACCCTGCACTAGAAAGAAGTTCAGTTGAAATGGACCAGCTATATTGAAATCATCTTTAAACCCTTCAATAAAATATAAATTCCAATATTGTTAACATGGTTATAAATGGAGGGCAGTCTAGAATAAGTGAAATACGTGTTTAATTGCCTAAATATTGGTGTGCATACTGTTCTTCTTTCACAAAACATATTAACAGTTTGTAAAACTGCTGATTTAACAAGTATCCATATCAATTCATGTTTTTTTGGTAAGGCATTTCAAACTGCTAACTAGACAATGCAGAGAGTTATTAGAGTTTTGAGTTTTTGTCATCAAATGGAAAGTATGTTTTTTGAAGTGTAGTACTCTAGCCATTCTAGGGAACAAGGTAGTCAATTTGCACAAAAAAGTTCTCACAAAAAGAACTGAGTCAATGACCAGATGATCTGTTTTAGTGATGTTTGAGGGATAAAAATATTGGCTGAACACCAGGGAATGCGCTATTCTTTGAAAAGTGCCATAAGATCATTTATCTCCATCTGTGGGAAGATAGACTGGACCTTGGTTTAATGTTTCATCGAGAAAACAGCCCTTACGACGGTGCAGCACTCCCTCAGTACTACACTGAAATTTAGGCCTGGATTATGTACTCAGGCCTTTGCAGTGGGGCTTGAACCCTTGATTGTCTAAAGGTCAGCTATAGGCATACTACCTATAGCTGATCTTGAAGTGAGACCTTATGAAAAAGCTTACAATACACTTGCTTATCTCTGGATTTCCACTGCATGTTCATGGCACCTCATCATTGATTAAGGTTAGTTACTTTAGAAACTTTTATTGCGGACAAATTTTTTTCACTGTACAGTCATGTATAGCAAGTAGTAATGGGCAGTTGTTGGTTAATTCCAATGGCACATCATTTTTAAACTAATTCATAAGTGTTAAACAAACATGCTAGTCAGTTGATTTCTTTGGAATGTCTTTCTTTGCAGATCTGACAATCTGTAGTGGTTGCACTTTGACTTAGTGGGAAGGCTTGTTTTCTCTCATTACCCTGAGAGCTCTGCCGGTGTGTGTATAACTTCTGGTAGGGCCACCCATGTCAGACAGATTGAAAGGTAGGAGCCAGACTGAAAGCAGTGCTGGTTTGGGGGCAGGGCTTGAAAGCCAGGGTAACGACCTGTGCAAGTTAAAATGCCTTTCATTACAGAAACAACCCAGAGATAATGTGGATCTGTTATAGACAGGCAGTGAATGTTGGGTGAGGCAAACTGATACTCTGATCGGAGCCTAATTATTAGTGAAATAAATGATTTGCTATGTGTCACTAGCCACAGGATGTTATCTATTTAACTTCAAATAAACAGTAGATGAACACTGCTCGGAAGGGAAATATCCACCCAATCTAAACTGAAATCATGTAATGAACTGCAAAAGATACATACAAATGGTGGCTGACTGATGCATTCAAAATAAAACATAAACAGAAAATGCTGAAATACACAGCTGTTCACTTGAACCTTTTAGGGGAGAACACAAGGTTTTGTTTGGGGTGTGGCGCTTTCTTCCTTTGAAAAGTGAGCTTGTTACTTTTCTCCATAAACGTTGACTAACCTGTAAAACGTTTCCTTGCATTTGCTGTCTTTTTTCAGATTTCCAGCATCTGCAATATTTTACTTTTACTGATATCCAAAGTCTGATTTATTTTGAGAAGCCCTTTGAAATATGTCCTTGCCTGTAGAAGATTTGTGAGACAAAGGCACTTGATTCACGGAAAGACAGCTACACAAAGTCATGTTGATGGTCATGTTTGATGTCAGGACAAATGCTATCTTTACTAGTCGTACCCTGATTTAATTATGTGATGCATGTTAATTATTTCCAGCATTTGGGTGTGATTCGTGATCACTAACAGACATCCAAATTTGTTTTTCCAAATGTGTAAAATCAGCTTGACTGCTTTCTTTCTGATCTTTTGTTTTGGCCCTTTAAAGTTTCCCAGCATACAGCCTTTTTGAGAGTAGCATCTTTTCAATTTTTAAACTAAGAAATTCGGTGCTGAACAGAGACTCTACAAGCAATGGACTAAAGTAATGTTAAAGATCTGGAACGTAACAAAATAATGCGAATTTACTTCTGTAAACCAGAGAAGATTTTTGTTACTGATTCTCTTTAAGAGGACTTGACTGCACTGGTAGAAAGATTCAATGATTTCAATAAACTGTTTGCTCCTTTTAAAAATGTAATACATTGGATTTACCATATTTACAACTTTTATTACTAAAGGTGAATCAAATTCATTGGTTGGCTTGTTTTTATTTACAATTTTGAAGTAAAGTTTATAAATGATACTGGTGATTGGTTGACTACAGGATTGACACACTGACAATACCAAGCTCTTTAACAGAATGTAGGAAGAAATTGTATGTATTATAGTTTATTATAATTTATTGATTAACTTTCCCATCCAAAGAGGCTGGTCTGGTTAAGCTGAATTGCTATTTGTTGACCTTGATTACAGTCTAGTCGATTATGATTTTAAAGAAGCAAGCAGCGTGTCTGATCATGTGAATTTGACAGGTTGACATTTACCTGTACAGATAAGTTCTCTTAAGAGAAGCATTAACTATGAGAATCTTCCCCATTTACAAAATTAGACACTGGAACTATTTTGACATGTTTCCGAATTTTAATCACAGTAATTACTAACACTTTGGTTAGAAAATCATTGTATCTGTTGGAACTGGTTTAACAATTCATTCCCAAATCCAGGATTCACTATAAAAACTCCCAGCATTTCAGTGTTGTGGAAGTGATGCAAAGATAAGAACACAAGGAATAGGAGCAGGAGTAGATTATAGGTAAGAAAGAAAAATATCTAATTACTAGTAACAGCACTGTCTATGCTGGTTCTAGTGATGGACTTGACCAAGGGTGGCACAGTGGAGTGAGCAAAATGAGCACAATAGGAGAATAGCAGGAAAGAGAGGAATCAAAACCGAAGAGATACTCTATGGTTGTTAGTGTGGAGAAGCACAGGCAAAAGAGTGACTGAGATCAATGTGATGGTGGTTTTTTTGGAGTACACTGGCGAGTTGTAGGAAGAGATAGGAGGGACAGGAATATGAAAGGCTAAGATCTGCTGGAAAGTATGATCCAGTGACATGCACATTAGGCTTCTGAAGCAAAAAGCATAAATTATTGGAGTAACTAATTTAAATACCTGTCAGATTGTACTGGCTCAGTTTTACAAGAAGCTGTGAAATGTCTGGTTGGTAATTAAACATGAAGTTGTAAATAACAAAGAGGTGGCAGTGAGTGGCAGAGGATGTTGATGATTGTATAGAAGTGGGGAGAAGTAGCAATCCTGACCCTTATCTAGGATGAAAGTTCATTGATCTGCAATGTAAGCTCTGATCCTCCATTCACAAGATGCTGCTTGAACAGCTGAATTTTTCTAGCATTTTCTGTTTTCAGATTTTCAGCAACTGTGATATGTTAACTTTTACAGGACTGAATTCCAAAATCCTGCGACACTGTAGGCATCGAAGATTAGAAACTCTGGTTGTGGCTTGTGTGTGTGCATGGTTTTTGTGCGTCTTTGAGATTGCACATTCTTCCAGGTGATTTACACCTGCTGTACAGTGCTGGGGCTCGATTTGGGTATATTGTTAATGTTACTTCAGTTGAATCAGAACCATCATTGTTCCAACATTACATGGAGAATGAACATACTTCAGTTAAAATATTTCATGCTCCTGATGTGTGAGAATGGATAATTTGTTTTCCAATTATAAAATTGCATATGCATTGTTGCGATCGTCATAGAGACCAATAACTTAATTTTAAAAAATATTTGAACTTCCATGAATAGCTGAAGGAACGACCTGACAAGAATTCACATTTTAAGACTTACTGTGACAAATGAACCAAAAGCAACATTGACTAACCACTATTTTTGTAGGCTTGTACTTTTAACTACTGAACAGAACTTTTCCCTTTTACACTTAACACAAACGAAAATCCAACTTCACAGTGTCCTTTACACTGTCCCTTAAATAGACATTCAGTTCTCCCAGAACCAGTACAAAGTGATTCCTAGTTCCGACAATTTACTTCCGTTCTTTTCCTTTTGCAGCCCGGTAACTTTTAACCCTGTAAGAACTGTAATTCATGGTGAGTTTTCCTGGAAACTCTCTAGCTCAAGCTAGACACTAGACAATCTTCCAGCCTCATTTTAATTCCTCGCAAATTTGTCTTTTCCATCCGAGTGTGAGCTCCCACCCGCATTTCTGCGTGGTGACCCATAGAGACTTGTCCTCTCCATCTGCTCTGTCTCTTTTTCTCGGATCCTGGCAAACTGACTTGTCTGTGAGTTTCAGAGATGTCTCTTGGAAAGCTTGTAACCTGATCCTAGAAATGGACCCTTCCCTCCTAAAAGTCAATTTCTATGGCAACGTGAATCAAATGGACCTCGTATCCAGCTAGCCTTTAGACTCCTAGTCTATCTTGTAATCAAGTAGTCGGTTTAAAGTACTACCATTTACAACTTTGCATTCTGAACACCTCCCTGGCACTTTGAGACTATCAGTCTAGCCACTGTTAGCACAGAGATAAAAACAAAGAAAACTGTGGATGCTGGAAATCCAAAACAAAAACAGAATTACCTGGAAAAACTCAGGAGGGCTGGCAGCATCGGCGGAGAAGAAAAGAGTTGACGTTTCGAGTCCTCATGACCCTTCGACAGAACTTGATTTCGATTCCAAGAAAGAGTTGAAATATAAGCTGGTTTAAGGTGTGTGTGTGGGGGGCGGAGAGATAGAGAGAGAGAGAGGTGGTTGTGTAGACAAACAAGCAGTGATAGAAGCAGATCATCAAAAGATGTCAGCGACAATGGTACAAAAGAACACAGGTGTTAAAGTTAAAGTTGGTGATATTATCTAAACGAATGTGCTAATTAAGAATGGATGGTAGGGCACTCAAGGTACAGCTCTAGTGGGGGTGGGGAGAGCATAAAAGATTTTAAAATATTTAAAAATAATGGAAATAGGTGGGAAAAGAAAAATCTATAAAATTTATAGAGAAAAAAAAGGGAAAAGGGGGAAACAGAAAGGGGGTGGGGATGGGGGAGGGAGCTCACGACCTAAAGTTGTTGAATTCAATATTCAGACCGGAAGGCTGTAAGGTTCCTAGTCGGAAGATGAGGTGTTGTTCCTTCAGTTTGCGTTGGGCTTCACTGGAACAATGCAGTAAGCCAAGGACAGACATGTGGGCAAGAGAGCAGGGTGGAGTGTTAAAATGGCAAGCGACAGGGAGGTTTGGGTCATTCTTGCGGACAGACCGCAGGTGTTCTGCAAAGCGGTCGCCCAGTTTACGTTTGGTCTCTCCAATGTAGAGGAGACCACATTGGGAGCAACGAATGCAGTAGACTAAGTTGGGGGAAATGCAAGTGAAATGCTGCTTCACTTGAAAGGAGTGTTTGGGCCCTTGGACGGTGAGGAGAGAGGAAGTGAAGGGGCAGCTGTGACATCTTTTGCGTGGGCATGGGGTGGTGCCATAGGAGGGGGTTGAGGAGTAGGGGGTGATGGAGGAGTGGACCAGGGTGTCCCGGAGGGAGCGATCCCTACGGAATGCCGATAAGGGGGGTGAAGGGAAGATGTGTTTGGTGGTGGCATCATGCTGGAGTTGGCGGAAATGGCGGAGGATGATCCTTTGAATGCGGAGGCTGGTGGGGTGATAAGTGAGGACAAGGGGGACCCTATCATGTTTCTGGGAGGGAGGAGAAGGCGTGAGGGCGGATGCGCGGGAGATGGGCCGGACACGGTTGAGGGCCCTGTCAACGACCGTGGGTGGAAAACCTCGGTTAAGGAAGAAGGAGGACATGTCAGAGGAACCGTTTTTGAAGGTAGCATCATCGGAACAGATGCGACGGAGGCGAAGGAACTGAGAGACTGGGATGGAGTCCTTACAGGAAGCGAGGTGTGAGGAGCTGTAGTCGAGATAGCTGTGGGAGTCGGTGGGTTTGTAATGGATATTGGTGGACAGTCTATCACCAGAGAATGAGACAGAGAGGTCAAGGAAGGGAAGGGAAGTGTCAGAGATGGACCACGTGAAAATGATGGAGGGGTGGAGATTGGAAGCAAAATTAATAAATTTTTCCAAGTCCCGACGAGAGCATGAAGCGGCACCGAAGTAATCATCGATGTACCGGAGAAAAAGTTGTGGAAGGGGGCCAGAGTAGGACTGCAACAAGGAATGTTCCACATACCCCATAAAGAGACAGGCATAGCTGGGGCCCATGCGGGTACCCATAGCCACACCTTTTATTTGGAGAAAGTGAGAGGAGTTGAAGGAGAAATTGTTCAATGTGAGAACAAGTTCAGCCAGACAGAGGAGAGTAGTGGTGGATGGGGATTGTTCGGGCCTCTGTTCGAGGAAGAAGCTAAGGGCCCTCAGACCATCCTGGTGGGTGATGGAGGTGTAGAGGGATTGGACGTCCATGGTGAAGAGGAAGCGGTTGGAAGCGGTCATTTCTCATTATCTTGACTCCCTTCTCTCTCCCCTTGTCCAGTCCCTTCCCACCTACATCCGTGATTCCTCTGACACCTTACGTCACATCAACAATTTCCAGTTCCCTGGCTCCAACCAGGTATGGGTACCCAGCTATGCCTGTCTCTTTATGGAGTATGTGGAACATTCCTTGTTGCAGTCCTACTCCGGCCCCCTTCCACAACTTTTTCTCCGGTACATCGATGATTACTTCGGTGCCGCTTCATGCTCTCGTCGGGACTTGGAAAAATTTATTAATTTTGCTTCCAATCTCCACCCCTCCATCATTTTCACGTGGTCCATCTCTGACACTTCCCTTCCCTTCCTTGACCTCTCTGTCTCAATCTCTGGTGATAGACTGTCCACCAATATCCATTACAAACCCACCGACTCCCACAGCTACCTCGACTACAGCTCCTCACACCCCGCTTCCTGTAAGGACTCCATCCCATTCTCCCAGTTCCTTCGCCTTCGTCGCATCTGTTCCGATGATGCTACCTTCAAAAACGGTTCCTCTGACATGTCCTCCTTCTTCCATAACCGAGGTTTTCCACCGACAGTCGTTGACAGGGCCCTCAACCGTGTCCGGCCCATCTCCCGCGCATCCGCCCTCACGCCTTCTCCTCTCTCCCAGAAACATGATAGGGTCCCCCTTGTCCTCACTTATCACCCCACCAGCCTCCGCATTCAAAGGATCATCCTCCGCCATTTCCGCCAACTCCAGCATGATGCCACCACCGAACACATCTTCCCTTCACCCCCCTTATCGGCATTCCGTAGGGATCGCTCCCTCCAGGACACCCTGGTCCACTCCTCCATCACCCCCTACTCCTCAACCCCCTCCTATGGCACCACCCCATGCCCACGCAAAAGGTGTCACAGCTGCCCCTTCACTTCCTCTCTCCTCACCGTCCAAGGGCCCAAACACTCCTTTCAAGTGAAGCAGCATTTCACTTGCATTTCCCCCAACTTAGTCTACTGCATTCGTTGCTCCCAATGTGGTCTCCTCTACATTGGAGAGACCAAACGTAAACTGGGCGACCGCTTTGCTGAACACCTGCGGTCTGTCCGCAAAAATGACCCAAACCTCCCTGTCGCTTGCCATTTTAACACTCCACCCTGCTCTCTTGCCCACATGTCTGTCCTTGGCTTACTGCATTGTTCCAGTGAAGCCCAACGCAAACTGGAGGAACAACACCTCATCTTCCGACTAGGAACCTTACAGCCTTCCGGTCTGAATATTGAATTCAACAACTTTAGGTCGTGAGCTCCCTCCCCCATCCCCACCCCCTTTTTTTTTCCCCCCTTTTCCTTTTTCTTCCCCTATAAATTTTATAGATTTTTCTTTTCCCACCTATTTCCATTATTTTTAAATATTTTAAAATCTTTTATGCTCTCCCCACCCCCACTAGAGCTGTACCTTGAGTGCCCTACCATCCATTCTTAATTAGCACATTCGTTTAGATAATATCACCAACTTTAACTTTAACACCTATGTGTTCTTTTGTACCATTGTCGCTGACATCTTTTGATGATCTGCTTCTATCACTGCTTGTTTGTCTACACAACCACCTCTCTCTCTCTCTATCTCTCCGCCCCCCACACACACACCTTAAACCAGCTTATATTTCAACTCTTTCTTGTACTCGAAATCAAGTTCTGTCGAAGGGTCATGAGGACTCGAAACGTCAACTCTTTTCTTCTCCGCCGATGCTGCCAGACCTGCTGAGTTTTTCCAGGTAATTCTGTCACTGTTAGCACAGATGCTTCTGCTGTTGTCTACAAGTGTGAACGTCTTGCACCTTCTTCGCAGTGAAACAACCTGGGCCCCTCTTTAATCTTTAACAATCAAATCACTCAGGTTTACTGTAATCAGAATGCAGAAAAGATCACATTACCTTCCTTCATTCCTCCCATGTTACCCTAAATTAAAAACAGTACCAAAACATATCCATCTTATAAAACCCCATAATTTTACCAGTATAAATTCAATTTGCTTTGCTTGGATTCAGAATACATTGTGGTTCAGTAAAATATAGATGAATGTTAGGTGTGGTTGGCCTGCAATCATAAATCTGCCCAGTTTAAGGTTGTTTGTAGACGTACTCTGTTAAAGAAATTGTTCAGTGTGAACGGAGGAGAACTTGAGTGCAAAACAAAAATAAAAATACCTGAAAAAAACTCAGCAGGTCTGGCAGCATCTGCGGCGAGGAACACAGTTAACGTTTCAAGTCCATATGACTCTTCAACAGAACTAAGTGAAAATAGAAAAGAGGTGAAATATAAGCTGATTTAAGGGGAGGGGAGGATCGAGCTGGATAGAGGGCCAGTGATAGGTGGGAGATAGCCAAAAGATGTCACAGACAAAAGGACAAAGAGGTATTGAAGGTGGTGAAAAATTCTAAGGAATGTGCTAATTAAGGGTAGAAGGGACAAGCAAGGTACAGATAGCCCTAATGGGGGTGGGGTGAAGGGAAGGGATCGAAATAGGCTAAAAGGTAGAGATAAAACAATGGTTGGAAATAGATTTAAAAATAATGGAAATAGGTAGGAAAAGAAAAATCTATATAAATTGTTGGGAAAAAAGGGGGGTATCGGAAAGGGGGTGGGGATGGAGGAGAGAGTTCATGATCTAAAATTGTTGAACTCAATATTCAGTTCGGAAGGCTGTAAAGTGCCTAGTCGGAAGATGAGGTGCTATTTTTCCAGTTTGCATTGAGCTTCACTGGAACAATGCAGCAGGCCAAGGACAGACATGTGGGCAGGAGAGCAGGGTGGAGTGTTGAAATGGCAAGCGACAGGGGGGGTTCTGGGTCATGCTTGCAGACAGACCGAAGGTGTTCTGCAAAGCGGTCACCCAGTCTGCGTTTGGACTCTCCAATGTCGAGGAAACCGCATGGGAGCAATGAATGCAGTAGACTAAATTGAGTGAAGTGCAAGTGAAATGCTGCTTCACTTGAAAGGAGTGTTTGGGCCCTTGGACTTTGGGAGAGGGCAAGTAAAGGGGCTGGTGTTGCACCTTCTGTGGTTGCATGGTAAGGTGCTGTGGGCGGGGGTTGAGGTGTAGGGGGTGATGGAAGAGTGGACCAGGGTGTCCCTGCAGAATGCTGCCAGGGGTGGGGGGTGGGGGGGGGGGGGGGTGAATGGAAGATGCGTTTGGTGGTGGCATCATGCTGGAGTTGGCAGAAATGGCAGAGGATGATCCTTTGAATGCAGAGGCTGGTGGGGTGATAAGTCAGGGCAAGGGGTACCCTATCATGGTTCTGGGAGGGAGAGGAAGGTGTGAGGGTGGATGCATGGGAGATGAGCCGGACGCGGTTGAGGGCCCTGTAAGGACTCCATCTCATTCTCTCAGTTCCTTCGCCTCTGTCGCATCTGTTCTGATGACGCCACTTTCAAAAACAGTTCCTCTGACATGTCTTCCTTCTTCCTTAACTGAGGTTTTCCACCCACGGTGGTATCACCCCACCAGCCTCCGCATTCTAAGGATTATCCTCCGCCATTTCCGCCAACTCCAGCATGATGCCACTGCCAAACACACCTTCCTTTCATCCCCCGACATTACTCCGCAGGGATCATTCCCTCCCCACCCTGGTCCATTCCTCCATCACCCCCTACACCTCAACCCCCTCCCACGCACCTTCCCATGCAACCGCAGAAGGTGCAACACCTGCCCCTTTATTTCCCCTCTCCTCACCATACAAGGGCCCAAACAGCCCTTTCAAGTGAAGCAGCATTTCACTTGCACTTCCCTCGATTTAGTCTACTGCATTTGCTGCTGCCAATGCGGTTTCCTCGACATTGGAGAGACCAAACATAGACTGGGTGACCGCTTTGCAGAACACTTTCGGTCTGTCCGCAAGCATGACCCAGACCTCCCTGTCGCTTGCCATTTCAACACTCCGCCCTGCTCTCATGTCCACATGTCCTTCCTTGGCCTGCTGCATTGTTCCAATGAAGCTCAACCCAAACTGGAGGAACAGCACCTCATCTTCCAACTAGGCACTTTACAGCCTTCCGGACTGAATATTGAGTTCAACAATTTTAGATCATGAACTCTCTCCTCCATCCCCACCCCTTTCCGATCCCCCCCCTTTTTTCCCAACAACTTATATAGATTTTTCTTTTCCCACCTATTTCCATTATTTTAAAACTTATTTCCATCCATTGTTTTATCTCTACCTTTTAGCCTATTTCGATCCCTTCCCTTCACCCCACCCCGCCCCCATTAGGGCTATCTGTACCTTGCTCGTCCTGCTTTCTACCCTTAATTAGCACATTCCTTAGATAATATCACCACCTTCAACACCTCCTTGTCCTTTTGTCTATGACATCGTTTGGCTATCTCCGCATTTCACTGGTCCTCTATCCACCTCTACCCCAACCCCCAAAACCAGCTTATATTTCCCCTCTTTTCTATTTTTACTTAGTTCTGTTGAAGAGTCATACGGACTCGAAACATTAACTGTGTTCCTCTCCGCAGATGCTGCCAGACCTGCTGAGTTTTTCCAGGTATTTTTATTTTTGTTTTGGATTTCCATTATCTGCAGTTTTTTGCTTTTATAATTTGAGTGCAGTATGTCAGGATATTTCACAAGGATTTGGGAGTATTTTTAGATCTCAGATTTAGCAGGTTGCTAGTAGAGGACAAATGTACTTTGTAATAACAGCAGACAAAAATGTTGCTATAGATGGATCTCATACAAAATGGTACTGAGCCCAGTCTTGCCACTGCACTGTGTAGAATCTGCATTGTTAGTCATTTCCTTCATTTGAAATCCTGGGAGAAATGACGAACTAAAGTAAAACTGGAGTTCCAAGAGGGAAAAGCTTTTCAGTTTCTCTCTGTCCCGAATATCTAACTTTATAGTCTGCTTTAAATTATTTACCTGTAATATAAAACTGACATTCTTATAGTTCCAGCTCTTATATTCCATAAAGTACTTGTTCATCTATATCAGTGTGCTTCCCAAGAGTTGAGTCATTTTCAGAACAGATACTCCAAAAGCATCCGATTGAAGAAGTTGGCTCACAGTGCATGAATTGTTTTAATGTATTATTCTTTGAGAACAACTCTCACTTGCATACTTAATAAACAAATTGTTTAAAACTATTGCAGGAGTTGATATGTCTCAAATCTTAGAATACATCAGATGATGCTCCATGTACTTCCAGGACAAACTTATGTAGATTTTGCTGTTTATATGTTTTACGCTTCTGCTGGGTACCGTGTTCTTTGTTTTTCATTGGAGTTAGTGTGAACTCCTTCCAGATCTTTCTTGCCAGTAATTGAGGTTTGGAGCCTGGAGTGGCACAGACAAGGAAAATCCCAGATATACCTACCTCTTTAGCAGATTTACTGCATTGGAAAGTCAACAAATTACTCGAAATAAGGGAATGCTGACTGTGTTTTTGAGAGAGATTCAGGAACCTTGATGTACTGCTGCTGCTGTTGAGCTAGCCACAGGAAACTTTCCAAGAATGACGTGATGTTACTTGCCTGATAATTATGACCGCCTTTTTCCTGATGCGAAAGTATCTGTTTAACATCAGCTCCTGACATTACAGTTGAGATTTGGACCTCGCTTGAGGATCACAGGTGCAAAGCTGTACCTAACAGCTCTGTCCTGCATAACACGCAAACACGTAAGCACATTTTGGCCAAGAATGAATAGTTCTTTATATCATACATTAAAATGTAAGAAGATTTCTAACCACAACACCTTTCTTCTTCATCGTCTCCAAATAAGCTAAGTTTCTAAAAATTTGGGGACTGAAATCATACTGCAGTTCTCAGTGGGTAGACATTGCAGCTGTAGTGCAGTCTTTATGTCTGATGTTTGGAGCCTTCCTCTAATGCTGACTAAACACAGACCTCTTCTATATACAGCACTTTACTTTAATCTAGAGACAGAACATTTAAACTATTAATAAAAAACAGGCATTTTGGTTGGTTTTTAATTTATTTTTATTTTAGTGAACCCAGACTTGATTTTCAATTGCATATTTTTGTCCAGACTGTGTAATTTAAATCAATTAATGACCACAAAACTTGAAAGATATTTAAAGAATGCAAAAGTTGAAGAGTTGATAATTATATACAATACACAACAAACAACATGCTCCGTGATTTTACTGCTTTTTGCAAGAATTGTCACTAGATTAGAGAAGAGCTAAGTTATACTTGTTTTTATGTGTTTTTTAGAACATGGGAAAGGCTGAAATTGTCATTTTTAAATTGCACTGTTAATTTCTGAAAGATAAATTGTTTAATAACACCTTTGAAGAGCTTCAGAATCAATTTTTAGATTGCTATTTGGTGACCTCTTGTCACCTTAATCTGGCGTGGTTTGTATTTGCTAAAATGTACATTTATATTGAAATGTACATTTACACTTACATAAAATTATATTGAATTTACAACATTGGAACAGGCCACTCAGCTTAGCAGCTGGTCTATGCTAGTTCCACACTAATGTTCCACACTAACCACCTTCTATTCTACTTCATCTCACTATGGCCACTAACCCTTTTATTCCTTTCTCCCTCACATAATTCATGTGGTTGATGAATTCCGTGAAGGAATCCAGGTATCTGTAGCTGCTTGTAGTGTCAACTTGATGCAGTTGCTCGCTCTCTCAACTCTAAGCCAGATGATCATTAGTTCAATATGAGATCCAGGACTTGAATGTCATAATCCTAGGCTGATGTTTCATTGCAGTACTGAGCACAAGTGAATTATTTTGGATTAAAACTGGCTGTTCAGTTGGAGGAAAGCAGGATTTCTCCTAATGTCTTGGCCAGCATTCCTTCATCTGTTTAGCCAGAAGTCCTCCCTGTACCAGTATCCCCTAAAAGATGAACTAGTCAACCATTTCATCTGTTATTTGTAGGGCCTTTCATTGTCCAAGGGGATTTCATATGCTTGCCTACATCATAATAACTGCACTGAAAATGGTGCTTTTGAAGATATGATAAGACACTGTATAAACGTAGATACTTATCTTGAGATCAATTGAGGTTAGTGCATTGCTTGTAAATTTCAGCCTGTAGATCAGATGAACTCAGGATGAAATACCTGGCTTTCTTCATTAATTTCAAAGATTATTTTACGTCACTAACGAAGTGTGGTTCCTTTTTGATATATAATGCATATTCATGGTGTTGCGATATTAAGTCAGAGTATGTGCTGCTTTTTTCTTGTGTAAAATTCTAAGTTGCAAGCTGTAATTGTTTTTGAATAAACATGGGTTTAACTAGAGGTCAACTAACAGGCTGTTGATACTAAGTAAACACTAGGTGAGGTGGCACAGTGTCGATAAAGAGACAGTAGACATCCTGGCTCCATTATCTTGTGTTTGTGGAGGGTTATTTTGTTTCTTTGTTTTTCTTTGAAGTGTGAAACAAAAAGCATGACAGATGGGAAATGTGAGTTGGCCTTACAGCAGGTGTACACATTTATTTTGCCATAGCATGTTTTGCTTCACATGTGCTGTCATTTCCAATTTTGACCTTTTTACTATCACAAGTTTATGATCTGATTTAAACCAATGCTTTCAGGAAATGCTTTGTATAAATTAGTGTTGAAGACTATGGTCCTTTTCTGCTTTACAGGCTGCGGAATTGGGCTTGCCATTTATAACAGCGTACTGAAATTAGTAATTTGGCGTTAGAGGAGCTTGCGTTAAAAGTCAAGTTGTGAAATTACTCATTATGCTAACCTATTTGATGGTAAATTGATTATTTAAAACAATTGCAGATTTTTTTTAAACAGAAGAAATGGAGTGCTTACTGTATAGGGTGTTCTCAGTTAGACATTCAAAGAGCTTAATGAACATTCATGACATTTCTTGAAAATATTTCAAAATTCTTCACAAGATTTTATTTGCACAAATCTAGAGTAAAGTTGCTTAAACAGCAACCAGTTAATTTGTCTTTGTTCATTAAAAGAAGAAAGTTATGCTCTTCTGTGAATATGACCATAGAATTTTTAATGTCTCTTTGATTCACTGAAATAACAGATGATGCCTCACTTAATACAAAAGCAAAAAACTGTGGACGATGGAAATCCAAAACAAAAACAAAAATAAAAATACCTGAAAAAACTCAGCAGGTCTGACAGCATCTGCGGAGAGGAACACAGTTAACGTTTAGAGTCCGTATGACTCTTCAACAGAACTAAGTAAAAATAGAAGAGATGTGAAATATAAGCTGGTTTAAGGTGGGGGGGTGGGGGGAGACGACAAGTAGAGCTGGATAGAGGGCCAGTGATAGGTGGAGATTGCCAAAAGATGTTATAGACAAAAAGACAAAGAGGTGTTGACGGTGGTGATATTATCTAAGGAATGTACTAAGAGGTGACATTAAGGGTAGAAAAGACAAGCAAGGTACAGATAGCCCTCGTGGGGGTTGGGGGGGGGAAGGGAACGAAATAGACTAAGAGGTAGAGATAAAACAATGGATGGAAAGACATTTAAAAATAATGCAAATAGGTGGGAAAAGAAAAATGTATATAAATTATTGGAAAAAAGGGGTTGGGGATGGAGGAAAGAGTTCATGATCTAAAATTGTTGAACTCAATATTCAGTCTGGAAGGCTGTAAAGTGCTTAGTCGGAAGATGAGGTGCTGTTCCTTCAGTATGCATTGAGCTTCACTGGAACATTGCAGCAGGCCAAGGACGGACATGTGGGCATGAGAGCAGGGTGGTGTTTAAATGACAAGCGACAGGGAGGCCTGGGTTATTCTTGTGGACAGACCGATGGTGTTCCGCAAAGCGGTCCCTCAGTCTGCGTTTGACCTCACTTAATGTTCCTTTTGAAAGGCAATACCTTTGACGTTGCAGTGGTCTTTCAGTACTCTCTGGGAGCAGGGCATGAATTCTCAGCCGTTTGACTAAGGTAAATTTGTTATGGCGATAAGATAATAAAAATTAGAACTAAAGAAATAGTAACAGGAATAGGCTATACAGTCCCTTGAGCCTGTCTGGACATTCAATAACTCTTAAGATCATGGCTGATCTTCAACCTCAACTCACTTTCCTGCTCAATTCCCATATCCCTTCATTTCCCCAACAGTCCAAAAATTTATTGATTTCAGTCTTGAATAGATTCAACAACTGCAAAGTCCTCTCGGGTTGAAAATTCCAAAGATCGACAACTGTAAGTGCGGAAATTTCTCCTTGTCTTAGACCTAAATTGCTGACCCCTTTATTCTGAGACTATGTTCTAGACTGCAGCCAGGGAAAAAGCCTTTCAGCATCTGTCCTGTCAGGATCTTAGACGTTTCAAATTAGGTTATCTCTCATTCTTCTAAACTTAAGAGAATTTCTTTTTATTCATTCATGGGATCTGGATGCCACTGCTAAGACTAGCATTTAATGCCTATCCCTAGTTATCCTTGAAAAGTTGCTGGTGAGTTACCTTCTTAAAAGCTGCAGTTCTTGTGTTGTAGGTACACCCACAGTGCTGTTAGGCAGGGAATTTGACCCAGTGACAGTGTATGAACTACAATCCCTATCAGGATAGTAGTGTGTGACTTGGAGTGGAACTTACAGGTGGTGGTGTTCCTATACACCTTCTGCCTTTGTTATTCTAGGTGGTAGAGGTCCCTAGTTTGGAAGGTGCTAATGAAGAAGCCATGGCAGGTTGGTGCTGTCCATCTTGTAGCTGGAGCATGCACTGATGCCGCTGTGCATTGATGGTGGAGGGAGTGAATGTATAAAGTGGTAGATGGGGTGCCGATCAAGTGGGCTGCTTTGTCCTGGTATTCAACATGGAGGAGTACTAATTTCTCAGCCGAGGGAGGGCGGTTGGTGGTAATCAGCAGATTTCCTTGCCCATGTTTGACCTGATGCCATGAAACTTCATAAATCCACAGTCAATGTTGTGAACTCTCACGGTCACTCCTTCCTGACTTTATGCCACTGTGCCATCACCACTGGTAGGTTTGCCCTGATGGTGTGACAGGGCATAACCTTATTGGCTAAATTCTGAGTGTATTACTATATCAAGCTGTTGCTTGACTAGTCTGCAAGACAACTCCCCCAGTTTTGCCACAGCTCCCCAAATCTGAGCGAGAAGCACTTTGCAGGAATGACTGAGCAGGCTGTGTCTTTGTCATGTCTAGTGCCTAGGCTGATACCATGTGGCCTGTATGGTTTTATCCTTATCAGACTTTTTCATAACCTTTTGACATAACTGAGTGGCTTTCTAGGCCATTTGAGAGAACAGTTAAGAGTCAGCCACATTGCTGCAGGTCTGGAGTCAGGGTAGGCCAACAATGGAGTTTGAAGTGGGAGCTTTTATTTCACCATAAAATAACTTTTTCTCCTTAGTGATATCAGCCATTGATTACTTTAGTGAAATGAACAAACTTCCTTCACTAATAAAGAGGCCATATTTCTTTAACGCACATAAAAGTTGCACTCGTGCCCTGAATTAATTTCAGTAAGTCAAGGGTGGTAGAATTTTCTTTATTAACCTTAATACTGCTGGGGTTTGGAGGGTTGAAATCAGTTAGATTGCTGATGCAGGTCTGGTGATCCCTGTTGCCAAGTGAGTGTTTAGACATCTGAGGAGGACATGATCAGGATGTGGTAGAATAGCCTGTCGATGCTCACTGTCTAGTTTCTCACATGAAGACTACTGACATTGCTGTTCTTAGATGGTTAGTGCCTTTTGGAGAGGAAGGGGAAAATTATCACACCATAAGAGGTGGGAGATACATGACATAGTTGTACTGAAGACCTATATTACAAACTGTTCCTTTTATAATAAATGAATAAAGCTGCAGTGGGACAGTTCCACTCAGCTTTTTTTAAATCCTTTGAGTAAGCATGCATACGAAAACTTAACATATTGTTACATTTTTGCTGCAATCCAAATATTATTAGTACTGGACGCCTGGCACAATGCATCAGTTGGGATGATTGATATAGCAAAGGAATGGTGTGGGCGTTTTGACGCTGGTCAGTATGAGTCCCATTCTGTGGGCTATATTATATTAGCACTGCTTTGAAGTCCAAATATTGTCCTACATAAGCAACTCTTCAGAGGTTGAATGTCCCTGGAGTTTAGATCAGATTTGACCAGAAAAATGTAGCATAGACCTGGCAACAAGAGATATTTGTGCATTATTTCAGTGCAGTCTGGGAGAGTGCTGTACTGCCAGAGTCTTTCAGGTGAGATATTAAATTGAGGCCCTGTCTGCCCCCTCAAGTGGGCGTAAAAGATCCCCTGGCACTATTTTGAAGAGCAGGGGAATTATCCCTGGTGTCCTGGCCAAAATTTATTCCTCAATCAACAACACTTAATAGATTTTCTAGTCATTATTGCTATTCCTGTTTGTGGGACCTTGCAGTGTGTGAATTGGCTGTCGCGTTTCCTACATTACAAAATTGACTATATTTTAGAAGTGCTTCTTTGGCTTTAAGGTGCTTTTGAGATATCCAGTGGTTGTGTAAGGTGCTACATAGATGCAAGTCATTTTTTATTTTGAGACTTTCACATTGACTAGTATTGGTTCAATGACTGACTTGCATTGATAACTGTTTGTTCCATAATCATTCATGGACGTGAACATTGCTGGCTAGGCCAGCATTTATTGCCCATCCCCAATTGCCCTTAAGAAAGTGGTGGTAAGCTGTTTTCTTGAACCCCACAACCGCTGTTAGGAAGAAACTTTCAGGTTTTTGAATCAGTGATGGTGAAAATATGGAGATAGTTCCAAGTCAGGATAGTGTGTGACTTGGAGGGGAACTTGCAGGTGGTGGTGTTCCCATGCATCTGCCGCCCATGTCCTTCCAGGTGGTAGAGGTCACTGTTTTTGAAGGTGCTATCAAAGGAGGCTTGGTGAGTTGCTGCAGTGCATCTTGTTGATAGTACATATTGCAACACACACATCCAGGTTTACAACTTTGACTGATCTGGATGGATTCATGGGATAATCAAGGGATCAAGCTTTTATATGCTTTATGATAACTTCCTGAAAAGGCAGCAGAAGCAGACCCTGAATATTTTTAAGGTGGAGGTGGTAAATAAGGGAGTGACAGGTTAATGGGGGTAAGGCAGGATGCAGATTTCAGGTTACTACCAGATCAGCCATGACTTTATTAAATGGCAGAGCAGGCTTGAGGGGCTGAATGGCCTACTCCTCCTTGTTCTTATGTATAAGATTAATGTTATTATTATTCTTCCATTATTATTAAGAATTACAACACAAATACATTCCTTTAATGCACAAAGACCCAACAAGGAAAGTGTTCCAACCATGGCTAATGAAAGAAATCAAGGATTGTACTAGATCAAAGAGGTGTATAGAGTTGCCAAAAAATGGTAAACCTGAGGATTGGGGCAATTTAGAATTCTGCAAAGGAGGACCAAGAGAAAGATTAAGAAAGGGAAAATAGAATATAAGAGCAAACAAGTGAGAGACATAAAAACAGACTGAGAAAGCCTCTGGAGTTATGTAAAAAGAAGATTAGCAAAAACAAATATAATCCATTACAAGTGGAGCCAGGAGAATTTATAATGGAATAAGGAAGTGGCAAAGAAACTAAACACGTACTTTGTGCCTGTCTTCACAGGGGAAAATACTAAAAAAACTCCCAGAAATAATGGAGAATCGAGGGATTAATGTAAATGAGTAATTGCAAGTATTAATATTAGAAAAAAAAGTATTAGAGAAATTAATGGGATTTAAAGTAGATAAATCCTCTGGACCTGATGATCTACATCCCAGAGTGTTGAAAGAGGTGGCTGTTGAGATAGCAGATGCATTGCTGGTTATCTTTAAAAATTCTATAGACTCTGGAATCGTTCCTACAGATTGGAAGGTGGCAAGTGTAACCCCACTGTTTAAGAAAAGAGGGAGAGAGAAAATTGAACTACAGACCTGTTAGCCTGAGGTCAATAGTGGAGCAAATGCTAGAATCTATAAGAAAGACTGTGCTAACAGGACACTAGGATAATAATGATCTGATTGGGCAGAGTCAACATGGATTTATGAAAGGGAAATCATTGACAAACCTATTGGAGTTTTTTGAGGATGTAACTAGCAGAATAAATGAGGGGAAACCGGTGGATGTGGTATATTTAGAATTTCAGAAAGCTTTTGATAAGATCCCACACAGGTTAGTAAACAAAATTAGAGCACATGGGATTGGGGTGAATATCCTGGCATGGATTGAGAACTGGTTAACGGACAGAAAACAGACTGGATTAAATGGCTTATTTTCAGGTTGGCAGACTGTTACAAGTGGGGTACCGCAGAATCAGTGCTTGGGCCCCAGATTTTCACAATATATACCAATTATTTGGACATGCGGATTAAAGGTAATATTTCTAAGTTTGCAGATGACACAAAACTAGGTAGAAGTGTGAGTTGTGAGGAGGATGCAAAGATGCTTTAAGGGAATTTGGAGAGGCTGAGCAACTAGGCAAAAATTTGGCAGATGGAATACAATGTGGAGAAATGTCAGGTTATCCACTTTTGTACGAAGAACAGAAATACAGAATATTTCTTAAATGGCGAGAAGCTGGGAAGTGTTCAACTTCAAAGGAACTTGGACGTTGTTGTTCGTGAGTCACTGAAAGCTAACAGGTACAGCAAGCAATTAAGAAGAAAACTGGTATGTTGGCCTTTATTACGAGAGGATTTGAGTACAGGAGTAAAGATGTCTTACTGCAATTATATAGAGCCTTGGTGAGATCGCATCTGGAGTTTTGTGTGTGGTTTTGGCCTCCTATCTAAGGAAAGATATACTTGCTATAGTGGGAGTGCAAAGGACTAAATTAATTCCTGTCCTATGAGGAGAGATTAAATAGACTGGGCCTTTATTCTCTGGAGTTAAGAAGAATGAGAGATGATCCTATTCAAACATACAAAATTCTTCCAGGGCTCAACAGGGTAGATGTAGGAAGGATGTTCCTCCTGGCTGCGTCCATGGGATACAGTCTCAGAATAAGGGGCAGGTCACTTAGGACTGAGATGAGGAATTTCTTCACTCAGAGGGTGGTGAATCTTTGGAATTCTCTGTCCAAGAGGGCTTGGAGACTCAGTCATTGACCATGTTCGACTGAGATTGATAGATTTCTACATATTAAAAACATCAAGGGATACAGGGAAAGTGCAGGAAAATGGTGTTGAAGTAGATGATTAGGCAGCGTGGGATCAAAGGGCTGAATGGCCTGCTCCTCTTATTTCTTATATTCTTATGTAATGAGTAATTTAAATCTAATTTTAGTGTGCCCTTTTAAAAATCCCTAATAAAAATGTTTAATGGGAAGAGATGTTGTAATAAGATGGATTAAGGCCTTTAAGTTGCCAGCTCTGAACTCAGATAACCTTGTTACGCACATTTTTGAATAAACATTCTGCGCTTAAGTGCTGTTCATAACAATAGTTGTTTGTCAGTTTTTCTGTGTTACCCCTCTGATGATGATGATGCCTTTTACTGTCTGCCTTCTGGTTTGCTACAGTATTGTTGTCTCTGAGTTTGCAACAGCGAGCGCCAAGTTTCTTGGGGAGACATCGCAGCTGGCCTACGCCCACACACATGCACTTCCAATGAGGGCAGAAACCCTGAGTGTGAGATTAATTGTAGCTCCCAGATGGCTGTCATTCAATAACTCAATATAGACCAGGATTCATTCAGGGATTGTCTAAATTACTACAGTGAAGGGAGGCCCATAAATAACTATTATATGGGCGATTGCAGTGAAATGTATAACATGTTTCCTCCTTTCCTTATGTTGTCGACAAGGCGATAACAGTTCCAGTATCATTGAGATTGTGAGCAAATTTGTTACTCTAACTTTAGATCTATTTTATGATCATAACTAATATATTCACTATAATTACTTCTAATTTTCAAATTTTTTTTAGCCAGGTGTAGCCATTAATCATCCTGGGCAAAGCTATCCCTTTTAGCTGTGCTCTATTCCATTCCCAGTTGCAAATCCCAGACTTCAGAGATTGGTGATGCAGTAAATGCAGCCAATTGTGTAAAAGTTAGTGCTGCACAAATGAGCTAATGAATGTGTAGTAACATCTGGGGTATAAGTTGATTTGATACAGAGATCTGCTGCTACTCCATTTATTCTGTGGAGGTATATCTGAAGCTAGTTGGCTGGACTGCGGTGTTGTTCTTGCTGTATATGGTGCTAAGCTCTGTTCCTGCCCAGAGTGCTTAGCAACGTGACCTTCTTTGACCAGTGATGGTAAAGTACCAAACTGTACATGCAAGGGAATCATACGCATATAGTTCAGTGCATTTTAGGTTGCAGTTCCAACTGTTAAATTTTCTATGCGCAGTTTTCTGTGGTTGCCTTGTGTTACAATGCAAGCAGGACAAGTTTACAACACCCTGTTCTCTCAGCACTTTCCAGAGGAAGTTATGATACAAACGGGATATTAAATGCCAGTATCATTTACGATTCCTTCAACCTAAATGGGAATTGTAGGATAGCAAAGTAGTTTTACCAGAGACCTCACTTCACTGGATTGAATGGCACCTCTATTAGATGCCACGTTGCACAAGAAATTTAGCTGATAGATTCAAAACTCTTCGCTATTATTTTTTTGATAATGATAAGGTATTTAAAAGTCAGATGAGTTTGTATCTAAGCTTTTACATAAATCTATGTGTGCTGAATGAAAAGCAAACCTAGTGCACGCATTGATTTAGTTTTGAACAAGTTGAAATGAAATGAAATATGCTCAGGAATTGAACATGGTAGCTGGGCAAGTAGCATCTTTCTGTTTCTAATGCTGAATATAACCAGAAATCCTAAAAATTGATTCGTTTTAAATGTAGAATTATTGCCACTGCCACCTCTCCCTTGATTTGAAATACAAGTGGAAACTTTAATCACATGCGGCTTCCTTCAAGCTCAGATGATTCCAGGAGCCTGTGTCCAGAAGGCTGTGCTCGGTTGAGCTGTCACCGGCTCAGTGCACCTCCCCACCCACTGCACGTTCTCCGCTCATTGTTGCCTGGCCATTCCCCTCTCATCTCATTTCAGTGCCATAATACTGAAGCAGTCTTAAATCAAAGTCACAAGTGACACCCTCGGCACCCCTGACCATGGTAAAATATCCCCCTTCGTTCTTTTTGACTTATCTGCAAGCTTTTTTCACATCCTCCTCCAATGTCTCTCTTCTGTCCCACTGCCCTTGCCTGTACACACTCTTTCTTATACAGTTGCAGTTCGAGAATCACCTGCAACGGTTTCTCTTCCTGTCCCTACACTGTTACCTCTGAAGTCCCGAATAATCTGTTCTTGATCCTTTCCTTGGTCCTGTCTCATCTATATGCTGTCCTCGATGACATCATTCCTCATGTATGCTCACCCCCAGTTCTTTCAACCCCGCCAATGTGTCTGTGTTGTCAGACTGCTCATCTGCCATCTAGTCCTGGATGAACTGCAATTTCCTTAATGTGTATGATGGGAAGATTAAAGCCATTTCTTTGACCTCACCACAAGTTCAGTTACCCACCACTGATTGTATCTCCCTCCCTGACTACTGAAGAAAGCTGAATCAGACTATTGCAACCTCAGTGTCCTATCTGACTGAGCTGTGCTTCCAACCACCTGTCCTCCTACCAAAAAGACCACATATTTCCTCCTTTAATATTGCCTGTCTCCACCCCTTCTCAGCCTATTTGCTGCTGAAACCCTTAGACATGCTTTTATTACCTCCACATTCATCAATTCGAATCCTCTTGGAACCAGCCTCCTGTCTTTCATTCTCTTGACTTGATCTTGTCCAAAACTGTGCCTGCATCCTAATCCACACCAGGTCCTGTGTTCATTAACCTACATTGGCTCCATGTCTGGCAATGCCTCAATTTTAAAATTGTCATCTTGTTCAAATGGTCTTGCGTAGCTGTCCAACTCTAGCTTCTCGTTACCCTCCCACTCCTTATCATTGGTGGCCATGCCTTCAGCTGCCTGGGCTCAAAGGTTAGGAACTCCCTCCTTAAACTTCTCTGCTTATGCACCTCTTCTCCTTCAAAGCACTCCTCAAAACCTACCTAAGCTTTTAGCCACCCATCCTAATAGCTTCTTAAGTTTGGTGTCAAAATTTGACTGATTATAATCCTGTGATGTGCCTCACGTCATCATACTATGTTAAAGACACTATATAAATATAAGTTATTGCTGTTAATTGGACTGCAGTGTAAATTCACATTTTTGTCATAATACTACCATTGATAAGGGAAACAGGCATGTCAAATGCCGTTCAGTAGAAAAAGTGTAGAGCTGAAATGAATATTTGGCCCATTTTTACAGATACTGGCATTTAATGCCATGTAAGTGTTTGAATGTGTCCCCTGTCAGTGAAGGAGGTACTGATCATTTTACAGAGAGTGTTATTTAGGAATTCTGAGCGAGTTAAGTGGAATGTAAGTTTGCAAAAACTTCTTCTAAACTGCTATTTAACCTTTCAGAATAAATAGTCTCTGCGTTCATAGATTTTGTCCAGGTTGGGCACTTTTATTCAATTATCAGCCTACCTTATGAGAATGGATTCAGTCCTCATTTGCACAACAGCTGGTGTCCCATGTGAAACTAAAACACAACATCAGAATAACAATTGCAGAATAACTATTATCTAATCTGCAATTATAACTGCATATTTGATATGCTGACTATTGCTATCCTATATTTTGTTGAGTCACTGTGTTCCTGTTTAGTTGCTTGATTCTTAAACAGCATTTCCTCCTATGAATTTGCTAAGTTCCTGGCATGCTCTGAAAGTGAGTTACCTCAAAATCCTGGTGATCCTGACCAGAATGAAAAGCCTGGCAGGATTGGTATTTTTCTTTTGCAAAAGAAGCCGATTTTTAATGTCAGATGCATTTAATTTTTATCAAAATGCGATCCCAGGGACTTGGTATCACGAATCAACTTGAACAGAAGTTTAAAAAGCAGATTTAAATTCTTGATTTTTCTCATTACCTTTGTAGTTCATCCTTTATTGATTATTTGGGTTTTAATAAAACAGTAACGTTTTAAAGTCACGGTAAACGCTGCATTAGGTAAAAAATTGAGCGAAGTTTCTGGACATTTTAAACATCTGGAGGTGAGTCAGCCCTCCACATGGCTTTATATTCACTGCTTATTGGTCACAATATGTTAATAAAGGAAACTTACATTTATGTAGCATCTTACTTCATTGAAACATCTCACAGCACTTCAAATAGTGATTTTTAAAAAAAATGACAGTTACAGTAGTCAAGACTGTTAATAAATCAAACAAAGTTGGCAATTGAGCCTGGGCTGTAAAGAGGAGCAGCTCATTCAGAGATTTCAAGGATATCTATATAAACTTTCTTTCTCCAAGCAGCTAGATTTTCTCCAGAATGCCAAAAGCAGGACATTAAAATATTAGTTTGAGAACTGCAGAGGTAAAAGGCTGTATCATCATTTTCACTGAAGTACAAAGTCCACTGAGGGAGGGTTTCAACAATACAATCAATTTTCATTTCTTCAGTAAACTTTAGGTGCAATGGAGGTTAGATAAAAGCGGCTTCTGACTTCAAAAAAGTCAATCAAGCTGTTTAAAACAATGAAAAAGGAGTCTCACAATATGTTGCTTTTAGTTATTATTTTAGGATAAGATAAATATCGAGTACTTCTGTTAATTTGTTGAAACATGTTATTTGGAGGAGTCTGTAGGAACAGTGTCATTTGGATAACAAATATCATGCATTAGTTTATATCTCGGGAAATGCTTTCGCCCAGAACTATCCAGTTGTTGTCTCTAACTCTGATGTTTAGATTGTTGCTTAAAACAGTTATTCTGTTGTAAATTCCAGTGAAATAGAATTATCCCATACACAAAATCATAGTTTGAAAATCATTGCGATCTTCTCAGAATACATATAACGTGGAATATGTATAAAATGCTGTGTGGATGATCCAGCTTGGTCTCCTCTGGAGGCCCCCAGCATCATGGACGTCAATCTTCAGCCAATTCCACATGATATCAAGAAATGGCTGAGGTTATGGACCCTGACAATGTTCTGGCAGTAGTACCAAAGACTTGAGCTCCAGAACTTGCTGCGTCCCTAATCAAGCTGTTCCAGCACAGCTACATCACTGGCATCTATCCGGCAATGTGGAAAATTTCCCAGGTGTGTCCTACAGGACAGAACAGGACAAATCCAACTCGACTAATTACCGCCCGTCACGTCTACTCCCGATCATCAGTAAAGTGATGGAAATTGCAATCAAGCAGCACTTGCTTAGCAATAACCTGCTTACTGATGCTCAGCTTTGGTTCTGCTAGGGCCACTCAGCTCCTGACCTTATTACAGCCTTGGTTCAAACATGGACAAAAGAGCTGAACTCCAGAGGTGAGGTGAGAGTGACTGCCCTTGACATCAAGGCAGCATTTGACCAAGTGTGGCACCAAGGAGCCCTAGCAAAACTGGAGTCAATGGGAATCGGAGGAGGAGGGGGTTGTGGGATTTATGGATGGAAAACTCTCCACTGTTTAGAGTCATACCTAGCACAAAGGGAGATGGAGGTCAATCAGCTCAGTTCCAGGACATTACTGCAAGATAGTCAGGGTAGTGCCTTCGGCCCAACTATCTTCAGCTTGCTTCATCACTAACCTTCCTTCCATCATAAGGTCAGAAATGGGGATGTCGCTGATGATTGCACAATGTTCAGCACCATTTGCGACAACTCCGATACTGACGCAGTTCATGTGCAAATGCATCAAGCCCTAGACAGAATCCTGGTTTGGACTTGACAAATAGCAAGTAACATTCCTGCCACACAAGTGCCAGGCAATGACCGTCTTCAACAAGAGGGAATCAAATCATCACTCCTTGACATTCAATGGCATTATCATTGCTGGATCCCCTACTATTAACATCCTGTGGGTTACCATTAACCAAAAATTGAATTGGTCTAGCCATATAAATACTGTGGCTGCAGGAGCAGGTCAGAGGTTAGGAATCCTGCGACGAGTAACTCACCTCCTGACTCCCCAAAGCCTGCCCACCATCTACAAGGCACAAGTCAGGAGAGTGATGGAATACTCTCCACCTGTCTGGATGAATGCAGCTCAAACAGCACTCAAGAAATCTTAACGCTTTCCAGGACAAAGCAGCCTGCTTGATTGGCACCCCATCCTCAAACATTCACTCCCTCCACCACCGACGTTCAGGGCAGCACTGTGTACCATCTACAAGATGCACTGCAGGACCTCACCAAGAGCCCTTAGATAGCACCTTCCAAGCCCGCAACCACTACCATCTGGAAGGACAAGGGCAGCAGACAAATGGGAACACCATCAGTTGGAAGTTCCCCTCCAAGCCACTCACCATTCTGACTTGGGAATATATCGCCATTTCTTCACTGTTGCTGGATTAAAACCCTGGAACTACCTCCTTAAAAGCACTGTGGGTTTACCTACATCACATGGACTGCCGTGTTTGAAGACAACAGCTCACTACTAACTTTTCAAGGGCAACTAGGAATGGGCAATAAATGCTGGCCATTGTGATGCCAACATCCCATGAATAATGTAAAAAAAAAATCATCCTGGACCCCCACCCCAATGCCCCCAACTTCCCCAGGCCCTACCCAAAACATTAGCTTTCCAAGGTGCACATTCAACACAATAATGTTCACATGCTCAGAAAGTTTATTTATTCTAGTTAAATCACTGGATAAAACTTTCCAGGAACTGTGCCTGTTATTTTAATTGGTGATTCATTCAATACGAGTCAGTTGAAAGGTTTTCTCGTGGTCGGTGACTTGGAACAGCAGACCATTTCCTGTGCTTTTCAGCTTTTAAGTTAACTATTTATCACAATGTGTTAGTAAATTTTCTTAATTTAAACTGAGTTAATGTGTGTTGCCTTGCTTTTTGAGCTCATAGACATTAAAATTGAGTTCTGATTAACATGGTTTATGTACAATGCCAAAAGTTGTTACATAGCTTATATATTTAATATAAATACGACATTTTGTTAACATTTTTATTTCAGTGTAAAGTGTACGACATGTTAAATTGAAAGCATCATTGGATTTGGCCTTGATCCTCTGAAAATTACTGCCTGCAGTAGCCACATAATATAATTGTGTTCAAAACTGCAGCCATTTCGTGTCTTGAAAATGTTTTAAGTACTTGGAACACAAACACAGGAATAGACATTGTTAGATTCCAATCGGCTAAATCAGATTAAAAATATCAGTGTCATAGCATCACTACTATAACTTGTCCATCTTCTGTCTACTGAGTAAAACTGAAATATAATTTGTTCTTGGAATAGCAAATATGTCAGCCTGACGAAAGTTTTTTTTAACGGAGTTTTAACACACGTGCCAACACCTGTATTTTTGAGATGTTGGATCAGTTTAAAAAAAACACTTCAGATTTTAAGAAAACAGTGAATTTTCCTTGTTCTATATGCTAATTATTAATCAGACCATGGCACGCACATCTTGTGATTTAAAAGAAATCATTCACAGGATGTGAGCTTTGCTGGCCGGGCCAGCATTTATTGTCCATCCCTAGTTGAAAAGGTGGTGGTGAGCTGTCTTCTTGAACCGCTGCAGTCCATGTTGTGTAGGTACACCCATAGTGCTGTTAGGGAGGCAATTCCAGGATCTTGAACCAGCAACAGTGAAGGAACAGCGATATATTTCCAAGTCAGGATGGTGAGTGACTTGGAGGGGAGCTTGCAGGTGGTGGTGTATGACAGTGTCACAAACAAATTGGCATCCAGTTTTCTGAAACTTGAAGTTTTACACCTTGATGGGTTTGAATGATTTACTTTACACTGAAGTCTCAGTTTTTCGGAGGTAAATTTGACTAATATTTGATAGCCTTGTCTATCATCATTTATCTAAAATATCGCCATGCTTCCTGAATATAGCAATACTTTAGCTTGAGGTACATCTGAAACTTGAACCTAATGCCGAGACCAAAGGCATCCCCATAATGAACACTAAAAAAAGATAAATAATTTAAGCATGTTGCAGAGGGTTAATGCAGTCCTTTCACCGTGAGGATAGAGTGTAGCTGCTTTAAACAACTGATCCAGAGTCTGGCATATTGCTGACATCAAAAAAGCAGCGGAGTTGCTTTTGTTTTTGACATTCAAATAAGTGCCTGGAAAAACAAAAAAATTGGAAGTAAACAAATGTCTCATACTTGAGATTTGAGGAAGAAGCAAATTAAAAATTTGGGTTTCTAAAGCAAGTGAATTCAAATGAATGGAAATATGGCTAAAATATTGGCGATCCAGGATATTGGAAATTAATTCCCCAATGGTTGCACACCATAAACAATACTTTTGCCTGTCTTGGTAATATATTAACATCTCACAGCCATTGTGTTGGGAAACCTTTGGTCCCGGATTCTCAGCAGGCATCAGCCCTCCTCTCTGGTTGTGAATATGGAGGTGTAATAGAAAGAAAAGCACACTGACAGTTGGGGCTTTGCACAGGCTCAGAGATTAGGATGCATCAGGGTAGGTTTAGAAGTTTTTGTTTAAATCAACCAAAACAGCTCTCTGATGTGGAGGTGTATCTCCCATGGCATCTCCATTATTTTGCAGTATTATATGAAGACAAGTTTCATGTCTGATTGTAACTGCTTCATATATTCACCAAAATAGAGGTACGGAACTGATTAGCCAAGAAGAATTGTGAATGCACTGCAAATAGCTGAGCAGTTGGGAATGTGAAGGTGTGGTTGTCAGTAACTTGGAGATTGGCTTTCTGTAGGGGTGGATTGAAAGAGGTTGGGGCAATGTCGATGGTTAAGGGGCATAAGGAAGTGGCCTTAGATGGCTTTGGTGGTGGTGTTGAGAATAGGTAGGCTATGGGAGCTGGCAAGATCAAGGGGATGGCTGCAAACATGGGGCGGTGAATTTCAATGGATGGAGAAATGTTGCAGAGGCTAGGAGGGTAGTGAATTTGAATGAGTTAATGTGAAGTGACTTTGTGAAGCGAATCAGAATTTCTATGCATTCTTGAAATAGATACTTCCATCATTTGACGTGGAAGAATAAGTTTGATTGTTTAGTCAAGAAGCCAATAGTATATGTCGTCATTGACGATAAAATGAGTAAGGAAAGAGCACAGCATGAATCATTGTTTAGATGTTGCTAGATTTGGATTTTGAAAAGTTCTGAATTGTAAGAGAGAAAATGAAAATTGAGGGAGCTGTGGAACTATGCTTGCTGTTTGGAGTTCATGGGAAATAAGTAACTTAATCACATTTATACAGAGCCTTTCTTGTCCTCGGGACATCCTAAAAACTTTTGATGTGGAGTCAATCTTGCTTTGAAATCTGTTTGTGGGACCTTGCTATGCACAACATGACAGTTATTTAGCAAAAACAATGACTGCATTTCAAAAGTATTTGATTGTGCTTTGAGATGCCTTGAGGATGTGAAAGACACTGTATAAATTTAGTGTGTTCCTCTCAGGCAAACTTGGCATTCAATTTGCTCACAGCAAGGTCCCACAAGTGACAGATAAAAGGCAAGTTGAGGAGGCATGTTAGCCAGGAGAACTTTTTCTTCAAATTGTGCCATGGGATGGATGTCAATCTGAGCAAGCAGATGGGGCATTCATTTAATGTCTCATCTGAAGAATGGTATCTCTGAAATTGCAGCATTCATTCAGTCTTAACGATGAAGTGTTGGGCTAGGTTATATTTTCAGGTTCCAGCCAGGGGCTTGAACCCACAGCCTTCTGAATGGAGGATAGATTAGAGTATGTTATTCTTGATTTTAGCATAGTGGCTTCCAAGGATTCCATATTGAGAATATACATTGAAGTGATAAAGTGACCAATGTTGCACTCTGCCAGTAACCATTTTATTTTATACTTCCAATCCTTTGCATTTCTTGATCAAGTTAGATGAAGACCAGTTGTGGTGTAATCTTTCCCATCAACTTGCCAACCATTTAAGTTTGTTGTAGAAAAAATAAAAATAAAAGGGTAACTTGGAAGTAACAGTTTTGTGCCCTTGTCCATATAATAGCAGTATTTAATATGTTTTGGGTGGCATTGTTCTTCAGTGGTTTTAGAAGAGCGTAGTTAACTAGAAGAATTGTGATATTTTCTAAATTATTAAGTGCTGTAGTACTACTGATTTGTGCCAAATTTCGATGACAGGAAATGTACACACGTTGTGCAAGATGCAAAGGAAACCCAGTATGTCAAAGGGGGCATGCACCATGCTCCTGACAGCCTACGTTCATTGTTTGAAGAAATAAATTGATTTTGACTGTTACACTCGGTTTAGGGACCATTAACATTTCTAAAGAAATCCAAACCCTTAATTTTACCCAATGGAACTACGCCACAAGATTTCACTTTTTTAAAACTAAACACAAACTTTATTGTATATAAAAATTTACACAATTAAAAAATATGGTCTATAACTACACATGTTATGCACTAAGTTTACTTCTTTCTTCCACCAAGAATCCTCTTATAAGACAATCTTAAAAGTTATTCTGTGAGGACCACCCATAACTATACCACAGTCTTCTGGAGAATTCCTCTCTGCTCCAGCTATTCTTAGAAGTAAAATTTTCATTTACTATCTCTTGACTATAGATGCCCAGTCCCTTGTTCTGGTTACTTTTCCAATATTTCCAAGCTTATCTGGTAGTTGCTTTCTTTACCACAAGACTGTGTAGGGACCACTATAGATTCTCCCACTAGTTTCAAATCAGGCAATCTTCCAGCTTCTGTTCCCTTATAAAATTCAAACTTGAGATTAAGCCTCACCTGCCTTCCACACAATTAATGATAAAGTTAGTTTTTTACTCTGCTTATAGCACAGGCCTAGCTAACTATCATTTACTTCGGCTGTCTCTTAGCTGCAAACCACACGAGGTCAAAACTGCAGCCATTTCTCTCAGCAGAAGCCAGATAAATTGAAACCAGGGATCCCCCTAAGCTCCACCCATCTCCATAACGATATAACAAAAACAGAATTACCTGGAAAAACTCAGCAGGCGGAGAAGAAAAGAGTTGACGTTTCAAGTCCTCATGACCCTTCATCAGAACTCGATCAGGCTAGCCATCACCTTGTAGGATGATGCCTTTTTGTGTGTCCTATTTCAACATCAAGCTTGCATGATGTGCAAATAGCTTGTGGCCCTATTTACAAGGCTGCCAGTAAGACCAATCTTATAGCATGTGGAACTGTAAGAATCCCAATGTGTATGTTGACCTGTGAAGGTAGGTTTGCGGTAGACCATGGTAGCAAATCCCCGGCAAATTTCTCAACTATTATGTCAAGGAAGGGGAGTCTGCTTTGTTTCATTGGTGAATTTGAGCGCAGAATGGAGCCCATAAAGACATGTAAGGAAATTGTATATTGTTATTGCTATCTTCTCAATTGAAATAAAGAATGCTTCAACATCTCTTTCTTCAAACTTTGGAAGAGCTTGTACAAATTTAAACATCTCCACACTGGGTTCTGATCTGGAAATAAATCCTTCCTCACCTTCTGGTGTCACTTTTTTAACTGCCAGTAGTTTAAACTGGAATTCTCTGTCTCTCTCTTTCTCTCTCCTCCTCTTCTAATCTCACCACTTCTAGGTCCCTTTCCTGCTTTCTTTCCTTTTCCTGCCTTTCTGCCTGTTCCCTTTGGAATGTGCTTTCTCTTTCCTTTTTTTCCGCTGCCTCTAGTTCCAGTTTTTTCATTTGTAACTGAATTTGAGCCCATTCCAATGAACCACCCCTTGGAGAACTCGGTCTTTTGGATATTCCTTCCAATTTCAAATGCTGAGCTATACCTTCAATTATGCCTGATTTCCTTACCCCTACAGGTAATCCCAATTGTAGCTTATCCGCCAATTCCATTAACTTATTTACCTTTCGTAAACCAACCGGAGTTATAACTTCAACTCCCAGAGAAGTCTTAGCAACTGCCAAAGCCATTTTGCAGTCCCACCACTTCAAAAAAAAAACCTCACACCAACTCCTGAATTAAAAGTGCTCCTCGTACTCATAACCTTAAGATTTACCAACTCCAAACTAATCAAAGAATTTCAAATATATCCTGTAAAGAGCCCCGAATTTCTGTTATGGCAGGTGGATGGTAAATGCCAAGCTGCCCAAATCCCAGAGGGAAACTTGAAGCAGCTGCCACAGCTATTTCAATTTATACTTATTTTGAGATGCTAGCTTGGATTCAGCAAACTGAAGGCCACCAAGTCTTATAGGTTTCTTAAAAAAAAACTAAATTAAACCTTTATTAAATTTAAAAAAAAATGATTTTAAGCACAGGTTTATAAATTACTACTATAAGAACTTCTAGCTCCCCTGATTAATCTAACTCCCAGTTACACCTCCGTTAAGGCAACAGTAAAAACACATATGTTTTAAAAGACCCAGGCAAAGTAACGTGATACCCTGAACAGTCGAATTCAAAGTGTTTCCTTAACTTTAGTTCTTGCAGGCAGCAGTTTGGGCACAGAGGCTGGAGGCTTTCGACACTTGTTAGATCTTAGAATTCCTTCCCTTGCACACAGCCTTCTCTCCCTTATACATATTTCCCCATTGAAATCAAATTCCCATTGTTTCACTATGTCTTTGGACTTTACCTCTCTAATAATAAAAATCTACATGGTACTAATTTTACCAGTAATCTTTTGGGAAAAATAAACACACTGTTTCTGAACTTCTCCCTGCCAAGTGAAACATTTCACCCCCTCTTGAATTCAAGCTAGTCTGCTTTATTTAAAAATGCAAATGTCCCCTTTGCACCTCACATTATAAAACTTCACCCATGTTTACCTACTTAACATTTCAAACCTAGCTTATCTCCTGATATATCAGAGCCTTCAGACCATCTGCCTTTAATTCAATTAAGACACACACACATAAACACATCCATAGACACAGACCCCACTATTACTCTACTTCACAATAAATTCCAATAACATTATGAAAATTATTATATTTCCCTGACAGATTGGGTGCCAATCAAGCGGGCTGCTTTGTCCTGGATGGTGTCAAGCCTCTTGAGTATTGTTAGAGCTGCACTGATCCAGGCAAGCGTAGAGTGTTCTATCACATTCCTGACTTGTGCTTTGCAGATGGTGGACAGGCTTCTGGGGGTCAGGAGGTTTGTTACTCTCTGCAGAATTCCCAGCCTCGATGGTAAGGCCATTGAATGATTCTGTCTTGTTGGAGGTGGTCTTTGCCTGGCACCTGTGTGGGGTGAATGTAGCTTGAAACTTATCAGCTCAAGCCTGAATGTTGTCCTGATCTTGCTGCATATGGACATGGACTGCTTCAGTATCCGAGGAGTCTGGAATGGTGCTGAACATTGTGCAATCATCAACAAACATCCCCACTCTGACCTTATGATGGGAATTTCATTAATGAAGCAGTTGAAGATGTTTGGGCCTAGGATACTGTCCTGAGGAACTCCTGCAGTGATGTCCTGGAATGGAGGTGATTGACCTCCAACAACCACAACTATATGACTCCAACCAGTGGAGAGTCCCATTCTCTCCCCACCCCCCCGCCTCCAATTCCCGTTAACTCCAGTATTGCAAGGGCTCCTTGATACCACACCTGGTTTAATGCTGCCTTGATGTCAAGGGCCGTCACTCTGATCTCACCTCTGGAATTCAGCTCTTTTGTCCATGTTTGGACCGAGGCTGTAATCAGGTCAGGTGCTGAGAGGTCCTGGCAGAACCCAAACTGAGCAAAAGTGAGCAAGCTATTTCTGAGTAAGTGCCACTTGATAGCACTGCCAAGGACTCTTTCCATCATTCTGCTGATAATCGAGAGTAGACTGATGGGATGGGTAATTGGTGGGATTGGATTTATCCTGCTTTTTGTGTACAGGACATACCTGGGAAATTTTCCACATTGTCAGGTAGATGCCAGTGTTGTAGCTGTAGTGGAACAACTTGAATGACCCTGAGTTGAGCACAAGTCTTCAGTATTGTTGCTGGAATTTTGTCAGGGCCCACAGCCTTTGCAGTATCCAGTGCCTTCAGCCGTTTCTTGATATCACATGGAGCCAGTTGAATTGGTTGAAGATTGGCATTTGTGATGCTGGGACCTTCAGAGGAGGCCACGATGGATCATCCACTTAGAACTTCTGGCTGGAGATGGTTGCAAAAGCTTCAACTTTCTCTTTTGCACTCATCTGCTGGACTCCCACATCATTGAGGTTGGGGATATATTTGGGGATCCCTCTCCTCCAGTTGCTTAATTAGCCACCATCATTCACGACTGGAAGTGGCAGGACTTCAGAGCTCGGATCTGATCAGTTGGTTGTGGGATTGCTTAGCTCTGCCTATGAGTATGTTGATTACGTTGTTTGGCATGCAAGTAGTCCTGTGTTCTAGCTTCATGAGTTTGCCACCTGAATTTTAGGTATGTCTGGTGCTGCTCCTGGCATGCCCTCCTGCACTCTTCATTGAGCCAGGGTTGAATCTCTGCCTTGACAGAAATGGTTGAGTGGGGGATATGCCTGGCCATGAGATCATAGATTGTGGTTGTATACAGTTCTGCTGCTGATAGTCCACAGCGCGTCATGAATGCCCAGTTGCTAGACCTGTTTGAAATGAGTGCGGTGTCAGGGCCATACAGCACGATGGAGGGTGTACTTAATATGAAGGTGTTCAACACTCAGGAATACTGATTCATCAGCTGAAGTGGGTGGGAGGTATTCTTGCCCATGTTTGACCTGATGCCATGAGACTTCATGGGCTCCAAAGTCAATGTTGAGGACTTCGAGGGCTCTTCCTTCCTGACTGTATACCACTGTGCCGCTACCTTTGGTGGGTTTGCCCTGTTGGTGGGCAGGACATACCCAGGGATGGTGATGGTGATGTCCGGGACACTGTAAGGTATGACTCCGTGAAGATGACTGTCAGGCTGCTGCTTGACTAGTCTGTGAGACAGCTCTCCCAATTTTGGCACAAGCCCCCAGCCATTAGTAAGGAGGACTTTGCAGGACTGATGGGGCTGGGTTTGCTGTTGTTGTATCCAGTGTCTAGGTCAATGCCGCGTTCTCTGCCTGGTTTCATTCCTTTTTTTAGACCTAATAGTGGTTTGGTACAACTGAGTGGCTTGCTAGGCCATTTCAGAGGGCATTTAAGAGTCAACCACATTGCTGTGGGTCTGAAGTCACATGTAGGGCAGACCAGGTAAGGACGGCAGATTTCCTTCCCTAAATGACGTTAATGAACTAGTTAGGTTTTATACGACAATGGTTTTATAAAAACAAAAAACTGAGGATGCTGGAAATCCAAAACAAAAACAGAATTACCTGGAAAAACTCAGCAGGTCTGGCAGCATCGGCGGAGAAGAAAAGAGTTGACGTTTCGAGTCCTCATGACCCTTCTGTTGCTGAGTTTTTCCAGGTAATTCTGTTTTTGACAATGGTTTTATGCTCACTGTAACTGAGGCTAGCTTTTAATTCCAGATTGAATTCCAGAAAACTCCAGGTGCTGATGCTATATTTGAATTCTTCAAGTACTGGAATCCAGCTCTCCTGCAGCAGCTGCAGAAACTTCTGTATCTCTATTGAGGGAGGGGGCAGTGCCTCAGGATACGTGTGATACAAGAATTGTGATCCTGTACAAGAACATAGGTGATCGCAGTAATTGCAATAACTATATCAATTCCTTGTTGAGCATCGTGGGAAAAGTATTTGCCCATGATTTCCTTGTCAGGTTGCAGATCTTGGCTGAACACATCTATCCTGAAACCCAATGAGGCTTTGGAACTGGAAGATCTACAGTTGACACGGTCTTCTCAGCCTGGTGCAGAAACAGAAAATGCTAGAAAAACTGAGCAAGTCTAGCAGCATCTGTGGAGAGAAACAGAGTTAACGTTTCGAGTCCGTATGACCCTTCGGAGCTAAAGAGTGATGAAATTTACACTGTTTAAGTGGGGTAGCGCAGGTGAAGCTGAAAGCTATCCTGACTTGGAAATTAACCCACGACCACTACCACCTCGAAGGACAAGGGCAGCAGCTGGATGGGAACACCACCACCTAGAAGTTCCCCTCCAAGTCACTTGACATCCTGACTTGGAAGTATATTGCCGTTCCTTCACTGTTGCTGAGTCAAAATCCTGTAGCTCCCTTCCTAACAGCACTGTGGGTGTACCTACACCACATGGACTGCAGCGGTTCAAGAAGACAGCTCACCATCTCAAGGGCAACTAGGGATGGCAATAAATGCCGGCCCAGCCAGTGAAGCCCACATCCCATGAATGAATTAAAAACAAATTCTACGTTAGCTCTGGAGAAGGGTCATATGGACTCAAAAAGTTAACTCTGGTACTCTCTCCACAGATGCTGTTAGACCTCCTGAGTTTTTCCAGCATTTTCTGTTTTTTGTTTCCGATTTCCTGCATCCGCAGCATTTTGCTTTTCTCTACTCAGTCTGGTAGCTGCAAGAGAAATGCCGTGAACAACGGAGACCACTTTATGTTGCTTGCATTGATAACACCGAGGCATTCAACTATGTGAGCAGAAACAGTTTTTTAAGCTGCTGGAGAAAATTGGCTGCTTGCCAAAGCTTCTCCATGTGAGCCCCTCTTTACATGACAGCATGATGGGTAAGGCCATCTATGGTGATGCAGCTCTTTAAGATCTGCAATGGGGTTAAATAGGGCTGTGTTCTGGCATTGACATTCTTTAGCATATTCTTCACTTTGCTGTTGTCATATGCCTTCAGGTCATTTAGAGGGGCTGTCTACTTACATACTAGAACTGACGGAAAGCTGTTCAGCCTGGCTCACCTGAGAACCAAAACAAAGAATGCGCTACATCCTCATCAGGAAGTTGCTCTGTTCTAATGATGCAGCAGTAGCATTCCACACTGAGGAACACCTTCAGTGACAAATGGATAGACTCTCTTTAAGGTTTGACTATTAGCTGCTATACCATCATCTATCAGCATTGACAATGTGATGTTGGAGGTTATTGATAGCTTCTGATATCTAGGCTCCATAATTATCAGCAACCTATCCCTTGATGCTGAAATCAACACACTCATTGCAAAAGCTTCAGTCGTTATGTCCAAGCTGAGTAAAAAAGTGTGGAACAATAGCAACCTGAGAACACCAAACTGCGAGACTACCAAGCCTGCATCCTCAGTGCATCCTACAGTGGTGAGGCCTGGACAGCATACGCTAGGCATGAGAAAAGGCTGAACGGTTTCAACCGTTGCTGTCTCAGATGTATTCTTGGCAGGACAAGGTCACCAACTTAGAGGTCCAGGAGAGTGCTAATTCCACCAGTATACACTCATTGTGTCCGTGCCTCTCCTACAAGGACTCCTGCAAGTGAGATATGAAGATGGCAGACATTGACACTGATAACTGGGAGACAGTTGCTGACACCTGTGACCACTGAACGCTTTCTGATTGGAGGGACATTGGAAGAGGTGAAAAGAAACAAAGCTCAGCTTGATCCTTGAGAAAACAGATGCCAACAGATCGGGCACCTTCTCAGTCCACTGTCTTCCACAGCCAGCATGGGCTCTTGAGCCACATCACATGGTGCTAAACACACAGTTGACCACCATGGCACAAACCATTGCCATACTGCCACCAATATGAAGACATGATCTGATCCATGTTGGATGTTTTTATTACATATACTTGAACTAGCTTGGCTAGCTTCTACAGTCAGGAAATGAAAGATTATCCTGATTTCAGTGTGTATTTACTGTGCACATTGCCTTTCTACGTTTAGATTTTCCTTACTTAGTTTCCAAAAAAGCTGAGATTACCGTGGAATGTGATTCTTTATTCTGTGTATCAAGCTACCTCAACTATTTGAACCATCCTAACAAATTAAAATGGTAACATTTGCTGACTAACTGATTGTATCAAGCATGATTGGGTTGAGTCCTGACATAAAGTGAGAATCCTGTCTAGTTTGCCGTTAAAATAACAAACTTTAATTTCTACATTTTATGTTCTTGGAATGCTCTACTTATTTCACAGCCATTGAAAAGTAATCATTGTAATATTGGTTTGAGGCAAAGTTGTTGGGCAGGAGATCAAGGAGCTCCTGTGTTCTTAGAGCCACAGAATCTTTTATGTCCAGCTCTGTAGTCAGACTCAGACTCCCTTAGTTTAATGTCTCAGCAAAAGTCAGCACTATTGACAAGACAAGGTATAACTTATCTTAGTTCTACACTGAATTATCAGCTAGGTTGCATGATCTGGGAGTGGGACTTGAACCCACAACTCAGACTTTGGCAAGAATGCTGTTAAGTCACGACTGACTCTTCAGTTGCTGAAGGGAGAAAACACCCATCAGCCTAGTGAGGTCCACTGGCATTAAACAAATGCATGATTCGGTGGGTATCCATTGTCCTATAGATCAAAGGTCCCAGCTTCAATTCTTGATCTGAACAAGTCTTGCTAATGGTGACTACTTCTGTAACTCATATATATATATATATATATATATATATGGAAGGCACATGTAACACTTTCGAGTACAAACACGTTTCCATCTGTTCCTATTCAGATGAAGTTACATTGTTTCATAGTTTGCCATTGTGAGATTTGAACTCTTGATACTCTTTTGAGTACAAACCCGTTTCCATCTGTTTCAGATGAAGTTACATAGTTTGCCATTGTGAGATTTGAACTCTTGATCTTGGGGTTACAAACCAATACCATAACCACTTGGCTATTTAGGCCAAGCTCAAAGAGGGGACCGATGCAGACATTGTAACTCTTTCCAGTACAAATCCGTTTCCATCTGTTTCAGATGAAGTTACATTGTCTCATAGTTTGCCACTGTGAGATTTGAACTCTTGATACTCTTTCGAGCACAAACCCGTGTCCATCTGTTTCAGATGAAGTTACAT